>OY856393.1:10669499-11281166 GCA_963693495.1 Malacosoma neustria | reverse complement strand
AAACAATATACAATGGCAGATTAGATGACAGTGGCCGCTGTGAATACCAAATAAAGTAATATCTTAAAATTCATTGATGTTTATCA
The DNA here is from genome assembly GCA_963693495.1 of Malacosoma neustria. Classification (NCBI taxonomy): domain Eukaryota; kingdom Metazoa; phylum Arthropoda; class Insecta; order Lepidoptera; family Lasiocampidae; genus Malacosoma; species Malacosoma neustria. Next base: position 11,281,080 of record OY856393.1, on the reverse strand, counting down.
AGAATTAAAGTACCACAGAGCATTGACCTCAGCAGAAAACTTGGGTAAGTGTAAGAAAAAATATCTAACATTGTTAGCGTTATATTTGTTTTTTAATAGATTGGAATTAAGGGTGCATAAGGCGAAAACTTATAATTTATTTTACTTTGTATGGACATATAACAAAACAACAACGTCATAACTATCTTCCTCGTGCAGGGACGAAATAAGAATGCGGCCGGGGCGACTTGTTCGAAAAGGCGACAAAACAACCCGTGCTAGCTGCTAGAAGTCCATCTGGAAGACAACCACCCTTTAAATTTGGAGCGATAATAATCTTGTATTTGTGTGTCCTTTACGCTGTCGTCAGCGTGATAGCGGTGCCCATATAGCGACAAACATCCATAGGCGACGGTAACTACTTACTATTAAGTGGCTCATTAGCCTACCTGCTGTTTTACAGAAATAAAAGAAGAAAACAATTAAAACTAAAACATCCGACTATTCATTATGGAACGACTAATGAAATTATTGTAATTTTTATCTAAGCGAGTAGTCAATCTCGTAGCCATACCGTAACCATCGTAGCGATAGCCAGAGTATTTATTTAACTCTTCTGTTTAATAAGAAAATAGTCTGTTAGCTAATATATAAGGGTTTGATCCCAGTTTTATGAGGAACTTTAACGACCGAGCGAGAATTGCTGTTAAAATGCTTAACTAAAGTAAACGTATTTTGGTATTATACCTATGTATATGTGGTGTATAAGAGTTGGGAGATTCTTCAAAGACCTGGTAAGCTCTAATTAAACTAAAAAGTCAGTTAAGGCACAATCCACTATAATAATAGGTCTTTACCTATGAAATTGCCGTTCTGCAGTACTGGCCATTTCAAATCATAATAATTTTTGTTTGGCTAAGAATTCTAATTTCAAATTAATTTTATTTTAAAAACGTGGAATTCTATTTCAAAAGTAATCATTTGTTTATTGATTAGTGTTACATTTCTATCGCATTTCAATCTTTTTCGTCATCATGGATACGTATGGATAAAAATTCGAATAATTATGGAATATGAGTACCGTCGTGGCAGCAACGCGGCACAAGCGGCACGCAACATCAACGACGTTTACAGAGCTAACACTACAAACCAACGCACCACCTGTTATTTGTTTGCTCGCTTCCGTTCTGGGAATTTCGACCTGAAAAATGAATCTCGCGGTTGTCCGAAGACTTTGGTCAACAATGACGAATTAAAGGTAAGCTGATGATACACAATCTACGGCTGAATTAGCAGAAGCTTTCGCCGTTAGCGTCAAAACAATATTGGTCCATTTGCGTCAAATTGGCAAGGTAAAAAGGCTTGACAAATGGGTGCCCCACGAACTCAATGATCGCCAGCGCGAAGTACACGTCGAGACGTGCCTTGCACTGCTCAACAAACACACAAATGAAGGAATTTTGAACCGCATTGTTACCTGCGATGAAAAATGGATTCTGTTTGATAACCGTAAGTGCTCAGCAAGTTATTTGGATCCTGGTTAAGAACCTAAATAATGCCCTAAATGAAAACTTACTCCTAAAAAAGTGATGGTTACTGTTTGGCGGTCTAGCGCCGGTGTGATTCATCACAGCTTCTTACCAAACGGGGTGTGCATTACTGCACAGCAGACGGTCTCCAAGTTGCAAGAACTGGGGTTGGAAGTTCTCCGTCATCCGCCCTACTCACCAGACCTTGTGCCTACAGACTACTACTTTTTCCAGAATTTGGATAACTTCTTGGCGGGAAAAAAAATCAATACTCGAGAGGCAGTACAAAATGCATTTGAAGAATTTGTTGTCTCCCGTCCAGCTGAATTCTTTAAGAAGGGCATCAATAAACTGCCACTGCGTTGGCAAAGATGCATTGATTGCATGGGTGATTACTTTGATTAATACAAATAAAAAACACATGAAAAAAATTCGTTTAAATTTTTTCGTACAAAACGGCAATTTCATAAGTAAAGACCTAATATTATTATATTAAATCAATGTAGCAGTTAGGTTTTTCAAAAGTTGAGCGTAGAGACATTAAAGTCACAAGTAGCCTAGTTTTAACCAAATCGAGCCTATTTCTACGTACACAGAAAATCTCAGAGAAAGAATGTAGGGAAAGAGGAGAGTGTTTTGCTCTATGATAATACAGGGTGTCCCGAGCACATGAAACTATATGAACCTGAGATGAAAGGCTAGTTCAATAAAACTAAGAACTCTTGTGTCCTTTTCTTTTCCTTTGTAAACCAACATTTTTCCCTATATTAATCCATGTGGACTAGGGCGACAAAATGGCAGTAATTTATATTTAATACATTTAATGCCCGTTCGAATATGGTATGCACTTAATAGGCAAGATATATAGAAGACCTGACTATGTGGCCAAACTATTTTATTATCAAGAAAGAGGTATGGTAAGAAATTATTTAAAAAAATAACGAGCCGAACATACTCGTGTTTAGTAAAAAACAGCCTCCCCACCAATATACGGGATCATGTATTTGCAATTTAAAGTGTTAATAAAAAATAAGTAGTATCCAAGTATTCTCACATTCCAGGAACAACTTATAGGTTACGCATGTCTTAATGCTATGCACGATTTAGGCAGACTCGTCTTATATGGGTATTATAACATAACATCCATCTATCGATTGTAAACGAAAACATCGACACGAAACCTGCTTGACGATATTATTAGTATGTGTGATGAACTGTATGTCTATTTCCTTTAAAGGGCTACCTGAACGCAGCAGAGGGATATTATGGGCTGTTCGTCGTCGTCAGCCATTCATAGTCCACTGCTGGATATAGGCATCCCATTTAGGCTCAACGCAACCTTGCGCTCATCGCTCTCATGGGCTGGAAAACGTTCTAGCGTTCTTTTGCCGAGACGCGGTCTCCAATCTAGGACTCGTTTGTTCCAACGCCCATCAGTCCTGCGACAGACTTTTGTTATTATAATTAAAATATATTCATAAATGTTAAAGCATAAGTAATTTAAACATATTACCTGAAAGTAAAACATAATGTAAAAGTTACGTTACCTTCATGCTACAAACGATGGCTTTGCAAACACTTATCATTTGGTAGATATCCAGTAAAAGATCTTTTAACTAACCAAAATAAACCATATAATCCTTGTAATAAGAATCATAACAAAGGTCTATCTAGAACAGATATTCCTCACAGTTTACCGAGTTGATGGCCGGAAAAATTGTGCAAAGACCTTTGTGATTTTGACAAAGAGTTTTGTATTGAATTTAGGAATAAAAGTAGGTGATAAAATGACATGAAAAATCTAAAACATCGTAAATTCAAATTCATTTACTTGTTATATACATAGTGCAAGACGTAGAATAGTCATTATTAATGTATACACAAATACGAAAGGGACCGCATGTAGCAAATCTATAGGATGTGCAAACATTTTATAATAATTGAAAAAAATAAATATTGTTATTTATCTTTATTTTCAATTCATATCTACACTACACTACATTATTTAAATTATTAAATTTATTACATAATTTACTTACAATATTTACTATTTCAATTAATAATTAAATTTAAAATACATTAAGATTATAATAATTGACAATTTTTCTAATAATCAAAAAATTATTGAATAAGAATAAATATTGAATAAAAACAGTTGCTTAACAGCCAGTCAGTTTTTTTTTTAAATAAGTCAAAAGACAATTTTTTTAAACTTGCTGGGATTTCATTATTATTTTAATTGCTGACGGCCCGCTAAGAATTTAGCAGTTACCGTCGCCTATAGGTATTTGCAACGCCAGTGGCATCGCGAACACGCTGCTGTCCCATAAGGGTACAGGAACTTGGGCCACTAACGCCGGAACACAACACAAGGTTATTATGGCGGCATACTTAAGACCAAAGGTGGTCGCCATCCAGACGGGCTTGAGGTCCTGCCACGTAGCTAGGGTGGGTTGTTTTGTCGGCTTTTACGACAGGCCGACCCCGGCCGCAGAGGTTACAAATATTATGCGTTGAAAATAATTCCGCATATTGTTTAGTAAATATACAAATTTGCTTAATATAAAGACAGGGCTGAGTCGTAAACGCCTGCATTTGAGATCACCGGTTCAATCGTTCTAAGGGGCCGAGTTCAGCGTTAGGACGTTGTGAGCTGATATTAAACACAATATATATTTTTTCATTGCTGAGAAACAGTAAACAGGCTGACGGCTCGCATAATAGTAAGCAGTTACCGTCGCCTATAGATGTTTGCGACGCTAGGGGCACCGCGAACACGCTGCTGTCTCATAGGGGCACAGGAATATGCGTAGTGACCTAGATATCGCAAATGGCTAGCCCGCAGGCTTTTCAATTGGTTAAATTTGAAACAAATTTTTAAAATTTATAATAAATTTTTGATTCGAAGGTGTTTTCTTGTATCCTAACCATACATATATGGCGGCTATGTATATATTTGTGGCATTTTAGATTGTGTTCAAATTTAGTTTATATTTTTAATAATTTATGATATGTGGATAAACATGAATTTAGAAAGAATATAATATTTCTTATTTATTAACTTTCTCTATTGCGATCTCTTTTGTTTGCAATTTATTTGTATTTGTTTGTAGGTAAAAAACAAATACAAATAAATAATCAAATAAAGTAGATTTTATTTGTAGGTAACAAACCACTATTAGTAAATAATTATTTATAATTATATACCACGTAAATCTCCAAAATAGGTACGTCTTAGCGACTCCTCGGTAATGATTTCTGTCTGCCTGTATAAAGAACGATTCGTGAGTTAGTGATGCGACGGGGTCCGCATTTGCAGCTTCCTTCCGGGGGAAATGAACGCCCGCTCATCCAAGCAGATATTAGGGCCTGTTCACACCGGAAGTTAGTTCATTTGATTTATTACCATGTACTCTAATATAGTTATATATATTTTATTATCTATTAACCGTTTCTGGGAGATATCATGAGAGTTAAATGACTCAAATAAAAAGTGCCTCAGTGGAAGTGAGTTGTCAATAGCAGTTTTGGTGTATATGTCCGTCGATTGTATATTTGTAAAATTATCCTGCGATTCAGGTTTATACCTAAATAGGGTAGAGAGATGTCTTAAAAACATCGCCTCATTCACTCGCTATGTTTGTGGCATCAATCATTATTCGTGGGATATTAAGTGCTGTAGTTGTTTCACAAAATTAAATACCAACGAAAGACCAGCGCTGCTTATTATAACCAATTTTTGCTGAATTAGAATCCTTTTAGGGCAAGTTTTAAGTTTAGTTAGTTTTTTTTTGGATATTTTTATAAGTGTTGTGAGTCCTTAAATATTTTTCTTTTTCTTTTTTAATTTCGTATATCTTTGTAATGGGTTATACTGTTGTAGACAATACTATCCACATTGCCATTGTAAAAAAACAGTCCTATATAACTGTATAGCGACAAAGCACATTTATAGGTTTCTATTTACTATGGTTTATTTATTTATTTAAAAAATAGTACTGCCACATCACAAACATTTAACATTGAAAATAACTTAAACTATTTAATCTATGGCCTGATGCATATGACAATAATGGCGTACATAACATTGGCAATTCATCGGCTCGAAGATGGAATACACTAATTAATTAGAACAAAAAAAAAAGAATACCTAATGAAAACATATTTTGAAATTCAAATTTAACAAATAATACAGGAGTAATTGTTGAAATATTACTATGAATGTCTAACAAATGTCACGTCATATAAAAAAAAAGAAGAAATGTCGATATAATAACAAGTAATAAGTCAGTTAAAAAACAACCGTTAATCGTTTGATTAACTTAAATTAAATGATTAAATAATAAATCGATTATTAAATAATATAATTAAACGATTTTAACGAAAATCATTAATCAAATGATTAACGATTAAAATTAAGGTGCATTTTTTATTTTGTTCTTAAATGTTCTTATGGTTAATGAATGAGATCACGGCAGAATGTCAGGTGGATGAACAGAGAATGATTGCAAAGCGTTTTACATCCCTTATTAGTATCCAGACCCAGGACTTGAATTTCTCCATGTAGTGTTTTTTTATTGCTAAAGAACAATAGACAGGCTAACGGTTCGTATAATAGTAAGCAGTTACAGTCGCCTTAGGTTGTTGGTGACGCTAGGGGCACCGCGAATACGCTGCTGTCCCGTAGGGGTAAAGGAATCTGGGTCACTAATGCCAAAACACAACAGAAAGTAATTATGACGACATTCTTATAGACCAAGGGTAGTTACCATCTAGACGGGCTTGAGTCCCTACCACGTAGCTAAGGTTGTTTTGTCACCTTTTATGATAGTCCGCCCCCAGCTGGACTGCATGAGTTACTATTCTTACTCCAGCCCTGCACGTAGTAAAGTATTTAAATTATAGCAATAATTCTTACAGTTGGACAAACTGTAAAACTTGTAAAACCATTCTACGAAGGTAAAAACAAATGAAGTTCGTTTTATATAACGAGGAGTAAAGATCGATATCAAAGCAGGTTACGACGCATCGCCCCTATGAATTTTGTACAAGCAAGTTCACGGCATACAATATCGATCTACTATAAGCACCCGTGAGGGAATAACTTCCTTAACGAATAGCGAATTTACACAACTTTTGGCTGAGAACCATGGTGTGCGATAAGACCTTTCCAGTATTTTCGTTCATGTATATATATTCTAGAAATAACTTCAGAGGGATCCCATTTATGTGTTTTGCTTATATGTACGTATATGTCGCTTATATATTTACTCGACAATACAATGCCTTCCATAAGAAGGAAAGGATAGTATACCCAACACACTTATCCAAGTTACACATACCGGTGATCTCTGTATGCACATTTCCTCACGATGATTTTCTTCACCGTCGGTACATGGCAATCGTGCTATAATATGCGCATTAGGCAAAGCTGTGAGATTTGAACCCAGGACTTTTAGATTAACTGCTGAGCTGCCATGTACCTTGGACCACAATAGTATTATTGTAATAGATCTTCGATACGTGCTATAATGTGCAATATAAAATTTTGTGCAATATAACGTTTGTAGAATCTGAAAATCTCTTACGACCTATATAAGCTGGCTCATTACAAGTTTTCATTATTAATGCTACTACAGACATGCGCAAAACCCACAAACACACACTCACACTCACAACAATACACACGAACGCACACATATTCTCACCCACACAAAAATGGTAGTGTATAAGGTATAGTTATAGTTTTATATTTTATACTACTTGTTAACAAGAAAACTTCTCATTATGCTAACTGTTTTAAAGACCGAAAAGAACTCCACTGCCCTCCGCCACACAGGCTCTTGTGAGACCTAGTGCGGAGAACATATTCATCGGTACGCTTTAATCTTAAGAAACATTTTATTTTATGTTAACTATAATACTTACCTTGTAAATGTATCGCAGCAACTGTTTTAAGAAATTCTTCAAAAAAAGTGTTACTGAAATATTATATAAGATGTTTTTTATTTATTTATTTCTAAGCATACTGTAGAATCTTACCGAAGGTAAATTAATAAAAATAGTCAACACACCGCACTGTATATTATCCGTGCAGGGGCGGAGAAAGAGTACTAACCTCTGCGGCCAGGGTCGGCCTGTTGTAAAAGGCGACAAAACAACCCACCATAGCTACGTGGTAGGGCCCTAAGCCCGTCTGGATGGCGACTACCTTTGGCCTTAAGTATGCCGCCATAATAACCTTGTTTTGTGTTCCGGCATTAGTGACCCAAGTTCCTGTACTCTTATGGGACAGCAGCGTGTTTGCGATGCCACTGGCATTGAAAACATCCATAGGCGACGGTAACTGCTAAATTCTAAGTGGGCCGCCAGTCTGTCTGCTGTACTACAGCAATTTAAAAACCCATTAACATGTTTCCAAAGGTCCAATCAATATATATTGATTACGTATATACGTATACGATTCATGTGCTTGGTTTAAAGCACTAGTAAGGTAATGAAAATATTAGAGTAAATTGGTCAGCACCCCTAGCGTTGGTAAAAAAAAATTGTACTATATTCCGAACGATTTGTATCCAAAAAATTTAAAATGTGTGCCTTCATATAAAACCAAGCTAGGTTAAATATGCATGTTTTATAGTACTTATAGTCGATGAAAATCTCTTGGGCTCTTTTATTCCCAGAGGCTGGAGCATTAAAATGGACTGAATAGGATTTTTATTTATTATTATGCAGCATTGTTTCAAATACTTGTTTTGTAGAAACAACTCTCTTAGAATGAATTTATAAAATAAAAGATTAATTTTAAAATGAATACTACTATACTAATCAACACTATTATATTGATTAGTGACACGAAATACTAAGATAATAAACCGAAATACGTACTGAGATAGAAAAAGAGAGAATTTACGTACTCAGTGCTCAGTACTACGTACTCAGCGTAAAATATACCATCAAATATGATTTTTCATAAGGAGCTTCATCTTCGCCTTTGGTGGTTAAGTCTATGTATCTACTAGCTGTTGCATCCTGATAAGCTAAGGATGAGGTTTTGGGGGTAATCACGATCCACGTGCACGAGGTGGTCTACCATATCAAGTGCACTTTGGATGCAATCTGGATAGTAAACAACTTTAATAATGATAATGATGAGGTAATGGTATTATAGTAGATGTTCGCTCTTCCGGATGTGACTTACCGCTCACGGTATTAGTTCTAACCTTGGATCCTCTTCGCCTCCTTCTGCGAGGCTGTTATGTTCGTGAAGGAGACGGCAGAGCGGGAGCCGTGAAATTAACTCCCGTCTCACCAACGCAGTACTACACCGCGGCGCGGAGGGTGTAGTCAATCTTACGGAGTTACACATACTCCCGAAGGAGTTTTTCTTCGAGAAAAACAAGATGTTTTTCTCCATGTAAATAAATTTTAAGAAACATAAAAACAATATACAAGTAAATTTAAATAACAAACGAACAAATATTTCGACCGAAAACAGAAGGCATTAAAAATAATGTTTTCAACCTGATATATCGGGTTTGCAAAAGGATTTGTGCAAACAAAGGGCGACATTATAAAGGTGACTGTACAATACAATATTACAGTATAATAGAATGAAATACACTAATACAATTCACGCAACGTCATCTAGCCCCAAAGTAGCAGAGCATTTGTGTTATGGATGTTTTTTTTTTGTTTTTGAGGTGAAAATGCTTATATTTTTCTAAAACACTCCGTCTCTTAGAGTCTCGTGGCAGAATAGTGTAGAACTCCTGTACAATACGCCCGTGCGCCTCCCACTGGGAATGTTATGGGTATTGGACAACAATTGAACCCTAGAGCGCCACAGAAGTTCCTACATGCGAAAGCCTTTATCTATCTAATATGCATTCCTTTTAAGTTCTGTCGTTTCCATATTTCCCCGCAATTTTGAATTTGGAACTGTTCTATATTGAAATGTGTTTAAATTTTGAATTTCAAAGCAGTTGAAAGTATTAGGATTAATGCTATTGTTAACAAAACTTAAAAAGCATGCCTCGTATGTTCTTCTAGCCTGTGTGCTAGGGAGTCAAGGCGAATCTGTTTACCCCGGCACAAACTCGGGGAATGACTACCGGTGGCGTGGAGTAAGCGGTGCGGCATTATGGCAGCACGGCGATGGCTTCAACTTTCGCCACAGAGTTAGTTAAATAATAATGTCAATATATAGTAATGCCAGCAGCGACTGCAATGATGTACCGGATGAAACTCCTTTATCCGTGCAGGGGCGGGGAAAGAATACTAACCTCTGCGGCCGGATTCGGTCTGTCGTAAAAAGACGACAAAACCACCCACCCTAGCTACGTGGTCTGGATGGCAACCACCTTTGGTGTTAAGTATGCCCCCATAATAACCTTGTGTTGTGTTCCGGCATTAGTGACCTAAGTTCCTGTACTCTTATGGGACAGCAGTGTGTTCGCGATGCCTCTGGCGTTGCAAACACCCATAGGCGACGGTAACTGCTAAATTCTAAGCGGGCCATCAGCCTGTCTTCTGTCCTAAAGCATTAAAAAAAACTCTGTTCTCCACGCTGAACCTTGTGGGGAAGAGAGGTCTAATGTAGCAGAAACATTTCTTTCTTTCTTCTTTCTTTGATTAAAATAGAGGTGCTTTAACATACTTGCACGCTCCAGGCATTTTTTTCATTAATTATATATTTGTAAAATCGGCTGTATTGTAAAATCACCTTGTTTTTTTTAAACATTTTTTCTTTATTTTTCTATGCATAATTCTATGTACAAGCTTAAGCTCAGTTATGAGGTTGAAAAATATAAAAAATAATCATATGAAATAAAAAAAATATTAAAACTAAACATGTTGCTGGGTTTCTTGTTGCTTTTTCTCAATATGACACCCATATACGTTGTGAAGCGGTGGTAATTTTAGTTTATATAATAAATAACAGTTATAGTATATTTGACTTTGAAATAATGTTCTATATTGAAATATCTATATATTGAAATAATGGCCCAAGTATAGTTAGGAAGTTGTTTTGAATAAAAAAAAATTTGTTTGAGTTTGGCTGCATACCGCAGGCTCCAAGCTGATAGCGTTGGATGCAACCGTTACAAGATGCTTGTAAAAATAAGTGTATTAACCCTGTTAGGTATATTCTACAAAAAGATTTTACAGACGTAATTTAACATATACGATGTTTTTGTTTCTTTTTAAGAATTAGTCTGGTTCTGTGAACCGTCTGGAGACGTGCATATTTTTAAACTTTTGAAGCGTAGTGCTTTTTTATCGTCACTTATAGTCCATTTGGCAAGATTATTGAAGCTTTTCCTGTCTGGTTAGGAGTTAAATTCCCGACTTTAGTCAAGTCTAAAATTCCTAGAATAAATATTTTATATAAAACCTAAAGATAATTCATGTTCATAATCAGTATACAATTTTGTTTGTTCTCGTATAAGTAATAATAATAATGAAGTATTTGTTTCACAAATTTTACATTTGAAGATGAAAATTTAATCAACAAAAATAAAACATATTAATATAGCTAAGGGAAATAATATTTGAAATCTACACTTATACTACAAAATATTTTGGCATGCCTTACGGCTAGGCCCACTTCCACCTTTTATATGTAATAATTCCTTGTGAAATAATTATTTTAAATTAAACTAAATTATTTATGGCCCACTTTGACATATAAAATAACATATATTACTAACTAAATGAAAGGAACGTAGTTTTCAAACGTATAACGAACAAAAATAGTACCGTAATGGATACATCGAGTGGCTTTACTCGTAGTGTTTTCAGAGTTTCACTAAAGTTTAAATAACAATGAAAACCTTTTATATTTTATTTTTAATTCATTCTATTTTCAAAATTCTATTTCATTCGCATTATTCGCCCGATCTGTCATTATTCATAATAATTTAAAACGTATTTTATTGTACAAACTGAAAGATTATTTTACTGATAAATCTTATTGCGTCATTTGTTTTGGTTACAAATCCAAAAATATCCAACTAATACTCTTCTTCTTCCTGCCCTTATCTCACTTTATATGGGGTCGGCACAACGCGTTTTATTTTATTTATTTATTCTTTATTGTACAAAAATTTACAGATTACATAATATATTTTAAAATAGTACATTGTACAAGAGGCGGCCTTATCGCTTGAAGCGATCTCTTCCAGGCAACCTTTGGATGGACAGGAGTGATTAATAAAATAAATAAAAATGTATCTAATGTGTGGGAAGGTTTGCAAATATTTATACATGTAGATAGTATAAAGAAGTATACATAAATACACAATTCTATACATAAATAAATAAGAAAAAAAAGTGAAACAGAATGGGAGTAAAGTAAGAAATTAAATACTTGATTTTAAAAAGTGTTCATGCAGAAGCTTCTTGAAGGAGTAAATAGAATGAGCTTCTCGAATATTAGCAGGTAGCGAGTTCCAGAGTTTCACAGCAGTAATGGTAAATGATTTTCCATAAAATGTGGAGTTATTTGAGGGCACTGTTAATAGCAAATTCCTTGCAGTTTTCTCCTTCGATTTTCCTGTTAGTCATCATCTCCACATTCATACCCTTTTTCGCCATAACATCTTTTACGCAATCCATCAATCTTTTCTTTGGTCTACCTCTCCTTATGTACCCATCTACTCCCATTTCTGCCATTTTTCTTGTTATATCGCATTCTTCCTCTCGCATTACAATTACATCATACAATCGCATTTTTATCCGTGCAGGGGCGGAGAAAGAATACTAACCTCTGCGACCGGGGTCGGCCTGTCTTAAGAGGCGACAAAACAACCCACCCTAGCCACGTGGTAGGGCCGCAAGCCCGTCTAGATGGCGACCACCTTTGGTCTTAAGTCTGGGTTAAGCCTTATGGGACAGCAGCGTGTTCGCAATGCCACTGGCATTGCAAACACCCATAGGCGACGGTAACTGCTAAATTCTAAGCGGGCCGTCAGCCTGTCTGCTATCCTACATCATTAAGAAAAAACTAATATCCTCAGACGCATAAATATGCGTCTGAGGATATATAAATGTATACAGCAAAAAATTTATTATTAAATATATTAATGTTCGCATTTTCAATCAATATTTTTGTAGTTATATACTTTGTTGGCATGTTTGAAGAAAATTATGAAAGTAAAATTTTAACCACCGACATTATGTTGTAGTAAGTTAGCTGGTAAAAGTCTGTCAAGTTTCATCAAAAATTCGTAACTATAATCAAAGTAGTTTCTCAAAAATATCCATAAATCTACAACACTTATTTTATCTTCTTCTTCTCAGTCGAATACTCTTGACAGAGCAGTCGTGGTCACGCAAGACGCCCGGCAGCGCTTCACCACCGCGCGCCATTTGTCCCTAGCTGAAGCCTGTCTTGCGCAGTCGTTTAGGGAAGTGTGTGTCATCGACTTAATTTGGTCCGTCCATCGCAAAGGCGAACGCCCTCGCGATCTACTGCCATTTACCCGGCCCTGCACAACCAGCCGCTCCACGGAGTCCCCCCCGCGTCGCGTCACATGTCCAAAGAACTGGAGTATTCGGGATTGCACCACCGATGACAGTCTCTCGCCGATGTTAAGCTCCTTCAAGATGGAGACATTGGTGCGGTGCTGTGTCCAGGAGACATTAAGCAGTCTCCTCCAACACCACATTTCCAAGGCGTCAATACGCTGCCGCTCCCTTTCCTTCACCGTCCATGTCTCGGCTCCGTATAGGAAAATCGGGAATACAAGCGCTCTTACTTATTTTATATCAGTGAAAAAATCTATTTATTCATAAATATACACGTGCGTATGTGATTTTAAATTGTAAAACTTCGTGATAAAAAAGGCTTTTATCTTAAAAACTTTTTAAGTGCGTTTATAGATAAATGTAAGATTAATTGTAGGTACGTATTCTTTTATTTTCTTAATTTGTCATTTTTTTTACAAATAAGGAGTTGTAGCATACGTGGCATACGGGATGAAATCTTTAGCTATTTTTGTAACAAATTGAAACAGAAGTTAGTGAGATTTTAAAGTATTTGAATAATTCTCTCGTTTCGTAGACGCTAATCGTTTTCGCGAAGACCCTCGGAATTTACATGTTTTATTAAGTGACTTGATTGCAAATGGATTCTTGGAGAATTAACTTTATTTTGGATCAGTAAATTACGCTCTCTTCAGCTGTGTACCATCAAGAGAGCAAATGATTCTTAACATTACGACTGCTAAATCACGATAAGGCTTAATTCATATTAAAGTGATGTACCTCTTTGCTTTCAGGGAAGTTATCGCCAGTGATTGACAAATTAAAAAGTAACAAATGAAGAATAATACGTGCCACGGAAGATGCTAGGAATGAGAGTGGATGAATACAGAGAATATATAAATAAAATTTGTGGTGAAAAAAGGGGAATGGGGTACCAAAGGAGAGTGGGATGAGGGCAGGAAGAATATTTGAGCATAAATAATTTGGTCTGTTTTTTACATTTTTCCCCGCTTTTGATAATTCCATAATACCCCCTCCCCTGTATTATGGATAGCACCTATTATATTATTTAAAAAGAAAGAAAAACAGGTAAACGCGCCTATCGCGTTCCATTTTTTTATTGCCTTTTTCATAATTTTGATGAATGCCTGCAGAATCGGCCTTATGTACACCCTTGCCATGAATTCAGCGATGCTTTGTTACCTGAATTTTATTGTGGGTACCGCTTTCAGGTAATTTTTTTTTGGTTTGGTATTTAATTCTTTGAAAAAAGTTGAAGATTTGCACTTGAATAATAATTTCCTTAAATACGAGTAGTTCTATGCAAATGAATAAATGTTTATTATGTTTCAATTGAAGATCACGCTGGATCAGTTAGCCACTGATCCAGCGGGGTTATCTATTGACCATTTTCTTGTATGCTATGGCAAAAGTAAGTGTTCTTAGACGGTTTTATTGGTAGGTTCGACCTCATAAATAGAATATAGAATAAAATAGGAGAATAAAACATGTGTGTTAGAACACACACATCTGCAAATAGTTTAGGTGTATCAGTAAACTGCGTGAATGTGAAAAAGTCTTTTGCTAAAAGCATTCACTTAGAGCAGCGAGAAGTCTTATAAAAATTAACAGACAGTCGTGGTGAATTTGCTTCGTCTTGGTGGGGCACCATACATCATAAAAGAAATCATAAGCATTCGTTCGCGTCTGCATCAGTTGCGGTGAATGTCTTATTTACTTATACATTTCCGCTTCCTGTTTTCCGCTTCCGGATTCAGCCGGATATTGTATATACAGAAAATAATTACGTAGGAGCACTGTCAAAGCGTCTACTCAAAATAGCACGGTCTAAACACCTACAAATATTGCATGTCAAGCGTACCTCGCAGATAGTGTTTGCTTATAATATTCTTAAAGGGACACAATTAAAATTATTATTGTTCATATATAGGTATATGTATCATATATTGTTCATATATCATATAACTAAAATGACGGTACTTTTTCTCTTCTCGGTTCGTTACTGCTTATTGTAATTAATTAGAAATTATACAAAATCACAAAAGTACATTGAGTTTCACTAAAGAAGTTCCATTATTGTGCCTAAACAAGCACTTTTATAACTTCAAATTGTTTAAAATAAAATATGATAGAAAACGAGTTGCCCATGCAGTCTCGGTCTGAAATAACAGGAAAAGGCTTTACTTGAGAATATCCTATTATATATTTTGGGAATACCTTCCCATACAGGTCATTTGTATTATAAAAATAAATAAATCGACGCAAAGTATATCGTTAAATGACAATAAACGTATTGTCGTCTAGTTCCAAAGTAAAGTAATATAGTGCCCATAACAAAAACGGGTGATAACTGATATAACTTATATACTGTAATTTTGTTAATAAATATTATAGATAGACCTAGAACGGAAATCAAAACCGAGATCCCTGCAAGCGTTTGTGCGAAGGCCGTTGTCTCACCGTACTCGTCGTGACGAAAATTAATACTAGTCTGTCTCCACAGTAAAAAATACTCTCTAGTAAAAATTTCCACTAAGACTTTTGAAAGACAAGACAACCATATCTGCTTAATGTACCATGTCAAAAGACGAAGTTTTGATGCAAGGTTCTTTCTATACGGTATACGTATACGGTAAATATATGGCTTAATTAAATTTATATTCAAACAAAAAATGTTGATGAGTAAAATTTATTAACTAACATGATTTATTTTAATTGTATAATGAAGTCTACAAAATTAAATTCATTTTCTTGAGCAACTCAAGATATCTCAATCTCCGTTAAGTACATAATTGTTTGCCACAATAATATAATAGAACCAAACTGAAAGAAGAAAAGAGAAGAACTGACGATGATTAATATCCAGAAACGTAGAAGATACATTATGCCTGCTTCTAGTTCATAGACAGATCAACACAAAAATATAAGCTAAGTATATGGCTTCGACATCGCTTTCTTCTTGTACCTTCTAAATCAAGTAAAGGTAGAATTCAAAAGTTGTGGGCGCCAAAAATTGGGATATGTTTTCTGTATACATGTTACTATTGACGGATTTAATATGCAAATCTTGATGATGATAGTAATTTGATAATGGAAATGTGTCTGTATAAACATATACAGATAAATAATAAACTATTGTAAACACAACAGTGTGAAGCATTTACGTGGTAGATTACTGGCATCACATGCGGAGACCAATAGAAAAGTTTGATTCCCTAGGACAACAGACCACGCTGCTATCTGCGTAGTGGTGCTGAAACCTGGTCACTTATGCCGGAACCCAGCATAAGGTTATTATGGCGGCATATTTAAAAACCCTCCCTGGGTTGCCATCCAGACGGGCTTGGAATCGTACCACCTGGGTTGGATTGTTATGTTGCCTTTCTGATAGGTCGACTCCGACCGCAGAGTATTCTTTCTCCATCCCTGCACGGATGAAAATTGCCAGGTACGTGGCAATTGGCGAAGGAAAACCTCATGAGGGAACTTACATACCCAGATCTCTGGTAATCTGCCAATCCTACTTGGACAAGCGTGGTAGGTACACTGTGGGGAGTGTTCTGAGGAGCTATTTAGAATGGTGCCCTCGTCGTCTTTCTACCACCGCACTGCCCGCCATCGGCTGGGTGTTCATCCCCATTTCCTGGAGCCTCTTCTTTCCTGTACGAAACGGTTCTCCAGAACGTTCATGTTGCGTACTCTCAGATATGGGGTTCTTCAAAAAAGGCGTTATAAAATTTCTCCGAGGCCGGCAGCGCGTTAGTAATGCCTCTGGTGTTGCAGACGTCCATAGGCGACGGTGACCACCTGCCAGGGTGAGCCGTTTGCCTGTCTGCTGAACTCTCGCTATAAAAAAAAAAAAAAAAAAACTGTCCATTTGTGAAGGTTATAGCAGTGGTTATATTATTATAGTGGTTATACGTGTAGAAAAGATCTCACCAAGCAAATATATGATAAGTATAACCATTAAAGCCGAGGCAGATATCCAGTCCATGCCCCCGATTAAGCACAGGTGTGTCTTGATCAGACAGTCCGCCGCGATCGCCGCAATTGTTACAAATCCGGCAAACACGTTCACGAATGTCATCCACACAAAAACTTGGACCATGTCTTCTGACCCCTGTAATATTCCGAATAACGTAAAGTGCCCGCGTCCTCCGACATGTGTCATTCACCCCTGGATGTAGACTTTTCAAAAGTTTTGCCACACATCCTTAAAAGCTTTCTATCTAAACAAAGCCCAAAGTATCTTGTTAATTATCTGAGACCTTCTTAGATTTTTGAAACATAAACAACAACTTAGTCATGAAACATAGTTGTTTGTTATTTGAAAATTAAATGGTTACTTAAATTAATGACGGATCCATACATTTGTTCGACTTTTGAATTACATAACGTATTTACTCACAGTCATTACATGTGAAACGCTAAATTGTTACAAAGCTATTATTATTAGAAAATTTTTACGATTACAACAGTGCCTTCGACTGGCGCAGCATCGTTATGTGCTGATAAAATTTCTTCAACATAAGCTTCCAGTGAACTATCCAATTGTTTTCCTGTTTTTAAAAAGACTCCTCTGGTAGTAAAAATAACAAAAAATCTGAAAACTATAATTTTTAAGCTTTAAATTGCTTTTTTACGACTCAAATACGACCATTTTAAATAAAAATCACAAAAAATTTAGAATGTTTTTTTGTCCCTTTAATTTTTTCCATTAGTGTATGTTTTTTCAATGCACGTTTAGCTTGACCTTGATGTTGACAAGCTTATCCGTGCAGAGGCGGAGAAAGAATACTAACCTCTGCGGCCGGGGTCGGCCTGTCGTAAAAGGCGACTAAACAACCCACCCTAGTTACGTGGTAGGGCTTCAAGCCCGTCTGGATGGCGACCACCTTTGGTCTTAATTATGCCGCCATAATAACCTTGTGTTGTGTTCCGGCATTGGTGACCTAAGTTCCAGTACCTTTATGGGACAGCAGCGTGTTCGTGATGCCACTGATGTTGCAAACATCCATAGGCGATGGTAACTGCTAAATTCTAAGCGGGCCGTCAGCCTGTCTGCTGTCCTACAGCAATAAAAAAAAAAGCTGATCAAAGAATTATTAAGAAGGTTGTCGATTCCTACAAGAGGGCGATACAGCACTAGTTCTACATAATCGACAGACGCTTATTCTCGACAATTGTCATGGTTGCAACACCGTTCGCGCGTATTTGTACCATCCTGTTAAAAATAAATATAAATTAATTTTTCTCATTTAAATTTGGGATATTCTGTCTTATAGAATACTAGCTGACCCAACAAACGTTGTTCTGCCATATAAATAATAAAATGACAAAAAATTAAAAAAAAAATTTTGGGGGTGGGTCACCCCTAACATTTAGGGGGATGAAAAATAGATGTTGGCCGATTCTCATAGATACCGGATAAGCACAAAAAATTTCATCAAAATCGGTCAAGCCGTTTCGGAGGAGTATGGCAACGAAAACTGTGACACGAGAATTTTATATATTAGATGTAAAATATAATCTTGCATTGTTTTTAATTTCCTTCAACGATTGATCCTCATTCTAACCAGATGAGCTAAGATGATGATGAGAAAATAGAATCATGAAGTATACTCACAGCTAAAGTAGCTAAAAGTAATATAACTCCCACAACCATAAAACAAACAGACACACACGAGACACCAGCCTGTGTTAAGGTGCCAAGGCTGGAATAGGCATTTTCCACATCTGAAACGAGAAGCTTATTAAACCTGGAGAATAGGTCAGGCACATGATCCTCGTGAAGTAGGTCATGACGTTCCTTTCTTCTAAATTTTGACCTCATTTTAAATTATCTAAAATATGTAGCGCGACGATTGAGTTATTAAAGAAAATAGATAGATAGATCTTTTTTTATGGCTATAAGACAGCAGACAGGCTGACGGTCCGCTTAGAATTTAGCAGTTAAAGTCGCCTATGGGTATTTGCAACGCTAGTGGCATCGCGAACACGCTGCTGTCCCATAAGGGTACAGGAACTTGGGTTATTATGGCGGCATACTTAAGACCAAAGGTGGTCGCCATCCAGACGGGCTTGAAGCCCTACCACGTAGCTAGTGACCCACCTTAGCTACGTGTTTTATCGCCTTTTACGACAGGCTGACCCCGGCTGGTTAGTATTCTTAGTCCGCCCCTCAACGGATAAAATCTCTTCATTGCTTAACTTACAAAATACTTAATATCTAAGGAACATTAAAACTAAAACAATGTTAACCAAGTTAATACAACTATTTTATACTTAAGCGATATTATAAAATTAAGGAAAAAGTCTATGTTATTGGATAAACTTGTAAGTAGGCAGAAAACTTCAGGGATGTCCTGACTGTTTACTCACATATTCAACAATTTTAATCTAACAACAGCAATTGAGATTCCTGAACGTGTGCTTGTTGTTGTAAGACACAGGATAATGGAGGAACAGTATGGCAACTTCGTATACAAGGATGGGGCGACGATTCACCTGTCGGTCGGTCGCAATTGGTTGCCTATGTCGTATTATATGTGTATGTGTCTCTGTTTAACAACTCTAGACGTTGGACGATCTAGTCATTATTTATTTAGTTTTTATTACTAAAAATAACAATGTTGACATACGGTAATAGGATTTACTGTGGCACGTACCACAATGTTTAACAATTGTTTGCTATGGCGAGTGGATGAAATTTTAAATATAGTTAAGGCTGTTAAGGGATTGTATTGAGCAAAGCATATAAGGAACGAGGTCAGAATAGTGGGACACAAGGAGTCAGGACGCCGCGAAAAGCGGGTCAAAGAGAGAAATGACGATTCGAAGACAGTAGCAACAGCCGGAGACTAATTCCAGGCTTCGCGTCACGTGACTTTTTTCTATATAGAGGATTGGTTAAGGTGGTTTGCATTGTGTTGGATCTTAATAAGGCCAGTTTTGATCTTTCATAGCGTAGATCGCTTGGTCTATTTTCTATCCCGCAATCCGTGATATTTTGAATTCCGTGAAACTCCGACGTAGGGAATTATTAGAGCCGGTGTTGTTGCTCCTTCCGCGATTCACTGGTGTGCCTAACCCCTTGCATGTTATTTCCTCGAACTAGGGCCCAGTCGAATCAGTGTTGTATTAGGTTAGCTATTACGCGATAAAGTCTAGATAGTTCAATTAATATTTTGTGTAATTCCGAAATAGGGTTTAGCTTAGAGTCGATGAGGTTCAGTCCAAAACAGAGCATTTGAACCGCCAAGTAAGTCGACTAGGTTTAATAAATTATTAACTTAATGGTTTTCCGATTCCTTTGTTCCATTTTATACGAAATATTCGATTAGGGGTTATTAATGCTATAAATGTTGGTGATATAACTCTTATAATTACATATAATAAAATTTCAACATTATACAAGTGTAAGTCACAAATAATATATCCCTTTTAATTATTTTTAGGTTCTATGTATATATTTATATTATATTCAATATAATTATAAATCATTACACATCACATAATCACTTAAATAGACACAGACTACCTATTTGTTTCGACACTAGTTTAGTTTTAAAATATTAATTTAGAACATAAAGAAAATCAACTGATCTAATTCTATTTGCAAGAGGTATACGCTATTTAATTCACAGTGATGTTTGAATTTCATCCTAATAATTCTATTCCTCTCATATCTTCAAACTGTACTGAAGTTTAGTGCACGTTTTACCCTAGTGAAGTAATAAAAAAATAACTTTGATTTTGCCAACTGTTGTTGGCACTTGGGTTGTACAATTATTCTTCTGGTAATATATAGGTATAAGTGAGAATAGAGGAATTTCGATTTATCACTCAACTCTTAATAAAATTATCATAGGGAGATTGCATTAACGATACAAAGAATAATGTTTTAATCCGAATCATCTTGGTATATGTTTTAAAAATTGGTAATAATGACATCGAAAAATTTATAACCAGTTATTCCGAAAATGTAGAAATTGCTTTGTATCTGTGTTGACTAATGAGAGTTTTATTAAGTTAAACTACGTTACTAACCCACCTGACGCAGGTCCTCTCGGGGCACGGTTGCTTCGGGAGGTACCTGTGTCGCTTAGGACGGGAGATGACGTCGGGGTGCCACCACTGTGGCGCGGGCGACGAGGAAGACACGGTGGACCACACTGTCGCCGTGCGCCCTCGTCGCCCAAATCGGCGCGGACTTGTTGCTCCCGGCCCTAGTTCTGTCCATGGTCGGGGGCGATCCTGGATGGACGGCTGTCGCCTCCTTCTGCGAGGCAGTCATGTCCGCAAAGGAGGCGACAGAGCGGGAGCGGGAGTCGACTACCACACTCCCCTCCTGCCAACGCAGGCCACACCGGCAGCGCCGGAGGGCCAGTAACGACCTCCGGCCGCCGTAAAAATCGGCCGCGGGCGACCCCTCGGCGGAGGACCCGCCGCCCGTACTATTGCTGCGAGGGAGAGAGCCGCGTGCTGTTTTGAGGCTCCCCTCAACTGTTGATCCAGGAGAGCGCCGGGGGACGAAATCCTGACCCCCGGCGCCAACAATTTAGAAAGGGCCCGCCTTAAGACAAAGGGCGAGCCGGCGCCGGCCCGGGCCCGAGATCGGCAGGCCATATATCCGTGGGCCCGGACGTAGGCGATAGGAGAACAGCGGGGTTTTTTAGTGGGTAGTCGGATGTTCGAACATTTTTCCCGGAGTCCCACATACCCCTCGGTCCCCCCGGGCCGGGGGAACCCGTCAAGAGAGATTTTTCCCCGAGACCAAAAAAATACGTTACTAACCCACTATGGACATAATGTCTGTTATTGTAATTGTCTAATTAATGAAACAAAAAAAAACGATCACTATTATACGATACAACAATAAAGCGGTTTTGCCTGTTGTATAACATAACTATATACATATACCTATCAAACCACCGTACGCGGTGGTAAATGAGGTACTGAATAAAAAATTAACACAACACTCACCCCTTATTTCTGTGATATTCTTCAAATTGTTATAACTCGTATGCGCTGTTTTTTCAATCACACTTAATGTGATTACTCCTGTAATCTAGAAATGAGATTTAATAAAATAACAGAACGTAATGTTTCGATGGATGTAGTGTCGCCTCGGGAGTCCCAGTTTTTTTTTATTCCAAAGGAGGAAAATGTGTCCCTATGGGGTCACGAGTCAGGCTTGTGTAAGTCTCACAGCAGCAAATGCACGCATTTCCAGGTCTCTGAAAGCTCGTGCCGGATACCCACTAAAAACCTCTCTCAGGTTCCTACTCGGTTCGCCTTAGTCCGGGGTGCCGGGAAGAGTCAGTCAGACACTAGTCAGTTAGCGCCACCTCAAAGGGCGTTGGTCTGCGCTGTTCGCGAGCCTTGGTAATCCAGTGGAAAAGAACCTATGGTAGCCAAGGGCAATTGATATTTCCGGTTTCTATTTTTTACGTGGATTGGCGTGATGGGCGGGCGTTCGAATCGCCAATGCACCTTCTCTCTGAAGCCATAGTGCAGGTTGCTGACCCTTACTCCGAAATAGCCACCTCCAACCTCGTTCTGGGAGTTCTAGTTAACTCAACTGCTGATTGATTATGAATTTATGATAGCAAAATTGCTTATAGCAACATAAAATGTAAAAATGTGAGAAGTAAAAATGTGAGTAAATATCAATTGGTTTTAGATTTTTTCCAATTGTATTTCGTTCAGTCGTTCTGGTATGATTTAGTAACAATTTTTTGATCAAAATTTTAATATTAATAATATTAGTATATATGTAGATCTAATGAGAAACATATAAAATTATTAGATAAAATGTATAAAATTAAATTAAATTTAATGACCTATATGGTCGAGGGTATAGAGGTATTTCAACCCTGGATAAAACGATTCTACAGTATTCACTGTGTTTGAATGATTTTTGGTACAATTTTACGTTATCCTTGTAACTTATTATACAAGCTTGTTAGGGGATTTGTGGACTACCATTGATGTTTACTAAAACATCAACCTGCAAATAATTTGTTCAGGTTCCGGCTTAATTGGCACGAAGCCTTGCGATACATGACTTTACATAGGGACCTGTTTTTATAAAAAAAGTAATGATATATATAGAAGAAGAAGGAAGAAGAAGTATACTTCTTCTTCCTTCTTCTTCTTCCTGCCCTTATCCCAAACTTTGTGGGGTCGGTACAACTTGTTCTCTCCTCCCACTCTCCTCTGTTAGTCGTCAGCTCAACATTCACACACTTTCTTGCCATGTCATCCATTACGCATCTATCTTTTCTTTGGTCTACCTCTGCTTCTGTGTCCATCCACTTTCATTTTTATCATTTTCCTAATTATATGGCATTGTTCCCTTCGCATTACATGGCCAATGTAAAAATCCCAAGTTATATTATAAATGCGAATGTTACGCTTTCACGCCTAAACCGCTCAACCAATTTTGATGAATTTCGGTATAGTCATAGATTGTACCTTGGAAAAGGACATAGACTACTTTTTTAAAATTAATATGACAGAACAACGTTTTCCGGGTCAACTAGTCTATAATATTGTTTGCTACTAAAACCCTAATCTTTAAAAAAGTATACTCAAGGAAAACTTTTTTACTAAAAAAATACAAACTAAAATGAAGTACGCTGTATATACTAGAGCCGCTGCTCTAAACCGATTTGCTACTAGCGGCGCGAAGAATTTTAATATAATAATAATTTAATCTAGGAACAGTATAATATTTAAAAATAATTTTATGTACATCCTAACTAATATTATAAATGCGAAATTGAGTTTGTTTGTTTGTTACGCTTTCACGCCTAAACCGCTGAACCAATTGTGATGAATTTCGGTATAGTCATATATTTGACCTTGAAGAAAAAAAACGCTACTTCTTTCTAAATTCATATGGCAGAACAACGTCTGCCGGGTCAACTAGTGATATATAAAGCTTCTTCTTCCTCTTGCCCCTATCCCACATTATATAGGGTCGGTACAATATGTTACATGTTTAATAGTTGTGGCTTAGTTTTTAAAACCGACCGCCTGTCTGACTTTAATCCCTTTTTGGGGAAAAATCTGTCATCCTTTTTATTTAAATTATTTTTCTCGTTTCACATTGAAAGTTCACACGAAATTTCGTTGTCAATCATCTAGTATATCCTCAAACGACACTTTTATTGGTTTCTTCTTGAGTAAACAACATCCGAGTGTAGGTTTGGGTGATAGGGTGACTGTTTTTCCGGGTCACGAGGGCTTCTAAATAGGAAATTCGCAGTGCCGAGCGTCTTCGAATGCTCTTTGTCCTGCATTCTGTTGCGCTTGAATGCAGATACAGGCAGCTTGCGCACAATGCGTCCATCTTCATATATTTTGGTGGTGGCTCACAGCAATCTTCATCTTGGCAAAATAGAGGCCTTGAAACTTGCGGCGTCAGAACATCGTGGCAAACAGGGATAGCACATAGGTGGATCTTCACAGCCCGTTGTTGGACAAGGGGCCACTACCATCGCTATACTGCAAATTGCTCGCAGTCTTCAGGGTAAAAACCCGCCATTTTTATTTAGATTTTAGATAAAGCTATTAAGTAAAATACATTATATGATATAAGTTTCAATAAATAATAAGTCAACGATATAGACTAATCTATTGGCAGAATACAACACTGTATTCTAGATATTGTAAATTTATATAGATTAATAAATGTACTTATACTTATTAGCGTAACTTATTAATACACGAATTATTAGAATATGAAGAAGGAGGCAAGCAGTGGAAGCAATAAAAACGACTTTTTACTATATAGTAATAATATAAATGATAACAAAATAACAAGTGAGTGTATTAGCAGAGTGAGACATTATTTATACTATCCCTAAAAGTCATTCTTTGTCAATTACAAATTCAATCTTTATTCTTTTAATATTTGAACTATACAATAAAACTAACACGAATTACAATACGTTTACATATTTAGTAAAAACTTACAACTGCAAGGACTGAGATGATTAGCATGCCAATGCGTAAAGTGGCACACCCGCAGCAATGGGTCACTTCTGGAAATATCTCGCACATGTTTGATTTTTAAAGTTTTTGGAAATTTTGCTAATTATGCCAAATCGAAATAAATATTTTGTTTCACACTTAATTATTTTTAATCTTTTGATTACATATTGACATAGTTACAGAGTATGAGAGCTTCATTTTTATCTGACTGCACATTTATTGGTTTTAACCAGTGTCGTAATAATCTTCTGAATTTGTAATCCACAGATAAATTCGTAGGTGAAAATATTGTTAAGATAAGCACTAGGAAACAAGGAGTTTACAGGCAATTGCCGCCTGATACCTAGAATCTCCTTCCCTTACGGAAATCATCAGATCCTCATTGATAATTAGACCCCAAAATCTCTTGGTATTTTTATTGCCGTGGAATAGCAGATACGCTGACGACCCACTTAAGTACGCCATTACCGTTGCTTATGTAAGTTCACCTATCAATGGCACTATTAAAATGCTGCCATCCACCTTGGTGTATTAAAACCTGGGTCACTTATGTCAGAACACAACACAAGGTTATTACGGCAGCATTTTTAGAGATCAGAGGGGGAACATTATCATATGGGGTGGTTTGGTCTCCTTTTACGACAGATTGCCCCCGGCCGCAGGAGTCAATATTCTCGACCCATGCGCGTAGGAAAATTGAAACAATTGGTGGGACTCGTATATACTCGTGGGAATACTGTGTTAAGTATTGCGGCCACCAATTTAGAAGGGGCCCGCCTTAAGACAAAGGACGGGCCCGCGCCCGTCAAGAGAGGATTTTCCCCGAAACCAAAAAAAATGGATTTTGATAACCAATATCCTACATATTATATACTTTTTTGGTAAATAAATATATATCTTCTATATATAAATAAAATGATAGAGATCAGCAGTTATGCGCGCATCACGGCAAAACTACTGTAAATATTTTAATTAAATTTTCTTAGTTTTATTTATTAGACACTTGGCCCTTATTAAAAAAAAATATTGCGATATCTTCATTTAATATAAAATTATTAAAGTTTAAAGAAACAACGATTTTTATAAGCACTACGTGTTCAGTGATGTGTGTTTTCTGGCTGCGGAGAAGTGGGGCAAGCGGTGTAGCGCGCATGCGTAGGAGAGCGGAAGTCTCTTCTACCTATGCGCCATGACGAAAACTTTGTTAATTGTTAATATATCAAACAATGCGGATGAAGTTGCGGGTTTCAGCTAGTTATACATAAAAACCGAGACGCAAGATGGGAATCGAACCCGTGACCTCCTCAAGCGTATCGAAGTGCGTTAGTCGAATGAATGAATAATCGGGGAACAATTAATTGACAGACATCTCCTATTCCTTCTAATAATCTTTGTCAAAACTTAGCAATGTGGACAAGAAGCAAGGCTTCGTGTCAATTATTAATATCAATGTCGACGCTAGTTACGAGCTATTTCAATGCAAATTGACCGAGAATCGTGCCTGAGGGACGGACCGAATCTGACAGACGTACGATTTTTAGTCACAAGGATTAGAAGACTACATTTGATGTAGTTTTCAGGCGTCTTTTTGCTGGAAAACTAACATCAATTTGCAGAAGATTTTATGAATGAGGTGTCATTATAGTCTCTTTAACATGGAGCTATGAGATACGTGCCAAGCACCCCCCGCCCCCGTAAGAGAGCATTCATTAATTACGTAAGGTATTTTTAGAGATATTTTGACTCTCCGGGTGGAGCCCCTGGTGATTTATTCGTAAGATTTGGCTCAACCCTCCTCCCCCATGTCCTAATCCCAGGTGAGATTTTTCGGATTTATTCTAATATTTTTATTTAAGACTAATCAAGATTATTGTTTAAGATTTCTAAGAAACTAGACTAGAATAACAGTAAGTAGAAAAGTACACAATAAAATACTTAGATCGTTACTTCCAAGATTCAAGAATATTCAAATTCAGCCCAAGGAGACTTGTGCACTCTGTGTGACTATGACTACCAACATGTCTACATGATTTTCAGTAAAATCATCTGCTCTTTCAACCTCGTTCTGATTTAGTCACTTTAAACCGTTGGTGCTTGCGCCCAGCGACTCGGTAGCTCGTCTTGTGAGAATCCGTGAGAGTAAGACTTTGCGCAATGTGCACACTTACACAGCTAGTACATTGTGGGCTCCACGCTTGAGCTCTGCAGCTCTTGTAAAATATGTAAAGTAGATACAGGTACTGCAAGCGCCTTTTTTCTGAATCTTTAAATCACAATTTGAATCTCATTCTTGCGAAAAAATATTATGTGATATTTGCCAAAACCCCCCTCTCTCCAAAGTAAGATTAGATGAGATTAGACTCGACCCCTTGAAAACCTCATGTAATTAATTGAAGGTTGTGCGTATTGTGCGAGTAAAGCGCTGTGGTGTCTGATAATCCTCACCATTTCAGTACCAATCTATTTAATGCAATGGTCGGCAACCTTGTCATCCAAGAGAGTCAACTTTAGATATCAAGTATACAATTGAAATTTATTCAAAGAGCCATTTTGTAACATGTGTAGCACGCGCAATGAGCGCAGGACACGGTTTAGCGCGCCGCAGGGACGCGCGTAGCGCAGCGCAGCCATCTTGTGTAGCTGCTCCCGCGCCGAGCGGTCGGCATCAGTCGCGGCACGAGCGGACCGACGCGCACACAGTCTGTGTACTTAACCATACCGACATAATTGAAGTGCTTATACGCAATTCGCGAATAGACGCTTTATTGATTTTTAACTGTGGTTTCACTTACTAACAACCACTCACGAACCAAACACATGTGGTTTAGTATATAATAAGTAATATTCTTCGTCTGGAATAGAAATTCCGTAGCCCTAGCTGAGGAGTCAAAGAGTTGCATGTAGCTGGCGAACTGCGGGTTACCGACCACTGTTCTAATATATTCCATCTTTCTTAAGTTAAATTTCGTATCATACTAAAGGTGCAGACTAAAACCGAGGCACACGACGTGAAATTAATTGATCTGTGACTTGTTGGGGATCTTGTATACTTTTCTAATGCTATATGCATATTTGTAGAACATAGTTATTATTAATGGCCAAGTACGATATCAAATTTCTCCAACCCAACCCAATCAGCATACCCCTGCACCAATTGACCCCGAGAACTGGTGGATCTCGGGCACCGGTGGACCTTGAGCACCGAAGCGGAAGTTTGGGTTGCAACCGGGATTTAACGCTAAGATGATGATGATGAAGATCGAAATCCTAACTAATATAATAAATGCGAAAGTGAGTTTGTTTGTTACGCTTTCACGCCTAAAAGCCGCTGAATCAATTTTGATGAATTTTGGTATAGTCATAGTTTGTACCTTGGAAAAGGACATAGGCTACTTTTTTTTTAATTAATATGGCAAAACAACGTTTTTGGATCAACTAGTCTATAATATTGTTTGCTACTAAAACCGTAATCTTTAAAAAGTTATACTCAAGGAAAACTTTTTAATAAAAAAATAAAAACTACAATGAAGCACGGCGTATATACTAGGGCCGCTGCTCTAAACCGATTTGCTACTAGCGGCACATGAGTTAATAAACGTACAGAGACAAAGATTCAACAACCGCGCCACGGTAAGTACATCACTACAAGTATGATGCGCGTGTGTGCGTGAGCACTGGCGGCTCGTCACGTACAGAACGAAACCTGTTTTTACTGGTTCGGCCAGTGCTCAAACAAAGGGCTGACTCACCGCTCGCTGTGCGTCGCGTCGTGCGTGTTTGTTTAAATTTAAAATTTGAATTAATTAGAAAGAGTTTAAATATGGTTTTATTGTACTGTGTGCATGAACAACAATCGAAAAAATAAAAACATATCTTTTTTAATTATCCCAAAGACTCCACTAGGTAAGTAGTAACTATAATTTATTTTTATTTTTACTTAGTTATGATAGATACCTCATATAATATGTATCTGCTTCAATTTCGAAAGAAACTCATATGGGTGCGATGGTGCAAAAAACGTTTTGGTATTGATCATAAATGATTTAAGTAGTTTTTTTAGTAAGTTGCACGAAATAGGTAATACCTATCTCGTAAACGGTGCGTTCAAGAGCAAAAATAGTTATTTAGAAAGCCAAAAGCCGGCGGTCTCTGTTTGGGTATCCTTTAGTGATTTAATAATTACCTGTGTTTATAAACTAAAATACTATTCATGGTTTTATTATTATTTCAGACGACAAGAGTGGTTACAAGCAGTCGGGCGAGAAGATCTTTCCAAACTTGTAAATGATAAAATAAGGCAACAATACAGAATCTGTGAAGATCACTTCGAAAAATCCTGTATTAAGATTAAAATTTCGAGAATATTTCAATCTAGAAATAAATATTGTTAATATTGGTAGTGATATACTAAAACGTATACAAGATTGTAAATTTGATATGCTATGCAAGTACTTTCCCATTGATTATTGAAAAAAAAAACTTTATATTAGATTTAGAATTTATCATTCGATTAAGAGGTATAACAAATTATTAAAAAACAAAAATTACAAAAAAAAAAACTATTTATAATAAGCAATTTTTAAAAAAATATACATACATAAAAAAGCTGACAAACGTTTTGTGTATTTATTTTAATCGTCCTGTGCCAACCC
Organism: Malacosoma neustria; assembly: GCA_963693495.1. Classification (NCBI taxonomy): domain Eukaryota; kingdom Metazoa; phylum Arthropoda; class Insecta; order Lepidoptera; family Lasiocampidae; genus Malacosoma; species Malacosoma neustria. Next base: position 11,251,406 of record OY856393.1, on the reverse strand, counting down.
TATCAGAATAGATAACAATTTTGCTCGCTCTTTAGAAGCTTGGTCTCTGTACGTTTAGTTACTCATGTGCTAGCGGCGCTAAGAATATGTACAGCAAGGGCACAACTACCTAGTTCCAACATTATTAAACGATTTACCAAGAAATATAAGAGATAATATAACCCAAAAAATACTTTTTAGGGAATTTGTAACCTAATTTTAATTATTCATTTGAACATGCGAATTCTTAAGTTTGGTTAGCATTGTACGTAAACTTATTGAACCTTATGGTTTTTATGCTGTTATTCTTATTAAGCCACTGTAATAATTATGAATTTGATAAATAAATTTAAAAAAAAAAATTCTAATAAACTTATAATGATTCAAAATTTGGAAAATCAGTACCTTTTTAATATCTATAGTTACAGATTAACGCAAGTCTGCAAGCAACTAATGATGGCAAGCTGTAATTTTGAATGGACGAATATAAAATAGGAACCTTGTGGTAGAATATTGTGCGTGAGATATACATAATTGCTTTAAGATTGTTCACTAATAATATTTTTGATTACATTACGAAATTTAAAAACACTTAATTTCTTGTAAGTGGTACGTACTTAGCCTACTTGTTTCTCTCATTAGGAATTATTGTCACATTAATTACCTCCTTCTCCTTAAATAGATAGATAGATAATTATAATTGTATATTGTCCACCGCATAATTTTACAGAAACCTAAGATATATTCTAGAAGAAAAAAATAATAGTACAACATAGTAAACAAACGGCGGTCTTATCACTAAATAGCGATGTCTCCCAGATAACGTTATCAGGAATATTTAAAATAATTGTACAAGGCGATGTACAACAGATATAAAAACCATGTATGAGTAAAAAGTATATACTAAAAGAATTAAAATAATCTACAGTGTAACATAATTGCAATACAATAAAGCATACAAGCGAAATTGCAATTTTTTTAGACTTTAGACCTTTAATTTTATAATACCTCCTAGAGGATGTAAATGACAAAAATAAACAAGACTGTGCTAAACCAGAAAATATGGAAATTCCGTACAAATAAATTGAGTTTGTTTGCAATTATTACTTCGCTTTTAATCAAAGTCTATCCAAATAATTTCATTTAAAATATTTTAATACGAAACGATGTTGTAATTTTATTGTTGATTTAACTTTGATGTTTATGACCGAAGTTTATATTAATTTCGGTTTAATAAAATTTTAATCCTTAACATTCTAAGTATGATCTTGTGACATGCTGGGGAGTACTTGACAGTTATGAGGTTTTAATTAGGATGGGGAGAACATTATTGGACAGGATGTCACTTTCAGAGCCCAATACGAAAGCGCCTGCATCTTAGTGTACATCTAGATGGACGAGGCTTTGACAAAAAGTTATATAATTATACAAAAGTATTAAAAAAATATGAAGGCGCTGATTAAAGAGAATGCCTCAGTATGATAAAGTAGTCATAAGAAGAGAGAGGACAGAGAAGAGATAGAGAGTCTATTGAGTGAGAACAGGATTGAAAGGAGATCAGTAAAGTTTTCGCACTCACTTCTTACACAATAATAAAATTACAACTCTAATAATATAATAAGGGATTTATCCCTTACTTTATACTTTAGTACTGTTCTCAACTGTTCATATAAAGGCGCGCACGCAGCCGGATATTTTCAATGCCGTCATGAGAAAAATGTCCGAAATCGGATTCCAAAATCAAATAAAAAAAAAACGCTGGCTAAAAAAGAAACGGCGAAACATATATTTAATTTAGATATTGTAAATAGATTTTTATAGCTGTGGGACAGCCACTGACAGAGAGACTGACGGCCCCTTCATAGCAATTATCGCCTATTGATGTTTGAGACGCCAGAGGCACGCTAATACGCTGCTCTCCACGGGAACTTGGTCACTTATACCGGAACACAACACAAGGTTATTATGTTTAAAAAGCAGGGGTAGTTGCCATCTAGAAATAATTGTAACCCTACCACCTAGCAAAAGGTTGAAATAAGGATTTAATGTTGTAAAAAAGATAATAATGTATTAGCAAAACAAGAATAGATCAATGCATATATTTTTAAACCAAAGACAATATCGTTGAAAACAAACCCTGTATATTATAACGAAAACGTGTAAAATACAAAAATTCTTCACGATGACTTTCATGGACAAACTGCCGACGGTGATCAGCTGTTGTTTCTGCTGCGTTTTGAGGGCTGGAACGGTTATGATATCAATATTTTCATTTGTAATTATACTTATAATGTTATTTGGAAGGTTAATTTTTTATTTGGAATGTATGTAATTTAAAATGATATAACATTACTGAAAAATTATTGTGTAATGTGTGATCATCATCATCTCAGCGTTCATCCCGGTTCCAACCTAAACTTGCGCTTCGGTGCCCGGGGTCCGCTTTCCGACTTTTTCTACTCCACTTCGCGCGATCTTCAGTATCCCTGATAGTGAGCCCATTAGCACGCATATCACCCTTTACGACGTCAAGCCAGCACTTTTTGCGTCTACCCCTCCTGCCGGGGCCCGGCGGAGGCGGCATGGCCAGACATTTGTTTCCCACGTAATCGTAACGCATTCGGTTGCCGTAAATTGTGTGATGTGCTGTGACAATTCATACAGTGCCATCTATCCTGTAATTCTCCTGCTTCTCCGTACAGGGGCGGACTCAGAATACTAACCTCTGCGGCCTGTTGTAAAAGGCAACAAATTGGGATGGCAACCACGTTTGGTCTATAAGTATGTTATAATAACCTTGTGTTATGTTTCGGCACTTGTGACTCAGCTTCCGGTACCCCTATGGGACAGCAGTGTGTTTGCAGTGTCCCTAGCGTCGTAAAAATCCATAAACGATGGTAGCTAGTTACTATGAAGTGGGCCGTCAGCCGGTCTGCTCCTCGACAATAATAAAAGGAGAGCGCATATCTTATGGGAATTAGACGACAGATATACTTCTCATATAATAGTACATTTTTTGTAAGTATGTATTATTATAACACATTCGAAATGGGGATAAAATACACGATCCTCGCATGCATTCCGATGTACGAAAACGGTTATACTACGAAGGTCGTCAAATATTACGAAGAAATGGAAATAGTACAATTTATTTGACCCCCATAGTGTAATGACTAACGCACTTCGGTACGATTGCGGAGAAAATGAATTTATTTATAAAATAAAAGTAAGTAAGGGTAATAAAATACACTATATATATAATATAGTGTATTTTATTACCCATAACACAAATGCTATGCTACGTGAATCGGCCTAGTATTAGTATTTTTTTACTTTTTTTCAGAATATTCCCTTATTAATAGAAGTATACCAATGGTCAGCCATGGTATACAGCAGTGTCCTTGTGGTGCTATTCCTAATTTTGGCCACGTTCTGTTTCCTCGTTCATACTAATTGTTTTCTGGCGGGCATTGTTCTACTCATTCTCATATTTTGTTTTTCCTTATGTAAGTATGAAGTATGTGTCTTGGAGTGCATACCGCGTCTACACGGTCTACGCGGTACTACGAAGGTATATGTCTAGAAGCAAACGAAGCGTATGACGCTCTTGGGAAAAACAAAAACGGGATGTGCGACAAAAACTTGGGGAGGCCTACATGTATTTATGTATTATGAAAATATTGGTTTTCGGCAGAGTGTCATACCAACTAGGCTGAAGTCTATCCGTGCAGGCGCGGAGAAAGAATACTAACCTCTGCGGCCGGGATCATCCTGACGTAAAAGCCGACAAAACAACCCACCCTAGCTACGTGGTAGGGCCTCAAGCCCGTCTGGATGGCGATCACCTTAGGTCTTAAGTATGCCACCATAATAACCTTGTGTTGTGTTCCGGCATTAGTGACCAGAGTTCCTGTACCCTTATGGGACAGCAGCGTGTTCGCGATGCCACTGGCGTTACAAACACCCATAGGCGACGGTAACTGCTAAATTCTAAGCGGGCCGTCAGCCTGTCTGCTGTCCTACAGCAATAAAAAAAAGTCATGAGACAAAAAAGATGTACAATTTAATAGTAACAACTCATAACGTCCTGCTGATGAGTCTGGGTCTTACCCTAGAGATGGTTGGTGGGTTACAGATACTGGCCACTATCGTAAATTGTCTTGAATAAAATGTTTCTTCCTTTCAAAAGATGGAAGTTGTAGTGTATGTGATTTAGAGTATGGTGTACATTTATATACTACGTACTACGCTATCTCGTGTGCCTACGCCAAGTTGTGAAGATGTCACTGTCACTGTCAATGTGAAAATTGCTCAGAGTCATATCTACCATCATTCGTATAACACTTGGCCATTGTTACCTGTTTTCTTGTCCAAAATCAGAATACGAAATCATTTCACATGTGAGTAGGGTCATGCTTAAGGAACCCTTCAACATATCTTTTTTGAATGCCCGAAAATTGCCTATCCTCTTTGTGATATCTTCCCCAAAGAATTTCCTCGATCTATTAATGAGAATTTCTTTTTGATGCTGATTCTATTTTTATTTATACACTAAGTAAATATATATATATATATATATATATATATATATATATATATATATATATATATATATATATATATATATATATATATATATATATATATATATATATATATATATATATATATATATATATTTATCTATTTATTTATTATATTTTATATGTATTATTGAATTTTATGTATATTATCTATTTATTATGTAAATAAAATATAATTATTATTTATTGCCATACCTCCCTTCCACATCAATATAACACCAATAATGTTCTATAGCCCGGGTTGCCTGGAAGAGATCGCTCTGTAGCGATAAGGCCGCCCATTGTAAGTCAAGTACATATTGATTGTGTAAATAAGTTTTATTGTTTTTGTAAAATTGGTTTACAATAAAGTGTTATCTATCTATCTATATATATAAGTGAACCGTCAGCGTGTAAGTTAAGGTCAAATCCCTGGTGACTTATTTGACAACTAAACCCTAAACACTCAGACACGGGACGGGAATAAGACATGTGACCCCACAAGCGTTCTGACTTAAAAATCCATTGCGCTGTAGAGGTCGTCGCATTGTTTTTATTACATTGTTGTGCATTGTGTAAATTTCATTCGGATTAAAAGTACAAATATATAATAATTGAGTTTTTTTATCTGTGTGTACTGTAGCGGCACGATGTACACCTGTAGGTATCGATACCGATGCTCCGTAAGGTTCTCGGTTGCCCCGTTTCGCTCCAGTACTCACTTGCGGCCCCCTGTAATGAGGAGCGCACTGTACCGTCAGCAGACTAATTAGATTTTAATTTTCTTACTGTGCGCAGAGGAAAAATAATTGCATAGTTTTCACAGCCGTGATACTGTGGATAAATTGCAGAATTGTCGCCTCTGCTGGTACGGCTACGTTTTATGGGAACCAGCAACTTATATGGGGAATAAAATTAAGCCATACCAGCTCTGCCAAACCCCGGAAGGAGGGGTACAGCAAACAAGTGCTGGCTTGATATTGTAAATGGTGATATGCGTGCCAATGGACTCATGCCCAGGGAGACCGAAGACCATGCGAAATGTAGTAGAAAAATACGGAAAGCGGACCCCGGGAACAAAGAGCTTGAATTGCAAGAGGGATTTAACGCTATGACGATGAGTGTTCCTAACCAGAATGTTAGCCTTTTATAACAATCTCACTTTAGTGCTATTATCGATGCTAAAGTCCGCCATAAATAAAAAAAACTAAATGAGCCGTCACGGGACGCCTGGCAGATGTGAAACATTATGCAGAATATTAGTTAGATTTTTTTTATAAAAGCGTGCTTTTTTAGTTTATTTTTTAACTATAATTTATTTTTAACATTTTAATTTCATCAACTATAATTCATAATTATGGTTAACCATCATACCTTAAAACTCTACACTTGTAAATTAACAGCGACATCTATGATTCACTAGCAATACTAATTAAACAAATATTCAAACGAACTTCTATTGTTTTTAATACGTGAACGTAATTGTTCTTGTACATCCTAGATGGTATTTATATTCAGAAATGTAAATTATTTTTTAAACATTATTTTGTAATAATATGCAGAAAAGAACAGATTGTGACAGGAACTAAATATGTCATAATGATAAAATAAAATATTACGATTTTTTTTCCAGATAACGATGACTGAATAAACTGATGACTGACTTGAATAAACATTTATTTTCATTAAATACAAATAACGCCGGATCGAGTGGGAAAGAATCGCACAGTCAATTGCGCCGCCACACCGTACACACTACACACACTACTGCATATAGACTGTATATATATACCATTATATAGCGGTATGCGTCATGCGTCGCCACGTCAGAAATCGGTTTCACGTGCGGCTATATATGTTTCACATCAAAAAGGCTTAATCGTACTATATCAGTTGCCTAGAAGGACGCAAAAGGCGACACGTAGACTTGCTTGCAAGTGGAATGCTTTTGTTAGTTTACCAACGGTGAAAGGTAAATGAATCCGCGCTCTGTTTCTCGTTCAAGTCTGGAAGATCGACCGGTAGGTACTTATGTAAAAATAAACATACAGTCACTAAAGTTCCAAAAAAGTGTCACGCAATTGGCGCGATTTATTCGACATGATTAATTTTATTACATTATAATCAAATCTAAATTCATAATAATATTAGAGTATTGATTATTTTGCCATATCTAAATAAGTAGCAAACATTACCAAATTATTTTTTGCTGACGCTACATCTCATTACACATTGCGTAGAATAGTTTCCTAACGAATTTAAAGGCAAATATTTATATATTTCATGAACATTTCGTCTTAACTCTCATAAACGCATAACTGCGCCTTTAATTGTTTTACGTCGAAAACAAGTAATTTAGTTAATTAAACACACGATTTATGTTTATATACTTATACTGTTTATATATCTGTTATATATTAGGTCTTTACCAATGAAATTGCCGTTTTGTATGAAAAAATTTAAACTAATTTTTTTCATGCATTTTTTATTTTTATTAATCGAAGTAATCACCCATACAATCAATGCATCTTTGCCAACGCATTGGCAGTTTATTGATGCCTTTCTTAAAGAAATCAGCTGGACGGGAGGCAACAAATTCTTCAAAGGCATTTTGTACTGCCTCTCGGGTATTGAATTTTTTCCCGTCAAGAAGTTATCCAAATTCTGGAAAAAGTAGTAGTCTGTAGGCGCAAGGTCTGGTGAGTAGGGCGGATGACGGAGAACTTCCAACCCCAGTTCTTGCAACTTGGAGACCGTCTGCTGTGCAGTATGAGGTCGCGCGTTGTCGTGCAGGAGCAGCGGAGACGAGTGATTGACCAATGCTGGTTAGAGATATGCCAGCTTCTCCATCATTGTGTTCAGTTCTTCACAGTACACATCTGCAGTAATGCTCACTAGACCACCAAACAGTGACCATCACTTTTCTAGGGGTAAGTTTTCGTTTAGGGCATTGTTTAGGTGTTGAACCAGGATCCAACCAACTTGCTGAGCACTTGCGGCTATCAAACAGAATCCATTTTTCATCGCAGGTAACAATGCGGTTCAAAATTCCTTCATTTGTGTATCTGTTGAGCAGTGCAAGGCACGTCTCGACGCGTACTTCGCGCTGGCGATCGTTGAGTTCGTGGGGCACCCATTTGTCAAGCTTTTTTACCTTGCCAATTTGACGCAAATGGAACAATATTGTTTTGACGTTAACTTCGAAAGCTGCTGCTAATTCAGCCGTAGATTGTGTATCATCAGCTTCCACAATCGCCATTAATTCGTCATTGTCGACCAAAGTCTTCGGATGACCGCGAGGTCCATTTTTCAGGTCGAAATTCCCAGAACGGAAGCGAACAAATCAATAACAGGTGGTGCGTTGGTTTGTAGTATTAGCTCCGTAAACGTCGTTGATGTTGTGTGCCGCTTGCGCCGCGTTGCTGCCACGACGGTACTCATATTCCACAATTACTCTAATTTTTAACGTATCCATGATGACGAAAAAGATTGAAATGCGATGAAAATGTAACACTAATCAATAAACAAATAACTACTTTTGGAAAAAGAATTCCATGTTTTTAAAATAAAATTAATTTAAAATTAGAATTCTTAGCCAAACAAAAATTATTTTGATTTGAAATAGCCAGTACTGCAGAACGGCAATTTCATAGGTAAAGACCTATTATAATCCCTAAATGGATATCAAATAAGTCTATCTTTATTTTTATTGTCGTAGGACAGCAGACGGCCCGCTTAGAATTTTGCAGTTACCGTCGCCTATGGGTGTTTGCAACGCTAGTGGCATCGCTAACGCTCTGCTGTTCCATAAGGGTACAGGAACTTGGGTCACTAATGCCGGAACACAACACAACGATATTATGGTGGCATACTCAAGACCAAAGGTGGTCTCCATTCAGACGGGCCCGGGGCCCTACCACGCAGCTAGGGTGGGTTGTTTTGTCGCCTTTTACGACAGGCCGACCCCGGCCGCAGAGGTTAGTATTCTTTCTCCGCCCCTGCACGGATAAAGAGAGTTATCTGCTGAAATGGATAACAACAATGCTGTGATGGTTTTTTTTTATAGCAGTGAATCAGCAGATAAGCTGACGGCGCACTCAATAATAAATAGTTATCATGTTTGCGACACTGGAATATAACTAACACGTGGCCCTCCGTATAGGGATCTGAAATCTGGGTAACTTATACCGGAATACCATACAAGGTTATTATGGTGGCGTATTTAGACCAGGTTTGATTGCCATCCAGAAGGGTTTGGAGCCCTAGCGTCTAGGGTTGTTTTATCAGTTTTTAATGAAAGCCGTTTTCGGCCGTAGAGATGAGTAGTCTTGCTTCGCCCCTGCATGGAGATATTATTATAAAAATACAAATTACATTTGTAATATTAATCATAACATTTTTTTTAAATTAGGGTTGCCGATTGGAGCTGGATAAGACAAGATAGGATTTGTGGCGCAAATTTATGAAGGTATATCCAGTATTTCCAGTATTGGAAGATTGGCTGACAGCTATGATAAAGCATACATATATTCTATTCCTCTCATATTTGGGGGTAACCCGGAATTAAATAACTAAATTCTGAGACATAACACAACCAAAAGTACACCTGAAAACACACACGTTTAATTTTTATTGTTTATATAATTTTGGCTTATATAAAACGCCATGCGGTTCAAGTCTTTTGGTTAGATCTTTTATAGTATGCATTTAATGTTTTTGTTTCACTTCCATTTTTAAGCTGTCACTTTTGTTTCATTAACATTGGCAATTTCGGCATCTATTAACGTTATAGTCAAATGATAACGATTTTTCTTCCATTTTGCTTTGTATATCAACAAAAAATTTACCAACACATACCAGGTGACACTAATACGAGGAGCCAATTCTGAAATCCGATCCAATAAGCTGGCAAATAGTTGTTTTAACGTAAGTGGATGTAAAGTGCGGTTAGTCAATTATGTACGCAGCGGAGGCTTCTAAACCTATTTAGGTCGGAAGGGACCTTGATTACGGGAAAATGTAACAAAATTACATTACCTGGTATTGTAAAAAAAGAAAAGGAACACAGAAAGTATTTTTTCTGGCACAGACTTTCTGATATTATTTATATATCAGAAAGTCTATACATAGATACATACATATATATATATATATATATATATATATATATATATATATATATATATATATATATATATATATATATATATATATATATATATATATATATATATATATATAAATCGTAAAAGGTGATACAACAACCCAACCTAGCTACGTGGTAGGGCCCCATCCCGCCTGGATGATAACCACCCTTGGTTTTAAGTATGCCGCCATAATAATCTTGTGTTGTATTCCAGCATAAGTGACCCAGATTCCTGTATCCCTATGGGATAGCAGCGTGTTCACGTGTTGGCGTCGCAAACATTTATAGGCGATGGTAAATCTTACAGTTAAGTGGGCCGTCAGCATGTCTATTGTTCTTCTGCAATAAAAAAAATATTAGAGACGACTATATACTACAATAACTGCCTATAACGTTCAATTGCTGAGCTTGGACCTCCCTATAGGGGATGTGTAGTATACCCACCAAGCTTGTACAAGGTGGATTCGCCGGTTACACATATTAGCGATCTAATCTTAGTTAGTATGCAGGTTTTCATTTAACGTTTTCCATCAGCGTCGGTACATGACAATTATGTTATAATAGATAAGATAAAGTAGCTAAGCTGTGCATACACTCATGGAGTTCGATTCCTTGACCTTCAGCTTGTCCTGACCTGTCCCTTAATAAAAATTTATTAATAAAAAAATTAGATCGGACCAACAGGGTTTTGTGCTACCTACAGCAATTTAATGAGTTTTATATTTTTAAATAACACACATTATATTACCACAACTTAATTAATATGATTGCGAAATATATCATAAGCATTCCACATATAATCTTGCTTACCCGAAACTCTGATACATGACATGAAACCATCCGAAACCATCTTGACGCGAAGCGACTGTCAGGTAGTTTGATATCTGACATGTGACACACGATCCCAGTGAAATATTAGATAAAAATAATGCAAAGATGTCTAAATGATGAGGGTATTTTATGAAATTGTCCTGGAAACCTTAGCGTTTAAGTTTAACTCATCATTTTGAATAAAATCGTCAATATCATCATTATCATCCAATTGAACAATTCCGGTTGTGCCAAAGCTTTGATAAATCTGGGAAATACTATTATTTGCACTCACAGGATGAAACTTTTCTTCCTCAGCATGGACATAGATGGAATGGAGTAGACTACAATTTGGTTTTTACGGAGACAACTGTCACCTGCTTCGTTTTTATATTTAATATGCTTGTAGGAAAGTATGATTGAAGGATGAAAGTATTTCTATCCGTCCAGGGGTGTAGAAAAAATACTAACCTCTGCGGTCGTGGTCGGCCTGATGGTGTCACCACCGCCTACCTAATTCGTCGCGTCTTGCGGCCTCAGCTCTCAAAGCGCGCCAAGTAACACCAGGCTACTTTTAGTGAATATACCAGCGACGTGCGTTCCTCAGCTTAGAGGAGGGAGTGTACGGGCGCATTGCACGGGAAGTCCACACTACCACGTCGCCCATTTCCACGGGTTGTGCGTCAGGCATTTCCACTTCACAAAAAAAGGCCTATTGTGTCAACAATGTTGTGTGACTATTTTAATTTAGGTCGTATCAACAGAATAAATTCCTGTCACTAATTTTTTACTTATTTTTTTATTGCTGTAGAGTAGCAAGCAGGCTGATGGCCCGCTTAGAGTTTAGCAGTTACCGTCGCCTATGTGTGTTTGCAACGTCAGTAGCATTGCGTTCATGCTGCTTTATAAGGGTGCAGAAACTTGGTCACTAATGCCGGAACACAACACAAGGTTATTATGGCGGCATACTTAAGACCAAAGGTGGTCGCCATCCAGACAAGCTTGGGGTCCTACAAGTAGCTATGGTTGTTTTGTTGCCTTTTACGACAGGCTGATCCCGACCGTAGAGTTCAGATCGAGGTGGAAAATTAGCAAATTCTTTCGTCGATTGCTACATTTACCTGGGCTTCCAAATCTGCAACGATAGCAGCTCTATCCCCGAGATAAAATGGAGAATTGCAATGGAAAAAGGCTACACCCGTTTTAAAAACATTTGGAAGAAAAGAGGAATCGGTATCAAAACCAAGATAGGATTGATACGAGCCTTGGTATTCCCTATATCTTTCTGTATGGAGTAGAAACGTGGACAATCTTAGTCCGAGAAAAAGGATTGATGTTTTCGAGATGTGGTGTGATTGGAAGATGGGAGATGATTTCTTAGAATACCTTGGACTGTAAAATGTACCAATGCATTTATCTTGACCCAATCCAAATAAAAACTCGCTTATCCACCATATGCAAGCAACGCGTTCTTTCATAATTCGGTAACACAATGCATAGCGGCGACGAGAATTTGTAAAAACTGATTGTGTTTGAGAACATTGAACATTCACCAACCAGTCGTTCACCAACAAGATGGACCGACCAAGTGAAAAACTCGTTGTCATCCAAATTCTACACGGTAGAAAGAGATGCGCTGGACAGAAACCCGTAGAGACAAATCCGCTCCAGATGCAACCTTGATGCTGACCATGATCCTCAGTCATGAGGGACCGACCCCAGAGAGAAAGAGAGAGAGAGAGAAAAATACTGCTTCCATTCTACCCAAGACATAATTTTTTCTACTTCTTTTTTGTTTGTGACTTTTCGTCACACAAAAAAATTTCAAAACACAAGATGTTATACTTCACAAATTTTCTTCCTTCGCAAATAATGAAGGCATGTGGAACTTTAAATTAATACAAGTGAATAGATTGACCTTTTTGGCCTTACTGGCACTGTACCCTCCGGCCTTGATTACGAGCCGCGATGGCTGGTAACAGGGCTCACCGCACTCAGAACGCAATGATATTTTTAATGCTAAAGAACAGCTAAGATAGCACACTTCATAGTGAAAGTCTACTTACTGTTTGGGAAATATATACTAAGGTACCTCTGACCTGAAAAATGCCAAGGTAAAAACGGATATAAGAGAAGAATTAAACATCCAGAAAAAAAATACGGAGGAATGAAAATAGAATATCAAATGTATATTACCAGTGGAGTAAGAGACACCAAGACTATCTGGGCTTAATTAAACTACTTCTCAAAATTAAGACCCAAATGGATAGTTTCCTTTGATATCTGCCCGAAAAACTAACCCAACCGTTGCCCTTTACGACATTCATAGTGTAACTTAAGCATATTATACATTATACCTTAATTGTCAACCCTTGCTCATTATGTCACAAGTTAAATAGCTTCCCGAGATCAAATATGACAACGGACAGGTCAATTTGGCCGTCAGATGTGTCACGTGCATGACATGAGATAACCTATTGACAATGGAGACCTATCTTTGTCAATGAACTACCTGCACTATGTTCATATTCACAATGAGGGTAGTTTACTAAAACAAATCAATAACACAATAATGCATATGTAACTGTATGGTCTAGGAGAAGAATAATATCAGCGATTTCGTTTGCAGAGTCGTAAAGGTGACGGATGGATTACTTTACTAAATTCTAAGCAGAAAAAGAATTGTCAATCGGTATTTTCGTCGAGTTACGAATGTCAGAAAACATAAACGATACGATAAATTTAGTTACATTTAGTTACACAAAAATAATATTCTGTTGTAAAAATACTTCCGGTGCCGGAGTTTGTGTGCACTCAGAATATTTAGAAGAAGGAATAGGACCTTGAATATTTGAAGCTAAATACAGGAGCTACCCAAATAATCTTACCGAGAAATCTTAAGCGATTTCCGTTACTTTGGTTTTATGACGAATTACTTCACGAACACAACGAATGCGATAAACTCCTAAATATTTATATAATGAAGGAAAATAAACATGTAATGAATATGTGTAAACCGTGTAACACAAAATACATTTAATTAGTGAATAACATCGTATCCGACTCTGAATAATAACGTTTTTGTTTGTAAACATATCGTCGTTTGCTTATTTACAAGTGCTAATGTTTACTCCAGTGATACAAGGCTGGCGTTCACCTCGATTAGCGAATCAGATATAATTATAACATTTAACTTTGCTACACACTTCTTAGCAAGTATTGAGTACTTTGCTTCATTGAAAATAGTTTAATTTAGCTTTTTATATTTTATTGCTGTAAAATAGCAGACATGCTGACGGCCCACTCAATGGCAGTTACCGTCGCCTATGGATGTGTGCGACACCAGGGGTACTGCTAATACCTAGGTTAGAACCTAGATTACTTAGACTACGATATTTAGAAACCAGGGGTGGCTGCCATCCAGGCGAGCTTGGAGGCTAGCTGTTTACGACAGGCCGCCCCCGGCCGCAGAGGTCAGTCTTACTCTGCTCCTGTACGGTTTTTTTTATTTACTATAAGTTTAGTTTTGTAGTTTGTAGATTCGGGTCATACGGAGGAAAATCACCCGTATTTATACATTATAATGGAAATAAAATAGTTTGTACTAGATTGGAACTATATCTTCATCCATTGTATATTTCAAAAAGCTATACAGGCTTTTATCTGGTGTAGCGAGCTTAGCCATAATACTAATTATTTTTATAAAAATTTAACACACATATTCTGACAGCCATTTAATTGAGCTATACCAATTGTTTAATATGTATACTGCTTATCTAAGCAATAGGCGATTTCATAGCCTAAAACAACAAATGACTAACTCCCATTGTCAGCGACTCTAAATTTTCCTCAATTTCGATGGCACTACAGATAGCATCCGATCACTAGGAAATTGAATGCAACAACAACTACTACGACCAACGATTGAATGCTACCAAATCGACCACCAAAGAAAACGACTAAAATAAAACTCAACGCTGCAGATGAAACTCGTTTATTAAAAACATAAGTGACCCCAGGTAAATGACATTAATGAAACTATAGCGCGATTCAAAAATGTACAGCGCCATCTAGCGCGCTCGAATGTTAAACTAATTTAGCCTGTGTAATCATTCAACTCACCAGATAATGTTTGGTGTTAGGATCTTATTAGACATTCCGCCCACCAAAGGACTCGTCCTTTAAACACTTTAAATTATTTGAAATTAACAGTTTTGAGAACCGCGAAAATGTAACACAAACAAAATATAAAATATAGCTTATAAAGAACCGCCCACCGTCATAAACTAGACACAACATTAACAAAAGAAAGTAACTCTAATGTACTCTTAACACAATTGATTAGGCAAAACAAAAACCTTATTAAATGGACGTTTGATGACCCCATTTTTAGTTCTTAAGCTTAACACTCTAGTGATCTCATCATGGCCAGGATGCTTCTGATCAACTCTGCCCAATAGCCATTTAGTTGGAGGTAAGTTGTGATCTTTTATAATTACAATATCGCCTATCTCTGGCTCTCGTATTTTAGTCGACCACTTGTAACGTTGATTCAGGCTAACCACATATTCTTCTGACCATTTCTTCCAAAAGTCGTTCACGATTTTTGGTGTCAATTTCCATCTTTGTAAGCCAGTTAAATGAACATCAGAATAGTCTTCATCTGAGATCGCCACCAATTGCTCTCCAATCAAAAAATGTGCAGGTGTTAAAGGCTGGGGATCATTAGGGTCTTCACTCAAATATGTCAATGGACGTGAATTGAGGCACGCTTCAATTTGGCCCAACACCGTTGATAGTTCTTCGAATGTTAGAGTTGAATCTCCGATCACTCGTTTCAGGTGTGACTTCGCCGATTTCACTCCGGCTTCCCACAGTCCTCCGAAGTTAGCAGCGTGCGGTGGGATAAAATGCCAGGTCGTCCCGTCGTTGGTTAAGGTCTCGGCAATTTCTTTAGGAAGCTTGGATTTTGCATTATTAAACATATCTCGTAACTCTTTATCGGCTCCTACAAAATTTGTTCAATTGTCGCTATATAGTTCGACACACTGGCCTCGTCGGGAAACAAATCTACGGAATGCGGCAATGAACCCTTTTGAGGTCAAATCTGAAACAGCTTCTATATGTATCGCTTTAGTAGACATACATATAAAGACACAAATATATCCTTTATAAGATTTTGAACCTCTTCCAGGTGAAAAACTAATGTTTATGAATCCGGTGAAATCCACACCAGACGCTCTAAATGGTCTTGACGGTGTCAGTCTACTCTTCGGCAGTTGACCCATCAATTGATTGTTTGTCTGGCGTGAATATCTTAGGCACTTGATACATGTCCGATAGTATTTTTTGACTCGTTCTCTAGCTCGTATTATCCAGTATTTGGATCGGAGATAATTTAACATGATTTGTGGACCTCCATGCATGGTCTTGAAGTGAGCATCAATTATTAACAACTTAGTTAAGTGACTATCACTCGGTAGAATTACGGGATGCTTTTTATTATATCCAATGTCTGCCTGTTCTAGTCGGCCACCAACTCTTAGCACCCCAGTCTCATCAAAAATTGGACAAAGACTGTGTAGAGGGCTTTTCTTATTAACATATCCTTGAGACTTTAACTGCTGTATTTCTTCCTGATAGTGGTAATTTTGCGTTCTTCTTATTGTGATTCCAAGTACTTCAGTCATTTCGTTTACACTCATAGATTCAAAATCTTTAATTCTTTGTTCTTTACTTAGTAATATTTCCTTTTTCTTTTGTAGTTTTCGCTCTAGCAAATGAAATCTACGCAATATCTCTTTAGATTTTCCTTCAACACACTTAGGCTTGGTATCTTTGAGTGGTAACTGAACTACATATCGACCTTCTTCATCTCTTCTAGTAGTTGCTTCAAAATATTCTTCACATTTGATTTCTTCTCTTGTAAATTTCTTCAAAATTGAATCAGGTTCTCTTTCTATTTCCCAAAATTGCTTTGATAATTCATCTTCTTTTACTCGTATGTGACAGCTAATTATTGGTAGATTGATTGCAGTAGATGTATGCTTTACTCGACCTGATAAAATCCATCCAAATCGGGTCTCTTGTGCGATTGGACCTAATCCTGATGGATGCCTTATTAGACCATTTAAAATGATTTCTTCGTATACTTCTACTCCCAAAATTAAATCAATTTTTGCAGGTGATCCATAATGTGGATCAGCCAAATTAATTTTCTCAATATCTGGCCAATCTGATATTTTTGTTTGACACGTAGGCAGAAATGATGTCACTGTTTTCAGAACATAAGCATCGAATTTCACTGAATACTTTTGATTGTAAATTGACTCCACACTTAATGACACTATGTTCTTTGATCTAGCTTGATTATCTCCTACTCCAGAAACTATACCATTTATTCTCTTTCTCTTTAAACCGAGTGATTGCGTTGTAGCTTCAGTTATAAATGAAACCTCTGAGCATGGGTCAATTAGAACTCGTACAATTTGTGAATATCCATCGGCTGAATATGCTCTAACTACTGCAGTAACTAGCAACATCTCTCTTTGCTTTTGATTGGTAACCAAATGAGCCAGAACTGTTTTCTCTGTATCTTTCGACACCTGGTTAGGGGTCTTTGTCTCTATTTTTTCTGGACTCGATGATTGAGTTTCACTTGAACTTTGTAAATCGTTCCTCTCAAAATGTAGCAGCGTATGGTGTCGTCTCCCACACCGGCGACAACACGTTGATGAGCGGCATTCTTTTACTGAATGTGTAGGTGCAAAACAATTGAAGCATAGCCTCTTTGATTGTACAAACTCTGATCTCTCTTGAGGGGACTGTTTTCCAAATTGTTTGCATTGATACAATAAATGCTGACTTTTACACATAGTACAATTACTATTTAATTTCTTCTCCTCTTGCGTGGTTGAGTGAAATACCTTAGGTTTGATTTGTTGCGTGATATGGGACCTGGTTGTTGACTTGTTATCACTTATCATCTCAAATGTTCTGAATCTTGTCTCTAAAAACTTGACAAGTTGATTCCATGGTGGTAATATCTCCGAATCTAATTCACTGACTTGTATCTCCCATAACTTTCTTGACTCTATATCAAGCCGTGTTAGAACAATATAATTGATAATCACGTCCCACGAGCTAGTGTCTATGCCCATGTTTTGAAGTGATTTGAGGGACAAAGATGTAATATCTAGTAGGGACTTAATAGAACCAGCCGATTCAGTTGAGTTTCGTTGTGAAAACAAGCGCTTCAGAACCTCATTACACAAATAACGTTTGTTGTTGTAACGGCGTATCAATTGTATAAAAGCATCTTCATAATTTGAATCGGTGGTTGGGAAGTTTTTGAGCAATGTTTCAGGTTCACCAGTAAGGCTACTTTTCAGATAATGCATCTTTTGCACAGCGCTTAATGCGGCATTCTGATGAATCAATGATGTGAACATATCATAAAAGGTTTGCCATTCTTCATATAACCCAGAAAACTTTGGTAATTGAATCTGCGGCAACTTGACTTTAGTACCTGACAAACTCGTTACCTCAGTTACTTGTGATGTGGAAGCTGTCACGTTCACACCACAAACATGAAGATCATCTTTTATCTTTGTCTTGTAGTCAGTGTAAATATCCTCAAATTTGTAGTATACATCATCCGTAAAATAGGACACTGTATTCTTGTCTTCTCTATTGACAGACTCAACTATATCGTTGTGTACATTCGTAAATGTTTCAAACAATCTTTCCAAATTTTCTAGTTTCGACTGAATATAAGATGGCTTAAGTCTATCCTTGGGTGTTTTTTTATAATTGGAAAAGGCTTTGTTCAAATGATTGTACATATCCTCTTGTTTCATTAATAATTTATCCATTTTTATCAACCCTTAATCTCACAATGATGAATCAATTATATGTTGTTTAAGTCCAAAATGTCCAAATATTAACACTGACGACTAAGTTCTACACGCAGATAATATTGTTTACGTCCACAATTCACAATCAAATAAAATCAAATTTTGAAAATTTTACAAGTCCCAATATTTTTTTCTCACACCAACCACGCACTTTCCCGGGTTTCGGCACCAGATGTCAGCGACTCTAAATTTTCCTCAATTTCGATGGCACTACAGATAGCATCCGATCACTAGGAAATTGAATGCAACAACAACTACTACGACCAACGATTGAATGCTACCAAATCGACCACCAAAGAAAACGACTAAAATAAAACTCAACGCTGCAGATGAAACTCGTTTATTAAAAACATAAGTGACCCCAGGTAAATGACATTAATGAAACTATAGCGCGATTCAAAAATGTACAGCGCCATCTAGCGCGCTCGAATGTTAAACTAATTTAGCCTGTGTAATCATTCAACTCACCAGATAATGTTTGGTGTTAGGATCTTATTAGACACCCATGGATAGTTTTAAAAATATATTTGATATTCCTTTTACCTTATTTTTTATATTTTCTAATTTATTATTATTAATTTTTTTTTAATCAGTGACAGATCAAGAATAAGGGAGATAGATGACATTCTATATGGAAACTGGAAGCCTTTTTTTATTTGATTGCATTGTAATTATTTATTTTGAAGAATATTTTCCTTTTATCCCTCACAATTCAGGTCCTATGATCGAAATTAAGAGGCCAAATGCTAACCGCTCTTTACAAATCATATTTCACTATTAGACTATGTTTTATGAAATATAACATGATGCACTGAAGTTAAACAAATGCAACTTGTAAAACACCAATGTAAAAATAAAAATACTTAAGGAGAAAATTAAAATTGTTAAAATGATAAAATAAAAATAGGTAAGAATGTAAAATAAAAATAAAAGAAAAATTAATAAATATAATAAAAAAAGAAAAAGTACATAGAGCCACTGGAATGAAAATGACAGTAGGGATAATAATTAAGTTCCAAAAATCTAGTCCCTAAAAATTATATGCATCACAAGATACTGGCTATGCAAGTAAACCTAGCAGCACAATAAAAAAAATCAAATGTAACTAGGTAAATCACTTGTAAAACAAAGGAGAATATATTATATTTTTGTTTGTTTCACTTTTCAAAATAAATAATTACAATAAATACATACATTGCAATCAAATAAAAAAAGGCTTCCAGCTTCCATATATAATCTCATCTATCTCCCTTATTCTTGATCTGTCACTGATCTGAGTTAAATGGGACTAATGATTTGTCTGGATCTGACAGTAGTCTATACTATCATCGAATTTAATGTAATTTAAACCTTAGTTCCATGTCGAGTAGGTTAAAATTCATCTAAGAAATTTTGGGCAGCTAACATTTAATGTTCAAACAATTCTGAACTTTGTTACAAGCGCAATAGGGTCAAAATTTTAATTAAATATATAAATAAATATAAGTATGCTAAAGTTAAATGTCGTGTGGCAGTATTAAATAATGGTTAGGTGAAATTTTATACATGTTTTATGCAATTTCGGACTCAGTATCTTAGCTATTGTAGTTCATTTTGTATTATATGTTCGTGATAGGAGTATCCCAATCTTTTAGTATTACAATTGAATTAAACTATATGTAGAACACAATAAAGATGTTTTTTGTTTAAAAATAGCACATTTATAGGAAAATCTTTTGACTTATTGTGTGGAGTGTTAGATAAGTATATAATTTTGCTCAAGTTTTTTTCCCTTAAGTTATTCTTCGAGCTTTTGTCTATTTTTGGTTCCTTACATCGTTTTGAGAGGTATTTAAGGTGCTTTTGATATTAATATCTATGGTATTAGGTGTTTTTTTAATACTATTTTAGAGCATTTAATTAGATGTCAGTGGCATTGTTGCGGCTATCACTTTTCTAAGGAATCGATAATGATAGGTTAGGATTTTGGTCTATAGGTTTGGATTTAAAAGTGAAGTACTGGGTTTTGCGTTCTAATCCACTCTAGGCAGGAAAACGAAGACATAAGTCATCTGCAAATCATTTAGCCTCAACACTTGAATTTATTTCCGGCGTTACTAAGCTCTACTTATTTCAGCTTTATGCTATTCAGGGTAGCGGTAGGTTTTAGATTCTTTTGATTTCAGTAACAGAGCCTGGGGATGAGTTTTAGTGTAATTCGGCATGCATCGTCGAAAATTTTCTCCCTGCAGGGGCGGACTAAGAATATTTACCCCTACGATCGGGATCGGCTGCCGTAAAAGACGATTAAACAATCCTAGCCAGGTGGTAAGGCCTCAAGTCTGTCTAAATGGCAAATTCTGATTCCTTAATAGGCCGCCTTAATAACCTACTGTTATGTTCCGGCATTAGTGATCCAGGTCCTTGTACCATTATGTGAACAGTAGCGATTTCACAGTAGCATTGCAAATATCTGTTGGCGACAGTAATTGTTTACCATTGAATGGGTCTCGGCCTCAGCCTGTCTTTTGCTCCTCAAGAACAAAAAAGCGCGTGCAACATTTTATATGAATCTCAGACAAGTTTGTGGTCGTATCAACTGACATATGCTGTGTAAAGGCATATTAAAAAAAACAAATAGTGGCGTAAAGCTTGACTAATGGATCACGTTTTTAGCTAAGTCCATCCAGGAAAAGAAGGGAACCCATTGTCTTCTATATCGGCGTTCGGGAATATAAGACGGTCGCCACTTTAAAAACCACATATAGACATTCTCACGTACACACACCCACACACACACGCGCGTGCCAGCTATCTGTAGCGTTGTTTTACCATTTTAAATTGTAACTTCATATGTCTTTTGATTCAATTGTCAATTTGTATGTAAACAATTGACATTTAGAATACAAGGTTTTCTTAGTTTAAGTGGCAGTTGTATCAGACTGTAAACACAGCAACACGCATGGAGTTTTGTATTACAATATAACAATATATCTCTGATTCTGAATTGAGTGACGCTGTTAGTGCTACATGAAGCGCTTGTAACTCCATAAAACGTTAAAAACTTCACTTCTCTGGAATTACGTACTGTCACTCGTAGTAATGTGAACTTGGACTGGCTACGCCCGCTACGTTTTCTTTCAAGTGCTACGCACAAAATTCGTAACAATGCTTGAGTACTTTTGTATGAAAGTTGTAAGAATATTCTGTATAAAAATGATATCTGAACAGATAACAGAGTTGAAATGATTCTACAAATACACTTCTAATCAAAAAAATCGAAACACCCCTGAAGTTTGGTTTTAAATCAGTTTAATTTTTTTCTACATTTAACTAAAAATATTAATCATTTCACGAATATTAATGTTTCAAATTAAAATTAAATTTCTTTAGCTGTTGCGTTTTGTTCAACAGGTATGTTTTTACCATTTAGGAAGAAATTGTTAAATGTTAGAAACAAAGATGTAAAACAGAAAAATGTAAAAAAAAGTTTATTCAATATCTCGTATTTCCTCCCCGGGCTCTTATCACTGCTTCCATGTGGTTCATCATGGAACGAATAAGCGTCAAAATCTTGTGTTGTTTTAAGCTCGCCAAGACGTCCCCGTAGTAGGATCTCTCGCTCTGACTCGTCTCTTCAATTTATCTCATAGGTGATCCATGGAATTCATATCCGGGCTTATTGCTGGCCAGCCCATAACCGCAATACCGACTTTGCTCAGATATTCATTTACAATGCCTGCGGTATGAGCCCTGGCATTGTCCTGCGTAAAAATGAAGTCTTCGCCAATAAAATGTGCATTGGGTACTACATGAGGCTCTAGACACACTTCAATGTAACGTTAGTCATTTAATAACGGTAACCGAAGTCCAGATACAAACGCAAATGCGGTTTTTCTATCAGCGCTTATGCCTTCCCAAACCGTCCATGAACCGCCACTGTAACTGACTCTTTCTTCAATGCAGCACTGTGTAAAATGCTTTCCCTCTCTTCAATACACCTTCTTTCTTCCGTCATTACCATACAGCATGATCTTATTCTTGTCATAAAAGAGATCTTTGCTTCATTGAAGATATGACCAATTTAAGTGCTCAAGAGCAAAGTTGAGGCGTGCTCTTCGGTGGTCTACCGTCAATTTTGGGCCATTAGCTGGTTTATGAAGTTTCACGCCACACCCCGATAATCTTCTTCTTATAGTAGAATTGCTCACAGTTAATCTACGAACCTCACGGAGCCGCTGCTGCAATTGAATATAGTTAAAGTTACTATTTCTTAGAGAAACTGACACAATATACAGGTCATCTTGCTCAGACGTGACTCGATATCTACCGGATCTTGGACGGCGAGTAAACATACCAGTCTTCCGATAACGCTGATATACTCTATTGACAGTAGAGAGGCTTAGATGCAATCGTGCAGCCACAACACGCTGACTATTCCCTGCATCCAAGAACGCCACAACTTGGGCGGCTTCTGTGGGCGAAGTATCCATATTTTATAGGAAAATATCTCCTTGTTAGAATGTCACAGAGCTTAGTTAACAATCGCTTAGCTCAGAGCTCAGGTAAAAAAAACGATAATTTGTGTAAAAAAATGTGACTAAGTGCAGAATTCCGATGGAATACACATTTAAAACAATCTCTACATTGATTTATTGGATGAAAATTCAAAAATTTTAATTCAAATTTAGAATTCTGATACACCAGTGTGTAGACTAAATTATCAGCTATTTATTGGCGTATTTTTTTTAATGATATCATACCTCTTTTTATTAAAATGTCGCCTGAATAATACCTGTAGTAGTGTTGTGATTTTTTATTAGAAGTATATAATGCAGACGCTTAGAGGTGGCCAAACATGGCGAAAAGGTGATCAGCAGGAAATGCCTGCTACGAGCACAAGGGCTGAATGGTCGCATAAATCTCTACTTATAGATAGATAAAGAATTTACTAAACATCAATTTCCTACTAAAATCTTAAAAGGTAATTAAGAGTATGAAGAACTTGTTTATTATGAAACAGGTAATTCTCAATTCCTATTATCGCTGAAAGGGCTTTTAAATGGACAGTTGCAAGATAAATTTTTTATGATGCAGGTATTTTGAAATTAAATTTATATTTCAAAATATTATATTATTTGTAGTTTTCGTGTGTTTTTTTTTTCACTTCTTTTGTAATATAATGTGTTTTAATAGGACAACTGAACTGAAGAAAATTTAAGAAAATAAACAGTATATTTTTTTATTGCTGTAGGACAGCAGACAAGCTGACGGCCTGCTTCGAATTTAGCGGTTACCGTTGCCTATGGGTGTTTGCAACGCCAGTGGCATCGCGAACACGCTGCTGTCCCATAAGCATACAGGAACTTGGGTCACTAATGCCGGAACATAACACAATGTTACTATGGCGCCATATTTAAGACTAAAGGTGGTCGTCATTCAGACGGGCTTGAGGCCCTACCACGTAGCTAGGGTGGGTTGTTTTGTCGCCTTTTACGACAGGCCGACCCCGGTTACAGAGGTTAGTATTCTTTCTCCGCCCCTGCACGGATTTCTTCTGTAATGTCACTCATGTCTATGGTTTTTTTTTGTCTTGACAGTAACATTTTGATTACATAAACACGCAATACAACGTAGATGAATACCTTAAGCTAAATTGCACACACAGCACCTATATTCACTTGGATGATCATGAAAATATGAATTCATAAATTTTAATTGACTGTGTACCGATCCTTAATCCAGATATAAGACGCAAACTCAAGTCGTTAAAATAACGAGCAAGGCTTTCTATTTACGCACGAAATTTTTATTGAGGTTAATAACTTCATGTACAGGTAAAAGTTACATATATTTTTTTATAAAACAAATATATTAAATATATACTATTTAAAGACGTCTTGGTTATTATTTCGTGATTGTATGTTGTTCCCCAGCAGTAAAAAAACTTATCCAGCTAGGTTAATACAAGACTCGAGTTCACTTAAACTTGGGTAAATTATGTAACTTTTACTTAGTAACTAAGCAATTATAAATATAAGTGTCTTAAGTTTTTATTTTATCTTACTTTTTAACGAATTTGTACACCTGGTGAGTAACGGTTAAAGTCTGCAAATTGTAAAAATAAATTATAATAATAAATATACATACAATACAAGTATTATATCAATGGTCTAGCACCTATAACATAAGCGCTCTATTGCATATTTTGACACCAAATAGCGCTGTGTTATTATATATATATATATATATATATATATATATATATATATATATATATATATATATATATATATATATATAATATTAGTTGAGCTACATGTATACATTTATTTTATTTTGTATATTTGGCTCTTCAGTTTGAAAAAGGATATGCAAGAATGACAACCCCGAATTTTTACCAAGCATTGGGTTTGGTAGAAGCTTCTCAAAAAGAGAGAAATTATGTATATTCAGAACAGCGATAAATGAAACAAAAAATCTCTTGCATTTCAGTATTATTTAAAAACTAGCTGACCTGGCAAACGTTGTTCTAATATATAAATAAAAAGTATAGTATGTACATCTCCAATGTTCAATCTATCTCTATACCCCATCAAAATTAGTTAAGCGGCTTAAGAGTGCAAACGTAACAGACGGACAAAGTTACTTTCATTTATAATATTAGTACACTCAATATAGCCTAGACTGCATTTCATACTACCGATAGAAATAGAACATTGCTGGTATTCTATATTCACATTAGATCAAGATAGCCTAGATTCTGTGATTGGTTAGGGTCGGCACTCACAAAAACTATAAATAAATATTATGTACTATGACAATTCATACAGCGATAGTCCCAAAGTAAGCCATAAAGCGCCAGTATAATGAGTACTAGATAACTAATATTAATATATGTATGTATATTACTTTTTTGTTGATAAATATATATTTTTAACACCTAGACTCGGGACTTCTCCAAGCATTCAGGTTTAGCTGTTACGCCACCAAATAATATAATATTATTTAGTCGTCCTTCCCCTTTTTGATTAAGACCTCGAAAATTCTCTTTAAGTTTTTTTTTACCTCAGTCCCTACTAGCATTTTTTTTTACCCATTACTGACAAATATTAAATTTTGATTTTGGTTTATATAGATAAACCACTGAATTTTTTTTTAATATTTCTGTTTTTCGGTCATTTCAAACAACGGAAAAGACAACGTCCGGCCGCCGGATTACGGCGGCATTTGGCTACCGACCCCCAGAGATTTAATAGTACGATCGTCAGATCTGGGAGATGGACAACTAAGGTTGCGAGAGCACTTAGCCACAGTTAGGTCAACACGAGCGACTGGTGGCTGCCGATAGTCAAAGTTAGTCCACCAAGCCAAGATATGCCAACGTAGAGCTACTGTGAAGCCACACCAACATGGATGCGTGCTCCTGCAGCTCAAATCACGTTACTGAGGGATCGTTGTTCCGTGAGTTTACGCCAGGTTAAAGAGTACTCTTTGACCTGGCGTACAACTACTACTGTACTCGAGGCCCCAAAACCTCCCCAATACACTGTGGGAAGAATACAGGGAAAGGAAGAGACAACGCATTCTATGTGAATCGTAAAAAGTGAATGTTAGAAGAAAAATCTTAGGAAATTAAATGGATAGATACACAAGGAGAAGCGGATCGAAGAAAATATAGATAAACTGCGTATAAAATGTTATGGCTAACATAGGCTTAAATTTGGAAATGACGGCTCATAAAGAAGAAAATAACATGGTGAGCCAACCCTACCGGTAAAAGGGCTGAATGTAGAGAAACCCTTTCATTTTATCATGAAAATATAATGACAGGGGCAGCCCTACAAAGTATATTTAAATCCATTCGACAGTATCACTTTGACAGTGTGGAGAGAGTCGTTTAGGTACTCAAATATTTACATATGCCAAAACGAATCCTATATTAGTATACTAGAATTCATTTTTCAGTAATATAAATTTTAATTTGTTGATATAAGTTATGAAATAGTATTTTAAAACAGATTTTTAGTTGATAAATGAAGACATAGAGCTTGAAATATAAATTTTATATGTAGTGGCGGTGAAGAAAAATGTTGTAAAGGAAGGTCTACTTTGTTGTATTATATACTACATAGTAAAAAAATGTAAATATAATAAATTGATCATGATGTGGGACTGGAGGATACATATGTGTATAGATCATAGTATACTTAATTAAAAAACTGGAATCTTACGGCATACAAGGTAATATTCTGGAGCTAATTCAGTCATACGTATACTTAAGTGACAGAGAGCAAATAACTCAAATTTCACAATTTAATCCTAAAACTAAAAAACCCGATTCTTTTGTTTCACATAAATTATTTATAAAGTACGGCGTTCCTCAGGGTAGCGTCCTCGGACCTCTTTTATTTTTACTATATATAAATGACTTACCGAAATGCACTAATCAACCGATAACATCATTCGTAGATGACGACAGCACATTGTCAATGTAAGGACATAAATGAATTTGAATATGACATAATTAAATCTCTATCAGTAGTAATTGGCTGGTTAAAAAATAACTATTTGCAAATTAATATTGACACGACTAAGATAATGAATTTTGGACAAACACTTCAAAATTTACCGGATATTAATATAAAATATAAATTAAACTACGTACGTCAAGTACATTCTGTTCGATTTCTTGAATTAAAAGTAGATAATAAGCTAAGCTGGAAATTCATATCGATGAATTGAGTAAGAAAATTAATATATCATCTTATATATTACACAAATTGACACCAAATGTAAGTATAAGTACACTTCTTACAGCCTACAATGGATTAGTTGAATCTGCACTAAGATATGGAGCAATTTTCTAGGGTAACTCAACTGATGTTAGTATGATTTTCTTAATGCAAAAAAAAAAATGCGTACGTGCAATGTTTCGATTAGAGGCGAGAACAAGTTGCAAACCGTTTTTATAAAGCATATGATACTGACTCTCCCGTCAATTTATATACTACGAATGCATTTAAATATCAGTTTAAAAAGTACTTAGTGAAAAAATGTTATTATAATGTAAAAGACTATTTAAACGACCGAGCAGAACATAAGAAACTATAAAAAATTATATTTGTAAATATATTGCATATGTAAAAATATTAGAATCGGATTCAATGAGACATAATAAAAGTTCTAATTGACAGTATCATATATATATATATATATATATATATATATATATATATATATATATATATATATATATATATATATATATATATATATATATATATATATATATATATATATATATATATATATATATATATATATATATATATATTTTGACATGTATAACATTTTTTATATAATAATATTACCAGCTGGATGACCGAGCTTTGCTCGGTATTTTTTTTTTATAAATTGTGTTTTTTGGAAATTAACAATCGATTTTCTTAGTCTAACCTCAAAGCAAACACTCATTGACTTCGTGTTACTTAACAACGCCATCTGCTGGAATAGCTTTAGTGTTGTTGTGTCATGAAAGCAATTTAAAAAAAATAGTATTATTATTCGCCGATAGATGTCAGGAAGGACCTTTTAGTTATTTTTCTTCCAATAAAAAAAAACTAATAAAATGACATTTTCTAGAAATGATTCCTAGCTAGATCGATTTATCGCCCCCGAAACCCCCCGTATACTAAATTTCATGAAAATTGTTGAAGCCGACTCCGAGATTCCAAATATATTTATATAGGTATATATATATACAAGAATTGCTCGTTTAAAGGTATAAGATTTGACATGTGTAACATTGATATTAGAATAGACTGTATTGCATTCTAAATTCTAAACAAGTCCGCTAGAATTAAGTGTCAAACTAGATTATTCTATGACTATTGACAAAATTTTAAACAATACAAAGCTTTTGTTGTATATATTTAGATGGATTAAAGGACGATTTACTTTATTAAGTAAGGTAAGAGTTAAATCTTTAGACTGTACTTTCAAATTATTTATGTACTATCGTGTATATATATTTTTTTATTAAGAAAAACAGATACGGGGACAAACCTGACAATTATATGTTAACTCAGCTTTTGAATATTTTGCCTTAAATTAGCATTGCCAGTTTATTAAAAAATAATCCAAAAAGGTGAATGAGATGATATAGTAAAGGATCAGTAATAACAAGAAATGGGCATAAATGAAAAAAACGCAGCAAAATAAGTAACAAAGATTCAAAAAATATGAAACACGAATCATTTGAGGTTGTAAATTTTATAACTTGTTCCTTTTGGTAGGCCGTTCTGTGGGTGTTGTTTGTACACAATAAATACTCGCACATCAGAACTAGAATAATTATAGGCAGAGCATGATAACTGAAATAAATTTCAAAATTATATGGTGGTGAAACCATGTAAATAATTAGAAATAAGTCAATTATTATAAAATGAAGCAGCTATCTTTTGTAACTAGAAACAAAGGAAGTTTATTATTTTATTTGTTACAAACTTGGATAGTCGTAAATCATTAATCGCGACATTTTTAATAGGTTGTGGCACACAATTATCAAGCGTGAGGTCGCCACGTGACCTCGAAATCGAAGCGGGATGAAACTATTTTCAACAGAAGGCGGAGGTAGCGAATTATCTGCTCTCAATTTCTAATAAACTAGCGCTAACACGCTGCAGTGTCCAAGTCATAATAGTGCGTTTTAAGCCACTACCATCCCCTTATTGTACGCCAAAACAAAATGAATTAATAATTACTACTGAATGAGATTTCGAATGAAGTTTTATCGCAGTACGATATAGGGGTTTTTCAGTAAAAGCGTTTTAGGTATAAGATGTGTTACCCTTTAATGTACGCCTCTGACTCCAATTCAGTAAACGTGTCGGGCAGATGGAGATAAATAAAATATATTTCTTAAGACAAACGTTCTTTAATTATCGTAATACCGAGAAACAACTCCGGGAATGGACGGAAGGCGACTGGCGACAGTGCAGCGAATAAACGCGTATTACAATTTGTGCTGACTTGCAGCTGTCGCTAGCCGCCACAAGCGTTATAAAATTTCTTAGAGGCCGGCAGCGTGTTGGTGATTCTTCTGGTGTTGCAAACGTCCATAGGCGGTGGTGACCACCTGCTTTAGGGTGGGACGTTTGCCTGTCTGTTGCTACTTCAGCTATAACAAAAATACTAGTAAGGTCGTCTTTGGAAGTATGCCCTATACATATAGCTCCTAGACAGACAGAGACAATTTACAAATCGACAACTGAATGCTAATTTCATCATTTCAGTGTGACTTTGCTGTGAAAATTTACTTAAATTCAATTTGACTTTATAATTAAAGGCAGGCTGTTTTTTCTATCAACAAAGCGCTTTCAATATTTCAACTTAATTAAACGCTTTAGTTAATTAGTAAGAGAGTGAAAACAAAAAGTAATATATTCAACATTATCTATTCGTATTATTATTTTATATATTATTAGAAGGGTTAATCATAGTTGATTAAAAAAATTACAAAGAGCTTGGTGTTTAAGAGTATTTTTGGGCTGTAGGTGCACTTTGCATAGGTCAAACTTTTTGACAATTAATCTGCTTGTGGTAAAATTTCTTATATAGAGTGGGTACAACGATAATCTCATATATAAATAAAATGGTAGAGATCTGCAGCAGTAACTACTGGATAGATTTCATATAAATTTTTTAAGTTTTATTTCTTAGACACTTGGCCAGTTATTAAAGTTTTAAGAAAAAACCTTTTTTTATAAACACTAAGTGTTCAGTAATGTCTATTTTCTTGCTGCGGAGACACTTCTGCCCCACTGGGCAAGCGGTGTAGCGCGCATGCGTAGGAGAGGGGAAATCTCTTCTACCTCTGTGTCATGACGAAAACTTTGTTAATATATCAAACAACGCGGGTGAATTCGTGGGTGTTAGCTAGTATAAAGTAAATATACTGTGATAGTTGACACAGCGCCATCTAATCTTAACGTTAAAAACAGATCGCTTGTGTTATTGGCACTAAACAACTGACGTAGTACGTATAATACATATACAAATATAATTTTACTGGCACCGTTCACTCAGCGTCATTTAGTCCCGAAGTAGCATAGCACTTGTTTTATGCGTATTAGACAACTGATAAGATATACTATTTTTGTAAATAGATACATAAACACTCGAAAATGAGATGGGAATCGAACCCGTGACCTCCGCAAGCGTACCGAAGTGAGTTAGCCGCTAAGCCACGGAGGTCGTCATAAGATATATACTATGCTTTTGTTAATAAATACTCAGACTCAAAATTGCCCTCTGACCCCGTAGGAGTACCAATGAGTGAAATCTATTGTGCCAAGGAGTTTTTTAAATAGAAATAAAAGCCAAAATAAGCTAAATCAATCGGTAGGATAAGATTAAGATATTATATAACAGCTGCTGCCATCTAATGGCATATGGCGCTTTGTTTTACCACCAGGATACTTTGATTTGAAATTACAAGTAAGTAAAGACTGTCCGTCAAAAGCTAGCAGGTAAAGCTCAAGCTCCGTAAGTCTTCGACGCCTCCAAACAACTTTGTAAATAATAAAGTTTGAAAAAAATTTGAAAAATGGTAAAAATAAATGTAATATTGAAGGATATCGTCAAAGGTATCTTTTATTCATAGATAAAACTATCAGATTCAGTCTTATTCCCTTTGTTTCGATGTTTTTTATTCATCCCTTTGTTATTTATACTCACACAATTTTTTTTTGATTTATTATTTTTGTATTATTGATATTTTATATTGCGCCATCTCTTTGCACTGTTTGTGTAAGCTCATTATTTTTGAAGATTTGTGAAGCCTTGCATTTTTTTGAGTAAAAATTATTATAATAATATACTCGTATTCCTTTTATTAATTTTAGATGTATAATGCTAATTTAAAGACTAATTAATTAAAGCTTAAAATGTTGCTAGAGTTTTAATACTGAAATAAAAATTAAATTGAATAAGAATATAATATACTTTTATATACATACATACATACATATAATCACGCCTCTTTCCCGTAGGGGTAGGCAGAGACCACTTCTTTCCACTTGTTACGATCCTTACGTACTTGTTTCACTTCGTCCACTTTCATTATTACCTTCATACATGCCCTTCGGTTTAGGATATACTTGACCTGGCCTTTTTTCAAGAAGTCCCTGATCTGGTCTTGAAACGTCCGCCTAGGTTTAGACCTAGGCGGACGTGTTGGAAGGGTTAGCCCTTCCAACAGTTCCATTCACATTCGCCCTATACACTTTTTTTGTTAATTGATTCGATCATCCATTCTCTCGACATGGCCAAACCATCTCAGCATGTATACCTTTCTCAATTTTTGTCACTACATCTTCTTTCAGACCACAATGTTTCCTTATCTCACTATTTCTTATATATACTTTTAATATAGTGAAATTACAGATGGTAGCTCAGTGGTATTCGGAAACCAATCTAGAGGTCTCAGGTTCGAATCCCACAATGGTATGCACTCGCCTAATGTGCATATTTTAGTTTTAGGTACAGAAGTACTAATTAATTTTAAAAAATACACCACGTGATTCCCTAATCACTTTTATTTTAATAATTTCACTTAAGACTATCCAACTTACGAACTACGGCAAGTATTTTACTCGTTTAACACTTGGAAATTAATACTACACAACAGAATAACACTTCGAAGTGGCTCACGTATATCGAGTATTCTGAATGAGTCCGCACCAAGCGCTATCAGGCAAGAGATTGGCAACGCATCGCCAGGTTATGACTTTTATACGGATACTCGTCATAGAGCTTCCGTAGGGTGGGGGGTTCGTCTAATAATAGTATAATTTCCATGCACAGACGCTGAAAGAAAACATGAGGAAATATGCGTAACCCGTCAATCCACTTTGGACAAGTGTGATGGGTATACTACACATTCCACCTAGGGCAAGCCCGAGCCCAATAGTGGGAAGATAAGGGCTTTTATTATATATTCAGTCTTCCTCCTTCTTCCTGCCCTTATTTCACATTATATGGGGTCAGCACAAAATATTGTCTTCTTCCACTATACTCTGTTAGCCGTCATCTCAACATTCTCACCTTTTTTCACCATATCACCTTTTACACAATCCATCAATCGTTTCTTTGGTCTATCTCTCGTCCTGTATCCATCCACTGACATTTCCATAACTTTCCTTGTTAATAATGTTATATATTTCCATTATATAACATGGTTAAACCACGCTAACCTGTTACTTATAAGTTTTTCAATAACTAGTGCTACTTTCACACTTCCCCTAATATACTCATTTCTTATTTTATTCATTTTTCTAACTCCATATATTCGACTTAGCACTCGCATTTCGCAAGGAGGACTCATTGTTACTAATTTTTCGTAGTACTTGAAAGAATTCGTAGCGGGCGTAGTAGACACTAGCTACCAGTGTCTAATTCAAATTACGAGTGACTGTTGACAGATAAGCGTGGTGTCCGTTCTTTTTGTGGGGTCCCGAGTCTAGCAATGTGAGGTTATTATTATACTTGTGTTAGTATTTCTAACATTTCATAAAAAAAATGATGATGGTACATTTTAAAAGCATGTTAGCCTATTTTCATAATATAGCAAACGTAGCGAATTACGTCCGAACATGATTGCCTGTCGCTGTCAGAATGAAAGATAAGTTAAAAATAAGAAGACATATGGCCGAGATATTGGATTGCAGTGACGCTTGAATACACCTTCACGGCTTTGTGGGTGTGGTGCAAAGCATAAACGGTAGGCGAATCGCATATATGTATATAGAATTACTACGCTCAAACTACAAAGAGCATTGTGCAAAGTACAAAGCGCATGTTTATTTGCATTTTGATTATCGCCTTGGCGCAATGGCTAGCACACGCCAGAACGATTGCGAAGGTCACAGGTTTGATTCCCGAGCTATTGTGCTTTTATATTTTATGTATTTATTTACCAAAGAAAATTATATAAATATTATATCAGTTGTCTAGTATTTATAAAACAAGCGCTTCGCAGCTTGCTTTGGAACTAGATGTCCCTTTGTGAACAACTCCAAACATTTATTTATTTAAACATTTAGAATTGTAGTTTTTTAAATTTGAATTACACAACAAGCATGAGTAATTTACTCGTTTTTATAATATTATCATATATACGCTAATAATATATAGATTATGATTGCTGCTGTGGTTTAGTAAAAAATCAATTTGTCTACCTTTTCCAGAATACTTTTGGACCCGTTTAGGTAAATAAATAAAAAAGTCATATCTTTTGATATATACCACACTGGAAGCTCCATGTAATCGCATCAGGGACTCCCGGTCTCCCTTCGCGCGGTTTAATGTCGCCGATCCAGGTGGGCACGTGTATACAGAAAAAGAAAGGTTTATAGTTCACATTCATATTTGTTATAATATTTAGCTGTTGATTATTAATAGTTACTTTAACTATTAACTTACAAAATATCCTATATGTGTCTGCGTAGCATTCCACTAAATTTATCAGTATCGGTTCTGGCAAGCAACCCCCTCATCATCATCATCATCTCAGCGTTCATCCCGGCTGCAACCCAAACTACCGTTTCGGTGCCCGGGGTCCGCTTTCCGACTTTTTCTTCTCCACTTCGCACGGTCTTCAGCATCCCTGGTAGTGAGCCCATTAGCACGCATATCACCCTTTACGACGTCAAGCCAGCACTTTTTGGGTCTACCCCTCCTGCCGGGGCCCGACGGAGGCGGCATGGCCAGACATTTGTTTCCCACTTAAGCATCCGGTTGCCGTAAAACATGGCCGTACCAACGGAGCCGACACTCCTGCAATTTATCTGCAATATCACGGACTGAAGACTGCCAAGGCAAGCGACCCCCTACCCTGTTGTAAAACTAGTTATAAAAATTAATATATAGCTTTTTTTTATTGCTGCAAACAGAAGACAGGCTGACAGCTCACTTAAGAGTAAGCAGTTACGGTCACCTATGGATGTTTATGACACCAAAAGCGCCGCTAATACACTGCCATCCGCGTAGAAGAACTGGAATACTGATTGCTTATCTGCTTTACTGCATAAGCACAAACGTAACTGTTATAGTATAATGTATTATTTTTCGACATCGTAGTCGTTTCGTAGCGTCGTAGCAATCGCACTAGTACAGTATCACCAATCGCCATTTATCAAAATAACAAGTAGGCGTTCTTAATTTCGGTAAATTACTTACGTTTTATGATTGCGTGTCCTCTAATATTTTTTCTTTTGGCTAGATTATATTAACCTTTCGTATTTAAATTTACATTATTTTTTTATCTTTCATTGAGGTAATTGCTTCTAAATTTAATAAGTTATTTGTATAATATAATCATGATCGCATTATGATGATTAAAGCTGTTGTGGCATACTATTGTTTAATGTTTTAAATATTATTTTTCCTTGTTATGTTGTTTCCTTCATCCTCTGTCAATATCAGCCATATAGCGAGGGCGTGCGCACACGACTCGGTTGACGCCGTACCCATGCGTTAAGTAAAAGGTTGCTTCCATTGATATCCAGTTTAACTCTGGGAGCCCAAGAGCCCTAATCCTACCTTATCTTACCTCAGACTATTACCTCAGAACTTTCTTTTATGGCCCCCGTAAAGCGCAAAGTATGTCAAAATCATAATCATTTATTTCAATATAAGATCTTAGAGATACCTTATTGAATGTCAAGAATCTACTTCCGGTTCCAATACAACGCTGTCTAGAGAAGAAACAGTGGAACAAACTCCCCAGCGAATGTATTTTTTATTCTTATTTTATGTTTGTCTTTTATTGTGTACAACTTCAATTACAAAATGAAATTGGAGGCAAAAAAATATGAGTTAACATAATGGCTATATAATTATTTTTATTCCCAGTCTATGTTCCACGATGTTGGTTGGGGTGCCACACTACCAAGCCAGCGTGTTTGAAGCAGCCGTGCCGGTTAATTCCTGCACCAGCCTGAACGCTTGCATTTTTTTAGCTTCATATGCTGTCGGCTTGAGAAAAGAATAGATGGTAAATAGATAACTCGGGTTGAGTTCCGTTTTTCCTTGGACGGTGGTCTGAGTAATCCATCGCGTCTTGCAATCTCGACAATTGACGCATGAAGGAACACCTGGGTGGTTTTAGTGGGTATATCAGCGTCGTGTGTCCCCCAGCCTAGAAAAGGGGACATGTGCATTGCATGAGGAGTAACGCACTACCCCACCCCTTTCCGAGACTGAGTGGGTCAGACGACTGTCACTCATAATAACAGCCCATAACATCTCACTGATGAGATCAGGCTTTCTCTAAAGGAAACAAAAATACCAGGGATTTCAGTATACAGGTTTCCTCAAGATGTATTCCTTCACCATCGGTACGTGGCAATTATGTTTTAATATTTTTTTTTATTACAGTAGGACAGTAGACAAGCTGAAGCCCACCTAGAATTAAGCAGTCACCATCGCCCATAGGGGTGTTTTAAAGCCACTGGCATCGCGAACACGCTGCTGTCCCATAAGAGTACAGGAACTTGTGTACTAATGCCGGAACACAACACAAAGTTATAATGGCGGCATACTTAAGACCAAAGGTGGTCATCTAGACGGGCTTGGGGCCCTACCACGTAGCGGTGGGTTGTTTTGTCGCCTTTTACGACAAGCTGACTCCGGCCGCAGCGGTTAGTATTCTTTCTTCACTCCTGCACGGATGTAAATATATGCCCGTTAGACGAAATAACCTGTCGCAGCGGTGCATTCCACCGTGGGATATGAAATCGGTCTTCGAGAATGATATCACTCTACTTCTTGCCTTCAAATACTGTGGGATCGGCACATATTCTCTCCTTTCACTCAATTAACCGTCATCTCAACATTCACACCTATAGCTATCCACCCATCTTATCTTCTTTCCTCCTGTAGTCATCTACTATCATTTCTAGCATTTTTCTTGTTACGTGGCGTCGTCTTGATCTATAAGAACGTTCCATGTAAGACTACGAATTTCAAAACAGGGTTTAGATGCTTCGTTTCGGTACGTATACAGTTGGTAAAAAATGTGTTATATAAAACAAATATTTCATATATTAATTCAAGAAAGTCCTTCAAAGATCCATCAAAATTTTACGAAAAGTTTGAGTGTTGTCGAAATAAATGGAAAGAAATACGAGTAATATAAGATAAAAAAGTTTTTAATAAAAAGATTGAGTGCCGCTCACTTGTTGATCCCCAGAATAAAATGCTAATACAAATCTGTGGCAAGTTGTCGGTATATCATTAGGAGATTTTGTTCAGTTTTTAACAGCCTTTGTTTGCGATTTGTTTGATTGCTTACTTTTTTAACATTTTGTGATTTAGATTATTTTTTTGTGGTTTTTATCTTGATTTACGTAGAATTTTTATCACTGATATAATTGGAAAATTTAGTAGTCCGATGATATTGTTTATAACTGAAGCCAACATTAATGAATAAATATGCTCGCTTGTCGTTTATATTATAGAAAAGACATATATTTATTTATTATGTTTGATTGCAACTTAATTGAAAAATGAAGCTTTGTCAATATAAGTAAGTATTATAGAATTATTTTGATAACCGGTTCAATCGAGTGATTAAGATTTGGTTAAAACCTGTTCTTCATTTTGTAATGTTACAATATTTTATTAATTTGTATTTTTCGTGTTCGCTTGCCACGATAATCGAGGGTTGCGTTGATTGGTGGAGCTGCGCGTGACGTAGATCGGCCATATTTCGCCTCCACACTAGCAGCCACCGCCACCAACACTCGGGGGCACGTCAAAGACTCTTCCTTTTATTAATTCATTAGTAACGATATTTCAAATATTGATCATCCGCTTTCGACGATCTAAAGTAATTTTATTAAATATACTTTTTGGAACCCACATTTTGGGTTCTACGTTTGGGGCACAGAGTCCCAAACGTTAAACAACCACGTGACAATTTAAATCTCCTTCCAACGTTTTCCACCACAGTTGATTTGCTTTACGATTTAGTCGAATACTTAGAGTGAAAAACCAGTCTACTATTTTAGAGATTCAGTGAGGGCAGCATATAAATTATTATTAGTCTGTATTTTTCTTCCTCGTGCCTTTATCCCACATTATATGGGGACGGAATAATACAGTCTCTTCTTCAACTCTGCTTTGTTAGCCATCATTTCAACATTCACACCCTTTTTAGCCATATCATCTTTTACGCAGTCCATCCATCTTTTATTTGATCTACCTCAACTACTGTATCCATCCACTGTCATTTGTATCATTTGTCTTGTTATATGGCATTCTTCCCTGCGTATTACATGACCAAACCACGCTAGTCTGTTACTTTCAAGTTTTTCAATAACAAGCGCTACTTTCACACTTCCTCTAATATACTCATTTCAAATTTTATCCATTTTCGTAACTCCACACATCCATCTCAGCATGCTCATCGCCACAGCATGTAACATCCTTTCATTTCTCCCCTTTATGGCCCAGCATTCTGATGCATACAATACGACAGGCTTTGTTACGGATTTATAAATTTCACATTTGAGTTTAAGTGGGGTACTCGTGGCTCACAAATTGTTCCTGAGACCTGTTGCCATTTTATCTATCCTGCATTCAATCTGTTTTCACATCTCGGCCTATCTCACTGTCGTTCTGGTTTAATGATCCGAGGTACCGGAAGTTGAAGTAAGTTGGCAGCGTCACGCCTCCTAAGGTAATCGAGGTGAAGTCAGATATTCCACCAAAATCGCAAAATAGATGTTCAGTTTTGGTTCTACTTATCTAACCTAACACCCTCTAATATCTCGTGCCATTTAACCAATCTGTTCTTCAGAACAGAACGAGTTTCAACTCGTGAGCATTTTCTCCAATCAGCACAATGTCATCAGCAAACAGCATACACCTAGGTACCTCCTTCTGTATTCCTGATGTTACTGCATCTACCACTAGAGGAACTACAGAAACCGATAAAGGCAAAAAGCCGATTCTTGGTGTAAATCCACCGCAACACTGAACTTATCTGTGATGCCCGCAGTGGACCGGACGTATGTTCTTGCCTTATCGTACATAACACGAATAAGATGGAAGTACTTCACAGGCACTCCTTTCGCTTTCATGACCTACCATAATACCTTTCTAGGGACCTAGTCATATGCCTTTTCGAGATCAACGAATACCATATGTAGATCCTTATGTGCACTTTTATATTTCTCGCATAGGTGGCGAAGTGCGAATATGGCATCCGTTGTCCCCCGCCCGGGCATTAAACCAAATTGGTTCTCACTTATTTCTGTCGTCTCCCATAGTCGCCTTGCTTTTTCCTTTTCCTTCTTCCAAATCTTTATGCTGTGTGACATGGTTTGATTCTTCTATAATTGTTATAAACATGTGCAGCACCTTTGTTCTTAGAAATGGGCACTAGCGTACTATTGCACCATTCATGGGGATCTCATCGTCTTGCAACAGCTAATTGAGGAACAAAGTCAGCCACTTGCTTTCAAGAATTTCCTTCCATTCTTACATTGGTATTTCATCTGGTCCTACAGACTTGCCATTTTGCATACTATCAACAGCCAATCTAACCTCAATTATAATCCCTTCGTTTACAACGCCCATATTAACTATATCTCTAACATGTGGTATGTTTCAGACATTCTTTTCATTTATCAATTCACAGAACTAATTCTACCATCTGCTCTTTATTTCTACATTCTCTGCTAAAACCCTTCTACTATCATCTTTTATGCATTTCATATAGGTTATATCCCTTGCATTTTCTTCTCTATCATTCACCATTCTACAAAGATGTTTCTCACCACAAGGGCTTCCCAAAAACTCACAACCTGGCTTGTTCCCTTTCCTTGGAGACAACAACAGCTCTTTTTGCTCTCTTTTTACATTCCATTTATTCTTTCTTCTTGCTTTCCTTTATCATAAGATCATCTTCTTCTCCACTTGTCCATTCTTTAAATGTATTTATCTTCTGCTTTCATAATCACTTGCACTTTTTCATTCCACCAGCAGAATTCCTTCTCAATTTACGTTTCCCTTTCGTTTCTCCAAAATCTTCCTTTGCCACATCTCTAATGCATTCCATTATTTTATTCCAACATTTTTTTACAGATTTTCCGATCATATCATACATCTCTTTCATTTTAACTACCACTCTTTGTTTTAGTTTAGTCGCACATCCTTTTCCAAAAAATGACATTTAATTTGGGAGGTGTCATTGTTTTGTGTTCAATATTAGTCTGTGTTTTATAAATGTATAATAATATGACTACCAGAATTAAGTATACCTAATTTATTTTTTACAAAACAGTTAACTGCACTAGATGCAAATTCAATATTTGTTTTTAAAACCATACATAATTCTGCTTTTACATTCTGGTACAACTGCTCCCTAAACTAAAAAAACATATTATTTTAGGTGGCAGCTGTTTGTATACAAATTAACAATTGAGTCGAAAGATATGTGAAGGAACAATTTAAAATGGTATTTAAAACGAAGATACAGATAGCCGGTATGTGTGTGTGCGTATATTTTGTAATTGTCCGACTAATATTTTTCTATAAACAAATCTTGAACTTACGACTAAGTTATTTAGGATTTTGAGAATTTTCCATGCAGTAACTAAACATACATCATCAAAATTGCTTACTTATAAGACAAGTATCGCGTTACACAAGCCTCAGCCGCCGACTCCGCTAAATTATAATTTATTACCACCGTTAAATGTGCTAAATTAGGAAATGTTGTTTAGTGCGAGGCTACTTGTAACGGATATCATGTGTCTGAAATGGGACGTTAACGCTCCAATACAGTCTTATATAGCCACATTAAATATATTGATGATTATTTATTCAGCACTTACTACGTCCCTTTTAATTCTGAGGCTTCGATGAGCTTTTATTGTCACAAAACGAGACTACGGTTTTATATCGCTGACCTCTCGTGATAGAATATATCTCGTGTAGAAACATATCAGAATTTTTGAAAATCAACCACAAAAGCATGTATATAACTGTAAATATCAGCATTTTAAGTGGCACTCTTAAATCACATATCTTTTTCGTTTTCTTCTATTTATTTATCTAGACATTAAAAACAAAGTATAATAATTTACTCACTAACATTTGTGTGTGCTTTCCTCCAAGAGGATATAAATTTAAATCATATACTCGATTACTCGTATATATCAACAACAGCAAAGAGTGGCACAGTGAGTTTTTTATTCTTCTTTCGAGCTTAGCATTGGTACCGGAAGCTTGTAATAAGAAGTTAACCAATAAAACTAAGTTGACACGCCCTGTCACAACGTGCAACCTACTTGCTTGAAGTAGAAATAATATTGTCATAGGCTTTCACTATTGATAATAACGTGTCTGCTGTAATGATTCTTAGAGCTGCGTTTTAAGAATTTCAAGTAAGTATTTTATTAGTATTATATCTAGACATTTGATTTTTTAGGAATTAAAAACATTACTAATCTCTTACTAAAGAAAACAATTATTGTTAGAAAGAGTTGTTAAATTATTAATCTCAAATCCGTATAACAAAATGGAATCAATTTATGGGACATAATTTTTTATACATACATACATATAATCACGCCTCTTTCCCGTAGGGGTAGGTAGGCAGAAACCACTTCTTTCCCCTCAGGGGCGCTTCTCTGTCCGAGGAGAGCACGGGTGTGCGTACCCGAGATGCCCGAGCATCCGCCGCCTCATTCCCCTTCCCGACCGAGGCGGTGGAGTCCCATCTTTCTTCCCGTCTACCTCCCACATGCTTTCCCAACTTCGTTCTTTGTTCGTGGCGCGGTCCCCGGTGGGATGGTTGCGAGTACTGGTTGGGGTCCCGGGTTCTGTCGCGGGCACTAATTTGGTGGTCGAAACCATGCCCATGCCATTTCGACTGCGCCTGCACAGAGAGTGTTCCTGGGGCGGGAACGGCATCTCCGCTGTCCGTCGGTCTGGCTGGGCTGGCTACGACGTTAGGCAACTCTCTGGTTTTCTGGAGTGTCGTCTGGTAGTCGTACCCATGCCTGACTGGCACGCAGCGGGGATGCAAGTCCCGCCCGTCCGCAAAGGAGGCGGCGGAGTGGGAGCGGGAGTTGACCACCACACTCCCCTCCCGTCAACGCAGGCCACGCCGGCGGCGTCGGAGGGCAAATAACTCCAGCCGCCGTATAAATCGGCCGCGGGCGGCCCCTCGGGGGAGGATCCGCCGCCCGCACTATTGCCGCAAGGGTGAGGGCTGCGTGCTGTTCCGCGGCCCCCCTCAACTCATGTTGATTCAGAAGAGCGCCGGGGGACGAAATCCTGACCCCCTGGCGCCAACAATTTAGAAGGGGCCCGCCTTAAGACAAAGGGTGGGCCGGTGCCAGCCCGGGTTACGAGAT
Organism: Malacosoma neustria; assembly: GCA_963693495.1. Taxonomy (NCBI): domain Eukaryota; kingdom Metazoa; phylum Arthropoda; class Insecta; order Lepidoptera; family Lasiocampidae; genus Malacosoma; species Malacosoma neustria. The sequence goes on along the minus strand of OY856393.1, from coordinate 11,209,579 downwards.
CGGCAGGCCATATATCCGTGGACCCGGGTATAGGCGATAGGAAAACAGCGGGGTTTTTTAGTGGATAGTCGGATGGCCGTTCGGCCATCCGACTACCCACCCATCTTTCCCGGAGTCCCACATATCCCGGAGTCCCACCCTAAAATTATACATCTATGACACGTCACGAATTTTAGATTTTTTTTACTGTTACTTAAGTAAATACGTAAATAACCAGAAATTAGTGCTGGATTTTAATTTTTTAAACGAAATAAACGTATAAATGGGTTATGATGAATCAATAGACGATTGATGACAGCTTTTAATCAGTGCGGTTCGAGGGATTAATTACAAGGGTATTCGCATATCTGATGTCCCCGATGTTTCATGGCTATCCAAATATGAATAGACCTTTATCAACGTAACGAGGGACCGATTACGTAGGTACCCAAATTTGGGACTATGCAAATGTCGAGTAATCACTATTACTATACCGTGTGTCAACTTTAATAAGATAATAAATGGTAGCATGAACAATAATACGTGCTACTTGTTTTTGCTTAAAATTATTTCACTGTGGAAGGTTGAGTAAGAATACACCTGCGGGCAGCGATGGCCTGTTGTGATAATTGACTAAAGAAGCTTAGCTTAGGACTTGGAGCCCATCTGGATGGCAACCATCTCTGGTGTTTAAAATTTACGTCAAAATAACCCAGGCAAAAGTGACTCAGGTTCCACTCCCCAGCGTGACAGCGTGTTAGTGGTGCCCTTGGCACCCAAAACATCCATAGGCGACCTTAATAGTAACCATGGCCTTAATAGTAATTAAGTAGGTTTTCAGCTTTTCTGCTAGTCCAGAGCAATAAAAAACACAACTATAATAACCCAAATAGTATTTGAGATCAATAATATTGTATAATCAACTAGCTGTGCCCGCGACTCCGTCCGCGTGGAATAGTGACTTTGGGCAGCATTTTTTGGATATATCTTATTATTTATTTTGGATTACAAACCCTAAAATATAAGCAGCGCCTCGCACGCCCCAGCGTGGGCCTCGCCACTATCGAAGCGGTGAGACCCGTCCTGGCCGAATGGCTGCAAAGGCGCCACGGCGCCCTGACCTTCCACCTGCTGCAGGTTCTCTCGGGGCACGGTTGCTTCGGGAGGTACCTGTGTCGCATAGGGCGGGAGATGACGTTGAGGTACCACCACTGTGGCCCGGGTGACGAGGAGGACACGGTGGACCACACTGTCGCCGTGTGCCCTGCGTGGCGCGAGACAAAATAGAGGGAAAAAGGCCCAGAGGACGGTCACCAACCCGATGGTCGGATCAAATTAAGGCTAGCACGGGGCTCACTTTGCCTGCAGCTCTAAAACAGGCCGAGGACAGAGTGGTGTGGAGGCAGTTCGTCAGCGTCTCCGTAAAGGCTTATGAAGACGGGCACGACCTTCAGGAATGAAGAACACGACCAAAACATTTTAGTAAAAATCATAAGGTAAGAGAAAAAAGTTCTAACTAGTTCTTCAAGGCCGGAAAAGTATTAGGCTCCTGGTGACTTCACTTTAATGCAAGGTGAGCTGGGCGTGCGGAACATCGACAAACGCACTCCTCAGCCATGTCTGTTTAAGCTGCAAGCCTTTCCCAAGGCTGAACCCGGGGCCGATTACTACGGCTGAATGGAGGTCAGCCACCAACCTTCGGTGACGAGTGGCCCCGTGTGAATAGGAGAGGAGCATGCACCCTCTCGTTTCCTGGCCACCGTCTCCGCGAACACGAAAGCGGCGGCGTCCCATACGGTTCGGCTCACGACAATCGCCAGAATGAAAGCCGGAAGCGAGAAGTCTAGTCTGATGGTGGCGATGACGTCTCGGCATTCTGATGCCCAATTGGAGCACACTTGGAGGGTGTAAAGCGCTGTGTTCTCGTCATTGGCGTCACAGCGGTGGCACTCTGCCGTTTGCTTCTTCTGGTAATGCGACCACAGTATCACGTGATTTTCCCTGGGCTTGAGAAAAGCTATTAAATATTAAATCAATATTCAATATTGAAATCTTATAAGTTAATTGATTCAGAATTCATTTATAACGGAGGTCAACATAGGGTTTCGGTGAACATTTTTTTGTTTAATATAATACTTTATTCAAATGAGAAGGGAAACCGCAAAAGTCCTTTGCCGATTTCGGATAAAACAGTTGCTGCTGGATTTAAAGATACTAGATGTGCTGTTATATTCAAATGTGCTGTTATTTACAAAGAAACCTAATTATAATATTTTCTTCGATGTTTGTCATCTTAAGAACTGGATTTTCGTCTCGAGTCTGTGTGTTTGATTTTTAGAAGAATTTTTAGTCAAGTTTTTTCTTAACCCTGCTTAACCGTTTACGTTAACCCTTAACTTCCTGCATTGGCTTAGGTTTTTTTTTTTTTTTTTTTATTGCTGTAGGACAGCAGACAGGCTGACGGCCCGCTTAGAATTTAGCAGTTACCATCGCCTATGGATGTTTGCAACACCAGTGGCATCGCGAACACGCTGCTGTCCCATAAAGGTACTGGAACTTAGGTCACCAATGCCGGGACACAACACAAGGTTATTATGGAGGCATACTTAAGACTAAAAGTGGTCGCCATCCAGACGGGCTTGAAGCCCTACCACGTAGCTAGGGTGGGTTGTTTAGTCGCCTTTTACGACAGGCCGACCCCGGCCGCAGAGGTTAGTATTCTTTCTCCGCCCCTGCACGGATAAAAATAAAAAAAAGGTACGCATTAAACCTATTTGCAAGATATTCAAACAGCGACTTCGACTTCGATTAAGTTTATTTCGAATACGAATTTCCGCCTGATTCCTTTGTGATCTTTTTTTTCAGTTTCTTTGAAATAAGTTCCTAAGATAACAACTAATTTTTATGCATTGTTGGAGAGCTAAAAAAACGGTTATGTTTTGCCAAGTTTCATAATGTTTCTTTTTTGTTTTTAAGGCATTTTAGTGGAAAAAGTCTCCAAAAAATATTGAGATAATATGGTTTTTCGTCTCGCATTTTTAAATTTGGACCGATAACTGTTTTTATAAATCAGAAGAAAAATTAGATTTAAATTGATACTTTTTTAAAATAAATTTTTATGTTGCATTTTTTACTTATTTTGAAAAAAGCTAAAAAAAAACACGATAACTCATAAATGGTTCACTTTTGCATAATGCATATGGAGGTTAAAATTATCGCAAATAATCACCCCTATCACCTCCTAACGGGAATATGACGAATTACAAATAACCATGTATACTTTTCTTTTGCAAATAAAAACTTACTATACATGTTTATGTGTGTGTATGGTGTTTACCTAGACGCGAGACGGGTATCGAATCCGTGACCTCCACAAGCCTACCGAATTGCGTTAGTCGTTAAGCCACGGAGGTAGTCAAATATACTGTTATTGAATTTAAGCTATCTATAATCCATTAAATAGTAATTGGATCGCGTTATTGTAAAAAAATATATTCATAATATTAATTTAGGTACCATATCTAGCGAAACAAATCCTCATGATCACGTACTTTGTAACTATATCCAGCTATATGACAAATTAATTTGTACCCTGCTTACGCGATGGGACGCGAGTAGCATAAAAAGATGCCTATCGGTCTCGTGGATAGCAAAGGACATGTGGATAACGTAACAATTTTTATCTTTTACCATTTTTATAGCTTCATTCGCAATATAAAAAGTATTGAATGTTTATATTTATCATGATGAAAATATAATACCAAATTAATATTTAACACACTCTCACGCACACATACCTAAACTCAAACACACACACACACACACACACAAACACACTCACACACACACGCACAATAATTGTGTTATTTTTATTATACTCTTTATTTATTTTCTTTTCTAGTTATTTACATTTTTTAATATATAACTAAAAATATAAGAAAACTGCCCGTCGCTGGGAGCGATACCAAGGGCCCAAGATACCGGTGGTTAAGGCTCCAGAGAAAGGAATCTCCTCACTATGTGTGCTGTGCTCAGGAGAACTGCCTTCTGTACCCGACCCTTCACCCATTTACCTTCCGAAAGCATCTCTAGGTGTTTGTCGAGGCTCTTCACTATAAGCCAGTTCACTGACACCACTATCGGTACGATGCTAGTTGATTCCATGCACCACATGGCGGTAACCTCGTGAGCGAGATCTAAGTACTTCGTAATCTTGTCAGTTTCTGCTTTCACGAGGTTACCATCATGCAGGACACTAATATCAATGATCATCGTAATTATGTCTCACGGATCGATCTATTATCGCAATATCAAGCTTATTGACGACAATAGTCCTGTCGATCCCAGCAGAGCGTGATATGGCCACTATCAAGAACTGGCTCATGCATGTATTTATAATAGGGCATCTCTGAAGATACGAGTATAAGCTTGTATCGAAGAGCAAGTTGATGATGGATGATACTGGCCACTAGGTTGTATCTGTGCAAATACTCAGAGATAGTACTTTTATTATCAATATTCTTTTTAAAATTGTATATTTTTAATTTCGCAAAATTCTTTTTTTTATTGCTGTAGGACAACAGGTAGGCTGACGACCTGCTTAGAATTTAGCAGTTACCGTCATACAGGCTGTGCTTAGTTTGGTGCCGAGTGGTTAATATTGTAATTTGTAACTATTCATGAATAAATGATAATTTATTTGATTTGATATGGTGGCACACTTGTCGTGGAAATGTCGTCAAAACTCGAGAATGATTTGGTTTTCAAATTCACTCTGGCGTAGCGTCGCGTCTATGATTGCTACCAGTTAGCCTGGTTTACTCACTCTTTGAGCGGGAACCGCGAGCGCACCTGATCTGCGACGAACTTGTGTTTTAATTATCAGTAATTTGGATTGCTGTGTTGATTGCAGCATTGTGATTATTTGGACTATTATTACTACTACCTAGTAAAAGTCAGTCAGCTAGTAAAATATATATTCTTCTTCTTCTTATCACTCCTGTCAGAGCGGTCATGGTTGACATGGTATTATTATTGAGGGGCTGCTGTGATTCGCCTCAAGATATCTCACCATCTTCTCCTATTTCTGGTGTTTTACTGCACTCGTGCAAGGGATCGCCTACTGCGGGTTTAATCTGGTCGGCCCATCTCATGGGCGATCTGCCGCGAGATCTAGTGCCATCCACTCTACCTTATATGACGAGACGCTCAATTGAGTCGCCATACCGCCTTGAGACGTGTCCAAAATATTTGAGAATGCGAGTCTGGACCAATACAGATAGACGTTGCTTGATATCGAGTTTTTGGAGTATAGAGGCATTCGTTCGAAACTCAGTCCATAATATTCCAAGCATTCTTCTCCAGCACTACATCTTCAGAGGGTCTATTTTCTTTTTCTTCACTTCTCGCAGTGTCCACGTCTCACCAACATAAAAAACAATAGGGAAAAACAGTGTCTGAACCTGCCGAATCTTAGTAGTTTTGGTGAGATTTCTACTTCCCAAATGTTCTTCAACCTGTCTATCGCTGATCTGATCATATCCATACGTCTCTTCACTTCTCTCTACTTCTCTCCACTATATAAATAGTATAGAAAATAAATAAAAAGATAATATAAAATTATCCGTGCAGGGGCGGAGAAAGAATACTAACCTCTGCGGCCGGGGTCGGCCTGTCGTAAAAGGCGACAAAACAACCCACCCTAGTTACGTGGTAGGGCTTCAAGCCCATCTGGATGGCGACCACCTTTGGTCTTAAGTATGCCGCCATAATAATTGTCTTGATATTGTCTTGTGTTCCGGCATTAGTGACCAAGTTCCTGTACCATTATGGGACGGCAGCGTGTTCGCGATGACACTGGCGTTGCAAATACTTATAGGCGACGGTAACTGCTAAATTCTAAGCGAGCCGTCAGCCTGTATACGGTCTTACAGCAATAAAAAAAGTATAGATTAACAAATCTGGTTTGACGTCGTAAATGATGCATGCTAGTGGACTCAATAACAAGAGACCTTGTGAAGTGGAGAAAGTCGGAAAGCGGACCCCGGGCATCGCAGTTGGAGTTTGGGTTACAAACGGCATTTAACACTAAGATGATGATCACAACACATCGTGTTACGGACACTAAAATGCGATTACGAATAAAAAACCAAATTCTTGTAACTGTATTCGATTTCTCTAAACGTTAATGGGATCGCGAAGGTTTTGGTGGGGCCTCCGAAGGCCTCTTATAAATTTATAAGAGCTTTTACACTTAAGATTATTAAATTAAATATCCACTAATATTCTCAATTCTATTAACTTATAATATTACAGACATTTTTCTAAACAATATTTCATCTCAAACACGAGTATAACTTTACATCGATATATGTATTAGTAGTAGCGATATTTTAAAGCTTAGTGTTTTCGTAATGCAATGGAACCATATTATTTGTATTGTTTATACCTAGTCAGGTCATAAGTATTGTCACACAGTAAAAACTTTTCTTTTAGAATGCTGGCCATAAAAAAGTTTATTGAATTCGAATTTCGAATTGTTCATGAAAATAAAAATGTATACTTTTAGAATTTTATTCATTTTTAAATATGGAGTGGACGCTTAAAGAAGACCGTGTTGCAGTTATTGCGTTGCATCGTTGCGGTTACGCGCCAATTCAAATTTTTAACATACTGAAAAATTTGAATATAACCAAAAGATTCGTTTATCGTACCATCAAACGATACAATGAAGACTCTAGTGTAGATGACAGGTCAAGAAGTGGTCGCCCTCGGTCTGTTAGGACTCCAGCAGTGATAAAAGCTGTGAAGGCACGAATTCAAAGAAATCCCAAACGTAAGCAGAAACTGTTGGCCCTTCAGATGGGGTTAAGCAGAACCACGGTGAAAAGGGTGTTAAATGAAGACTTAGGGCTTCGGGCATATCGAAGAAAAACAGGACATCGTTTGAATGCTCGTCTAATGGACCTGAGACTGAAGAGATGCCGCGCTTTGTTGAAGCGGTACGCGGGAAAAAAATATCGGGAAATTCTTTTTTCGGATGAAAAAATGTTTACCGTAGAAGAGAGCTACAACAAACAAAATGATAAGGTGTACGCACACAGTAGTGAAGAAGCGAGCAACCGTATTCCGCGTGTCCAACGAGGTCATTTTCCATCCTCGCTCATGGTATGGTTGGGAGTTTCTTATTGGGGCTTAACAGAGGTACATTTTTGTGAGAAAGGTGTAAAAACGAATGCTGTTGTGTATCAAAATACAGTCCTGACGAACCTTGTGGAACCTGTTTCTCATACCATGTTCAATAACAGGCACTGGGTATTCCAACAAGATTCGGCGCCAGCTCATAGAGCGAAGAGCACACAAGACTGGCTGGCGGCGCGTGAAATCGACTTCATCCGGCACGAAGACTGGCCCTCCTCCAGTCCAGATTTGAATCCGTTAGATTACAAGATATGGCAACACTTGGAGGAAAAGGCGTGCTCAAAGCCTCATCCCAATTTGGAGTCACTCAAGACATCCTTGATTAAGGCAGCCGCCGATATTGACATGGACCTCGTTCGTGCTGCGATAGACGACTGGCCGCGCAGATTGAAGGCTTGTATTCAAAATCACGGAGGTCATTTTGAATAAACTTTAATGTCATAAGAATCTATGTTTTGTTAAGTTCATTTTGGTATATGAATGGTTACATAATGAATAAACTTGTTACAATTATTTTACATTAAACATGTGACAGAACTTATGACCTGACTAGGTATTTAAATGTAAAATAAATTATAAAAAGATGGATTGTCCCCTATACATTTGTTTTGAAACGTTTTCAAGGTCTAGGTATAAACAGCGGCTAACCCCTTGTTTTTCATCCTTGGTCGTGCGTTTTATAACTCTTCGATAATTAATGGAGGATGAAGGTCTAATAACATTGACATTGTTTATAGAAAAGTTTTCATTTATTTTTTTTATTGCTGTACTATAACAACAGCCAGACTGACGGCTTACTTTTTTAGCACTTACCGTCGCCTATGGGTGTTTGCAAGGTCAGAAGGCTTCTGACCTGTAATAATGTAATAAAAGTAAAAAAGAAAATTCCACGAGCTTATTATTTGTAGTGGGAAAACGACTGAGATACTAAACCTATCGGGTTTAGTATCTCAGCCGTTATCGGGATCTTGTTATCTCATTATTAGATGACCTCTGTGGCTTGTGTAATGGATAAACTTTGGTACGCTTGCAGAAGTCACGGGTTCGATTCCCGTCTCGCGTTTGAGTGTTTATGTACAATATGTATTTATTTACAAAAAAAAAGTATATAAGTAGTATATCAGTTGTCTAATACCCATAACACAAGTGCTATGCTACTTAGTTTGGGACTAGATGACGCTGTGTGAATTGTCATAAAAATATTTATTTATATGTATACTACGTATGGTCTCTAAAGGGAAGAAGGGGTGTAAAAAAGAGAAAAAATTGGTCACATCGTATGAGTACGTTCTCTTAAGGCAAAGCGTCAAAGCTCAACTGTTTCAACTCAGAACAACAAGCAAGCTTCATAAAATATATCGACTACAAACAAAAGGAAACAAACTGTAAACATTGATGTAATAATTTTTCTATGAAACTATGATCAATACGACATAGCTGGTTAGACGGAAACAAGTTTCATACCCTACTTATAAATATACCGATTTTGAATACGCAAAGTGCGTACATTTGTCGTAAACATATTTGTTTGACTTGATTTTTTATATCAATTTCAAGGAAACCGAATGACCACTATGCCGGATTCCGGGGAGGGAAGCCGACGAGTTTATACCTCACCATTACAACTTACAGCCACCTTTGCTAGTCTGTTTGTTGCTAGTCTGGATCTGATGGCTAGAAGCGACTGCTTATCAACTAATAATATCCTGGTTACCACTTAAAGTTTGCTCCAGCTTTATTCGGACTGAAGATGTACTTTCTAATTTGTTTCAAATCCATGCTCACTAACAATAACCTTGTTTTGTCTTTCAGAAAAGTTTCATATAAAAACGTATAATGCCTTTTGCTTGTTTATGGAAAATAAAAGAAATCAATTTTTTTTCATTTCAAGTCTTACAGTTGTAACCCTGTAAAAGCAAATTTCACATCTGATCCACTTGAATTTTCTGATTTCAATTGTGGCTCTTTTTAGAATAGGGCTACGAAAAGGCACAGTACTCAAATAAGTGAGATAATATTATAAACTTTGTACACATATTCTTGGAGATATTAGAAGTAACATAGGGTACATTTTATTGAAATTTACGAAGATTTTTCATTTTCTTTTGATTTAATTTTGCCTGTTAATTGCCCAGCAGAGCGGGCGTGATCGGCTAGTATAATATAAATTAAATATACTATATATATATATATATATATATATATATATATATATATATATATATATATATATATATATATATATATATATATATATATATACATATATATATATATATATATATATATATATATATATATATATATATATATATATATATATATATATATATATATATACCTAGTCAGGTCATAAATTCTGTCACATGTTTAATGTAAAATAATTGTAACAAGTTTATTCATTATGTAACCATTCATATACCAAAATGAACTTAACAAAACATAGATTCTTATGACTTTAAAGTTTATTCAAAATGACCTCCGTGATTTTGAATACAGGCCTTCAATCTGCGCGGCCAGTCGTCTATCGCAGCACGAACGAGGTCCATGTCAATATCGGCGGCTGCCTTAATCAAGGATGTCTTGAGTGACTCCAAATTGGGATGAGGCTTTGAGCACGCCTTTTCCTCCAAGTGTTGCCATATCTTGTAATCTAACGGATTCAAATCTGGACTGGAGGAGGGCCAGTCTTCGTGCCGGATGAAGTCGATTTCACGCGCCGCCAGCCAGTCTTGTGTGCTCTTCGCTCTATGAGCTGGCGCCGAATCTTGTTGGAATACCCAGTGCCTGTTATTGAACATGGTATGAGAAACAGGTTCCACAAGGTTCGTCAGGACTGTATTTTGATACACAACAGCATTCGTTTTTACACCTTTCTCACAAAAATGTACCTCTGTTAAGCCCCAATAAGAAACTCCCAACCATACCATGAGCGAGGATGGAAAATGACCTCGTTGGACACGCGGAATACGGTTGCTCGCTTCTTCACTACTGTGTGCGTACACCTTATCATTTTGTTTGTTGTAGCTCTCTTCTACGGTAAACATTTTTTCATCCGAAAAAAGAATTTCCCGATATTTTTTTCCCGCGTACCGCTTCAACAAAGCGCGGCATCTCTTCAGTCTCAGGTCCATTAGACGAGCATTCAAACGATGTCCTGTTTTTCTTCGATATGCCCGAAGCCCTAAGTCTTCATTTAACACCCTTTTCACCGTGGTTCTGCTTAACCCCATCTGAAGGGCCAACAGTTTCTGCTTACGTTTGGGATTTCTTTGAATTCGTGCCTTCACAGCTTTTATCACTGCTGGAGTCCTAAAAGACCGAGGGCGACCACTTCTTGACCTGTCATCTACACTAGAGTCTTCATTGTATCGTTTGATGGTACGATAAACGAATCTTTTGGTTATATTCAAATTTTTCAGTATGTTAAAAATTTGAATTGGCGCGTAACTTCAACGATGCTACGCAATAACTGCAACACGGTCTTCTTTAAGCGTCCACTCCATATTTAAAAATGAGTAAAATTCTAAAAGTATACCCTTTTTATTTTCATGAACAATTCGAAATTCGAATTCAATAAACTTTTTTGTGGCCAGCATTCTAAAAGAAAAGTTTTTACTGTGTGACAATACTTATGACCTGACTAGGTATATACATATATATATATATATATATATATATATATATATATATATATATATATATATATATAGTAATAAAAATTGGTGAACCAGACCGTTTACCAATTTCAAGATGTTCAGCGTTCAATCTAATAACCTATATCTCTTATGAAAACGTTCCAAAACGAGAACATTTATAGTAAAACCAAAGCGACCGACATAACTCATAAAATATGCAAGCTGAAATGGTAGTGGGTCGGTCAAGCCTGTCGCAAGACCGTAGGTATTTGAGCAAATGTGTTCTGGAGTGGGGATCGCTTTTCGGAAAAGGTAGATTTCACCTCTGGTAGCTAGTCCAGGCTATATGGGAAGGGCACGGGGTGTGCACTATGTCCAGCTGTGAACTTACTTTGAGCTTGAAAGTTTCGAATGCATCCAGGAGGTGCTTGCAAGAATAATTATAAATAACCTAACTGTATACGATAAAAATATTGAAAGTATCTACTACTTCTTTTTTTTTATTGCTCTAGGACAGCAGACAGGCTGACGGCCCGCTTAGAATTTAGCAGTTACCGTCACCTATGGGTGTTTGCAACGCCAGTGGCATTGCGAACACGCTGCTGTCGGAACACAACACAAGGTTATTATGGCGGCATACTTAAGACCAAAGGTGGTCGCAATCCAGACGGGCTTGAGGCCCTACCACGTAGCTAGGGTGGGTTGTTTTGTCGCCTTTTACGACAGGCCGACCCCGGCCGCAGAAGTTAGTATTCTTTCTCCGCCTCTGCACGGATAAAAACTTCTTGCCCTTATCCGATACCGCACAACATGATCTCTTCTTCCATTCTTCTCTATTAGTCGTCATATCATTTCTAGACTATTGTCTAGATTAGTCTATATTTAAAATTAATAATATCAAACTAACAAGTGAAATATATACCTACCTATAATACCTACCTTATTAGACCGGAATATTTCTACCTTAGTTTCCCTTTGTAGAATTGTGAAATGAAATGCCTATATTGGAGATATGTATGTTGGAGAGTGTCTTTGAGTAAGAGATGATTAAATATTATAAATTTATCAAAAGGATTTTTAATGGCTTTAGAAATAAGGTGATCGTCAAACTATATATTCAAGTTTTTCAATCACCGGCGCAATGTGGGGCCCATATTTACAATAATTTGTAGTTATTTTATATTGCTAATAAATATTTCTCAGATAATTGTATATTTTATTCGTGCAGGGGCGGAGAAAGAATTCTAACCTCTGCGGCCGGGGTCGGCCTGTCGTAAAAGGTGACAAAATAACCCACCCTAGCTATGTGGTAGGGCCTCTACCCCGTGTGGATGGCGACCACCTTTGGTCTTAAGTATGCCGCCATAATAATCTTGTGTTGTGTTCCGGCATTAGTGATCCAAGTTCCTGTATCCTTATGGGACAACAGCGTGTTCGCGATGCCACTGGCGTTGCAAACACCCATAGGCGACGATAACTGCTAAATTATAAGCGGGCCGTCAGCTTGTCTGCTGTCCTACAGCATTAAAAAAATATTGTAGAAGTGTCGCTCTTGCTTTATAGCACGTTTTATGGCAATGGCTCTCTTTTCCTACTTACGCGGGTGTCGCCTCCGCCAGGCCCAGGTCAGGCCAGGAAGGGCAGACCATAAGACGCTGTCTTGATGTCGTAAAGGTGCTCATAGATTAACTAGCAGAGATGCCAAAGACCATGTGAAGTGAAGAAGTAAAAATCACTTAGCGAAAATTTATATTGCAACCAGATTTATCGCAAATATTTCTTATTGTTTATGTTTCTTTATCTACTAAATTACAATAATACCGTCTGGTAACATGCTAAGGTATCGAGATCTAATTTTTATCTTAAATTATTCAATATTTGATTTAAGGCCCCTTTAGTATTGATATGGCCTCTTTTTAATCTGGAGCAAACGGAAACCCACTTTACAACTCATAATCAATAATTAATTATCGCCTTAAAGTCTGAATTCTTTAGAAACAGCTTTATCTGTTTAATCCACTCCCGTCATCAAACTTTCAGCCGATTGTTGGCAATCAAAAATCAATCTACCGAAAATGCGCTTTTGTCTCAGTCATAATAACAGAGCGATATTGATTTATACCGATTTAATTTCATAAAATACTTGACTGAATGGGTAGTTTTATACAGTAGTAATAAAAAAAGACTCATATGTGTGTGTACTTCTGTAATGTACTTCATGAATTTTACTTTTTTTAATTCATATTGCAGAACAACGTTTACCGGTTTAACTAGTAAATAATATTATTTCATATTCATTCACTTTTATTTAATAGCAAATAAAGGTGATATATTTAATGACAAAGTGGTAATCACCAAAAACTTCGAATGAAATATCTTCATGGTAATAATGATTGTTTAATAAAAAACCATAAATATTTATTATTATTTATTACCCGATGACATATTTTCACAATACATAAAAATAAAATACACACTCAATTTACATCTAAAATGTAATAAGATTTATAATTTTTATTATTTACAATACGTTCATTCATTTAATTACATTTATATATATACATAAAATATTCTTTATTAACTATACTATAATCAAACATTTTTAATTTACTTGTCAAAATGTCATACGAAGTTATAGCGGTTATTATAGTTATTTTGATATTAAAAAACAATAAAACATAATAAATAAGACATTACAAACCTGACCGAAGTATAAAATGCATGAAAAAATATTAAATATATCGGAGGCATTTCCCGCCTTTCAATTGCCTTGTGAACTGTAAAAAAAAGTAATCAGATTTATCCGAAGTATCTCACTAACATGATGTTCATTTCCATTCTGCATATAATAGAATGTTTATTATCAGAATTGTTTCATATTCAGAAAGTATTTTAAATATTCGTTGAGGTTGGTTAGAATTGTTGAGATAGCACTGTGCTATTTTGCGTAAATGTTCTAAAACGAGACTGGTTGGGAGGCGATGGTCTCCTTCTGCGAGTGAGTCATACGACAGAACGACATACCACCTCCGTCAACGGAGGCCGAGAGGTAGGCGCGGGTACGCATATCTCATGCTTTTCTAAGACATAAAGACTACCAGTACTTTCATATCCCTAGCTGGGAAGACCGGGGGGTACACCCGGTGAAGCTGTGCGCAAGGATGTCCCTCCCAGACTGGGTGCTGCTCACTTAGTTGGGAAACTGGAACATCCCTATAGGTGGAAGTACATGCCGGTGACGACCGGAGTTTTAGTGAGTACGCTACCGCGACCACCTTGGCTATCCTAGCTAATAGCTAGAGTGGTCGCAGGGTAGAGAACCCCACTTAGCGACGGTAAGACTATTAAGGAGGATTTTTCCCCGGGAGAAAAGCACTGTGCAATTAAAATGCATATTTCAGAACTACGACGTACGTATCTAATATACTTTTAAGAAGAGGCGTATATTATTATAAACTTAAAAAAATGTTTACACGTCTTGTAGTATAGGATATACTTTGATACATATTTTTCTAGCACGATCAAAGTGACGGTTGACGTTCGTACGTCATTATGACATTCTGTAAATAAGTCGTTCGATGGCGGGATACATGGGATAATGATATTTCGTACAATAATTTTCGCATAAAGCTTCAGCTTATTTGTTCTTAAATGTATTTCGATGCCGTAAAGGGATAATTTTAGATTGAAATTGGCTATACCCGAGTAATTCAATAGTATCTTTTTGTTTCTGTCTTTGTCCTACATATTATTGGGAACTGCTACTTTTTAGGAACTTTTTAGGCGTTAGAAAACTCCATTCACACCTGCGCCACAGTTCCATAGATTCCTCTTAACGTCTCAAAAGTAATGGAACCTTTGGTGTCGACATCACGAACGATGGGCAGTTGTCATTGTCATGTCTTCCCCCATCCGCCATTTTGTCGTAACAATTTTAGATTTTTAACAAGATGTAAGCTGTAATTATTATATACATTTACACAGCTTCACATGCTTACCTAATAACTAAACATAATAACGGAAATATAATATATTTCTAATCCTTATATTAACATCATTTTTACCAACACATATATTAAATAATTTATACAATTCTACACAAATCTTGAATAAACATTTCTATATAATTAAATTTAAGATCAAAATCCTAACATAAAAGTAAATGTTCTGACTTAATATCGAGTTTACGCACGTGATTAGAATATATAACCCATATATATATGTATTAATCGTTTTAGATAATTTTACAGTCGATGAAGAAGACCGTTGAAAAGTAAAAGAAGGTTAACACGAAATATTTGGCACTAAGTCATAAAAAGTGATATAACTATAAATATGTGATAACATATTATGATAAATTCAGTCATTAGGAATCAGCGTCAACTAATTTTTTTAGTTTTATAATCAAAGTATAGAATTCTTAGAACGATTTAAGAGTCACTCGTTAAGATGAACTTGTCAACTGTCGCAAACGGAGCGAGAGTTTTGAATGCAAACCATAATTTAAAATCTAACAAAACATTGCAACAACTTTAATAAAAAGATGAATAAAAGGGCTGCAGGTTGATTGATAAGCAAAACATGTGGAAATATTACAGTTTATTTACTTATAATTAAATTTGATTTCTCTTGCCTAATCTTCGGCGTCCATGTCCACACCTCCTGCTATAATCGCCCCTTGAGTTTATTCCAGGGTCAATAGGCCCGCCCGCCTTGACACCTCGATCTTCCCTGCACAGATTTGAAAAAACTACTCCGAAGCCACCGATTCGATTCTAAAATATTTTTTCGGCTTTTTTTTCCGGACTGGATGTTGTCGTCTTCGGTCATAGATAACTATAATAAACAGAGACGACCTTTATAAGAAAAAAATGGCAACATGCAACGGTCTTCGTACTTCTGAACGCCGGCAGATTCATATCCCATCCGCAATTTGGGTGTTTATGTATCCTAATATTATAAAAACAAAAGTGACTTTGTTTGTTTGTTACGCTTTCACGCCTAAACCGCTGGACCAACTTTGATGAATTTTGGTATAATCATAGATTGGACCTTGGAGGACATAGGCTACTTTTTTAAATTCATATGACAGAACAACGTTTGCCGGGTTAACTAGTAATTTATATATTTATTTATAAAAGTATATAAATGGTATGTCAGTTGTCTAGAACCAGCACCTATCTGCTACTTGATGTGGGACAAAATGGCGCGGTGTGAATTATTTCAGTGTATTTATTAATTACATTTTTATAGTATACGTATTATATTGTATGTTGTTTTTAAATTACACACAAAAGTAACAATCCAATGTAGCTACATTTGTTTCATCGCCTTTTTAGGTTTTGAAAAGAATAATCACTAGAGTTCCAATGCAATTAAACACGCAGCAAACTTCGAACATATCGAAGTATATAAGATAATAGCGAACATTCAAGGTTTAAATAGATTAAATAACGAGTAAACGGGACATACATCGCGTAGTTGCGATCTTAAATTGCGGTTTCAATAAGTGCATCCTTCGAGACATAACAGATCCGAACTTAGAAGATCTCATAAAATTAATATTAATCCAACCAAGGAACTCATAAAGTTAATATATAGTACTCGTATAGATTCTCTGTGCAGAGACGGAGTAAGAATAGTAACCTCTATGGCTGGGGTTGGCCTGTCGTAAAACGCCCCAAGCTCGTCTAGATGGCAATCACCTTTGATCTATATATATGCAGCTATAATAATCTTGAATGTATTTCAGCATTAGTGCAGGTTTCAGTGTGACTACACGGGCAGTATGTTCGTGGAGTCTCTAGTGTTGCAAACATCCATAGGCAACGGTAACTGATTACTATTAAGTGGGCCGTCAGCATCTCTGCTGTTTCTCAGCAGTAAAAATACTCTAGTACATAGTTTGGTATAAAATAGTTTTTTTTTTTAATATTAATAATGCGATTAATGTATCACAAAGTAAAGTAAATAAAAAGTCACAGTATTAGTAATTTCACTTTTACTTATTGTTAGTCGAAAACACTTATGACTGTTCTAATTGGAAACGTTCAGTGTAATTTTTTTACAATAATGCAATTTCCGGATAAATAAATATGCTAGGAAAATAAATACCATATCATGTGTGTTATGGGTATCAGGCAACAGATATACTTACATAATTACGTTTTATAAATAAATACATATTATACATAAACACGTGTGTCTGAACTCTCTAGAGAGAGTTGGATTGGAGACAACAAATACTTGTCCAATTCAACACTTTGAAGACTCAAGTCTCCGTATTCTCTGACAAGAAAACCCTATTCTCACGTGCACCACAGTTTATAAGACTCCTCTTACCATCTCAGAGAGTATTGAGATCCTTGTTGTGAAAAATTCGACATCACGAACGATGTGGAGACTACAGTGTAGGAGACAACTGGAGGACAATACTAAGCTTGCTTTCAAAAACCTACCCAGGTTTTTGATACCTACCCATTTGATACCATACCCATGCTAAACAGGTCCAAGCAGTATTTCACACCAAGTAACGGCTTGTGTTATACAAAGCATAAGTCAGGCCACACATGGAGTACTGCTCACATTTATGGGCTGGAGCACCAGCTTGTCAGCTAAATTCCCTGGGCTCTATCCGAATGTTCAACCCCATTTTCTGGAGTCATTTCTTTTTTGTGCGAAACGTTTCTCAAGAACGTTCTTGTTGCGTACTCTCCGGATTTGTAATAAGCTCCTTCCGACTGAAGTTTTCCCATCGCAGTACGATATGGGGTTTTCCAAAAAAGGCGTTATAAAATTTCTTAAAGGCCGACAGCGCGTTGGTAATGCCTCTGGTGTTGCAAACGTCCATAGGCAGCGGTGATCACCTGCTTAAGAGTGGGCCGCTAGCCTGTCTGCTGAACTCCAGCTATAAAAAACGGGTACAGGAACCTGTACCCCTTTACACTTTATCTAATCACAACATAAGGTTATTATGGCGGAATACTTATAGTTCAAGGGTGGTTGCCATACAAACGGGCTTGGGGCCCTACCACGTAGCTAGGGTTGTTTTGTCTTCTTTTACGACAGGCCGACTCCGACCGAAGGGGACGATTTCTTACTCAGCCCCTGCACGAAAAATATAATAATAATTTATATCCCACCTAATTTATTTTTCTTTAAAATATATTTTATATAAATGAAATATCGTGTACCATTTGAAATATGAAGCCCGAGTACGTCCCTGTAAACCTGGAATTCTCTTCACACCCACCGCAATATTAATAGGAGATGACGTCAAAAGCGCTTATCCAATTATCAATTCAAAATCGATTAGAGTATTACGAATATTAGAAATTTTATGTATTCAAAATTGAACTTAAATTCAAACAATTTAGTATCATATTTGGTTAGTATTAAAGATTTTAGGATTGTGTATAATTTAAGAGTCACAAGGGAGTGATAAATCATTTACGTTGAGATGAATTCATTAGTTCCTTAAAGGAAATATGACTCGAGTGTTTTTGTTTTGTATCGTGATAACTGATTCAGGTTCAATAACATTTTGATAGGCGGAGAAAAAAATACAATTTCTATATTTTCAACAACTAAGTTAAAGTTAGTAAGTAGTAAGTTGCACTATTAAAATTTATATGAATTTTAGATATATAAAATGTTGATTGCCCTAAAGATAAATTTACAAATAAAGGAGTTTACCCACTACAGAGTTTACCCGTTCCATACCATGACCATGCTAGGAACGTGTCAGGCAAAAAAATATTCTTTGTATTAAAAAGTATGTCACTATGCCCACTAGACCGTTCCGTAACCGACCAGCGTGTTGCTTTTGTGTCTGATACGGTCCTAGCACGGTCATGGTATTGAACGGTGTGGTGGGCAAACTCCTTTAATTACAATAATTACTGGATTAGATCATCTCAAGGGGACCCACCCCTCATTTTCAACTTAATCATGGAATCAGTTTTATATATTTTTAGTATTAACAATAAAACCCCAAAACAACATTTATCAAAATTTTCATTTTAACAATATTTTCAAAAAAATATGTTAATAAATAAATAATTTCCAGTTCTTACACTATTTCTGAAATATAAATATTAATCAATAAACCGTGAATATTTCATTGAAATATTTTCAACGGTTGATTCGTAATTGATTTATAAACAAAAGTTCGCAATATTTTTAAATGTAAAAAACATTTGTTTACAGAAAATTTTGAACAACTGTTTTGGAGTTTTATTGTTGATATTTACTCCCCCCTAAATATATATATATATATATATATATATATATATATATATATATATATATATATATATATATATATATAGATCAAGTGGAAAATGGGGGATCCATTTGAGATGATCTTACCCTACTACAATATAAAATTTACAGTCTATCACAACCTAAGACATGCAACTAATACTTTGGCGAAAACAACGCTTCAAGCACTAGAAATCTTTAAAATATTGTACACTCCGTTTTACCTACGCTAATCGAATCTAAATACGTGAAACAAATAGAACATATATAAGCTATGATCACACGATATAAGTAGTGTTGACGACCCACTAAATAATAAGCAGTTGCCGCTACCTATGTAGTTTGACATGCTACCGTTCGCGTAGGGGAGCTGGAACTTGGGTCCCTAAGGTTGAAACACAGATTCTTATATAGGTATATTTACAGACCAGCGGTGGTTGCCATCCAGACATGATTGGAGCCCTACCACCTAGCTAGGATTGAATTTTTCGTAAATGAATATGGGCTATTTAGTTTTTGGATTCTATCAACCCTATCTCATTTTTATTTTCTATTTACCTTTGCCTATTTTACGTCCAGCGGAGCGAGCGTTATCAACTAGTAACATAATAAGGGAAACTCTAAGGGAGGGCTGAGTCAAGGGCAGCAGAGGGACGCTATAGGCTGTTATTGGGATACGTATTACATTATTTGCTCGTGTAACCGTACGATACACTGGCTATTTACATTCCATTAGTAATTCATATTCGTGTGACCACTGCTTTAATGTTATTTTCATATACATGAGCAATTTAAATTCTAGTTGTCTAAGTTTCAAACACAATCTCCTCAGGCTTGGAGCACGAAGGCTGATGTGCTCGTAGAATGTCGGCCGATGTGGATTTGACGCAATTGTTCATATGGATATCTGACGACGCGTTGGAGTGGTGATGTTCTCGTCGCGGTCTGTCGCAGCAAAAGCGGCGAGCGGTATCCCCAAAAAGTGACCTATGATCAAATGAAAAAATATATAACGCTGTCATTTTCAATGAAATTCCCTTTCAATATACATCGGATTCGTGACAAGCTGTCTCTCTGACGGATGGTCTTTCGTTTAAGCGAGGCAGGGACTTCACTTTTTGAAGTGAGAATCGCCGGCGCGCCACATTTACGACGAATGGTCGAAATCTGGCGCAATCATTTAAGTGTAGTTGATTTAGTTTGTGTGGAATTGGTTGTGAACAGAGAATTTGAGTGTAATTCACTCTTTTGTTTAAATAATTAAAAAAACGTAATCAATGAATGCTACCAACGCTGCGCTGAACATTCTGAGCTTACATATATAAACATACTGGAACGTTATAAGGAACCCGAATCCGTTGATGTTAATGAATCACACAACGCCCGCCATCTTGTCCTACAGTAAGTATCAGAGCAATTACCCGTACTAGACAACTGATATACTACTAACACATTTTTTTGTAAATAAACTTGTGTTAGAAAATCTAGAATTTGATCTCGTGATATCATAGTATATTTAGTTTTTTTAATTTATCAACTGTCATTGAAAACCAAGTACTTTTGCACGCTGAAATGGCCACGAGGCTTACAAATTCAATTCTCCTTTCGTGTCTCGGTTTTCATTTATATGTATTTATTTAGTGCCCATAACACAAGCACTCTGCTGCCTACCTTGACACTAGGTGGCGTTGTATAAGTGTTCACGTTTATATATTTATATTACATAAACTGAAACCTATTGGGAAAGTTATATATTTATAGTTCCGTTTCCTTTAAAGGGTGCGTGATACCGGTAGGGCTTATCAGCTGACCCTAATACGCCGGACGCATTCGGTCCCTTCCTATGCCTGAATTAATAACTCATATCTGTGGCAAATGGTCCGTCAATATTTACATAAACATGTAGTACATGGTACGATATTACATTTTTTCTAGTACAATTTTTTATCGTCGGTTAAACCACGAAAACGTACACTTTCAACTTCATTTATATTACAATAGTATTCATATCACTATGCAAAATTTTGTAAAGTAAATTTCTGACATTTTTTTTTCATTAATGTCATGTTAAAATTTGAATTCAAAATTTGTTACATTTTTTTTATTGCTGTAGGACAGCAGACAGGCTGACGGCCCGCATAGAATTTGGTAGTTACCATCGCCTATGGGTGTTTGCAACGCCAGTGGTATCGCGAACACGCTGCTGTCCCATAAGAGTACAGGAACTTGGGTCACTAACGTCAGAACACAACACAAGGTTATTATGACGGCATACTTAAGACCAAAAGTGGTCATCATCCAGACAGGCTTGGGGCCCTACCACGTAGCTAGGGTGGGTTGTTTTGTTGCCTTTTACGACAGGCCGACCCCGGCCGCAGAGGTTAGTATTCTTTCTCCGCCTCTGCACGGATACAATTTATAATCATTGATTGTTTCTTAAACGTGATATTTTATAAAAAAAAATAATTTAGTTCACTTTAAGGATGTTTTTGTAGTATCAGAATGTTTTTAACGCAAAGAAATACAGAGACAACTAAATGTATTGCATCGTTAACTGAAGTGTTGATTCTTGTTTTATTTAATTTAATTTTTAAATTATTATTCATCATCATCCTAGCGTTAGTCCCAGTTGCCACCCAAACTTTCGTTTCGGTGCCCGGGGTCCGCTTTCCGACTTTTTCTACTCCACTTCGCGCGATCTTCAGCATCCCTGGTAGTGAGCCCATTGGCACGCATATCACCCTTTACAACGTCAAGCCAGCACTTTTTGGGTCTACCCCTCCTGCCGGGGCCCGGCGGAGGCGGCATGGCCAGACATTTGTTTCCCACGTAAGTATCCGGTTGCCGTAAAACATGGCCATACCAACGGAGCCGACACTCCTGCAATTTATCCGCAATGTCACGGACATGAAGACTACCGCGAATGCGGGAGTTCCTAACGCGGTCCTTCCGCGTAACTCCACACATCCACCGCAGCATATTCATCTCCGTGACACGCAGTTCTTGCTTGTGTCGCTCTAACACCGGCCACGCTTCACAGCCGTATAAAAGGACAGGCCTAATGATGGTCTTATAGACCCGTCCCTTCAACTTTACCGGCATCTTGGGGTCACAAATGACACCAGTTACCTCACGCCATTTGGCCCACGCGGCAGCAATGCGTGCCTTGACGTCGCAATCGATGTCACCAGACGCATGAAACACAGATCCCAGGTATTTCACATGGTCCGTGCGCTCGACCGTGTTGCCGTCTATGCGTACGGGTGTGGGATCTGTGGAGTTACAGGCCAAGTACTCGGTCTTCGCCACATTGATCTTCAGACCACCGTTCTCAAGCGACTCCTTCCACGCCTTCACGCGTTGCACCAGCCTACCCCTGTCCGAATCTGCCAGCGCGATATCATCAGCATACATGAGCAACCACGGGGGCTGCTCATGTGAGTTTCTGATGCTGTCTGACAATACGTCTAATACCACGCTAAACAAAAACGGACTAAGGACGGATCCTTGGTGCACCCCGACGGTGATGGGGAAAGGTTTTGTGTCGCCAACAGCGGTCCGAACTACGGAATCGGAATCACGGTACATGTCTCGGATGATCCCAATATAGGCCTCTGGAATCCCCTTGTACCGCAATGCCCACCAGATTATCGCGCGAGGAATACAGTCGAAGGCCTTCTGCAAGTCAAGAAACAGACAATGCAGAGGCGTATTCTTCGCCCTGTATTTCTCCGCGACAGTCCTTAGGGCAAAAATAGGGTCCATTGTCCCGTGACCAGGGCGAAACCCATATTGACACTCCGAGACAGTGCACTCCTGTCGAATCCGAGAGTCGATAACCCTCTCGAAGAGTTTCATGGTGTGGGACATGACCTTTATACCGCGGTAGTTACCGCACTCCTGCACCGATCCCTTGCCTTTGAAGACTGGAGTAATGATACTCAGCCTCCATTGGTTCGGGATCGTACCGGTGAGGAGTGTCCGGTTAAAAAGAGAATTTCATTTTTACTAATTATTCACTATCTGGTCAGGTCTTACCAAGGTCTAACGGCATCCGTGACTTAGGTGTGTATCATGATAATAAGCTAGCGTTCGACGTCCACATTGATAATATCGTCAGGAAAGCCTCTCAGACCCTGGGTTTTATTATGCGAATTTCGAATTGTTTTAATGAGATTAAAACTTTAAAAATTTTATACTGC
The DNA here is from genome assembly GCA_963693495.1 of Malacosoma neustria. Lineage (NCBI taxonomy): Eukaryota > Metazoa > Arthropoda > Insecta > Lepidoptera > Lasiocampidae > Malacosoma > Malacosoma neustria. Next base: position 11,186,298 of record OY856393.1, on the reverse strand, counting down.
ACTTATGTCAGAAGTCACTTAGAATACGCATCTCAAATATGGAACCCTCGATATCACAAATACATTGACCGCATAGAAAGTATACAAAAGCGGTTCGTCCGGTATTTATGCTTTAGAATAAAGACCCACTATTCTAGCGAATTATATTTGGACCTCTGTAAGAAGTTTCATCTTTTACCACTTAAGGATCGACGAGATATAGCTGACTGTACACTTCTTTTAAAAATCATTTCGTCTGATATAGATTGCCCAGATTTATTAAGCAAAATCAACTTTAACGTTCCGGCCAAGTCTGTGCGTGTCAATTTTCCAATAAATATACCTTTCAGTTCTACCAACTATAGGCAAAATGCATTCCTAGTGCGAGCAAGTAACTATTTAAATAATGTCAGTAAGCAGCATAATGTTGACCCATTTGGGATCAGTATTTCGGGAGCCAAGCGGTGTCTAAGTAATAAATTTTTCTGTGACTAGTTCTATAGTGTAATGCAGATTTGCATATCTGCGTGTTAGTTATTCAAGATATTATTCGTGAAAACCTGTAATTGGCTGTCTGATAATAATTTCAAGTATTTTTTCATGTGTATTAGCTGTAGGTTTTCCATCATTAAATAAATAAATAAATAAATAAATAAAAGGTCGGTTAAAGTGCCCACACCACGAGAGCCCATCGCCTTCCAGGCTTCGGTGGGGACTCCATCGGATCCAACAGCTTTCCGATTCTTCATGCGGCGAAGACAATTCTGGACCTCTGCAGGCGTTATCAGTGGCACTAGTCCTTGGTTCGGAGGAAGATCTGGCGGCTGCACCTCTTTATGCTGCTTGTTCAGTAGCTCGTGGAAATATGAGCGCCATCTCTCCTTCACCGCGAGGTCCTCGCATAACAAGTTGCCCCCGGGGTCTTTTACACAGCGGCACTTGGAGATATCCTGTGCCGCTTTGACCCTGGAGCGCGCCAACTTATATATGAGCTTCTGCCCCTCAGACGAGTCCAACTTATCGTAAAGTGGTTGTAAGTGGTCTCGTCTGGCTCTGGCTACAGCTTTCTTGGTGGCGCGTTTGGCATCTCTGTATGCGTCGCGATCTTCAGGAGATCTGGACGCTTGCCACTTCTTAAAGAGGGCTTTTTTCGCCCTGGTCTCCCTCTGGACTGAGTCGTTCCACCACCAAGTCTCCTTGTCACACTTGCGTCCGCCCTTAGACACGCCAAGCACCTCTCTCGCCGACCCAAGGATAGCCGCCTGAATCCTGTCCCAGTAAGCTTGAACCGGTTCGCCCTCACCTCCGGCGCACTTGTCGCCGATGGCAGAGGCGAACTCCTGGGACTTGACTTCATCAAGCAGCCACCACCTGATTCGGCGTTGAAGGCGGTCGACACATTTGCCTTTGGGCTTCACGCAGAGGTCCATGACAAGAAGACGGTGTTGTGCAGTAAGACTCTCACCGGGTATGACCTTGCAGTTGGCTACTTTGCTGATGTGGTGTCTCCTAGTGAGTAGGAAGTCGATTTGGGTAGCATTCCTCCCGCTCTTGTAGGTGATGAGATGCTCGGGTCTCTTTTTGAAATACGTGTTCACGATGGCAAGGTCGGCAGCCGCACACGTATTGAGGATGTCCTCCCCTTCCGCGTTACGACTACCGTACCCAAATCCACCGTGAACACGCTCAAATTCCCCACATTCATCACCCACATGACCGTTCAGATCACCCCCCAAAACGATCCCCTGTGATAATGGGATTCCACGGAGCACTTCTCCGAGTTAATTCCAAAACGCTATTTTATCGGTGTCGTCACAACCGGCCTGTGGCGCATAGGCACTTATCAAGTGGGTAACTACCCCATCGATAAGCACCCTAACGACCATAAGCCGGTCGCTATGACGTTTCACTTCCAAAATGTCGTTCTGGAACTCCTCCGAGAGCACTATGGCAACCCCATTCTCCCCACCAGGTGCACCTGTGTAGATCAACTTGTAGCCATTCCCAATGAACCGGGATCTGCTGGCCTTCCACCGAGTCTCCTGCAGGAACGCCACGGCCACCCTCCGCCTGGAGAGCACATCGGCCAACTCTCTCGCGCGTCCGGTTAACGTGCCAATATTCCACGTTGCGAAGCGGAGTTTCCTTTTGGATGGGGCTAGTGTCTTTAGCCGTGCTCGCCCACGGCACGGCAGCCCTAGTCCACTTGTCACAGGAGTCGGGCGAAGTTCCTGCGCGTCGTTTTGCGGCGACGCCCTATCCGTGACACATCCTTTTCTTGTTTGGACCATGTTTATTTGGCTTGTTTTGGTTTTTACGGGAGCGACTGCCGTCCGACCCCCCAACCTCTAAAGGGAAACCTAGAGGTGTCCTTCCCTCGCCGCATGCAAGCTGGCAGAGGGAGTGACCCATCAGTCGGCTTTTACGACTCCCTTGGGATGATTTGGGGTGGCCCTATTCTTTCTTCGGCCGGGACCACACGGCACAAAATTTATTTAAATTATTATTATTTAACCATAAATAATATAAGTGAATATAAGTAAAGTATATCACTTGAGTACGAATATCGCTCGCATCCTCACTTCCTTTGGACACGTATCACGGCGCGAAGGCGAATCCATCGAATGCCTGGTAGTGCAGGGCAAGGTTGAAGGCACCCGACTACGCGGGAGATCACCGATGAGGTGGACGGACCAAGTGAAAGGCGCCGTTGACGTTCCTCTGCACGAATGCACAAGGAGAGCGGCAATTCGCGAAGAGTGGCTTCGTATTGTAAAACAGGCTACAAAAACTTCAACGTGACGGCCACGACCACTCTGGCAAGAGTGTAACACCAAAGAAGAATCTGTTTACTTCCGGTACCAACGTCTGCGGCCGGGGTGTGCCTGTTGTGGAAGGCGACAAAACAACCCACCCTAGCTACGTAGTAGGGCCTCAAGCCCGCCTGGTTGGCGACCACATTTGATCTTAAGTATGCCGCCATAATAACTTTGTGTTGTGTTCTAGCATTATTAACCCAAGTTTCTGTACCCTTATGGGACAGCAGCGTGTTCACGATGCCACTGGGCTACAAATACCCATAGGCGACGGTAACTGCTAAATTCTAAGCAGGCCGTCAGCAAGTCTGCTGTCCAACAGAAATAGGAAAATTTTACGAAGATAGCTGGTAACATTATATTAAAATAGTAGATAGAATTTTAAATAGGTATAAAAACACGTGTGCAGTTCTCACGTGATACAAGTGAAAGTGAAACATTGAATAAAAAGTTTTTCACTTCAATAAATAAAAACAAATCAAAAACGGGAAATTTTGCAGTTATAGTCAGGATTCGAGCCCAGACAGATCCCTATTAATTTAAAACGTAAACAGAAAAGTTTTTGGAGTTATGCAAGACAATAAATTATTAAAGTGTACACGATAATAACTAAAGTTTACATTTCAAATTTTTCTAAAAACTGTTTAAAAATAATATTAAATTATTCCCCAAAGTAGATTCTTTATAAAGAAAAATAAAAAACTGAACTGTATTTTATAGTAATAAAGTTGCAATTCAAATAGATATGTATAAGTAATACAATGCAATCATTTAGAAATTACATTATAGAATTAGCCTTGAGCCATTATTAATAAGATTGGTATTATTGGAGCAAAAAATACTCTCACTTTTCCGTTTCACCGAGTTTTAAATCACAACGATGCTAAAGAACTTTTCACTTCAAAAATCTAATGCTTATTGATGACTAATGTTAACTAATAGCATTTTACTGATGTGCTCGGAGCTGTAAGGGCAACGGACAGAATATCCAAAACGCCTGTCGGATCAAACTCATCATTTGGTTACATATTCTCTCTAGTCAGATTAGTTGTTGTACATGAACTGCTGTGCTATGTATCTTTTATTTTTAAAATTTGTATCTCATGTATAAATAAATAAATATACCCGCTGACCAGAAACAGGTCTACTTACTATGATACGTTCACAGTATGTGCCAATTTTACATAAAACGAGGAAAATTGCCTTATGAAAATAACACGCTATAATCAAAATCATTTATTTCAATATGAAATCTCACAGATCACTTATTGAACTTCAATAATCTAGTACCGTTTCCGATACAAAATGCTGGCTAGAGAAGGAACGGCGAAACAAACTTACTAGGGATCTTTTTTAGTATTTTTATACTAGCAGTATTTTATACTAGCTGACCCGGCAAACGTTGTCTGCCATATAAATAAAAAAATTAAAACCAATAAAACTAGCCTATGTCCTTCTTCAAGGTTCAGTCATCGCGGACATTTTTTATCAATTTTTTAATATACAATTCCGTAGTACATTAATTTGATATATCTCGTTTGAGCGCTTGCGATTTAAGCGGACAAAAATATGTTTTTTACGACATCACATTACAAATCTTTGAATTTTTCGGCTTTTCTGTACTATATAATATGTATGTATTATACATATAAACCTTCCTCTTGAATCACTCTATCTATTCAAAAAACCGCATCAAAATCCGTTGCGTAGTTTAAAGATCTAAGCATACATATGGCAGATTTTATAGTATGTAGTGATTTGTCTTTTTTACCTTATACAACTTTAATTACAAAATTAAAGTGAACTGGATGTAAAAAAATATAAGTTAACATTATGGCAATATAATTATTTTTATTCCCAATCTGTGCGGTCGTCAATATAATGTTTAATAGTGTAATATTACTCCCCATATCCACGTTGCTTAATAGCTTTTTTAAATTTTATTTAAAAAAAATATACTTTGCCCAACTATTGAATACTTTCCGGAGTCTATAAGAAGTTGTAAAGTAAATCGAACACATACTTCTATATCTGGTTACTTCACTTATTTATGTAAAATATCGAAAAAAGGCCAAGAACCACCATTTACGCTATCTTAGAAAGGGTCTCGCTTCCCTTGAATTATTTTAGTATGACGTTTGATCTTCAAAGAACGATATAAGCTGTTTATTGCACATTATCCCTCGTTCATAACATTTCGAGAGACCCCGAACCCTTTTAACTACATTTTACACATGTTAAGGTACGTTTGGTACTCTACCTATACATTATTTTAAAATCTGTATAATATATAATTGACCCAAAAAACGTTGCTCTATCATATAAATTTTAAAAAAGTAGCTTACATCCTTTAAGGTCCAATATATCTCTATACCGAATTTCATGAAATTTGGTTCAGCGGTTTAGGTGTGAAAACGTAACAGACATACAGGCAGAGTTACTTTCACATTTATAATATTAGTATGGATAACAGCTCATAATGTCCCGCGGCTGGGCTTGGGTTTCTCCCTAGAGGGGACGGATAGCATACCTGCCACGCTTGTCTAAGGTAGTGGAGGTATAAATAAATAAATTGGTACACATGCCGGTTATCTCGGTGTGCAGTTTGTTCGGGATGTTTTCTATCACCCTCAGCACGTTTCGTCTAAATATTCATGTGGTTCGTGTTCGCGTAAGTACATTTGGTCGTAAAAAAAGTTTTAAACTCCTCAATTTTTGCAACCAAGTTCTTTTATACGGCTTACAGTGAGTAACTGGCAGAAATCGCTACGTAACGAAAAAGCATTAAACCTCCTACAAGCGACCATCCCTTCCTTTCTATGCTTGACAGTAAGCATTGTGTATATTTAAGATATTTATTTCTCTTAAGAATTAAAAATTCGCTTACAGAGAAACTTAATATATATATATATATATATATATATATATATATATATATATATATATATATATATATATATATATATATATATATATATATATATATATATATATATATATAATAACCGGATGACCGAGCTTTGCTCGGTATTTTTTTTTTATAAATTGTGTTTTTTGGAAATTAACAATTGATTTTCTTAGTCTAACCTCAAAGCAAACACTCATTGATTTCGTGTTACTTAACAACGCCATCTGCTGGAATAGCTTTAGTGTTGTTGTGTCGTTAAAGCAATTTAAAAAATAGTATTATTATTCGCCGATAGATGTCAAGAAGAGTAATTTTTCAGTTTAAATTGGGACTACTCAAACGCCACCTTTTAACATTTTCTAGAAATGATTCCTAGCTAGATCGATTTATCGCCCCCGAAACCCCCCGTATACTAAATTTCATGAAAATTGTTGGAGCCGATTTCGAGATTCCAATTATATATATTATTTTAATATACACGGGACTTATATATTTATGACTTACCTATAATTCGCTATTTTATATTTAATTTTGAATAAATTACTATTTCCTCCAAATATTCAATTAAATTTATTAATTTAAATCCTTTCTTAAAATTATTTTATTGAAAAATTAATAGAAAAATAACATAAAGTTTATATTCCTTTCCTTATTTCCATTATACATATATTCCTTAATGCGATCCCAGTTAGGCTGTCTGGAAGAAATCGCTTATTCGCTAATAGGCGGTAATAATCGGCGGTCTTATCGCTATAAGACCGCCGATTATTACTTTTTTTGTAGATTTTATGCAGTTTTTATTATTTAGTGAACAGTAAAGAGTTTTTTATTCCATTCTATTCTACAAAGGGTACAAATTATACAGAGAGAGTTGAATAAAGGAGGACTGCACTTCCTGGTGTGATAAAAATATAGTAATAAAATAAAAATAATCTACATTTTAAAACACGTTTTGAGTAAAAACATAGCTGGAAGAACTTGGTTCCTGAGAGGAGGTCCTCCGACCTTAAATTTTTTTGGCATTGATTTTAACATTGTTTGATTTCAACAGTTATGGGTCGACTTTTTAATAAACATCCTTTTATAACTCGCGTGGGAGACCAAAGAATTTGTTACTTACATATATTGATATTATTTATTACACTATTTAATTCATCATCATCAACCTAGCTTCAAATCCCGGTTGCAACCCAAACTTTCGCTTTGGTGCTCAGGGTCCGCGCTATAACACTGGCTGGTGAGAAGAATCGGGTCACCCCGTTTCATTCCAGGGAGTCGTAAAAGGCGAATTATGAAGAAGTCCCTCTGCTAGCTTACAGGCAGCGAGGAAAGGACACCTTTCGGTTCCCCCCTGTGGTTGGAAGGTCGGAAAGTTAGCCTAAATAAATCATGGCCAGGACTGTTACACTATTTAATTACATCACGTTTACTGTTTATATGTTTTATTGCATTTGAAATACCATACATTTCTATTACCACATAAAAATACTAAAACACTACTCTTATCATATTACAAAGATCACACAAAATTTTTTTAAATAAATTTACGGAATATTTTTGGTTGTATTAATAAAATCTAGCATGCTAAAATGGAAATTCTATTCTGACTAATGTACAACATGCATATATCATCCAAAATATCTCTTTGGAACTCAGGCAGAGTTCCACTGTTGAATGCTGTCAGAGAGAGAAATTGGTGCATGCCGACAATTTCGCCCCCGTTGGAGACATTTTGTTCTCTTGTGCTTAGAATAGATGAATATAAAGACAGAAGAAGAAATTAACATATTTTCCCTTGGTTTGAGTTACAAATTTAAAACATGCAGGTATAGGTGGAAGTTAAAATATTGGCTTAATATATAGGCAGTGATTAAGAAATTAAAAATTGACAGACATGTAAAATCCATGTTGAAAAATACAAAATTAAAAAAATTAAAAATCTTAATCTTTAAAATCGCCACATAGCATTACTTGTTTAGATTTTTTTATGACGTTAAATTATTTTCGTCATCATTCACTCTAGTGCCAGGGGCCCACTGTTTAATATTGGCACAAAAACTGTGTTCTGCATTAGTAATATCTAGTCTAGAATGATACACCCAAAATATGAGATAGTAGAAATAATAAATTGCCTTAGTTCAGGCAGAGCTATTTGATCCCTCAAAATCCTCATCCGTTGTTCAGTAGGATCACCAGCTAGCAAGCTTGGGTTTCGGAGGTCTTTTCCCTCATACCCCGCAAAAAACATTCAACTAAAAAGAAATCAAAATTACCAAAGGTAACAACTCTACTCCACGTAATAGAAATCAACCTGCAACACGAATCCAGGGTTTTTCTGAACGCAGCTCTGAAATCCCGGTTGAAGTAGGCGTAAATTAACGGGTTTAGGGCAGAGTTGAAGTATCCCACCCAGAAGACTCCCGCTACCACTGGTGGTGGGCAAGGACAAGCGTCTCCGCAGAGGGCTGTTATTATGTACCTGGAAAAAAATTACCTTTAAACTCTTTCTATTACAAATGCCATTTCGAATTCAAGATTACAAGTCCACATTTATGATCGTCATTTTCCGTTGACACACTTTTATGACCCAAACCTATTCAGATAAGAGTTTAAAGAAAAAAGATAAACATATGGTTTCCACAGAAGCTACAGTTACCGTCGCCTACGGGTGTTTGCAACGCTAGTGGAATCACGAACACGCTGCTGTCCCATAAGGCTACAGGAACTTGGGTCAGATCACTGATGGGTGAGATCACTGATATACATAGTATGTAACCTACCAATCTGCCTTGGACAAGCTTGGGGGGGGGGGTATTCTGTCCATTCCCTCTAGAGGAAAATTCAGCAATATGTTATGGTATGTTATTATTATAATCTATATTTGAAATGTAAAAAATATTACAAACAACATATGAGAAGTTTTCGTACGCATGTGCGCTATACGCTATACCGCTTGCTCCACTTCTCCGCGGTAAGAAAACACATATTCTAAAATTTTAATACTTTTATATCAAATGTAGATATCGCAGTAATTTTTTTTTATATAAGGGCCAAGTGTTTTCGAAATATAATTTAGAAAATTTAATTGCTATCAAACCAATAGCGTGATGCGCGCACAACAGTAGACCTCTGTCATTTTTTTATTTTTTTTATTGCTGTAGGACAGCAGACAGGCTGACGGCCCACTTAGAATTTAGCAGTTACCGTCGCCTATGGATGTTTGCAACGCTAGTGGCATCGCGAACACGCTGCTGTCCTATAAGGGTACAGGGACTTGGGTCACTAATGCCGGAACACAACACAAGGTTATGGCGGCATATTTAAGACCAAAGGTGGTCGCCATCCAGACGGGCTTGAGGCCCTGCCACGTAGCTAGGGTGGGTTGTTTTGTCAGCTTTTACGACACGCCCCTGCATGTCGTTTTTTTACCAATCCGCCCAGCGCTGACGCAGTCTTAAGAGGAATTGATTCGCATTATTGAAATAATGCTATACCCCGTACAAACGCACTATTGACTGTCACGACAACTGACATTGACAACTTCATATAAAGATTGACATATTCACATTAACAAATGCCGTGTTGCTACTACTAAATAAATAATACTAGATACTGTCCAGCTTCAGGGTAGAAGCATAGTAAGAATGAAAGCTTCTGTTGCAAATGTAACTTGTCTTACCATAAGAAAAATGGCAACCAGCAAGCCAAGAAGGCTGACATGATGATGCCCAAAGTCCTCGCTGCCTTCCTCTCCCTTTTCATCTTACTGCTCGCCATGGGCTGCATCTGTATACTCTGGCGCTCTCTCATCACATCACCCATTGAGATTCCGTTGATTTGGAGATGCTTGTCGAGGAGTAGGGCGGCTACTTTACTCCTGTAAGAAAAAAAAGGTTTACTTAAGGAAGTTTTATCCGTGCAGAGGCGGAGAAAGAATACTAACCTCTGAGGCCGGGGTCGGCCTGTCGTAAAAGGCGACAAAACAACCCACCCTAGCTACGTGGTAGGGCCCCAAGCTCGTCTGGATGGCGACCACCTTAGGTCTTAAATATGCCGCCATAATAACCATGTGTTTGTTGTCCGGCATTAGTGACCCAAGTTCCTGTACTTATGCGACAGCAGCGTGTTCGCGATGCCACTGGCGTTGCAAACACCCATAGGTGACGGTAATTGCAAAATTCTAAGCGGGCCGAGCCTGTCTACTGTCCTACAGCAATAAAAAAAAAACTTATTTTTTGATACTTTTTTATGAGTGAACACATTGTACATGGAAGATGGGTTTTAGTCGGTATTATTATTTTTACATTGATCCGATCTATATTACAATAACAATAACATGTAGTTGCGGCCGCCGTCATCACATTTCGTTCAGCAACGCCGAATGGTAAGGCCGACATAATTACGTCGGCTTCCCCCCGGAGTCCGGCGTGGTTCTGGTCATTCAGTTTTCGCGGGATAGAAAAAAACGGGGAGATGGAATGCATCAGATATCTGGAATGTATCGATGATCACTAATCAAAATCCTTCAGCTTGGTTGTCTGTCTTCATTACACTAGATGATTGGATAGCTGATGAACCAGTGATAGAATTTTTTAAAGCATCTGAACCTAACCCTGAATCCGATATACGCTATATAAAATTGTCACAAGATTATATATATGTTAGTGACATTTCAAAATATTCCTGCACTTGGTGAAAGTATCGCAGGACTTTGTACAAACATAAAATTTGTAAACGGTTACACCCAAACCGGGACAAATGTTTACATTACAAATATTTTATCTCAGTGAGGATCAAAGTGGGAAGAGATACAACTTTAAAACATTATGATTACTGAACCAACCGTGTAGACGACATTTCCTTTTTTCTAACCAAAGAGGGATAAAGGGAAAGTTGCCTGCTATTAAGATTTTAGTACGACTTATTAAACCCCAAGTATATAATAGATATATATGATCTAGATTTTAATTATTGCAGTGAAACAACAGATTTAATAGTAGGTGAGGCCTATGGATGACAACGACAGGGGCACCGCTAATACCCTGCTTGCTGCGTAGGGGAACTGAAACCTGAGTTATTTATCCACAACATAAGGTTATTATGGCGGAATATTTAGAGACCACCTACCTAGGTTTATTTGTCGCCTTTTACGACAGCCGCACACGGGTCACTTGTTTATACTTCACCCCTGCACTGAGAAGATGTAAACAATGTTTTGTTTTTGTGCCAATGTTTATTTATATGGTATTACATTAATACGGTGTTACATTAACTACCTCACGTATTATGTCCACTCTTAGTATAATTAGTAGGTATATTACACAACAAACAAACACTCCCATTGTTTATGTTCCATTAAATAAAAATTCTATTGCCTTACGGATCATTTGGTAGCTGAATCTCGTTATTTTTTATTAGGAAAAACAGAACATTAAAAATTGGTTAAATTCAGCCAGATGTATTTGAACAAAACATTAAACATATTTACATTACATGACATAGGAGAAACTAAATTAAATAATGTTATAATAATAATAATATTGATAGTAAATAATAAATAAAGCCAAATGCATGTTGCAGGCACTGTATACATATTGTAATTACAGAGTTAATTCAGCAAATTAATTACATAAAAGTATTTATATGGAACTTAACACTTTATCGACCGCTAGCCTATTTATCGGCTTTTCGATTGCCAACGCGTATCGACCGCTACCCTATTTATCGGTATCGACCGCTAGCCTACTTATTGGCTTTTCGATTGCCAACGCGTATCGACCGCTAGCCTATTTATCGGTATCGATAGCTAGCCTATTTATCGGTATCGACCACTAGCCTATTTATCGGCTTTTCGATTGCCAAAGCGTATTGACCGCTAGCTTATTTATCGTTATCGACTACTAGCCTATTTATTGGCTTTTCAATTGCCAACTCGTATCAACCGCTAGCCTATTTATCGGCTTTTCGATTGCCAACGCTTATGGATCGTTAGCATATTAATCGGCTATTAGCTAACGACGGTTTACTATTACCTTAAATATATGTTATAAATTTTAGTTTATAAGGTCCTTTTATATAAAATATATGCAAAATAAAGTATAGATATCAATAAACTGACATTCCTTTGAAACAAAAGGAAAAAGAACAACATAATGACCGGTATTGGGAGTAAATGCGTGTGTGCGACTAAGCCGGTACTTGAAGGGGCAGACTCAAAAACGACCGGTCGGTAAAGTGTTAAGACAACCTTAAACGGAAAAGACGTTAAAAATATACGCCTCCACTTTGATGTCAGGGATTCTTTTTCCCATTGTTTGTTCTCCACAATCGTATTAAGTTTATTTTTTATTTAATTTTATTCATAATTATTATTATATCTTCTTCCTCCTGCCCTTATCCCACATTATATGGGGTCGGCATAACATGTTATAATAGTTGTGGCTAAATTTTTACAACCGGCCGCCTGCCTGACGTTAACCCCTTTTTGGGGAAAAATCTGTCATCCTTTTTATTTAAATTATTTTTCTCGTGTCACATTGAAAGTAGGACATAAAATTTCGTTGTCAATCATCTAATATAACCTCAAGCGACGCTTTTATTGGTTTCTTCTTGAGTAAACAACATCAGAGTGTCGGTTTGGGTATGCAGGGTGGCACTTTTGCCGGGTCGCCGACTTTTACGGGGTCTGTGCACAATTCACATTCGACAACTACGTCACGAGGGCTTCTAAATAGGAAATTCGCAGTCTTCGAATGCTCTTGGTCCTGCATTCCATTGCGCTTGAATGCAAACACAGCCAGTTTACGCACAATGCGTCTATCTTCATATATTTTGGTGGTGGGTCACAGCAATCTTCCTCATGGCAACTTAGAGGCCTTGAAACTCGCGGCTTCTTTTCACAACAATAAACCTTTGGCAATGGATATCGTGGTATTATTATATAAAATATAGCTACTTAAACAAAACGTGCTAAATTTGAATTTTCACATAAAATAAATTGTATGTGTATTTTTAAAATTTCATAAGAGAGAAGATATAAGCAGTTTAAGGAATCCTTCGAAATAAGCAATCTATAAATTTTAGAAAATGTTTTTTTTTTCAATATTCTTTAGAATAATTTTAAGCTATGGGTAACTCAGTTCATTATAGAATATCGAATTTCATACCTGAAGTTTGAATACATAAAAACTTAATTATATTTTAATTTAGAAAATTCTAAATTATGTTTCCCGCCCCACAATATTATTTCACTACAAAAAGTCGGAAGTACAGAAGTAATGTCAGTCAGTTCTATATTCCTGCTAGAGCGGTCAACTATTATTGTTCACAAAAATGAACAAACGCTATGGCATTCTGCTTGTAAGTTAATTAATAATTATTATCCGCGCAGGGGCGGAGAAAGAAAACTGACCTCTGCGGCCGGGGTCGGCCTGTCGTAAAAGGCGACAGAACAACCCACCCTAGCACCGTGGTAGGGCCTCAAGTCCGTCTGGATGGCAACCACCTTTGGTCTTAAGTATGCCGCCATAATAACCTTGTATTGTTGTATTCCGGCATTAGTGACACAAGTTCCTGTACTCTTATGGGACAGCAGCTTGTTCACGATGCCACTGGAGTTGCAAACACCCATAGGCGACGGTAACTGCTAAATTCTAAGCGGGCCATCAACCTGTCTGCTGTTATACAACAATAAAAAAATTATAAGCTGTTTATGAATCTGTGATCAATGTCGTGAGACACATTGTATGCAAGCGTTTTTATTTCCCGAGCGGTTAATACTGATTATTTCCAAAGTTTTAATTTCTAATTGTTTGTGTGTATAGTCCACCTTTGTTTACTTATCATCACTCATCATGCTTCCTTTTAGATGGAATATATTTGACTTTACAGGGATGATTGCCACCTGATTTTTAAGGCTAAAAGAAAAATCTCGTGTTAAGCAAATAGAACCTCATCCGTCTATGACATTAAGCTATACGCTGAGTGAAACCCATAACACAACAGAGCATTCAGTATGAACAATGATTTCTGTACATTCGGTATTTTATACCTTAAAGTCTTTTGAAGTAAATATTCATCGGATAATTAAGCGATTCATTAAAACCGTTTTGCGGGAAGGGGTTTTCTAATACTATGGAAATTTTTCAATATAAATGCAAGTGGAGTTTCTACAGGAATGGGTTTGATATGCAACTACTATAAATTGTCGGAATTTAGGTAGAATATTAAGGGGTGATTGCAAAACTGAAGTGGCAGTGGGCTGGGTACATAGCGCGAAGGACAAATGGCCGTTAGGGCAGAAAAGTCCTCGAATGGCGACCGCGTACTGGAAGACACAATGTTGGTAGGCCCCCCACAAGATGGACCGATGATCTGGTCAAGATCGTTGGAATAGGTTGGGTGAGGGCAGCTCAGGACCAATCGTCATGGAGATCTTTGGGGGAAGCCTTTGTCCAGCAGTGGGCGTCTTTCGGCTGAAATGATGATGATTAAGGCACCCCTCCATAATGGATTACGTCACCAAGAAGCTATGGAAACTGCGGCTGGAGTTGGCCTATCATAAAAAGTAACAATACAATCAAACTATATAGGTAGGTAAGGCTAAGTCACTCTAGGGGAAGCCATCCTCTCGTCTTAAAATATGCCGCCATAATAACTTTGAGTTGTGTTATACACATACATCCATAGGCGAACTTCATCTTCATGTTTCTCTCCAATTACTGAAGGTTGGACATCAGCCCTGAAAACCTCGTTTTGTCCCTAGCGAGGTGAAACAGTTCCGCGGCGCTCTTGACTCCGGTCCACTCGCGGATGTTTCGAAGCCACGACTTTTTCCAACAGCCTACTCGACGTTTCCCCGCAATTGCCATTATAATGAGTTGCAGTAAATCCTTTCTCTCGTGTCTGAAGACATGACCGAGGTAGGTAACTTTTCTTGTTTTGATGATCTGCATCAACTTGCGAATTTGATCGACACGTCTTAGCACATTGGAGATTTTATCAGTCCAGCTGATTGAGAACATACGTCGATAAGTCCACATTTTAAAAGCTTCAAAACGGTTACGAAGGTTTTCTTTAATATTCCAAGCTTCGCATCCATAGAGTACTATAGGCCAAATGTAGCACTGACGTAGACGAGTGCGTAGGGGAATACCAATGTTACGATTGGAAAATATTAATCTCAATATTCCACTCAAATCTAATCTCCATAGGCGAACTGCGTACTACTAAATGGGCCGGCAGCCTTCTGTTCCACAGTAAAAAAAATAACAGCGAATAGTTGCCTTTTAAAAACATGCCGCAAACCAGTGACGATTGGAGATGCATACGTACAAATTTATACATGAAAACTAAATTTAAATTACTAAATGTTGATTCTATAGAACTAATTATCTGTTCAAGAAAGGATTACAACTCAAAACATGAACAATTTTTGCACGTTGTATATACAGATCACTGAACGTAACACCTTGATTGAGAACAAAACCTCACATCTGCTGCATAGCGGGGCACATCAATCAGCAGGTTAAAAATTGACCTGAGTTAACCATATGCGTGTGCTATCATCACTTGTATTAAGAACGACTTCAATAACTTATAAAGGCATTTTATAATTACAAGTATTTTAATTGATACTTAGAAATAATACACAGTTTAAAATAATTGTAACGTAATATATAAAGTGTAATTTAAAATAAGCAAGGAAATATTGTGATGTGAAGAAGGGTAATATTTATACATAATGTTAATATTTATAAGGGTACGTCTGATTATATAATATAATAAATGTTTTCAATTGGTAAATTGGACCTAGATAAATATCGAGGGAATTCTGGAGATTTAAAAAACCTCCAATACAAATTGAATTTGTATTGGAGGATTTTCTTTACAAATATTCGTAGACAGACACCTGTAACAGAACAAATTTGTCCACATTATAGATTGAACCCATAGACATGATTGTACCAGACTATTTGTGTTAACTGAGCCAGTTAGTATTTTGATCGTTTAAAGTGGGTAAACATTGAGACCGAAAATTCCATTACATGGATACATACAAATCAAGTTAATAAAAAGCGTGGTAATAAAAAAGTATTACATAATGAATCTTCATGTCTAGGTAAACAGATCTCATCAAAAATACAACCTTGATAATGTAAATTCAGCATTCAAACACCTAACTAAATTATTAATTGAAACACCAGCCTGAATATGCAAATTCATTATTCAGGGATAACTTAGATAGCATAGATTAGAATTCTAATCCAATAGTTGGCGGAGGTGGGATTGAATTTCATCCGATCCGAATCTGTGTCCGCTTACAAATAGAATTCGGACATTTTAGATTTTGTGAGCTAAAATTTAATTAATATTAAAAATAAACTATAAAATCCAAACTAATATTCTAAATGTAAAAGTAAATCTGTCTGTTATGTTTTCACGCTTAAACCGTTTAACCAATCTTGATGAATTTCGGTATTGAGATGTACTTGACCCTGGAGACAGGCTACTTTTTGTCACAAAAGTGAAGCTTAAAGAGGGTTAAATAGGGGTGAAGTAAAAAAATATTTGTATAGCAGAACAACGTTTGTCGGGTTAGTTAGTATTTTCAATACGCTTTTATTAGCTTGGTAAGATATCTATATATATCTATGTAACCGATTCTTTGAACGTGATTTTTATTTAACGATTTAAGTTTGGTTTCAGTTACGCGTTCAATTCACATCCAATATCTGAATGTATATGTATTTATTTACAAATAAACTATATAAGTAATATGTCAGTTGTCTCCGATGTTTATTTTAACATTAGATGACACTGTATGCATTGTCACAGTATATTTAATAAAAAAAAAATTGTGGCAAGAAATAAGGATACTGCTAAAAGGCTTCATTTACAAAGAAAAATAAAAATATCAATTTATACTATATAGTATAAACTACTATATAGTATATATAAGTAAATATATATATATATATATATATATATATATATATATATATATATATATATATATGTATATATATATATATATATATATATATATATATATATATATATATATATATATATATATATATATACTAGTAATATTACGATCACAAAAATAAGTTAAGAAAATAAATATATTCAACGCTAAACAGATAGTCATTTCTACGCGTAGCAAAGAATGACTACATAAACGTTGCAATGAGGACATTCATAGCGTAGTGTGAGATGTAGATACAATATACTCGTACATGATGTTATTAATATACAACAGTCTTCATAGTTAAATCAATTAAATTTATTATATTTTTCATTATAAATATTATACAGCAAAATATGTTTAGGCCCTTAATAATATAAATTAGCAACGTTAATTTTAACGGTTAATATTAAAAAAAAGCATTATTTGTATTTGAATTAACTGTTTAAGAATTTTTTTAACATTACAGATGGCTATAACCGTTAGAAAAATACTTCTGCTGAATAGTACGTAGTACTCTATTAAAATATTGACTATAGGTGACTTGCCAGGGCACGCAATTCTGGGAATGATATAGGAATAATTCTCGCTAGTTTTGAAATCCCATTTCTGACACCATGTTCTTATATGTTATATGTGATTTAAAAAAGACGGGCTGGGTGCTTATTAATAACTTAAATAAAAGAGACTACGTAGGCCTTAACTATCTTTAATTGCTTGAAAAAGCCAAAAGATTGTATTATCTTCACGGCATCATCATTATCATCTTAGCATTGAATGGTTTCAACTTAAACTTTCACTTCGGTGCCCGGAGTCTGCTTTCCGACATTTTCTTCTCTACTTCACATGGTTTTAAGCATTCCTGGTTTTCAATTCATTGGCTTGCATATCACACTTTACGGCGTCAAAGGCCTACCCCTCATGCCGAGGTCTGGCGGAGGCGGCATGGCTAAATTTATTCTCCATGTAAATCACATCAATTCAACCATATTTTATTCAATCAAGTCACTGTTATTATGATATGTTATTAATATAAACTTGAGTTCAAATGATATAAACCCACAAAAATGACGAAACGAATTAAACTCAAATGTATTTTAATTATAATAATAGTGTTGTCTTTATGTTCATGTAAGAAAATGTTTTCATCTAATTTCCTTTGAAACATTTGTAAGGAAACCATAATAGGAATAGGAAAAGCTAAAGGTACAGCACAGGTCAGGAAAAGATATCCACTATCACCAATTATGTTCAATATCTTTTACAGAATGCGCATTAAAAACTAGCAGAATCGGAGAGTGGGGGAGTCAAAGTTCAGGAGGAAATAATTAAATTTATACGCTTTGCTGACGACATCACCAAACTAGCAGGTTTCAACTCAGAACTACATGCTATTCTAACAGAAATGGACACAATATTTTCACAGTTTGGTCTGAAAATCAACATTAATATAACAAAAACCACTATAGTTTTAAAGGAAAGCGTATATAATCCCGTAATCCTTAATAATAATAGTTAAGTCATTTAAATATATGGGAAGTCTAATTACAAGTAATTCCAGATGTGCACCTGATATTATATTGAGAAAAGCAATGGCGGAAAAAGCATTTAATAACAAGAGACATCAGCTGAGCGCGAAAATATCAAAGTGTGTTCCGCTTTTTCCCGAAGATTCGACTTTGCTATAAGGCACAGTTTCCCTTGAGATAAAAAATAAACACAAAAGGCATCTACAACTTACCTGTACAACATCCTCTCCTGGCGATCAGCTTCTACATAAATTCTATAATACATAAACAGCATTATAACACCAGGAATCCAAAAACTGACACAACTTGATATCACTGCGTACACTTTGTTCACTGTGAAACTGCACACTTTTGGATATTTCCTCCTAAATTCCAAATGGTCTTCCGTCGTATACCACCCCATGAAGATTGGGAGGAAAGAAACCAACGCTGGGCTGCACCAAACCACTGCCAACATTATACCCAGCTTAGCCGTAGTCATGATCAGCGGATAATCCAACGGTTGAACTATAGCGTAATATCTATCAACGCTGATGCAGCATAGATGTAATATACTAGCTGATGAAAAATACACATCCAATGAATTCCACACATCACACATGAAATATCCGAAGAGCCAGACACCATTAGTGATTTCGACGCTGAAGTTAAAGCACATTGCCCATATAGCTACAAGCATGTCGGCAAGTGCTAGAGAAACTACGAAGTAGTTTGTGATCACTCGTAGTTTTCGATGTCTCATAACAGATACTATAACCAGGAGATTTCCAAAAATGGCTGCCAATATAATAAACAGCATTATCATACATTTTATTATTACTAGAAATATTATTAGCGGATCATTTGGTAGTTGATTTGAGTAAACTAAATCGTTAGTAGTTTCATTAATATCTAAGCTTTTGTTGACGAAGCTGTCTGTGAGATACATTGAAGTGGATAGGTCTCTTAAGTCTATTGTGAAGTTTGCAAGATCCAAATTGAGCAAGACTTCTACTCTCATTGTTCACATTTTATTTTTCCCTTTAAGTTAAATTTGGCTCGTTTTTTGTGTTACGCCCGATTTCGTGGTTAACTTTTCTAATTCTTTCCATTGCAGTTTTTGTACCTGTAACAATAAAATTACATTTAAAAAAACATATCTATTGTTTGGGCTGCCCCACAACTTTTCTAGCGATATAGAGAATATAAACATTGATTACGAATTTTCCATCACTAAAAACAGGCGGGCAAAACGATTTTCAACAAGGTGCTCCATTAAGGTGAATAGATACCTTAACAATTAATATAGCACTAACGATAACTTTTAAGTGAAAATATTGTTTTATATTAAAATAGAAATTTATAACAAAAAATAATAATAATAATCTTTATTCAATTTTACAATAACAATACACTTCAACTGCAATGGTCGTCGTCTCTAAATAGGCCAGCTTATAGCCTGTGTTAAGGAACGACGGCCATTTAAATCCTACAAATAATGCAACGAAACATACAAATATGAATAATAAGCTCCACATCATTTTACACATCTATGTTCGATTGAGTGTGTGAGTGTGTGTGTGTGTGTGTGTGTGTGTGTGTGTGTGTGTGTGTGTGTGTGTGTGTGTGTGTGTGTGCGTGTGCGTGTGCGTGTGCGTGTGTGTGTGTGTGTGTGTGTGTGTGTGTGTGTGTGTGTGTGTGTGTGTGTGTGTGTGTGTGTGATTGTGTATGGAAACAATTATATATTATTATGATGTTATATTAATGATTCAATATACTGCTCGGTTTCATCATAAGTTTTGGAAAGCAGGAAAGTACAAACTTTCTCTCTCAGTTTAGGCAAAGACAGGCTATAGACAGAAATATCATAATTTATTTTATTATAAATAAGAGGTCCTAAATAAATAGAAAATTTTCTTGTAAAAGCTACATTTGAATTAGGAAGAGTGCAAACTTTATGTTTAAGACGCTTATTCACTGCCACAAATGGTGTGACACAATGCTGAAATATAACTACATGCAGTATATATAACTGTCTCACTGTGAGCACTTTGCAAGTTTTGTAAAGTTCAGTTGTAGAAAAAAGTCTATGTTTAAAAGTTGCCACCTTAAGAACTGCTCGCTGAGCTACCTCCAGGGGTTTAATCATGGTTTTCCCTACTCCTCCCCAAGTAGATATGCAATAACTTAAAACTGTTTGACACAACGCAAAGTATACGTTTCGTATTATAAACATATTTGCAACGTGTCTGAGGATTCTAAAAATATAAATTAATTTCCGGACTCTGCCTGTTAAGATACTAATATATGTTTTAAAGTTAAGGTTTCTATCAATGATTATACCTAAGTATTTTATATATTCAACAGATTCTAAAAAAGATGATATTCATAAAGCGACGGCTTTCGACGGAACGCCTGCAGACTTCGAATTCCCTCCTGCGTCTGTGTGTAATATGTCTTTATTTAAAAAATAAAAGACGACAAAACAACCCATCCTAGTTACGTGGTTGGGCCTCAAGCCCGTCATGGTGGCGACCACCTTTGGTCTTAAGTATGCCGCCATAATAACCTTGTGTTGTATTCCAGCATTAGTGACCCAAGTTCCGGTACTAAATATAATATAAAGATTATAAAAATATAATAATATAAATGTAATATAAAGTCAGTCAATTCTCTGGTACCTATAATACAAACGCTTTGCTGCTTAATTTTAGACTAGATGGCGCTGTTTGAATTGTTCAAATATATTTATATACATACAAATAACATATTTAAATGGCTGTAAAGCGTGGCCGGTGCTAGAGCGACACAGCAGGAACTGCGTGTCACGGAGATGAATATGCTGCGATGGAAGTATGGAGAGACGCGGAAGGACCACGTTAGGAACTCCCGCATTCGCAGCAGATTTCATGTCCGTGACTTTGCGGACAAACTGCAGGAGTGTCGCCTTCGCTGGTATGGCTACGTTTTACCGGCAACCGGCTAACTATGTAGGGAACAAATGTCTGGCCATTTCGCATCCGCCGGGGTAGACCCAAAAAGTGCTTGGCGTTGTAAGGGGTGATATGCGTGCCAATGGATTGACTATCAGGGATGCCGAAGACCGTGCGAAGTGGAGAAGAAAAAGTTGTAAAGCGGACCCCGGGCACCGAAGCGAAGGTCTAGGTTGCAACCAGGATTTGACGCTGAAGATGAAATAAAATATTTAAATGAGTTTATAATTTAAATGATTTTGTAAGCTACGCACGTAGCAGAATACAGAGATTCAAATATCATTTTGACCTTTTGTAACCCGTAATTTGCAAAATAAGTGAAACTTTGGCCTTGACCTATATAACGTCAACAATAATCAGAATATAAATAAATAAATATATTCCCACAATTCACACAGCGCCATCTAGTATCAAAGTAAGTAGCATAGCACTTGTGTTATGGGTACTAGGTAACTAATATACCACATATATAAATTTCTTTTTAATTATACATATTACACATAAACACCCAGACGCGAGACGGGAATCGAACCGTGACCGCCACAAGTGCGTCAGCCATTACGCAACGGAGGTCGTCAAAATACGCTTAAAATCCGGAACTATATCAATAATGATGAAAAACACTCGTGAAAACTTTTAAACAATTACGCTTACGAATATTAAATACAGAATTAAATTAAAAAAAAACATTTTCTCTATCAATAAGAGTAGACAATGGCATTATGAATATAAATGTTACGAAAATTATAAAAGCAGTTATCTAAAACAAGCAACGAAAATTAAATATATTTTCATAATAAAACGTGGCCAGGACGGCCTTATCTTCGTTGATACAAACATAGGGGTCCCCGATAATAAAGTACTCCAAACAGTGGAATTCAGTATTATGATTACTTACAAATATTTTATAGACATATTTTTTTAATTGTATATCATCATTCTCACGTTAAATCCCTACTATAAATACATAAGTAAAATATAATAGTAATTATAGTAAAATAGTAAATATAATAAAATATAATGTAAAATATACAGGGTTATTGGTAATTCGATGTATTCCCGTTAGGAGGCGATAGGGGTGACTATTTGTGATAATTTTAACCCCCATATACATACACTATTCAAAAGAGAACCATTTTTAAGATATCATATTTTTTAGCTTTTTTCAAAATAAATTAAAAATGGAACATCTAAAATGTAAGTAAAAAAGTATCAATTTAAATCTCATTTTTTCTTCTGATTTATAAAAACGATTAAACACATTATTGGTCCAAATTTAAAAATGCGAGACGAAAAATGACTATTATATTATTATACTATTATATTAACATGTGACAGAATTTATGACCTGACTAGGTATAAACCTAGTCAGGTCATAAATTCTGTCACATGTTTAATGTAAAATAATTGTAACAAGTTTATTAATTATGTAACCATTCATATACCAAAATGAACTTAACAAAACATAGATTCTTATGACATTAAAGTTTATTCAAAATGACCTCCGTGATTTTGAATACAAGCCTTCAATCTGCGCGGCCAGTTGTCTATCGCAGCACGAACGAGGTCCATGTCAATATCGGCGGCTGCCTTAATCAAGGATGTCTTGAGTGACTCCAAATTGGGATGAGGCTTTGAGCACGCCTTTTCCTACAAGTGTTGCCATATCTTGTAATCTAACGGATTCAAATCTGGACTGGAGGAGGGCCAGTCTTCGTGCCGGATGAAGTCGATTTCACGCGCCGCCAGCCAGTCTTGGGTGCTCTTCGCTCTATGAGCTGGCGCCGAATCTTGTTGGAATACCCAGTGCCTGTTATTGAACATGGTATGAGAAACAGGTTCCACAAGGTTCGTCAGGACTGTATTTTGATACACAACAGCATTCGTTTTTACACCTTTCTCACAAAAATGTACCTCTGTTAAGCCCCAATAAGAAACTCCCAACCATACCATGAGCGAGGATGGAAAATGACCTCGTTGGACACGCGGAATGCGGTTGCTCGCTTCTTCACTACTGTGTGCGTACACCTTATCATTTTGTTTGTTGTAGCTCTCTTCTACGGTAAACATTTTTTCATCCGAAAAAAGAATTTCCCGATATTTTTTTCCTGCGTACCGCTTCAACAAAGCGCGGCATCTCTTCAGTCTCAGGTCCATTAGACGAGCATTCAAACGATGTCCTGTTTTTCTTCGATATGCCCGAAGCCCTAAGTCTTCATTTAACACCCTTTTCACCGTGGTTCTGCTTAACCCCATCTGAAGGGCCAACAGTTTCTGCTTACGTTTGGGATTTCTTTGAATTCGTGCCTTCACAGCTTTTATCACTGCTGGAGTCCTAACAGACCGAGGGCGACCACTTCTTGACCTGTCATCTACACTAGAGTCTTCATTGTATCGTTTGATGGTACGATAAACGAATCTTTTGGTAATATTCAAATTTTTCAGTATGTTAAAAATTTGAATTGGCGCGTAACCGCAACGACGCAACGCAATAACTGCAACACGGTCTTCTTTAAGCGTCCACTCCATATTTAAAAATGAGTAAAATTCTAAAAGTTATACATTTTAATTTTCATGAACAATTCGAAATTCTAATTCAATAAACTTTTTTGTGGCCAGCATTCTATAAGAAAAGTTTTTACTGTGTGACAATACTTATGACCTGACTAGGTAATATTAAATGAATGTATTAAATTATTAATATAATTGAACGTTGATGTACTTATTAACTAAAATATAAGTCAACATGATACCGACGTTGAGTAAAGTAAGCCCATTTAACTTGACACGGCTCAGAAATTCCGTGCAGAAATTTCTCAAAGGAAATTATTTGAACACATTTTCTTGCGTAAAACATTAGACGACCATCATTATAATTAAAGGGCGCTTGAGTTTAATTTGTTTAGTCATTTTCGTACAATCATATTATTTTAAATTCAAGTTCATTAAAACGATGAGAAAATATATACACATATACATATGCTTAAATATATTAACTTGTGTCAAGTAGAAACGCCGTGTGATGTATAAATAAATCTAGAGAATTTATTTATTTATTGTTAGAACTGTGTACATCATAATGTTTTTAAGTACATTTTGTATAACAGTCTGCTTTTTCAAATGTTTATAAAGGTTTTATTGATTTGAAACATTAAAAAATGTTGAATTAAATTAATTTTAAGAAATAAGAAAAAATAATTTAATAAAATAAAATAAATAAAATAATATGTATCAATTTTTTTATGTCAATTCCATAATAATTTGCCCTTAATTAAGAAACTTCCCCTTCAGATATTTATCTAAGTTATAATACGACTTCTCAATTCACATTTGTTTCAAATGTTTTTGAATCTGGGCTGTCGGAAAGAAATCGCTTTTTACACGCTTTATATTACCTTGACATGTTGTATGTACATATATATCTATGTATACGTCTCACGGAAAGTTTAATTTTATCACTGTTTATAGGCCTTGTCTTTTAAAAAGAACAGAATATCTTGTTCCACGCATTCAAAATGCTTGTGCTCGCTGTTGTTTCCAAATTCCACGTAGAAGCCATATTACAAAACATCTTAACAAAAATAATACATTGAAAATGGCAGCAAGAAGAAAACTACATTTGTCTTGTTTACTGTTTGGAGTTATTTCTACTCACAAACCTACATACTTATATGATAAGATTGATTGGAGGCAAAGTAAAGTGGAATATCCTGTTCGATCTGTTACCAACCCACTAATAACACCTAAGCATAAAACAGCTGCTTTTAGAGGTTGTTTCAAACATGCTGCTACGTAATGCTGGAACAACATTCCTCCACCCATTAGAGACCTGAAATCAATATCTACATTCAAATTTCATTATAAAAGTTATTTACTACAGTTACAGAAAGAAGACCCCAGATATGTTTAAAATATTATTATATTATTATTTTAATTGTTTGAAACCATTAATATATGGAATGTATGTTTTTATTATAAGCTTACATGAATAAAGTAGCACAAAATATTCACAGAGAATTGATTTTTCCAAGAATTTAATTGTTACTATTTGTTTCCGATAGTAATGTTGTTGTTTGAGTGCTATAATATTGTTTCATCTTGAGTGTTGTAAATGTAATTAATTAAAGGTCCTGCCAATAGTTAGAAGAGAATATTATATAATTTTAATATCTATTTATAAATAATTTGATATTCAGTAAGCAATTGAAGCATTATAATACTAATTAACTGGATCCAAAAAACGTGATTTTTTTAATCAGTTTTGAATTTTCAACTTCGGAAGTTTTTATGTCAATCTTTAATTCTGTAGTTGGTTAAGTAATACACACACACACACACACACACACACACACACACACACACACACACACACACACACACACATATATATATATATATATATATATATATATATATATATATATATATATATATATATATATATATATATATATATATATATATACTGAAAATTAGCGTTGTGTCGGATATAATTCCAGCACAGCAATAAGCTGAGTGCAATCCTTGTTTGTTGAAAATGCGGCGCACAAATTCTCTAAACATGTTGTTATTTTTATTTACTTGTAAGTACTATAAGTACGTCGCTATTTCTGCAAATAAATATTTTCTATCTTTTCTTATCTTTCATGTATCTATGTAATGGAATTTTCGGACACGATTTTTACCCCCTTTGAACGATAAAAAAATTAATCAAAATTTTACATACTTGTCTGATGACAATACACAGATTTAATAATTTTGTCCGATTGTCCTTATCAGGATTAACGCTTGTTTTCTTTCTGGCGAAACGCTATGTGGCGTTTAATTTATAGATAAATTAATAAAAGACTAAAAATTAAAAATAATTCTTAATATAAGAATAAAATTACTGAGGAGAAAATTAATGTCACTGTTCTAAAAGCGTGGAGTGCTTTCTACGATATTTTTAAATTAAGTGCATTTTTAGTGATAAGGCTGCCCATTGTATGGACAAAGACCTATTCACAATAATGGTATTGTTAAAACGTCAATTTTGTATATTATGAATTTTTTTGCAATGTACGATATAAGATAATGTGTTATCTATCTATCTATCTTAATCTACTGTGACTTTTTTATTGCTTTAGGAATGCAGACAGGCTGACGGCCCGTTTAGAATTTAGCAGTTACTGTCGCCTATGGGTGTTTGCAACGCCAGTGGCATCGCGAACACGCTGCTGTCCCACAAGGGTACAGAAACTTGGGTAACTAATGCCGAAACACAACACAAGGTTATTATGGCGGCATATTATGATCAAAGGTGGTCGCCATCCAGACGGGCTCGAGGCCCTACCACGTAGCTAGGGTGGGTTGGTTTGTCGCCTTTTATGACAGGCCGACCCCGGCCGCAGAGGTTAGTATTCTCCGCCACTACACAGATAACGTGACTACTAGCATAGCGTCATCTAGTCCCAAATTAAGTAGCGAGACACCTGTATTATGGATACTAGACATCTGTTATACTATTTATATTCTTTTTTTAATAAATACATATTATACTTAAACACCTAGATTCGAAACGGGAGTCGAGCTCGTAAGCCTCGCTTACCGAGGTACAAAATCCACTGCGAAACGGAAGTCGTAAATAATAGGTCTAATATAAGTCGCTTTTTGGGCTACGTAAATAAGACATGTATTTCCCTTGATAGATCAAATGCAATAAAAGGGTACTTTCCCCTTTTTTTGGATACCATTCTCACCGAAATTTTATATTTAATATTTTTTTAATTTCTCTCTTCTAACTTTCGTAGTATTTTTTGATATGAAAATTAATATAAAAATAAAGCATACTTTGCGTTAAATAAATTAATAAATACTAATAAACTAATAATTTCAATTTTTTGTATAAATACTTATATTTTATTTATTCTAATAGATATTATAGGTACATCTTATATGGTTATAATATTTATTATTGCCCGTAGGCAATACACCTTAAAATATCTTGGTAATATAGAACAATACCTCCGGGGCCCTTCGGAACCCTTCACCCATTTCACGAAGAACATAACTGATTTGATTTCACCTACGTCAAACGTTTTAGTGCACAATTTCTTTACGAAAATACGAGCTCGTATATAAGACCTCTTAAATAATAATTTCATGAATAAATTTCCCTCTCAAAATTTCCTGTCTACAGTTAATCCATTTGAAAGCCAAATTCTATTTCAAATTGATTCTATTTTTTAATTAGTGTGATATATAAATATACTAGTTGACCCGGCAAACGTTGTTCAGCCATATGAATTAAAAAAAAGTAGCCGATGTCCTTCTCCAAGGTCCAATCTATGACTATACCGAAATTCATCAAAATTGGTTCAACGGCTTAGGCGTGAAAGCGTAACAAACAAACAAACTCAATTTCGCATTTATAATATTAGTTAGGATGTCCATGAAATTATTTTTAAATATTATACTGTTCCTTTATTAAATTAAGGCTTTCATTACATTAGAAAAAAATAGATAATTCAGGCTTTATTTAGACAGTACGTGGGATTAAACAAAATCCATGTTTCAAAGGAAAAATTAATAATATAAAATCATTTTCATTGTAATATAAGATATAAAAGATAAATATGTCTACAATCTTAGAAAAGTGGGCGCATCACTACAACGTAGGCGTTATCTGTTAAATCAGAGACTGGCGTTTATCCAGTGTTTCCAGTTCAAGATATTATACCTATATATATGGAGACACACAACAAGTTGCTTAGTGTCATAAAAGTACGAAATCGAAATGTTTAAATTAGTTAAATAAATATTAAACCAATTTAATGAAACTTTAGTAATTAAAGCCCGCAGATAAATTTAACTTAAGTAATGATTTGTAAATACAACATTGGTTAAGTTCAGATGAAAGATTACATTTTGTAGCTTGTTTATTAACTCGAAATTGGTTTTTGATACAATGTACAAAGCTATTGAATCTTATAAGCTGGGTTTAATCAGTTTGTTAAAGTTAGTTTTGCCTCAATAATACTAGTATGAGAATAATGTACGGTACTTTTTAATACTGTAATAATTCTTAAAAGTCGTAAGTCTTAAAATTAGCAGCAGGGTGGTTGTATTAGGGGTAAAACTGATATACTTTTTTAGGCAACTAAGTTACAATTCTCAGAAGACTAACCTGGAGGTTACAGGTTCAAATCCCGATTCATCATTAATCAATGGCATGCACCACTACGTGACTTTTCTTGCATATATAGACATCAAATTTCTAGTATTGTATTCTCGGTATTCGAACGTGTGATGGAGAATAGGCGTTCTGATGTACGACCGTCCAAACTTCCATTATGTTATGTTACAGTCCGAACTTCCTTTTCAATGTCCAAAATTAGATTTTGTACTTTTTTTTTTCAATTTTGAAAAATCATTCGCATCTGGAATGCTATAAGTCTAATAAGTCACAAGCCATCATTTTTAGCTTGTTTTTATTAGGTTAATAATTACTTAAGTCTCCTGGGTCCTGGAAAAAGTGGCGTAAGTAGCATGTAAATTATAGTTAAGTTCATAACTTTCATAGACATGAAATTATGACAGAGTCAGTTAACTTTAATATATAAGAAAATAACAATATACCAACACTATACAAACAAATCCCAACACTTTCAACCCCGAACGCCTTTCAAGATGGGGCGGAAGTCGCGAGGCTCTCCCTACAGCACACAATGGGCTTGAGTAGGCTTAAACGACTGTACACACCGGTTCATTGTTCGTAGGTTTATGGAAAGTACCAGAAACACAATTTCATATCTTATATGATTTTTAAAATGAAATTGCCTGCGGCTTGGCTTTGCCTTTTATAGAATTATTATAGTAAATAAACTCTACGATATTTAAATTAGCTTTATGATGATAATATATTAAAAAATAATAATAACATAATATTTCTGACACCAATTTAAAGGTCCTGGGTTCAAATCCAAAGTGACATGTACCGCTTATGCAGTTATTGTCACCTAATGTGCATATTGTAGCATAATTGCCATGTACAAACGGTGAAGAAAAACACCATCTGGAAACCTGCATACCAAGATCAACGTGCCGGGTATACTCTTCATACCCTCTAGGCGGAGGCCCGAGCCCAGTGGGACCTTATAGAATTATTATTATACTAGCTGTGCCCGCGACGCAGCATTTTTTGGATATGTGAGGTCAATTTAAATTGGAAATTCAACATACAATGTCCAGCCTAAGCTGAACCCTATTTCATATGATTTATGATATAAAGCTGAGGTCAACTTAAAAAGGAATCAAATTTCCGTAACTTATCATTTTTAACCAAAACTGTTTTTTTTTTCTAAAATAAAAATAGCCTAAGTTACTTCTCGATACATCAGCTATCTACCAGTGAAAGTCGTCAAAATCAGTGCAGCCATTTCAGAGATTAGCCGGAACAAACAGACAGACAGACAGACAAAAATTGTAAAAAAAATTGTTTTGGTATATGTACCGTGTATACATCCGAATGCACTTAGTAAAAAGCGGTTATTTTAATATTACAAACAGACCCTCCAATTTTATTTATTTGTACAGATTTATGAATTAAAAATACGAACACGGTCGGCCATCTTGTGACGTCACATGGCACTAAATAAACGCAGTGTTTTGTCTTCGTGAATTATACGTAGTTAACCGTTCATTGTCGACTACCATTGGCCTCCCCAAGTTTGCACACAAATCTCGGTCCCTTTTCCCATCCAGCCCCGAGGCAACCTTGCAGGTCGTCGCTCCAACGGGCTGGGAGGCCCGCTTGCCGACACGCGGTCTCCACTCCAGAACTCAAAGTTGTGACCAGCTCACTGTCACTTCAGCATACATATTTTGAGAGCTATGTCGGTAACTTTGGTTCTCTTACAGATATCTACACTCAACAACGCTTAATGACTTGATATTTGTAGACAAAATCACGCCGTCGCGTCAGTGACCATATATATCTCGGCTCTGTAGATCACTCGCATTGCTCAAAGACTTTCTTTCGTCTTCAAGCACTGGAAGAATGTTCATGAATTACAGAAGATATAAAAAACAAATATTTCAACTAATGAAACGTTTCACAGAAATTATAGTCATATGGTATTACCGTATTAATATCGAGCTGATCGTCTTTCGTGTGGTTAGTGAGAGTTTCTGTTATCAGTTTTTTCACATATATTTTTCATTATATTTTACAGCCCATTTCTTCAATACCTTCTCTACGGAAGTCAGCAGCACTTTTTCTATGTCTCTAATGCTACAAATATATGTAATTTTATAATATAATTAGGGATATCTAATTATTATGTCATCATCATCATCTTAGCGTCGAATCCCGGTTGCAGCTCAAACTCTCGCTTCGTCACCCGGGGTCCGCTTTCCGACTTTTTCTTCTCTACTTCTCACGGTCTTCAGCATCCCTGGTAGTGAGCCCATTGGCACGCATATCACCTCCTGTCGAGGCCCGGCGGAGGCAGCATGGCCAGACATTTGTTTCCCACGTAAGCATCCGGTTGCCGTAAAACACACAGACCACAATACCCTACTCCAGGGGTCGAAAACCTTGTCGTCCAAAAGAGCCAAATATACATATGCTTTGTAGGAGACATTATTATGGAAATAATTATAGATACTAAGTAAAATTCCGTGCCTGGAGTACCCATTTCGCGTAAGAGCCGTAGCTGAAGAGTCAAAAAGCCGCATGTGGCTCGCCAGTTGCGGGTTGCCGACCACTTCTCTACCCTATAAATAAGACTATCCTATTAATTAGTTGTTAGCGAATGTTATTCTTGTATTTAATCAATACTACTCTACAAACGGAACCTATAATCAGGTTTATCCTCAGGAATACTCTACAATTAAAAGTACCCTATAATTAGCAATACATTATAAGCAGGTCTACCCCATAATCAGAACTATTCTTAGGGTATACTAATCCTAATTATAATTAGGACTATTCTAAAAACAAGACAACCGAGAAATTTAATTCAAATCAAATCAAATTTTAGCTAGATATATGGCTAGGATTACCCGGGAACCGAAGCGAAAGTTTAGGGTGCAACCGGTATTAATAACGCTGGTATGATGGTGATATGGCTAGAATCACAAACGTAATTATACAATGACATAAATGACAAATAAAACTCGAAATTTGCGTAATCGATGACCGGTAATATCCATCTTGCTTATCCCAGATGAATATTTTCTCTATGCACGGACGGTGTAAGAATACTAACACCAGCGGTAGGGGGCAGCTTGTCGTATAACGTGATTAAACAACTCTAGCTAGTAGGACTCCAAGCCCGTCTGGATGGCTTGGAATCCTACCACCCATAAATATGCCGCCATTGCCTTGTATTGTCTTCCGGCATTGTGACCCAGTTTCCAGTTCTCTGACGTTGGATACGCCATCAGCGATGGTAGTTACTATTAAGTGAACAACCAGGCGGTTTGTTGTTCCACACCAATAAAAAAAATAACCAAATTAGTATTTTAGCAGCATTAATACGGTTGTTGGACCGACATTAAAAGTTTGCGGCTAAACCGGACCGCAAAGTTTGGGATTCGGGGCCTGCTCGGATTACAAGCAATCATAAATTCCGACCGGGGCTCACTAATGACGCGAATTCCCCTTTGATGGCAGGTAATACAAGCTTTAGAAGAAATTTCACGGTTTGTTTAGGAATTTTTTATTTCATTTCCTTTTATATTAGAACAAACATCCTTTATAGACCCGCGTTGTATTTTTTGTGAAGTTATTTAAATAATTGATATTCCATGTCTTCGTTGAGGCTTCTGGCGAATCTTGCTTCACATCCTAATCCTTGTTTAGATATTTCACTCGTCTATGGCCGTAATGTTCAAATTAAGGCATTAACCTCCAACGTGAAGTTAACTTAAATATATAATTTATTTGGAGGGTTGAAAAAATTCATATTATTATACTTTGACATCCGTGCTAAGTTATCTTTTCAAATATATTTAAAGACTTAAGCTTTGGGAAAGAACTACCGATAGATTTAGAGATGGTAGAGCCAAAACCCTTTTCAATAGTGAGCCGCTTTAAACGACCTTTACTTAAACCATGAAATTCTTTGCACGTGGTAAACTTTTACCACTTCTCTTTGATCTGCACAACCTCCGTGGTGTAAAGGTTAACGCACTTTAGTATATGTAAACATGCAATAAATACATTACTCGTATGTATAATATGTATTTATTGCTATACTACCTACTTTGGGACTAGATGGCGCTGTTTGAATTGTCCCAGTATATTTATTTATTTATTATTAACTGACCCGGCAAACGTTGTTCTGCCATAAAAATAATAAAATGTCAAAAAATAAAAATAAAAATTTAGGGGTGGACTACCCCTAACATTTAGGGGGATGAAAAATAGATGTTGGCCGATTCTCATAGATACCGGATAAGCACAAAAAATTTCATCAAAATCGGTCGAGCCGTTTCGGAGGAGTATGGCAACGAAAACTGTGACACGAGAATTTTATATATTAGATTTTAGATTACTTTATAATTAAGGTAACAAACCTAAGACTGAAGAGCTATTATTAGAACGTCATACTGGTTTACCAACCGCGACACCTTCTTAGTCTTATAATACGCAAATATTCATTCATAATAAATCGCAAGTTCATTGTATTCGATTTCTTTTGTGTACTTTAACTTTATAAGCACTTTTTCTGCGAATAATTTTAAGTGATAAAAATTTCGCTGAACGGACGTCATACAATCGTAATATAGTACTTATTTAAAAAGTTTTCAAGCATAAGCTGTAAAATAATATTAATACCACTTTTAACTTGCTTATGGCCATTAAAATGGAGATTCGTTTGAATATGATATTTTTATTATTGTAGGACAACAGGCAGGCTGACGGCTAACTTAGAATTGAGTTACCGTCGCCTATGGGTGTTTGCAACGCCAGTGGCATCGCGAACACGCTGCTATCCCATAAGGATTATTATAGCGGCATACTTAAGACCAAAGGAGATCGCCATACAGACGGGCTTGAAGCCCTACTACGTAGTTAGGGTGGGTTGTTTTGTCGCCTTATACGTCAGGCCGACCCTGGTCGCAAAGGTCACAGTATTCTTTCTCCTCCCCTGCACGGATAAAAAGTATTTGTAACCTTAACACATGCTACATAGCAATATTAAACAAACAGGGAGACGGAATATGAGAAACAACTGAGCATAACATTTATTAAGCATAACTAAACTTTTGTGTTACAAAAAGAAGTAAACCTGTTAATCTACACATATCCGTATAGTTACGCTAACTCTACTGATATTAGTACCATATTATCAAATTGCAAGTTTATTTATTCATTTATATATTATTTAGAGTTTGGTCAAAACCCATCGAGTTAAAAAAATCAAAACGAATGATACAATGTTCTTGCATAATAATGATCCCTTGATTTCCTTTTCCTTTTTTCTATGTCCGTTTTGTGAGTCATAAAAGGGACTTATTAAGCATAGTAAATAATCTTTATTCTTTAATTAAAAAACGAACCGCCCACCTCTTTGCAATGTTCTAACAAAAAGGAGATCATCGAATCATATCGGATCAGCTCTTAATATCCCGCCCTTTCTCTTGCCACACACCACAACACGGTCCGTGTCGCAGAAACTTTTAATGAACAAAGGACTGTGCAAAACAAAAGCAACATTTATTTTATTGCAAAAAATGCTTATTCACACTGTCTATTGTTGAAAAAGTTAGAATGAATAAGTTTTATCGTTCCTTATAAGCTAAAGCGGTCATAATTGGGTTTTTACCCTTATTTATTGAAGTGAAATTTCATTAGAACCCTTATGATTTGAAAATCCGACGAAAACAAAAAGCGGCACTAAATAGAGAAAAATATTCATAAGTAGGATTAAACCTGTGAGAGAATGAGTTAGAATACAAGTATACAGTGTGTCCTATAATCTTCGTCTTCTCTTTGTTCGGGCTTTCGTAGCTTTTGTACACCAATAAATGAAATGTAATCTATTTTTCTGAAGTGTCACTTCTGCCGTATGTGCATTGAACACACACTTTTTTTATTATTGAAGATATTAAATTAAATTGCTTTTTATTGCACCAAACATGAGGGAAACATAAATACTACAAACTTATATAAAATGACTAAACTATCTGTATCTCTGGGGCAAGTTTATTCTTCCATTTTTAATTAAATGATTCTGCATAAATGAATATTATATCTTTAACAATGTGAGTTATTATGCGCGAGTGCGAGGAAGTGATTGTGCGCGCGCGTGTGTGTATGTGTAGGTGTGAATTTTTCTAGCTAGGATAAATATATATTATTCTCCAATATGAATAAATTTTTCTGTGTCTGAATAGTCCATTTTTAATAACCATGATTTTAATTTTTTTTAATTTCAAATTTATTTAATGTTGCTATGTGAATTTCTTTATCAACTTTGTTATATAAATTTAATTTGAGCTGAATACTGAGTATTGTTTACTAGCAAACGAAGTTCTAGTTATAAGTGTATTATAGGGTCTGAGTCTCCTTCTACTCGATATATCTAATTTATTTTATTGTTACATTCCAATAGCTATTATCACTTTAATCGTACTTTCAAAAGCCAACGCCATTATATTCTATTAAAGGGTTTCGTACTTAAGGGGTGCCAACGTAAAAAAGAGTGGTCGTGTCCCATCCTCGTGAATTCAAATTGGTAGACAGTGTAAATTTTCTCGCATATTTCTAATTGATAAACAAAGAAATTGAAAGCCGCTATATAGTGACGGCACACTAAAGCTAAAATGACTTCAGTTGCTTACATCGGAAAAATACCAGGCTTATTGCTTATTTAAATAGATTGCTGCATGATGCAGTAAAATAAAAATAAACTAATTGTTGTTATAACTTATTATTACAAGGGTGGTATCCAAAGATACAACATGATTCGAAGGTTCATTGCTGGATATTTTCATAAATGAAATGCCTTTTTGGTAGTGCCGTTCCACCGTTTCGTCTTCATACAAGCATTTTGTTCATATTGTCGATATAATTAAACAATATAAAACAAACATAGCCGACAAAGAAGCTGCCATCCAAATCTTATTTGATGGTAAAAGACCCTTCACTTATGAGGACATGTTGCACTTTACAGATAATTTTAATTTTATATTTTATTCAATTTGTAAATTAGTAATCATCATCATTATCCCGTTTGGATGTCTCTGGGGGGGACACCAGAGTTCAGTTCCCAACCCGAATATACACCCAGTATTTATAATATGAATTTATTTATAAAAGAAAGTATAGTGGTATATCAATTATCTGGTACCCATATCAAAAGCATTATACTGCGTGAATTGTTATTTATTGCTTAATTTAAGTCCTTTAAACACGGTTGCGATTGGCTGTTATAATAGCAAAACGATACTTTTTAAATTTAAATATTGTAATTTGTAAACTTCCAGTGAAGTATTACTAAAAATTCCGATAAAAGTCGTCTACCTACACTAGGATAGGCAATATATTGCAACGTCCATAAAAAGCACTAATAAGATATGAAAAATTGGACCAATTTGAAAAGTAATCCAATTGAATATATTACAAAATAATCTCGCCAAGATTGGAATCGCTGAATAAAGGAAATCATTTTTTATGGCAGAAATAAATGTTGAAAATATTCCCTTAGTATCATAATGGATGGTCTCACTCAGAGTTCGGTAATGGTTCGTTAATATTTCTAGGTTTTCAATATTATTTCATTTACCGGGCGGTAAGAACTTTTTAAGAACATTTTCTTTAGTCTCCAGTTATTTTTACTTAATTTTGTTAAATAATGTAAAGAACAAACATAATAAATAATGTTATAATTATTAAGTATACGAAGAGCGTGTTTTTTCTCTTCTTAATTGACCATATCTACGCCTTCGCCGTATTCCACATCTAATTTTCCTTTGGGTTTTCTACCACCCACTTCCGAAACGCCCACCATTATTAAACGAATGGATGAATTTGATATAGCGGCAACATTCGTGTGACATGATGTAATATGACTATTCAATTTAATTTTAGTTTTGTAATTGATATTTTTCTCATGCAGGGGTGGAATGAGAATACTGACTCCTGCGGGTGGAGTCGGCCTGTCGTAAAAGGTAACAAATCAACGCTAGCTACGTGGTAGGGCGACATGCTCGTCTGGATGGCAATCACCCCTTATTTATTAAGTATGCCGCCATAATAACCTTGTATTGTGTTCCAGTTTTAATGACCCAGGTACATATACTCCTGTGAGACAGCAACGTGTTCGCGATGTCTCTAGGATCGCAAACATCCATAGGCGATGGTAATGAAGAAAAAACACTTGTGTTGTGGGTACTAGACAACTGATATACTACGTATATACTTTTCTTTCGTAAATAAATACATATTATACATAAACACTCAGACGCTGAACGGGAATCGAACCTCTGACCTCTAAAACGGACGTGCGTTAGCTGTTACGCCAGGACATCGATTATTTATTAAAGCACCTTGGATAAGCATGGTGGATGTATAATCCGTTTCCAAGGGAGAGGCCATCTCTGGGGCGTTACGGGGCGTTATTCTCTACAAATCGGATTAAATAATTACAA
The DNA here is from genome assembly GCA_963693495.1 of Malacosoma neustria. NCBI lineage: Eukaryota > Metazoa > Arthropoda > Insecta > Lepidoptera > Lasiocampidae > Malacosoma > Malacosoma neustria. Next base: position 11,149,483 of record OY856393.1, on the reverse strand, counting down.
AAATATATAATCATTTTCGAGACGGCTTCCAAGCAAAATCTCGAAGCTATTTCTGTCAGGAACGGAGGCTTTTAACTAGATTACGGATAACAAAGAACAAGCAAAAGGGACGCGACGCGACAATTCAATTTATACAAAATGTTATCTGATTTCGAATTTTAATTCTGTGTAGATTGATTGGAGTTCAGAGGGGTTTCTATTTTTTATTTCACTGCTTTTGTGGCGCAATAGTTTTTGCACCTTGTAACGTGCCATCAACCAGCTTTGAATCCATCTAGTACCAAAGTATTTTCCGTGTCTGGGCAAAATAAGACTGACCCCTGCTTATGACAAAGTAACCATGTAGTAAAGCTCCAAGTCTGCCTACGTGACAACCAGTCCAAGTCTCTATACATATATGCTGCCGTAATTACTTATATTTAAATTACATGATATATATCAAAATTCTGACATTATATGAAATGACACAATTTTGCGAAAAGGACCTATCTGTAATGCATTATTGTAATTGTGGTAAATAAATAAAGAAATAAAATAATAACCTTTTGTTGTGTTCCTACTATACCGGCACGCTATGATGGCCGTTTTGTCGTTTGTCCACTCCATGAAGTTTCGTATTAATTAGTAATTACATTTGAAGGAGCAGGTTGCTGTTCTTTATTGTCAATAGCGATGTGCAGTTATTGACAATAAAGAACAGCAATGTACTCGTTCAAATGTAATTACTAATTAATACGAAACTTCATGGAGTGGACAAACGACAAAACGGCCATCATAGCGTGCCGGTAGCATAGTGATGTAGGTTCCAGTTCGGATAGCAGCGAATTGAAGTCGCAAACATCTATTGTCAAAGGTAACTGTTATTAATAAGTGGGCTGTCGACTGTTTCAGAGCAATATAATAAGTAAGCAGGAAAGAGGTTGTTTAATGAAGTTATATAATAGTCGTGTTGGAAAGAGTTGAAGCTCGTTCTCTTCTGTCTTTCGAACATAATTTGAACTATAATACTGATATACTAAAATATTTTTGTCTTATTAATAAATAATATCCGGACGACCGAGCTTTGCTCGGTATTTTATTTTCTTTATAAATTGTGTTTTTTGGAAATTAACAATTGATTTTCTTAGTCTAACCTCAAAGCAAACACTCATTGACTTCGTGTTACTTAACAACGCCATCTGCTGGAATAGCTTTAGTGTTGTTGTGTCGTTAAAGCAATTTAAAAAAATAGTATTATTATTCGATAGATGTCAGGAAGAGTCATTTTTCAGTTTAAATTGGGACTACTCAAACGCCACCTTTTGACATTTTCTAGAAATGATTCCTAAATAGATCGATTTATCGCCCCCGAAAAAAAAAAAAAAATATATATATATATATATATATATATATATATATATACAAGAATTGCTCGTTTAAAGATATAAGATTAAACATATTCACCCAGACCCTCGCAGGCGTTTGACGTACGAAAGTTGCACCACAGAAATCGTTTTAATAGATGTATGAAGAGAGATGCCCCATCACTTCCTTTTTTCGAGCTAAACCTCCGATTGACAAGTGCCCTCAATCTGGAGGCGTCGAGGGTATTGGGGCTCCAAGAAAGATGGTTGAGATCCGACACCCACTAACAAACCCCTTATCCTGCTATCGCCTACTGGCGGGGCCACCGCGTTTCTCAGGCCGCCCTACAAGTTTCTAGGAAAAGGTTGCGTATCCCTATATTACTGCTCTCTAAGTACACAATAAGTGAACAATACTTATAAGTAAAGTACATATAAGTGAACAAACACTAAGTGAACCATAAAGAGTTTTCATTAATTTATTCATTCATACACAACCATTTTTTTCACCTAGAGTTAAAAACAAAAAGCAGTCTAAACACCGGTACTATTACATTTATCTTTTATAGATACTATAAAACGCCTAACTATAAAGCAATAAACGACCTAATTATAATAATAATATTCAGCTCGGATTTGTATTAACATATTTTATTTCCTTGTCATCTTTATGTGTGTAATATTAAATGAACGAGATCCTATTATGTTATATATAAGGCTCCAAAAGTACGCAGTAGAGGTTATGTTATGAGTACTAGATAACTTATATATAATTTATACACTTTATTTATTTATATTTATTATTTATAAAATCAAAATCTTAAGAACTTGTTAATAATTATTATTATGATTTTTATTATGTTAATAATTATGATAATGTAAATAGGTAATAAACAAAGATAAATAGATTTATGTTCGCTTTAAAAACAAGAATACAGTATATGTAGAGGCTGCTCTTTAAGCATACCATGGATACATTGCATCGGTTCTCCGACATATTGGAGTAATTCATAGATTACTCATATTATAATTCATTTGACATTAGGGCATTCAGAGATCAAAAAAGTACATTAGAACAAAATGTGGCTCACATTACTTAGAGTCTTGTAGACCACTGTTTAAAAAATATGATATGATATAAAACAAATGGCCATCTTTGTTAAAAACAACCCTGGCATGATTCCGACACACCAAACAAAACGAGTTCGGAAACTTAGGAATAGAACTAATAGTAAGTTATTATTCCCAAACTGCAAGCTATCTCTACAGAGGAACTCAAGTTTCATAGCAATTAAAATTTTAATAAACTTCCTGCTACTATGAGAGAACTTTCCAACAATTTATTTAAAAATAAATTAAATAGTTGGCTTTTAGATAAATGTTTCTATATTATTAGATCAGTAGATCTACATTTTATTAGATTAGTAGATGTTATTATATCGATCGATAGTAGATGTTATTAGATCAGTATTTAAAAGAATAATTTTAATGACATCTGATGAAGCTGATGGGCCGTATAAAAGAATAGTGTGGCTTAGATCTAGAAAGATGGTAGCCACGGTGCGGGAAACAAAGGTAGTGCGGGTTCGATAATTATCGTGGAAAGGTAAGAAGACGGAAATACCCTGCAAGTCAGAAAGAGCGGCGACTCACCTGAGGTTCCCCGATCTGCTACCTTCCACGGCTAGTTCTGTGGTTTGGAGTCTAGATCTTTATAATTAGCGGTTCACAAACATATAAAAACTTGGTTTTAACCAAGACTCAACGGTACATGTCCACGGCATGGGCGCAAGCGAGGAAGAGAGCGGCGCGGCGGTAGTTGAGTAGTTTTATTCGAAATCACCATCAGGCGCCGCAGCATCTAAACTAACTTGAGGGTAGGTAAGGAAAAAAAGAAGAGGATGAAGCATCTAACTAACATATAAATACTATTATCATGTTATCTATTACATAATATAATAATAATATATAATTTATTACAAATGTTTATGTTAAATTAAGATGTATAGATAATTAGTAACTGTTTTAATATTTACAATACAAAGAGCCAAAAAATTATGTATTCTAACAACTTTATACAATCGTGTTTTGACACAAATAAATATAATTTGAACACATTTCCAAGGTTAGTCATCATCTTAGCGTTAAATACTATTGGGCTTGTTATTTGCTACACACATTTCCAAATTTATTACACACAAATGACTTTTCAGAGATGCCACTTGTTGATACGGAAGTGCTATCAACAATACAATGTCATTAACAGCTTGCTAACCTGAGCCGACTTGTTACGACTAATAGAGTGAGAAAAGTAATTAATAATATACAATGTAACACGTGTTAAGCTACTTTTATGGAGATCCCTCTATCTTCTATTCAGTCCTTAGATGACGTCATTGAAGTTTATATTTTTTTATATATATAGTTAGAGCGAATTTTAGTGCATTTAATTCCAGCCAACAGCACAATATATCCAGAGTGTTTTACGACAGGCTGTCCCTGGCCACAGGGATCAGTATTCTCTTTTTATTGCTGAGGAACAGCAAAGAGGGAGGTGGCCTACTTAATAGTAAGCATTTACCGTCGCCTATGGATGTTCGCGACGCTAGGGTTGCCGTGAACATGTTTTTGTCTCATAAGGGTACGGGTCACTAAAACCGGAACACAATACAAGGTTATTATGACGGCATATTTATAGACCAGGTGTGGTTGCCATCCAGACTGTCTTGGGGCTCTACTACGTAGCTAGGCGACGCCGGCTTGCAGAGTTAAGTATTCTTAAAAAGGTAAACTTAGTAGTTAATCATAAAATTAAAGGGTTATTTAAAAACGAACTGAAATTAATTACCTGCTTTCTTCAATTGTAATACATATATTATTGTCGTATCAAGCTGGTCATGGTAATTACGAGTATGTTTGTAATACAAAAGGAGTTCTCAAGTAAACATACAAGCGGAAAATGGAATTCTACATTAAAAATGAAGAAGAAAATACAAACAAATTTAAAAAGAATACACAGGAGGGACACGGACAGACATTCTTAGATAAAGTATGAATGAAAAACTCGTTATTGTTTATCTTAAAAATATAAAAACAAACTTAAGTAACTTAAAGTATTTTATCAAATTAAAATATTTTAATAACGAATGTAGCAATTAATTGCCCACTTTTATATTTATAGAATTAATTAATAAAAGTTATAAGAACAAGTTCGTTGTAGCGTATTGAATTTCGAGAGCAGTTTGAGCTTTTTCCAGTGCATAAGCTCGTTCATTGGAAACGCATACCGTTCTTGGATTAATTTGTATCGGTCGGGTTTTATTCTAAACTAGCAGCGAAATTCGGCGTTGCTCGGGTCAAAATATTGTAGAAAAGTTCTCGATATTTTTACGTACTATTTTTTTATACCTAGAGTTTAGCAGACAGGCAAACGGTCCACCCTGGCAGGTGATCACCGTCACCTATAGACGTTTGCAACACCAGAGGCATTACAAACGCGCTGAAATTTTATAACGCCTATTCTGAAGAACTCCATATCGTCCCGCGTTGAGAAAACCTCAGCCGGAAGCTCATTCCAGATCCTGAGAGTACGCAACATGAACGTTCTAGAGATCGTTCGTACAAGAAAGAAGAGGTACCAAGAAATGGGAATGAACACCCAGCCAATGGTGAGGTGGTAGAAAGACGACGAGGACACCATTTTAAATAGCTCCTTCGAACCCTCCCCGTTGTACAGACGGTAGAATACGCAAAGAGACGCAAAGTCTTTCCCAAGCCCAAGCGTGTCTAAACGGTCTGTGAGTATGGATCGCCGTCAAAAAGAACTGCGCGCCGTTGGAAAAAAATTACATTAATAGGTTTTTACCTATGAAATTGCCGTTCTGCAGTACTGGCCATTTCAAATCATAATAATTTTTGTTTGGCTAAGAATTCTAATTTCAAATTAATTTTATTTTAAAAACATGGAATTCTTTTTCTAAAAGTAGTCATTTGTTTATTGATTAGTGTTACATTTTCATCGCATTTCAATCTTTTTTGTCATCATGGATACGTTAAAAATTCGAGTAATTATAATAAATCTTTATTGTAACACCTTATTATAATTATGGAATATGAGTACCGTCGTGGCAGCAACGCGGCACAAGCAGCACGCAACATCAACGACGTTTACGGAGCTAACACTACAAACCAACGCACCATCTGTTATTGGTTTGCTCGCTTCCTTTCTGGGAATTTCAACCTGAAAAATGAACCTCGCGGACAACACTTTTTTAAAATCCGCAAAGTATTATTCATGATATTATTGTTTTTTTTTTTAATTAAAATATTTTCAATTAAACTCAAACGCTCTAATCCACAATTTATATGTATAATCCAGCTAAATTAAAACGGGGCTCCGGTCAATATCACGGCTACAACGAAAATCATGTTTGCATACGGCCGCGTAATTTTCTTTTAAATTACGCTGGAGTTTATACATTAAACATACCCTTGGGGGGCCAAAATGGATTGATGCGTGAAAATGATTATAGAAAAGGCTTCTCGAATACTGTAGGTCTAATTTAAAAACCAAACGACTCCTGCTGTTAGGATTTATATATAAAGAAAAAAATTAATCCACTGTGTTAAATTCAACTAAATACTGAGACACACTACAATATAATAGAATTATAAATGTGCAAGTAACTCTGTCTGTTTGTCTGTTACGTCTTCACGCTTACGCTGCTAAACCAATTTTGATGATAGATCTTGAAGAGGGACATAAATTACTTTTTGGAAAATGAAACATGAAAGGGGTGATTTAGAGGTGATCGTAATAAAGTTTTATTTTTTATTTATTTATATGGTAGAACAACGTTTACCAGGCTAACTAGTAAGATATAATTTTTCTTTTAAAAATAAATACATATTAACCATAAACACAACGACTACATAATACTCGTATGTGTCACGAGCGAAATCGAACCCATGACCACCGCAGCAACTTGCGAAATTCTATTATACTTTTTATTACCATTCTTGTAAGTTTGGTTTACTTTCCAGTCCGGTAAATCAATGGAAGTCTTACAAAAACCAAATCAAGCCACTCATTTCACGGTACGTGGTAACCAAGTGTTATACAACAACAACCACATTCTTCCTCCTGCCCTTATCCTCTCCTTCCACTGTCCTCTAATAGCCGTCATCTGAATATTCACACCTTTTTTAACCATATCATCTTTTACACAATCCATCCATTTTTTCTTTAGTCTACCTCTCTTGTACAAATCCTCTCTCATTTCTAGCATCCTCCTTGTTAACATACATGACACTCCTCTCTTCGCATTATTTGACCATACCAGGCTAACTCATGAGTCACTAATGCCGGAACACAACACAAGGTTATTATGGCGGCATACTTAAGACCAAAGGTGGTCGCAATCCAGACGGGCTTGAGGCCCTACCACGTAGCTAGGGTGGGTTGTTTTGTCGCCTTTTACGACAGGCCGACCCCGGCCGCAGAGGTTAGTATTATTTCTCCGCCCCTGCACGGATAAGTGATTAAACACGGCTTAAAGTGATTTTTATAGATAGATAGATTTTTTATTATTATACACCACAATAAATAAATACACTGGGCCAGTTCAGACAGCGCGTGCGCGCGTTGTGTTATGGAAACTAGATAACTAATATACTACATATATACTTTTCTTTTATAAATATATACATATATACATACACCCAAATTTAAGACGAAAATCGAATCGCAAACGTATCGAAGTGCGTTAGTCACGGATGCCGTCAATGAAACATTTTTAATAGATAACTAGCTGACCCGGCAAACGTTGTTCTGCCATATAAATAATAAAATGTCAAAAATTTTTAAAAAAAAATTTGGGTTGGGTCACCCCTAACATTTAGGGGGATGAAAAATAGATGTTGGCCGATTCTCAGACCTACTCAATATGCTCACAAAATTTCATGAGAATCGGTCAAGCCGTTTCGGAGGAGTATGGCAACGAAAACTGTGACACGAGAATTTTATAATAGATAATTTATCATCTATTTATTATGAATAATAGGTAATCTTATGACTAACCAATGAACTCCTCCAAATTACCCGCCGTTATTTAATACGAAGATGGTCTAAATCATTCATAAAATAAAAATTACCCACAGAACCGTGTAAATAAACTCAACTTGCCTCCCTAATAAACTCTCAACGGCGATATTATTAGACTCGAAGGGTTGTAAAACATTATTTTTAGTGAGAACCGTTTTAGCAATATATGAAGCGTACAACGTTTCAAAGGCCATTGAGGAGTAGCGTCTCATTTTACATTTAGGTTAAAAGCATTTGCTACGGTAAAATACCCTCGAGTTTCTAGAAACTTCCCCTCAAGAATCTTTTATTAAGTTATTTATTTTATATATTTCCTATCCGTGCAGGAGCAGAAAAAAAATACCAACCTCTGCGGCCGGGTGCGGCCTGTCGTAAAGGGCGACAAAACAACCCACCCTAGCTACGTGGTAGGGCCTCAAGCCCGTCTGGATGGCGACCACCTTTGTTCTTAGGTATGCCGCCATAATAACCTTGTGTTGTGTTCCGGCATTAGTGACCCAAGTTACTGTACCCTTATGCCCATAGGCGACCGTAATTGCTAAATTCTAAGTGGTCCGTCAGCCTGTCTGTTGTACTATAGCAATAAAAAAATCCATTTAGTTAAATAAACATAGATATGAAAAAAGATTGAAATAGCTCTATCGTGAGTTCATTGTCCACTACTGGACGTAGGCCTTCCCAAGTTTGAGCCACGAATCCCTTTTGCCATCCAGCCCCAATGGAAACCAGTGGAGGTCATTACTCCATCGAGCTCGGGGAAATAGCTTAGTATTGTACAAATAATGGCGTGTCTTGTTTAATAAATAACAATAAATTCTGCTTTATTATTATTTTATTAAAATTAGTATTTCCAACACAAGCAAGCGAACACATTTTATTCATAAACAAGTCTCATTTAAATTTAGTAGACATTAATGTGTTTGTTGAAATTATGTTTACCTATTTTTTTTTTTTTTTATTGTGTAGGACAGCAGACAGTCAGCCTCAGTCAGGAGGAAGTATACTATCAGATTACTTCTATTCTAAACTAACTGATGATTATTTTTTAGAATAGATAGTAGATATAACAGATAGATTAAGGCATTTTTGAAAACGATTATTTTGTTTTCTTTTCACATTAATATTATTTACAGGAACTTGGGTCACTAATGCCGGAACACAACACAAGGTTATTATGGCGGCATACTTAAGACCAAAGGTGGTCGCCATTCAGACGGGCTTGAGGCCCTACCACGTGGCTAGGTTGGGTTGTTTTGTCGCCTTTTACGACAGGCCGACCCCGGCCACAGAGGTTAGTATTCTTTCTCCGCCCCTGTACGGATAAAAATATTATTTAAATATTTCATTACATTATAAAATTTCCTTTAAAATATTCATACTTAGAATTATTCTAAGTATTTATGGTATGATTTTTGTTATGTCGGAGCGAGTAAGTTAACCTATACATATCTAGTACAATAAAAAAACAATATTCATTTGAGACATTACTACCACTGTAGTGCACGTGAAGTGGAAAAATAATTTATATAAGTAAAAGATCTATATGAATATAAGTAACACATTACACAAAATTGTTCGAATTATTTGATTAATACTGCTGCTCATTTAGCCAGAGGTCATTTAGAAAAAAGCTAGCTAATAAAAAAACGTTTCATTTGAAAGGAATTATAAGCACGTTTTTAATAAATAAGCAAATCTTTTAATATACAAATGAATGAAATCTAACCGGATACTTTAGTCTCCATAAGAAACACGTGTAATTCAAGCCTAACCTACAGATGCTATTACTTACACAAGTTAAGCCTTGATTTTATAGTCTCATTACCTCATTATACCAAATAAACAATATTTACGAGTATTAATAAAATTTACTTCTTAATGCTTAAGAAACGAGAAAGTTTAGTTGTAATGCAATTTATAGAAGGACCAAATAAAATGAAATCCAAGATGGCGACTGATAAGCCGATTTGATATTAAAAGATGCGATACAAAACGAATCGTGTTCAAAGATATTGCGATGTTAACAGAATTTTTTATTTTATTTTACTTTGCATTTTTATCCTTTGAAGATATTATATTAAGGTTTTTTATATTAAATTGAAGGGATTTATATTAAGGTTTTTATATAGTGGTGTATTTGATTAGTGTTGTTTTCTTTGAAAAATAAATGTAAAAGAAAAATATTTCGTAGTATTCATCAATATTTTACGTTGAACATCTACCTAGTCAGGTCATAAATTCTGTCACATGTTTAATGTAAAATAATTGTAACAAGTTTATTCATTATGTAACCATTCATATACCAAAATGAACTTAACAAAACATAGATTCTTATGACATTAAAGTTTATTCAAAATGACCTCCGTGATTTGAATACAAGCCTTCAATCTGCGCGGCCAGTCGTCTATCGCAGCACGAACGAGGTCCATGTCAATATCGGCGGCTGCCTTAATCAAGGATGTCTTGAGTGACTCCAAATTGGGATGAGGCTTTGAGCACGCCTTTTCCTCCAAGTGTTGCCATATCTTGTAATCTAACGGATTCAAATCTGGACTGGAGGAGGGCCAGTCTTCGTGCCGGATGAAGTCGATTTCACGCGCCGCCAGCCAGTCTTGTGTGCTCTTCGCTCTATGAGCTGGCGCCGAATCTTGTTGGAATACCCAGTGCCTGTTATTGAACATGGTATGAGAAACAGGTTCCACAAGGTTCGTCAGGACTGTATTTTGATACACAACAGCATTCGTTTTTACACCTTTCTCACAAAAATGTACCTCTGTTAAGCCCCAATAAGAAACTCCCAACCATACCATGAGCGAGGATGGAAAATGACCTCGTTGGACACGCGGAATACGGTTGCTCGCTTCTTCACTACTGTGTGCGTACACCTTATCATTTTGTTTGTTGTAGCTCTCTTCTACGGTAAACATTTTTTCATCCGAAAAAAGAATTTCCCGATATTTTTTTCCCGCGTACCGCTTCAACAAAGCGCGGCATCTCTTCAGTCTCAGGTCCATTAGACGAGCATTCAAACGATGTCCTGTTTTTCTTCGATATGCCCGAAGCCCTAAGTCTTCATTTAACACCCTTTTCACCGTGGTTCTGCTTAACCCCATCTGAAGGGCCAACAGTTTCTGCTTACGTTTGGGATTTCTTTGAATTCGTGCCTTCACAGCTTTTATCACTGCTGGAGTCCTAACAGACCGAGGGCGACCACTTCTTGACCTGTCATCTACACTAGAGTCTTCATTGTATCGTTTGATGGTACGATAAACGAATCTTTTGGTTATATTCAAATTTTTCAGTATGTTAAAAATTTGAATTGGCGCGTAACTGCAACGATGTAACGCAATAACTGCAACACGGTCTTCTTTAAGCGTCCACTCCACATTTAAAAATGAGTAAAATTCTAAAAGTATACCTTTTTTATTTTCATGAACAATTCGAAATTCGAATTCAATAAACTTTTTTGTGGCCAGCATTCTAAAAGAAAAGTTTTTACTGTGTGACAATACTTATGACCTGACTAGGTATATGTATAAATATATAACTTTGAGACGTCAGTTTGCAATATCAAAATGCTTTTTACTAAATGAATGAATAAATTAAATTTTTATTTTTTATATTTACGTGAGATTACTAGGAGGTGTTGCTCCAAGCTAGACTGGCAACCACTCGTAGTCTATAATTATGCCGCCATAATAACCTTGTATCGTGTTCCGGCATAAGTGTTCCTCCGTGCAGGGGCGGAGTAACAAAGTATTGTTACTCCGGTTAGTAAACCTACTAAATACGCGGTAGGGCCCCAAGCCCGTCTGGACGGCCACCGCCCTTGGTCTATAAGTATGCCGCTGTAATAACCTTGTGTGTTTTGGCATTGCTGACCTAGGTCCCTGCACTCCTATGCGTGTTCGTGGAACCCCTAGCGTCGCAAATATCTATAAATAATGGTATCTGTTTACTATTAAGTGAGCCGCACGCCTGTCGGCTGTTCTTCAGTAAAAAAAAGTGACCCAGATTTTAATTCGTGTTAGTGGTGCCCTTGACGTCGCATCGACTGAGTATTCATCCCCATTTTCTGGAGTCTTTTCTTTCTTGTACGAAGCGTTTCTCAAGAACGTTCTTATTGCGTACTCTCCGGATTTGGAATGAGCTTCTTCCGACTGAAGTTTTCCCATCGCATCACGATATGGGATTTTCCAAAAAAAGCGTTATAAAATTTCTTAAAGGCCGGCAGCGCGTTGGTAATGCCTCTGGTGTTGCCAACGTCCATAGGCGGCGGTGACCACCTGCTTTAGAGCAGACGGCTAATCTATCTACTGAACTCTAGCTATAAAGAAAACCTTTGAAAGATTACAATTGTTTAATATTAAGTGGGCACCTCAGGATAAAAAAAATAAAAAAAAAGTTAATCAAATTAAAATGCTTTTGATCCCTGCCAAATATAATAATTGGGCTACCCTAGTCTTATTAGTGAATCGAAAACAGTGACTAATTAACTCCTTGATTTATTAATTTACAAACAGCAAATTGACCACATCTATTTTCTTCTACTTTGTACCTTTTTTTCCTTTTCCTAACCAAAATGAAGAGAAGCCAGAGTCTTAGACGCTAAAAGCCGCTACCAACTCTATCAAGACCGGAAAAACGCGAAAAACTTATAAACAATAATCTTCTAAACGATGTTTAATAATATTTACTTAATACAATAAGTTTAAGCATCTTATGCATTTAAGATCGTAAGGTTTTACAACATTTTTTTATGTTACATCTTAATATACTTTACAGCGCCATTTTCCCAGTGGGTAGCGTTAAATGAAAAACATATTTTAAGTCTAACAATCTCATGTTGTTTTAACGTTTCCGAAATAACTATCTGAAAAAACGAGACCAAATAATAAGAAGAAAACTCTCTTTCGTAGCAGTCTTCATATTTTTGAAGTTCCCAACATCAACAACAAGCCTATGAATAGACAACTGGAGAGCTGCTTGCGGCGGTATGTAATGGTATACGGAAACTTTTACTTATTAAACATCCAGACTTGGGAGGTAATCAAAACAAACACCCCCGCAAGTAATCCAACGTGCCAACGCCGTAACGTCACAGGGCTCTTCATATGAGAAAAAAAGGATGTTTATTAATTAATTACAATAGAGCGGCTTAGCAGAGCTGAATGGAATAACCCACAGATATAAACTAAAGTAAAACAAGAATTTTAGTTTAAAAAACTAATTAACATGCTTTTACAGTTAACCAAACTAAAAAGTAAATAATATTTCTTAACATAAGAATAAACTTACTGACAACAAAATTAATGTCACTGTCCTAAAAGCGTGGGGAGCTCAATATCAATGGTTATAATTTGGTTTTACTAGTTTCACTACGAAATGCAGAGTTAGTTTAAAAACATCGTACAAAGCATCTTTCAAAAACCTCACTCTTGTTGAACAGTGAGATTAATTTTCTCGTGGGTAATTTTATTCTAATGTTAAGTTTATTATTTACATTTTTAGTAACTATAATTTATTTATTTTCAATTCCCAATCGGAGAATGATTTTATTAATTAAACGCCATCTTCCGGCAGACGGAAAAGAAAGCATTAACCCTTATGATCCTGATAACGACTATGGGACAAAGTTATTAAATTTGTTTATTGTCATCAAATCTTAATGAGAGTGCAAAATTTTGAATTTGTTTTGGAAAATTCCGTTACATAGATACATACAGGTATAAGTTAGTAAAAGTGTGGTAAAAGTAGGAGATAAACTAACATAATTACAACGCGAACGAAATCGGGGTTAATATGTAGTATTTCATAGTTGTAGACCCTTGTATAGCTATTTTATAATCTGTGAGTACTGGTTCTACGTTCGATTCCGTAGATTCCGAAACAATTGTACGAGAAAATTGCGTTTCCTGGTTATATTCTTAAACTGTCTAAGTTAATGATTAAGCGAGTCCCACGCGATTTAATAACCTTTGTGGGCGGTTTTCCCACGCCAAGTTACTGTTAAGCTAATAAGTTAAACTTGGTTGCGTGTAACTTTGATTAACAAGCTTTTTATAAATAATAAATTCGGTAATTGAACGTGGGTTCGATTCGTAAACTTTTTCAGTGAAATATAAAATCATAATTGAGTTTCTCCTTGCTACCTAAAAGCTAGCGAAAACATTATTTTTACGATTAGTGACCTCATGGCTGAGAGACAGATATTATTGTCCAGCGCAATTTGGATACAAGATTGTAGAGTGTAGATTGTAGTAGTCCCAAAACTCCCTGAGTTGTAAGAAACTGCCCTCTGTCTTTCTTCCATACAGCGAGAAGTTATTATTCTCTCAAGACTGTCTGGGACACACCAGACCGCGCGTCCGAAGAATTTGGGAACTCTCTGCCTACAAACTACTGAGAACAACATTTCGCTCTATGAAATGCATAGTATTCTTCTCCAGCACCACATTCCGAACTCGCGTCAATCCTTAATCTTACCTTAGTTAGCTATTAGTATATAGGTTTCAGAAGTATACAAGACAATAGAGAATATGAACGCCTGCGTCTGCTTTTGTTACGACTAATATATTCTACATTTGTTCCAATCTCTTAACCGCAGCTTTTGACATTTCTGCTACTCTGAATACTTCCTGTTCTTGACCTACTAAATACCTTTTCTTGACGTAATCCAGAATATTAATAATAAAAGCCCATAATCCCAATGCTGGGCTTGGGCCCACCGTAGAAGGGATAGTATATCCGCCACTTGTACAAGGTGGATTGGCGGGCTACTCATGCTGGTATACAAGTTTTCTTGTGATATATTCCTTCACCTTACGTGGCTATCATTTTATAATGTGCACTTTAGGTGAGAAAAACTGCCTAATCTACGCACGCCATTATGAGAATTGAAGCTGTGATACTCATAAAATTATTCTTCTTAATTAGTATGAAACTCATTATTTTTATCCTCTATCTGACATATAAGTTTTCCATAATGTATTAAAATGTTGACATAGACGACTTTGCCAGTTTGCCTTGTATGACAAAAGCTTCTTCCAATTCCTTTTGTTTCTTGCCTGTCTGGTACACATGGTTCCTGTTAGACTTAATCTCATCCTCCCATCCTCTAAACTGTCTCCCACGATTCTTTTTCTTTTCTTTATGGTACCAGTACATCATCACCTTGCTCCATTTGTCTATCCCCTTTATGATACTACTTAGTATTTATTATCCATGTAGGGGTGGGGTAAGAATATTGACCTCTGCCAAGCCCGTCTGGATGGTCAACCACCCCTTATCAATAATTATGCCGCCATAATAACTTTTTGTAGAGTTCCTGCATTAGTGACCCGGGTTCCTAAACCCCTATGCGGACAGCAGCGTGTTCATCGTCATCAGCAAACATCTAGAGGCGACGGTAACTGCTAACTAATTTATACATACATACATCACGCCTCTTTCCCGTAGGGGTAGGCAGAGACCACTTCTTTCCACTTGCTACGATCCTTACATACATGTTTCGCTTCGTCCACTTTCATTATTCTCTTCATACATGCCCTTCGGTTTAGGGTACTCTTGACCTGGCCTTTTTTCAAGACGTCCCTGATCTGGTCTCGAAACGTCCGCCTACCCCCTCCAACACTTCCATTCACACTCGCCTTATACACTTTTTTCGTCAATCGTTCTTCATTCATTCTCTCAACATTGCCAAACCATCTCAGCATACCTTTCTCAATTTTTGTCACTACATCTTCTTTCAGACCACAACGTTTCCTTATCTCACTATTTTTTATCCTGTCACTCAGTTTAACTCCTATCATACTTCTTAACGCTCTCATCTCAACTGCATTTATTCTGCTTTCATGTTTCTTCTGCCATACCCAACTTTCACTTCCGTACATGAGTGTCGGAACCAACACCCCCTCATGCACAGCCAGACGAGCCTTGTTAGACACCTTCCGACTGTTCATAAAGGAGTGCAAAGCTCCATTCACCACGTTTCCTGCATTCACTCTTCTTTCAATATCACTCTCACACTTTCCATCTCTTGTAAACTTTGAACCCAGATACACAAAATCATCATCAAAATCATAATTACATCATATCATCATAAACTAATTTATAACGGATAGTAAATAGTTATTATAATCTGCCCTTAAAAGCGGTAATATCGTATTATTAAACAGAATGTTACCGAGTGTTAACTATATTTGTAACAGCCTGTCTCAATTGAAACAATATCCGATAGGCGATCCTTTAGATCCCGAGGGATTTCATGGCCCTGTCGTGTATAATGTGGGAAGCGGTCTTGTTCAATTTGCTCGGTTGATTATTGGTTTAAATTGACGCTAACTATTTGGAGTCGTGTTTCATATTTCGTTAAGCATTCAAACAACAAATATATTTTGACAGTTCACTCAGCGCCATCACCATCACTGGTGATGTGAGTACTAGACAGCTATGCTACTATATATTTTTCTATTATAAAAATACATATCTTTATAAATAAAATGATAAGAGGTCTGCAGTTGTGCGAGCATAAAGGCAACTACTGGATTAATTTCAATCAACTTTCTAAGATTTATTTCTTAGACACTTGGGCTTATCTAACAAAAAACTATTGCGATATCTTCATTTAATATAAAGTTATTAAAATTTTAAAAAACAACGGTGTACCACGCATGCGTACGAAAACTTCTCTTTTTTCGATTTTTTTTTCTTCGACCAGCGAACCGGGCAGGAACGGCTAGCTATACAAAAGCACACAGACTCCGGTCGGAAATTGAATGAAAAGAATACAAGCCGTTCACGTTACGCCATGAAGAAACGCTCGCTTACTTCGGACAAGATAGTGCAGTTTGAATTGACACGATATGTTTATTTATTTGTCGAGCCAAAGTTGATATGTGGGATAGTGTGTAGTCGGTTCACTTTAGAAATGATACTTCAGAGATGTAGAGAAATAAAAAAAAATTGGCAGTCCTTTTTTAAATATGTTTGTTTATTGTGCGTATAAAATATTGACGTATATTGGCAAGCTATATTGAAATATTGATTTAATGTAACAATACAAATTGCGTGTTGAACACGATACGCCTGTTGGCGTATTAATCAGGATATATCCATTAGTCACTGCTGTGCATGTGTCGCCTTCACCGCGTTTTAGTACCTATATTAAAAAATTGACCATAGCTGAGTTAGGTCCACTTTAGACTGTTTTTGTTTCAAAAAGACCTAAATACTTGTTTCTATTAATTTAGTATTCAGGCACAGACAAAATTGAGTCGCATTTGCTAGTATGGCCAACTTTTATAGCTTAAATATTTTTCGCCACTTAAGTAGCCCATTTCTTAAGTGGGGTAAATGTTTAAGTTTTAATAAGATGGAACCTTAAGTGCTGACTTGACATTCTAAAGGGTGGTATGCAAAGTAATTAAGTGACAACGATGTCGAAGACCGTAAAAAGTAAAGAAAGTGTAGGAAAACGGACCACAGGTATCGATTATCAATACTTATCAGTGGTTATTAAATAAAATAATGATTATAACCGTGACGTAACGGCTTTGGTAAGTGGAAAGGTCTGCTGTGTGTTGTATTCCGGCAGTAGTGTTCGCGATGCCATTGGCGTTACACCCATAGGCGACGGTAACTGCTAAATTCTAAGTGGGGTGTAAAGCCTGTCTGCTTTTCTACAGCAATAAAAAAAAATTTTTGAACTATACTAAAATTTGATATTTTCAATACTATAATATCATTAACTACCCTAGTCACCAAAGATATAAAAATTTTAATTTGGCTTACTTCAATTCGTCTACAACAGCTGCATTCACACCGTAGCTGCATTATTAGCGCCATTAAAGCGGGTTTTTGGATTTTCAGCTTACAGTTGGACACTTTTTCACCTTTTTTCCTTTATTGTAATGTGTAGTTACCCACAAAATAAATAAGTAATCACTATTAGTATAATTTTAACTGTGGGTGGGTGTAATCCTTCCGCCATTACAGGAATACGCAATCAGACTTGTTTTATTTAAAAATAGTGTCCTCAAGTATCAAATCCTATACCTTCCATATAAATAAAATGATAGAGGTCTGCAGTTGTGCGCGCATTAGGGCAAAACTACTAGATATATTTCAATTAAATTTTCTAAGTTTTAATTTTTTTTGACACTTAGGCCTTATCTAAAAAAAATTATTGGGATATCTTGATTTATAAAAAGTTTTAGTTTTTTTTTAGTGTTTTCGTGCCGCGGAGAAGTAGAGCAAGTGGTGTAGCGTGTATGCGTAGGAGAGCGGACTTCTCCTCTACCTCTGCCTTATGACGAAAGCAACGCGGACGAAGTCATGGGTATCAGCTAGTATAATATGTATTTAGTTACAAAAGAAAAGTATACAAGTTATAATGGCGCTTTAATTTGGGATTAATTAGCGCTGTGTCTATTATCACAGTAAATATATTATTAAAGTCATACTTCTTTTAGCACGTTTGGAAAAATTATGAGAGTAAAATTTTTAAAATGCGCGCGCGCACTGTCAGCCAATAAGCGACATGATTAAGTTAGCTGATAACTGTATTTAAAGTTTCCGTGAAAAGAAGTTTCTCAAACATTCATAAAACTATAACTACCGCTACGTTCACACGGCGTCGTGTGTTTCTCTACCGAATCGGTTTTTTACAGGAGTCGGTATTTAGCAGTTACCGTCGCTGGGTGTTTGCAACGCCAGTGGCATTGCGAACACGCTACTGTCCCACAGGAGTACAGGAACTTGAGTCACTAATGCCGGAACACAACACAAGGTTATTATGGTGGCATACTTAAGACCAAAGGTGGTTGCCATCCAACCACGTAGCTAGGGTTGTTTAGTCGCCTTTTACGACAAGCCGACCCCGGCCGCAGAGGTTAGTATTCGTTCTCCACCCCTGCACGGATAGAACTTTTTAATAACATAAATAAATAAAGTTTTAATAACATGTATTACTATTTATGTAGACCCTCGCAATGCGAATTTACGCTCCTAGAAATTCTGTGAGCTCGCGCGGTATGTGTCCGAGTGATTGATGTGTTCCCCCTCCGACCATCCATCTTTACATTCCCCAATAAAATAGCCTATGCTCACCTGAGTATGTTTCATGGTTTTCCTAGCACATAATTGTATAGTACATAGATAAAATATATTATAAATTCTAGAGCACGTATTATTAAGTCTGTAAAAAGACCTGTTATATTGTATAGATCGGAATGCTGAGACACAAAGCGGAAAGATTCCAAATTCAAATATAATTTTATTCAAGTATTTTACATTTGATTGACTTTACCCCTCCAAGCTTGACATAACCTGTATTTTGGAGACGTGGTAATACGAAGAGCGGCTGATAAATTCGCGGCCTAAGGTACTTAAGGATGACTAATTATATCGTTACTCATATCACTAATTGCGGGACTCAGTCGTAGTATAAAAACAACCTGTAATCAAATTTAAGGTCATAATTGAATTACCTGTAGAACAACGAACAACACCATGTCAACCGAGTCCGAAAATTCACGGAATGTTGAACATCGCGCCGTTATAAAGTACCTCGTAAAAAAAGGAAATACGCCAAAAAACATTTTTGAAGAAATGATATCGATTCTTCAAGATTCTGCGCTTTCATATACAATGGTGAAAAAATGGGAGCTCGCTTATCTCAATAAGGATAAAAGAGCTGCGAAAATGATCCCCGCGCCGGCCGCCCTGTCATGGTATTAATAGAAGAAAATGTTAGAAAAATTAGTACTGGCTGACAGAAGAATTAAATCGTGACAGATAGTCAAAGAACTTCAGATTAGCAAAGAACGAGTTGGTGAAATTTTACATCAAAATTTACACATGAAAAAAATTTACGCGCGCTGAGTATCAAGAATGCTCACACGTCTATAAGCAACGACGACTTGAGAGCTGCAAGGTTTTTTGGCATTAGCTGATAATAAAATTGACTAAATTTGTGATTGGATCATCACCGTAAATAAAACGTGGATTCGTCAGTATGATCCGATGTCCAGTATGTCCAAGCAAGAGTCGATGCAATGGTTAATAAAGGAAAAACGCCGCCGAAGAAATTCAAGGTGGAAAAGTCGAAGCGATGACCCGCGCAAGGTTGCCTGGGCTGGATGGAAAATAGCAAGGGGTTTGTGACGCAAAATTAAGGAGGCCTACGTCCAGCAATGAACAATGAACGGCTAACGGACGATAGCCTATTCAGATAGTCTTTAAAAATGTTAGTTTGATCCAGAAAAATATATAAATTTAGTGTTATAAAATACACAATAAAATATAGAGAAAAAGTTATACACGTAATAACCAATCTTAAATTAGCCTAGCATAGCATAATTGGGAGACAATCTATCTATTATATAAAATAAGACGTTCTATGTTGAAATCCAAACATTAATACCACAACACAGGGTAAAATTACGAATAGTATACGTATTTTTTTTGAGACGATCCTTCTCATTTCCTTTTATTTTATGTAAATAATCATCACCAGAAAAGTTATAAAATACATTTGACTAGGTACAAAGGACCGTCTGACCCCGCAATCTTAAAAAGAGATACCTAGTAACGACGACTTATTTTTAACGACTTCTGTTCGTGTCGATTCCCGTCGAGTCTTGGTTTTTATATATAATGTGTATTATTTACAAAAGAAAGGCATATAAGAAAGCAAATTTGTTGTCTGGTAATCATAACATAAGCGCTCTGCGGCTTATTTTAGGCCTAACGACGTGCAGTTATTGACATGCAATAAAGAACAGCAATTTGCTCCTTCAAATGTAATTACAAATTAATACGAAACTTCATGAGTGAACAAACGTCGAAACAGCCATCATAGCGTGCCGGTATAGTAGTATATTTATTTCTTCTTTTTTTAAAAAAGTCCGTTTTCCAATATGTACCAAATATTAACAAGTGGATCACTAAACTACTCCAGGGAGCTGTGTTGGACACCGAGTGTCCGTATGCCCTCGATCACTATAGAAGTCTAGGTGGCCGATGGACACCTTTTCAACTCTTTTTATAGGCAGTGACATCTCAGAAAATAATGAGTATATCGCTATTTTTGTAAGTCACCTATGGATGTATAGAAAAAGTTTCGTTGCATAAAAGCTCCTTCCTTCATGTTATGATAGACCATGGTAATATATAAGTATCATGGCCAACTTGATTCTAAAAGAAAATATTCAAATTCAGATTTAAAGAGACGCACGTCGTTAAAGAGTTGGTTAATAATATACCTAGTCAGGTCATAAATTCTGTCACATGTTTAATGTAAAATAATTGTAACAACTTTATTCATTATGTAACCATTCATATACCAAAATGAACTTAACAAAACATAGATTCTTATGACATTAAAGTTTATTCAAAATGACCTCCGTGATTTTGAATACAAGCCTTCAATCTGCGCGGCCAGTTGTCTATCGCAGCACGAACGAGGTCCATGTCAATATCGGCGGCTGCCTTAATCAAGGATGTCTTGAGTGACTCCAAATTGGGATGAGGCTTTGAGCACGCCTTTTCCTCCAAGTGTTGCCATATTTTGTAATCTAACGGATTCAAATCTGGACTGGAGGATGGCCAGTCTTCATGCCGGATGAAGTCGATTTCACGCGCCGCCACCCAGTCTTGTGTGCTCTTCGCTCTATGAGCTGGCGCCGAATCTTGTTGGAATACCCAGTGCCTGTTATTGAACATGGTATGAGAAACAGGTTCCACAAGGTTCGTCAGGACTGTATTTTGATACACAACAGCATTCGTTTTTACACCTTTCTCACAAAAATGTACCTCTGTTAAGCCCCAATAAGAAACTCCCAACCATACCATGAGCGAGGATGGAAAATGACCTCGTTGGACACGCGGAATACGGTTGCTCGCTTCTTCACTACTGTGTGCGTTTATTTACTGTGTGACAATACACCTTATCATTTTGTTTGTTGTAGCTCTCTTCTACGGTAAACATTTTTTCATCCGAAAAAAGAATTTCCCGATATTTTTTTTCCGCGTACCGCTTCAACAAAGCGCGGCATCTCTTCAGTCTCAGGTCCATTAGACGAGCATTCAAACGATGTCCTGTTTTTCTTCGATATGCCCGAAGCCCTAAGTCTTCATTTAACACCCTTTTCACCGTGGTTCTGCTTAACCCCATCTGAAGGGCCAACAGTTTCTGCTTACGTTTGGGATTTCTTTGAATTCTTGCCTTCACAGCTTTTATCACTGCTGGAGTCCTAACAGACCGAGGGCGACCACTTCTTGACCTGTCTACACTAGAGTCTTCATTGTATCGTTTGATGGTACGATAAACTAATCTTTTGGTTATATTCAAATTTTTCAGTATGTTAAAAATTTGAATTGGCGCGTAACCGTAACGATGCAACGCAATAACTGCAACACGGTCTTCTTTAAGCGTCCACTCCATATTTAAAAAAGTAGTAAAATTCTAAAAGTATACATTTTTATTTTCATGAACAATTCGAAATTCGAATTCAATAAACTTTTTTGTGGCCAGCATTCTAAAAGAAAAGTTTTTACTGTGTGACAATACTTATGACCTGACTAGGTAGAAATGTTTATTGTACCATATATACATAACTAGATTTATTTTTATTTTAAAATGTACTAATTAACCATTTAACAATATACTTTTTGTAACTGTATCGTCCCACACATCCATTAATTTTGAAGGCCACAAGAATATATAAAAATATATTCTTGTGGCCCTGAGGGAAAGTATGATGTCGGGCACATGGTGTGCGTCATGGCGTTTAACGGGTTAAGAATTTAACAACAAATAAGAGGAAATCAACATAATATATAAATATTTAAAGATTATAATAATGGGTTTTATTTTAGGTCCACAGTTTATAAGATCAGTCCCAGATCAAGATGTAATGAGTCAACATTTTCTAAGTACCAGATAGGGAGGGGCGACACGCGGGACGTTGATTTACGACCTGACACCTTATTCACATTTAAATTATTGCCACTACGCTTAAATAATAAAATAATTTTACTTTCATGTTTTTTCAAGTGTAAATATAATAATAATTTTTTATTCCAGCTGTCTGATTTCAGCCACATAATGAGGGTTATATCAGCCTAGAAAAGTTGATTGTTGGAAACACGAATGGTAAACGAGAATGGACGATCTACAACCAGATGGTGCGATCAAGTAAAGGCCCCTTCTTTAAATTTAGCTCGGTCGTCAGAGACGCACTGGATAGGCACCGATGAAGGCAGATTATTAAATCAAGATGCACCACAGCACTGATGTCCACAACCAGTGATGACCACGATCCTCAGCCATGAGCGAATGACAGCAGAGAGAGATGTTGAATGACAACGGCTGCTGAAAAGTATGTAAACGCCGAAATGACAACGATAGTCAAAATATAAACAACTTTGTTTAAATTTACAATTTAATAATTTAGAGGCTCAGAAATTGTGTATATTACAGCACAATTGCCATGAACCGACAGTGCAGGAAAACATCGCGGGGAAACCTGTATACTCAGATCACCGGTATGTGTAACTCGTCAATCTGACTAGGACAAGTAAGGCAATACTGCATGATGAGTTTTTGAATAGCATCGACTGTACTTTTTTTATAAACTTTGAGATCGTCGGCAAAGAGCAGAGATTGTGAATATTTAATTTGAGTAGATATGTCGTTGATAAACACTGAAAAATGTTAATTCCATGATTCATACAAGTAAATGTTTTTGATTTATAGGTCCGTTATAAGACCTGTCATATTGTATGAATTAGAGTGCAGAGCCACAAAGGGGAAAGATGAAAGGTTATTGCATGCAGCAGAGATGCGAATGTTGAGATGGATGAGCGGAGTTACAAAAATGGATAAAATTAGAAATGAGTATATTAGGGGAAATTTGAAAGTAGTTTATTTTCACCAGTGATTGAGAAGCTGAAAAGTAATTCATAAGTTAGCCTGGTATGTAACAAAGAGGTTGCTATAAATGAGAGTGGATGGATACAAGAAAGGTAGACCAAAGAAAAGAGGGATGGATTATGTAAAAGATGATATGGTTAAAAAAGGAATGAATGAATGAAACTCTTTATTGTTCACCAACTAAAGTATTGCAGCATCAGCGAGAAAAATAAAATATCTATATACATAGCATGAACAATAGGCGGCCTTATCGCTTAAAGCGACCTCTTCCAGGCAAACGTTTAAAAAAAAAGTTAAAAGGGTGTGAATGTTAAGATGACGACTCATAGAGGAGAGTGAAAGGAGAAAACTTGTTGTGCCGACCCCCATAGTTTGGGATAAGGGCAGAAAGAAGAAGAAATATTTTTGATTTGCTAATTTGCTCTCTATGAACAAGCAGGAGTAAATAACTAGTCCCATCTTGTCATTTCTTAGGAAGCTCATAGGTGAGTTGCACCTCCCGAGGGAAGTGATGGAATCCTATTCTCAATTCAGGCCCACATTGCTGTGACCCTGTTGATATAAAAAACAGATTACGTTGTTACGTGATTTCTAATATACAAGTTATACGTAAATTCCTTAGAGATAAACAAAAAATAAACAAAGATAGTATTATTTGTTTAGAGATAAGTACACAAGACAGTTTTATTACGTCGATAGAGATTTTTATGAATAATATAATTTATATCCTTTAGAATTTTAATTACTAGATTAATTAAAAGTGAGTTTATAATCTTTATATAGAAAACAAAACTTAAATAGAGCCTTCGACAAAGTTTACCCAGCTATTTTTTCTCTCTCTAAAAGGCGACAAAACAACCCACCCTAGCTATGTGGTAGGGCTCCAAGCACGTCTGAATGGCAACCATCCCTGGTGTATAAGTATGCTGCCATTATAACTTATGTTACGTTCCGGTATTAGTGACCTAGGTTCCTGTACCCCTATAGGACAGCAGCGTTTTCACGGTGCACGTAGCGTCGCAAACGTCCATAAGCGATGGTAACTACTTATTATTAAGTGGACCGTCAAGCTGTCTGCGGTTCCTGAGCAAAAAGATAAAAAACAAAATATTATTTCCCGCGGTCCCGACGCTACAAGTATTAAGAAATAATGAGGTGATTTTAGTGGGTACCGGCGTGCGTACTTTTACCAAAAGGCGCAATGCGGGGAGTCCCACACTATTTTATTACATTTTATCCAAAACGCAGTTTTGAAAGAACTTTTCCACTCTAAAAAATGTCCCATAAAGTATAAGATACAGAAAATTTTATAGTTTTGCCGTTATATGCGCACAACTGCAGAACTCTATCATTTTATTTATGTGGGTAGCATGACTTCTCAAAACTATGGAAGGTAGACAGGGAACTGTCTGTTTGAAAGTATTTGTCGAAATGCGTTAAATTAAAATAGCGCCACAATAGCATCAGTGTAAATAAATTATATTTACCAAATAGTTTTGAACTACTACGCTAATAGTTGATGATTTTCAATACTGTACTCTCACTAAGTACTCTAGGCGGCGTTGATATTAAATTTAACTCGGCTTACTTCAATTCGTCAACAACAACTTTTTTATTGCTGTAAGACAGCATACAGGCTGACGGCCCCCTTAGAATTCAGCAGGTATGGGTGTTTGGAACGACAGTAGCATCGCGAACACGCTGCTGTCCTATAAGGGTACAGGAACTTGGGTCACTAATGCCGGAATACAACACAAAGTTATTGTGGCGGCATACTTAAGACCAAAGGTGGTCGCCATCCAGACGGGCTTGAGGCCCTACCACGTAGCTAGGGTGGGTTGTTTTGTCGCCTTTTACGACAGGCCGACCCCGGCCGCAGAGGTCAGTATTCTTTCTCCGCCCCTGCACGGATATAAGTTCCTAACAACTACTTTCATATCACACATTGTAGTTGTACTAGAGACACAATCTAGTTGGTTTTTAAATTATAATTTACAGCTGGAATCTTACAACTTCTCCCTCATAAAAGATTATTCTCCTTATCTCTTCTCTACATAATTTTCAGTGAAATATCACATATAATAGTCAAAGACACATTTATATATTTATTTATAAACACGTAGGTCATGATAGTTTCCATCCGTGCAACTATAACACTAAATAAGAATACCAACCTCTGCGGCCGGAGGAAGCCTGTTGTAAAAGGCGACAAAATAGCCATAGCTAAATAGCTATACGAATGTACACGGTAGTGCTCCAAGCCGCCCATCTTGATGGTAACTACCCTTGTGCTATAAGTATATTGCCATAATAACCGTGTGTTGCGTTGCGGCATTAGTGAACCAGGTTCCTATTATAACTCTATGGGACAACAGCGTGTTCGCGGTGCTCTTAGCGATGTAAATATCCATAGGGGACGGTAACTGTACTTAAATAATTTACATTACAAGCCTGGCGTTTTCTTTTATAGGAACCCCGCTTCATTAAACTATTTATTGTTAAACTCTTATAAAAGCCTCGCAATCCTCTTAAAAATGTATTAAGACGAATTTCAAATTGAATATTAAAAGAGGATCTTCATTGCGTTCAATCGTTCATTAAGAGGCCTTTAACAGAGGATAATATTAAATTTTGAACGCAGTTGTTTTGGTTAGGCTTTTCATTTTTGCAATAGTTGTGATTTACGACATCTGCTTTTATTAATAATATTTTTAAAATGTGAATATTATGTATTATTATTTCTCGCCGGGATCATACGGTGAAGGATGATAACTTTGAATAATTACAATTTTTCTGAAAAAATGAAAATTTGATAAAAAATCAATTAGATCGATCGAAATCTACAATGAAATATTAAAATTTAATACAAATATAAATGCAATAGTCATAGACACTACTGTATAAATAAATAAGTCTTTATTTCTATTAAAATATGCATTATACTGTATTTTTTTTATTTTTATAATAAAGAAAAATTTTAATCGATCTTTTATAATAAAAGCAAATTAATCTTATTCATTATTAAATCGTGGATATGCCGTGGATATGATTTTAACTATGGGATGAGTTTTCACAATTTTATCAAAATTTCAATAGTCTTAGGAAAATATGCATACAAATAATATACGTATATTATTACTAATTAAATCTAATAAAAATTCATTTGATAAAACATTTATCCTTCTATTTAATATTATACTTGTAATAATAAAAATCTTACAAACTATTACAAATTTAATTAAAAGGTAGTTATGTTAAATTAACACGTGTCTTTTATTATATAAGTAATATTGTTTTATATATAACTGTAATAAATAAATTTTATTAAAAACAATTATTTAGCGAAATTATTAAAATTATTTAATAATATTTATTTTAAATATATTTAATTTATAACCCATTATTTATTTTAAGATAATTTAAATTAATTAATTTTTAAAAGTTAAGCATTTAAAAATACTTATTAAAGTTTCTATTAAATAATATTTCTATAAATATTACTTCTATAAGTAAGATATAAACTTACTGTAGAACGAAATCAATCACACCACTTCATCAATCAGAACACAGCACAAATAATCCAATTGTCCTAATAGCCAGACCACAAATCCCGAAATAATTCAAAGAAGTAAAGTCCGTATCACACGCACCTTTGCAACGACGTCTCGAATAAGACTGGGTGCTGCAGTGCCCGCTGCCCGGCTTGGGTACATAGAGTAATTTACAATAGAGATGTTACACCTAGAACATTTCGTGTCATATTTATGTTATTTAAATTTCGAATTGGTCGTGTTCATAAAGATTGTTTTACCGCGTGTACGTTCTAATATACATTCTATTTTTAAATGAAATAAGTATAAAGTAAATGGAAGAATTTCTTCCAGCCGTCAACCTCAAGCGCCCCCTCTAGATGTTTGGTGAAATTTCATATTCAAGTAGCATACCTATTTTCTAAATTAGTGTACTGAAAACCCTTTCAATCCATTTAAAGCTTACATTTAAGATCCTGCAGTAATTTGTTAAGTTACAAAGCTAAACTACACGTCTAAAAACGACTTTTTTGTAACACTTTTCTTGAGTAAGAGCTATAATGAAATAGTTATAAATGAATTTGGTTTTACAGTGGTGACTTCCATCCTTGAAAAAAATTAAAGAAGTTTTATTTATTATATATTTATACTAAATAGTATTCCATGTGTCATCTATTACGACTCCCTAGGTAATGGTGGTAATCCAATTTGTTTCTTATTGCTAATTATTTTATTATATTGCAAGAAATAATTCGAAATAATCAATGTTTTGCACCAAACAACTGGTATTGAATATTAGTAAAATTTTGTTATTTTTACATTAATCAAACTTAATATAAAATAATAATGTTAAAGTAAATAATTAATTATTATATTATTGTAGTGTAAAATTAGTATAGTGTATTAATAGTACTGTTCCAAAAGATTTAAAAGGTACCTTACATTTCATACAGAATCTTAAAAACCACTCCCGTGTGCGAATGCTCTGCGGTTGGCGCAGTTTTTCAGTGCAGCAAATTGAAGGTTTCGGAACAATTAATTTTATTAATTGATACATGCATGTGTAAAGGGCATATTAGGATTTGGAATTTAAAATGTATACGGCCGTGACACGGATGTTAGACAAGCCATTTTATAATATTGATTTTCAGAATATTACTTTATCTGTAAGAATAACACCTGCAGCCGGGGTCACTCTGTTTTAAAAGTCGACAAAACAATACTAGCTACGTGGTAGGGCCCCAAGCCCGTCTGGATGGCAATGGCGTCTATAAGTAAGCCGCCATAGTAACCGTGTGTTGTGTACCAGCAAAAGTGACCCAGCTTTCCTATGAGGAGAGTAACGTATACGCGGTGCCCCTAGCGTCGAAAAAAACCATAGCCGACGGTAACTGCTTATTATTAAGCAGGCCGTCAGCCTTTCTGCTATTCCACAGCAATAAAAAAAACTTATTCGCGCTAAGAATAAAAAATGGTGTATAGGACCAAAGGCGTTGGAGCCACACCTTCAAAAAATGAACTGAACTAACTAATACCTACGAGAATATGTAAACGTAGAAATTAGGATTACGTCTGCTAGCTTAAATGCAGTAACAAAACTGCATTAATCTTCTTAAATCGGAGGAAACAGCAGTCAACAGCAGAAGAAAAGAGGAAAATAAAGAGACACGTACATTGAACTATGACAAGTGTCAAAAGAAGACCCGGGTTCTAAAGTATGATTATATTGTAGTGTGTAAGTCGATTTAGTCAGTATAATTAAAGTCGTCGTACAGACAATACGTGTTTCAATTAACGACCTATACCCCCCACACCTCATGGCGACCCTGCCTTGCGCTATCGCCTAGGTATCGGGTTTCGCCCAGGTGCCGGGCGACGCGACGGCGCGACGGATAAATAAGCGAGATCAGCGAATTCCTGTGTGCCTCAGTGCACGAAGTTAAGACTTTTGAATTATAAAAATTAAAAAACATGATATAATGACGCCAACCACTGAACTGACAACGTCGTTTGAAGACAGAAAAATTATATATTATAAAAATTACAATGGGCAACGGAAACAATAAACAAGAAATAAAGGAGGTGATTATTGGAGAGAATACTATTATAGAAACTCATATCCAAAGAAACAACATCCTACTGCTGTCGGCCTTGGGATTAATCATACTTTTCATTTTGGTTGTACTTATTAAAAAAGTACTGGACAGACAGAAGAAATGGATAGATAAGAGAATTAATGCTGAGTTTGTCAGAAGAATGCGTATGCGGCTGTCCAAAAGGATCTACGGCGAAGGAGAAGGAGTTGAGGATGTGTAGTGCTTTTATTATTTTTTTTAATTCTTTTTCTGTGAGCTATAAAACTAAGAGTGCTATGTTTGTGTTTTTGTGCGCTACTTATTCCAGAACAAGGTGCCGTTACTGATTTTCTATTGAACTTTAAATTTAGTTAATAATTAGTGAGTATATTTTAACGTCATTAAAAAATCTATGGAAGAAAATGTAGAACAAATTTTATGTGAGTTAACTGACATACAAATATATTTAAGGAAATTGGGCTCTAAAAGAAAACAATATAAAATTATTGTAGACGAAAAAATATTAAAGGCTAAAAAGCTATATTCTTCTTATGAAAATATTATAAGTATTATTCCCGAGCATAAAATTTCTTTAGAATTAGATGAACTTATACTTGAAGTATTAGGAGAAAAAATTGAATTAGCTTACTCAAAAATTCTTACTTATAGTACTGAATCTAGCTTAAAATATAATAATTTTTGCAAAATGGAAAACTTTGAGATAAGAACGGCAACATCATTAATTCCTATAATGGATGGTTCTGAGGAAACAACAGAAAAAATTATTGACACTGTAGAATTGTATAGTGATTGTTTAAAAAATAAAGATCAGATAAAGTTACTAATATCTTTCGTATTAAAAACTAGGCTTACTAAATCTGCTAAGTTAAAATTAAAAGGTGAATATAATGATATAGAAAGTCTCGTAAAAGACATGAAATCTTATTTGCTTACAAAAAAATCTGCAAATTCTATTCTTTCTCAAATAAATAACTTGAGTCAAAATAATATGTCTATCAGTGAATATGGAAATAAATTATCAGAATTATTCGTAGGCCTGACTATCGCACAAGCTGACGGTAACGAAAAAGCATGTGAAATACTAAGACCTATAAATGAAAAACTTGCAATTAAAAGATTTTCTGATGGGTTAAGAAATAGGCGATTAAGTACCATTATTTCAGCACGTAACTATTTGGACCTCAAAGATGCGGTGCGAGCAGCTGAAGACGAAGAGTTGGCTCAACCTTCTTCATCCAGCAATATTTTCAACATGAGAGGTAGGTCAAATAACAGATATAATAACACAGGAGGTCGAAATAATTATTATAAGAATGGTTTTAATTCCCTAAAACCATTTGGATATGCTAATTATGACACAGTTAATAAATATAATAATTTTAAACAACAACATTTCAATAATAATTCCCGTGGTGGATATTACCGTGGAACAAGTAATAACAGGGGAAATAATTATAATTATTCTTCGACAAGATCTTATCGTGGTAGAGGAAATCGTGGTAGAAGTTCACAACATAAGATGTTCCCTGTTCAATTATGTGACAATACGGAAAAACAAAAAGAAAAATTGGAAAATGAAAATCGGTTTTTTCGGGGTTAAATATTTTAATATTATGACTTGTAATGAAAATGTTAGATATGCTCATTTTAATGTAAATAATAACAAATGTTCATGGCTAGTAGATACCGGAGCATCAATTTCAGCAGTTACCAAGAAAGTATTAACGGAACAAATTCCACTATTTAGAGACAACATCGAAATAAATGGTATTGGGGGAAAAACTCAATCTGAAGGTTTTGTTTATCTATCTTTATATGATCAAAATGGAACTTGCTTTAATCATAAATTTTATTTGTTTGATAAATTACCCTGTAAATCAGATGGAATACTTGGGCTAGACTTTTTATCAAATTATGATTCACATATTGACTTAGAAAATAATATATTAAAATTACGTAATGTGCACGAGTGTACCATACCACTTTATACGACACCAACTATTTCTTATAGCTGTCTGACTGTACCTGCTAGAAGTGAATCAATCCATTATATACAATTACAGAATAATAAATTGAACCATGATATTGTTGTTTTACCAAAACAGTTAAATGAAAATTTGTATTTAGCAGCCTTAATAGTTAAACCTGTTAACAATGTTATACCGATTAAAATATTGAATACCGGTGAGGAGTTAGTTACTATACCAACTTTTCAGCCAGAAGTACATTCGTTAAATGAATACCAAATCTGTCAATTTACTGCATGTAAGTCGAATGCAGAACGAGCTAGTACTTTGTTATCAACCTTGAATATAGACCATTTACACCCTACGGAACGGACGACTATAGAAGCTATTTGTTCCAAGTATAGCGATATATTTTATCTCCCAGGAGATAAACTTACTACTACCAATATATACGAACATAACATTTATTTAAAACCAAATACGAATCCTATTTATACGAAACCGTATAGACTACCAAATAGTCAAAAACCAGAAATAGATAAACAAATTAAGCAAATGCTAAAAGACGATATTATAGAAGAAACTCAAAGTGAATGGTCAAGTCCTATTTTACTTGTACCAAAAAAGTCCGACGATGTTAATAAAAAGTGGAGATTAGTTATTGATTACCGTAAATTAAATGAAATTATTCAAGACGATAAATTCCCATTGCCTAATATAACGGATATTTTAGAATCTCTTTCCGGTGCAGTTTATTTTAGTCATTTAGACCTTAGCCAGTCATATTACCAAGTAACCTTGAATCCAGAGTCTAGGAAACTTACGGCATTTACAACTAATACGGGACAGTACCAGATGAAAAGAATGCCAATGGGTCTTAAAACCAGCCCTAGTTCTTTTTCAAGAGCTATGACTATAGCTATGTCAGGATTAAACTATGAGAAATGTTTTATCTACCTTGATGACCTTGTAATTTTTGGACGTAATTTAGAAAGTCACAATAAAAATTTAACTGATGTTTTTGAAAGACTTAGAAAAGTAAATTTAAAATTAAATCCCAATAAATGTAATTTTTTAAAACAAGAATTATTATATTTAGGTCATACAGTATCAGCAAAAGGAATCTTGCCTGATAAAAACAAAATTAAAATAGTTGAGAATTACCCTAAGCCTAAAAATACAGATGAAGTAAAACGCTTTGTTGCATTTTGTAACTACTATAGAAAGTTTATTCAAAATTTTGCTGAGATAACTATCCCATTAAATAACTTGTGTCGTAAAAATGTACCTTTTGTTTGGTCCAACGAGTGTGAAAATTCATTTCAAATTTTAAAAAAAAAGTTGATATCACCACCCGTTTTACAGTACCCAGATTTTTCGAACAAAAATGAGTTCATTTTGCAAACTGACGCTTCAGGTATTGCCGTTGGAGCAGTACTTTGCAATAAAGATATGCGACCGATTGCTTATGCAAGTCGACCTTTAAACAAAGCCGAACGAAATTATCAAACAATTGAAAAAGAATTAGTTGCAATCGTGTGGGGAGTAAGGTATTTTAGGCCATATCTTTTAGGTAAAAAATTTACAATTATGACTGACCATAAACCGTTAATATATTTGTTTGGAATGAAAGATCCGTCAAGTAGATTACTAAAACATAGATTAACATTAGAACAATACGATTTTAATATCACTTATATTAAAGGAAAAGATAATTGCGTAGCTGACGCATTATCTAGGTTACCAACAAACTCGGACGAATTAAAGTGTATGAACTCAATATTATTAACAGTAATGACTAGAGCACAAAAGAAAAAAATAAGCAACGTGGAAGATAATACAGAAACTCATATCAATAGCAATGACACGGACAATCGGACTGATCACCCGAAAGTTGTGGAATTGTTACGGATACCGAGTGACGCTGTAGAGATGGTTTTAATAGAAGGAAAGGAGATAAATAAACTTAAGAAACAAAATAATATAAATGTAGAAACCGAGTGTTTTGCATTTTCTCAAAGTAAGAAAACGTTATACATTAACCTTAATTTCAAAGCGCAATACACGCGAGCCGTTTTTGTGAAGAAATTAAGTCAGTTTTGTAAAAACATAAACGTTGATAAAGTATGTATAATAAAAGGAAATAATAACGCGTTATTTATTAAAGATTTAGTAGACGAAATTAAAAATGACGAAATGTGGACCGGTCCACGCATTTGTATTTTGCGAGGTGTTGAAAGAATTAATGACGACAATGATAAAAGATTTATTATTAATGACTATCATTTACTGCCCACAAGTGGTCATGCTGGTGTGCGCAGAATGATTAATAACATAAAAAGAAAGTATTACTGGCCAGAAATGGAGAAAGATGTTAGAGAATTTGTAAGTAAATGCGATAAATGTCAATTTTCAAAGTATTCAAGAAATACTAAGGAGCCTATGGTAATAACAACCACAGCTTCGTATGCTTTTGAAAAAGTTTTCTTAGATTTAGTTGGTCCACTGGACAAAGATATAGATAATAATAGTTATATACTTACATTACAATGCGAATTAACTAAATTCGTAGAGGCGTATCCACTTCAAAATAAGGAAGCTGTAACCGTAGCTAAAGCATTTGTTAACAATTTTATTTTAAGGTTCGGAATACCGAAACAGATAGCTACAGATAAAGGAACAGAGTTCATGTCATCTACAATGACAGAAGTCTGTACTCTTTTGGGAATTGAAAAATTAAATTCAACTTCATACCACCATGAATCAATAGGATCTCTTGAGAATGCACACAAACATTTAGGTGCATATCTGAGAATACAATGTGACCAATTTTCTGAAACTTGGAGCCACTGGCTTCCATTCTGGTGTTTTACTTTTAATAACACTGTACATTCTTCTACAAAATACGCTCCATATGAGTTAGTTTTTGGGAAACCTTGTGAAATCCCGAGTAGAATAAGTAAAAACATTGAACCTTTGTATAATCCAGATAATTATAGTTTAGAATTAAGGTATCGTTTGCAAGTTGCACACAAAGATGCTAGAAATAATTTGTTACAAAATAAACAAATAAGAAAATGTACTTATGATAAAAATAAAAAACAGGTATTATATAAGAAAAATGATTTAATATTGTTAAAAAATGAACCTGCAACAAAATTAGATAAATTATATATTGGCCCATATACTGTAATTGAAGATTTAGAACCTAATGTAAAAATTATGAAAAACAATAAGATAGAAATTGTGCATAAAAATAGAACTAAGTTGTTTAAAAATAATGTTTAATATGCTTAGCATTAATTGAATTCTAGTATTAAGTCACTATGTACATACTAATATAATACCAATTTTATTATAATAACTGTTAAAAAAAAAAAAAAAAAAAAAAAAATGTTTAGGTTACATTTTTTTTTTCTTGTACCCCGGTGGTGTAGTGTGTAAGTCGATTTAGTCAGTATAATTAAAGTCGTCGTACAGACAATACGTGTTTCAATTAACGACCTATACCCCCCACACCTCAATATCCCATAATGTCCCCCTACAGCGTTTAGGCCTCTCCCGAAAGAGAACAAAAATATACCTACCACACTTATCGAAGGTACCTGGATAGGATTTTCTATTTACTGAGTACCGTACAGGAATGAGTAGGATAGCTCGAGAGCAGTGGACTGTATGAGAGAGGATAGAAGAGCGGTGGCTAGAGATACGCGACACTTTGCAGTGAGCAAAGAAATTCGCACTGACCTTGATTCCACCCCTTCCCGGTTCGGTTCAGGTCTGCTTGCGGAGGAACTATTGCACGACACGACCAATGAGAGTTTGTAGTAACTGAAGCCAATTCCGCACGGCGCAGAGACTAGTCTTCAGGGAGGTCGAACGTCGACCGTCCCGCGCGTTTAGGAGCTTACGTGATACTACTGTATTGCCTATTTGCCTCCCACACTCGCTTTTACTATTTACCTCACCGAGAGGGGATAGGTAACAAAAATCAGGAGACGGGATTTCAAATACCCTTTATGCAAGGATCGAACAGCAATTCTTAAAAATTTTTCGGCAAAGTCAAGTATTTTTATTCAAATGAAATAATTTTATTATCAAACATATAATAAAAAAGAAGAATTACCTGTAATTCATGGTCCTGAAAAAGTATCAGTGTTATGTATTGTTTAGGTTACAAATAAAAAAGGTATAAAATACATAATATTATCCGTACAGGGGCGGAGAAAGAATACTAACCTCTGTGGCCGGGGTCGGCCTGACGTAAAAGGCGACAAAACAACCCAACCTAGCTACGTGGTAGGGCCTCAAGCCCGTCTGGATGGCGACCACCTTTGGTCTTAAGTATGCCGCCATAATAGCCTTGTGTTGTGTTCCGGCATTAGTGACCCAAGTTCCTGTACCCTTATGGGACAGCAGCGTGTTTGCGATGCCTCTGGCGTTGCAAACCCCTATAGGCGACGGTAACTGCTAAATTCTAAGCGGGCTGTTAGCCTGTCTGCTGTACTACGCAATAAAAAAAAAAACATGAAGTTATACCTTAACGGTCAACAAGTTATTAGCAAACTGAATGCAGAAATGCATAACTAGAGTGATATTTTTAAAATAAATTATTATTATTTATTGTGAAATTTCGCCGCCCCCAAAAGGTGCAAATCTGCCGCTCCCATTACACTACTGATGTAGACAATTCTACAAACTTTTTATTTGATTTCCCTAATAAAAAAGAAATAAAAATAGCAGCATAAAAAAGAACATGTAGATACTTCACCTTTTTCGCCGAATTTCCGCTTCGATTCAATAAAGGATCTCAAGATCTTAACTGATAAGGCCAAAAGTTCAGCCTGAATCTGATAAAGCGCAGTTCTATTTATAAAAGAGAGGGTAGCTGAGAAAACAAAGTATACCGTCTCACTCCATGTTTGCGGGCGTTAACTATTTTCTAGGGTTACCATCTCGAGTATTTATTAATTTTATTTGGGAAACAAACAATATTTATATACCTAGTCAGGTCATAAATTCTGTCACATGTTTAATGTAAAATAATTGTAACAAGTTTATTCATTATGTAACCATTTATATACCAAAATGAACTTAACAAAACATAGATTCTTATGACATTAAAGTTTATTCAAAATGACCTCCGTGATTTTGAATACAAGCCTTCAATCTGCGCGGCCAGTCCTCTATCGCAGCACGAACGAGGTCCATGTCAATATCGGCGGCTGCCTTAATCAAGGATGTCTTGAGTGACTCCAAATTGGGATGAGGCTTTGAACACGCCTTTTCCTCCAAGTGTTGCCATATCTTGTAATCTAACGGATTCAAATCTGGACTGGAGGAGGGCCAGTCTTCGTGCCGGATGAAGTCGATTTCACGCGCCGCCAGCCAGTCTTGTGTGCTCTTCGCTCTATGAGCTGGCGCCGAATCTTGTTGGAATACCCAGTGCCTGTTATTGAACATGGTATGAGAAATAGGTTCCACAAGGTTCGTCAGGACTGTATTTTGATACACAACAGCATTCGTTTTTACACCTTTCTCACAAAAATGTACCTCTGTTAAGCCCCAATAAGAAACTCCCAACCATACCATGAGCGAGGATGGAAAATAACCTCGTTGGACACGCGGAATACGGTTGCTCGCTTCTTCACTACTGTGTGCGTACACCTTATCATTTTGTTTGTTGTAGCTCTCTTCTACGGTAAACATTTTTTCATCCGAAAAAAGAATTTCCCGATATTTTTTTCCCGCGTACCGCTTCAACAAAGCGCGGCATCTCTTCAGTCTCAGGTCCATTAGACGAGCATTCAAACGATGTCCTGTTTTTCTTCGATATGCCCGAAGCCCTAAGTCTTCATTTAACACCCTTTTCACCGTGGTTCTGCTTAACCCCATCTGAAGGGCCAACAGTTTCTGCTTACGTTTGGGATTTCTTTGAATTCGTGCCTTCACAGCTTTTATCACTGCTGGAGTCCTAACAGACCGAGGGCGACCACTTCTTGACCTGTCATCTACACTAGAGTCTTCATTGTATCGTTTGATGGTACAATAAATGAATCTTTTGGTTATATTCAAATTTTTCAGTATGTTAAAAATTTGAATTGGCGCGTAACCGCAACGATGCAACGCAATAACTGCAACACGGTCTTCTTTAAGCGTCCACTCCATATTTAAAAAATGAGTAAAATTCTAAAAGTATACATTTTTATTTTCATGAACAATTCGAGATTCGAATTCAATAAACTTTTTTGTGGCCAGCATTCTAAAAGAAAAGTTTTTACTGTGTGACAATACTTATGACCTGACTAGGTATAAGCTCAGAATACACAACGTTAGTGTTATCGATTAATAACAAGTTAATTTTAAACTGTTTTTAATTTTAAAATACAATAATAATTTACACTTGGCAGCTCAGTGGTTTTACACTACCAATCTAGAGGTCCCGGGTTCAAATCCCGCGGTGGCATGTACCGCTTGGGCAGTTCTTCTCGCCTAATGGCTATGGCATATTTGCCACGTACCGACGGTGAAGGAAAACATCGTGAGGTACATACTGCGATCACCGGTATATGTAACCCGCCAACCCGCCTTGAACAAGCGTGGTGGGTATACTGTCCGTTTCCTCTAGAGGGGGGCCCGAGCCCAGCAGTGGGACGCCATGGGCTGTAATTATTATATCAATTTATATAATATTATTTTAGTCGTTGGACAGCCCTACGTGTGGGCCGGATGCGGGTCAAGAGCGGCCCTCGTGTTTAGTGGCCCCACAGCAGAAGTGAGATCTCGTATCGCCGCAACCGTAAAATCTATAAAGATTTTGGCCGAGACAAATTTATTGCCTTGTGTAATTTGCTAGCTTGATGAAAACGATTATTATTGTTTTTAGCAAGAACATTGTTATAGAGTAAGTGTACATGCAACACAGCAAGGAAAAACTTTAAAAGGCGTAAAAGTGAAAACAGAAAAAGGAATAACGGAAGAAGTTCGTAAGATTGGAAGACCACAAAAAGACTGTAGGATCAATATAGACCAGGAAGGCAAAATAATTATAGAAAAGCCTTAGTATACAGGTTTTACGCCTATGTTGCACTTGAAAATTCTTACCGGAATATTATACACTAGTCACAAAAATTAAAAATATATGAGAACTGATCCAAATTTATAGGTAATTTTCATCAGGCTGTAAGTCGGAGAAAAATTATTGTATACAAAATAAAAAGAAGCTAATTGTTGCTCTGTTGAAACTATGGACGCCTGCGCTAAATTTAATAGCAATGTGTCTAATGTGCACATGTCTGCTTTACATTATATATAAGGCTCTCTCATCCGTGTAATTGTGTACTGTCATTACGTTGTAAGATTAGCTTTGGTATATTAAATAGTTTTAACACTTTAAATTGCCTTTGCTCTCATTTCATCAGGTTATGGGCCCAGACTGGCCTGTCATTAAAAGTTATCTTTGTTTTTTAAACAGTGTATATAATAGTAAAAGTAAAATCACGAGTATAACCTGTATAACCTCACTTAGTTACCGCGCTCGCGAGTGATATTATTTACACAGTGAACATTTACTTTAGAAATATGGCTGGAAATAATCCAATGATGTCAATTGAAAAGCTCAAGGGTCGTGAGAATTGGGCAAGCTGGAGTTTTGCAGTTAAGGCATACTTGCAGCATGAAGATTTGTACAACTGTATCTTAAAAGAACCAGTGGCTACTGACTCTAACTCAGTTAAACAAGATACCAAAGCCAAGTCAAAGTTAATATTATTAGTTGACCCAATTTTATTCGTACATATACAAGAAGCTCAAAATGCAAAACAGGTATGGGACAATTTGGCAAAGGCATTTGAAGACAGTGGCTTAACTCGTAAAGTAGGCTTATTAAAAGAGCTCATTAATACCAATTTGGAAAACAGTTCATCCGTTGAAGACTATGTAAACAAAATAATGACAGCCGCGCACAAATTAAGGAATATAAAATTCAATGTGGATGATGAGTGGTTGGGCACACTAATGCTGGCAGGGTTGCCAGAGATGTACAAGCCCATGATCATGGGCTTAGAAAGTTCCGGTATGAAGATTAGTGCTGATTTAGTTAAAAATAAATTACTACAGGAAGTAAAGATATCAGATACTACCGCACTTTATACAAACACAAAAAATTATGAGTCAAAAAGTGATAAATTTAAAAATAATAAAGGCCCTAGGTGCTTTCATTGTAATAAGTATGGACATTTCAGTAGAAATTGTTGGCATAAAAATACAAGTACTAATAAAAAATCAGATAAAGAAACAGGGTATGTCGCAGCTTTTTCAGCATCCACAGCAAATTTCTGCAATTTTTGGTACATTGACTCAGGGGCATCTATGCATATGACACAGCACCGGGATTGGCTCACTGATATCACACTTTCATCTATACCAAGCATAAGAATTGCTAACAACAAAGTATTAAAAGTTGAATGCTGCGGGAATGCAAGTATTAAGGTAAATGCAAAAGATGGCGGCATGGATTCTATACAGGTGAGGAATGTTTTATATGTACCAGACTTAAAAACAAATTTGTTATCAGTTAGCAAAATAATTAAAAGTGGATGCAAAATAACATTTAATGAAAATGGTTGTCAAATTTACAATCCGAGCAACAAGTTAGTTGCAAGGGCAGACTTAATCAATGAGACATATCAATTAAATACTTATAAAAATCAAGAAATTCAAGTCATGATGGCTAAGACTGATGATGATATTTATTTATGGCACCAAAGGATGGGCCACTTAAATTTCACTAATCTTAATAAAATACCTAACTGTACAGAAGGGGTAATGCTCTCATTTCATCATGCTCTAAGTTTAAAGTTTTTATATCTCTTTTTCTTCTTTTCCTGTCCTTATCCTTCATTACATGCGGTTATCAGATGTCTCCTTCCACTCTCCTCTGTTAGCCGTCATCTCAGTGGCGAATTTGCCCTAAGGCCCAGGAGGCCCAGGCCTAGGGCGGCCAATCGTGACAAAAAATTCACTGATGATAACAAAAAATAACTCAAAGTACGTAAATATTCTAAAGGCTCGCGCACATTATGGTGGGCCGCACTATAATCTCCCTAAATCGCTTATTAAATCGTATCTTGTATGAGAATAAATCTGTAATTAAATAAATAAAACCATTTTAAATGTTTTATTTAAATGTGCAATTATCCCTGAAACCTCGGAAAATATTACGAACTAGCAGATATTATAGTTAACTAAATTTCTGAATCGATTTCGATAAAAGTTAGCAAAAAAGTAAATTCATTATGTACTCAATATGATGCGTGCTGAGAAAGGGGTGGCTGGTACTTACTACATGGCCTGGAACCTAGGGCGGCCAAGACTGCAAATCCTCCACTGCGTCATCTCAACATTTACACCCCTCACTATATCTTTTAATCAATTTATCCATCTTGTATTCAATCTACTGCTCCTCCTGTATCCATCCACTTTCATTTCATTTTCCTTGTTATAAGACATTCTTTCCTTCCTTCTTTTCAGATTTATGATAATATTTTATCATGTTTATTCATATCAAAATTCCTTTTCATCATTTTCTAGTCTTAGAAATGTTCTACTTCAAACGGGTTTTGCTTTTTTATAATTCCACTAAAAAGTATTTTAGGTCATTTTAAGGCTGTCAACTAGATTTAATTCAAATAAAGTCTATTGAAAATCATTTAAAATTTCGGATTATTTTATATTCCTTAATATTTGTGACTAGTATGTAATAATAAATATTTAAATATTACTTATATTCCCCAAAAATAAGGGCTCTGTTAATACTACTCGATTATATTAAAAAAGGTTGGCATTGAGAGCGATAACTTCAATA
Source organism: Malacosoma neustria (assembly GCA_963693495.1). Classification (NCBI taxonomy): domain Eukaryota; kingdom Metazoa; phylum Arthropoda; class Insecta; order Lepidoptera; family Lasiocampidae; genus Malacosoma; species Malacosoma neustria. Next base: position 11,108,642 of record OY856393.1, on the reverse strand, counting down.
GTTATATATGTTGTGTTTTTGCTTGTGCCTTGCCGACAATGATAAGGGGCCAACCTATTTACCAAGGTATTGTAAGCGGTGAATGATTCACAGGGCCCGCTTTCAGTTCATTCTCTTGGGGTCAGATGCTTATCGCTTATGTAAATACCGAATTGAACTGAAAATAACTGAAATGTAATGAACGGAATAAATGAAATTATATCTTTTCCATTTACATTTTGTACAATATAAAGTATGTATGTGCATACGGCAGAAGTCAAACTTCAAAAAATATCCCACTAGAGAATGAGGTAAATTAGATAATTATAGAGTATCAGGAGTATTAAGATAATTATTAGGTTTATTATTTTTATAATATTTTTACGAAGCTCAAAAATTATTTTATACTTTAATGCAAAATATTACATTTCATATGTTAGTATATAAAAGTTACGAAGATAGAGACGAAGATTATTGAAAACACTTCCTTGTATTCTATTTCATTTTCTCGTAGGTCAAATATTATTTATGAACATGTTTGTCTCTTTTTGTTGTTGGTTTTTCGTTTCATCGAATTTTGGTGCTAAAGAAGTTCCACTTAAAAAAAGTGTCATAACAAGCACCGATGCAAAATGACACCATAAGCTTCTGGCTTGTGATAACATAAATGTACTTAATATAATAAAATGTTCATTCATTCGTTCGTTCGTTAATTGAATACTGATCTTAACAAAAATTTAGATTAATAACGACAATCTAAACAAAAATGTTTTCCGACGATAACTTCGACGGCTGTGGACAGTGACTATCTTATTCTTCCCGTTTTAACTCACATTTTTAATTACTCAGTATCAACATGCTCCTTCCCCAGTGCTTAGAAAGAAGGGCAAGTAACGCCCATTCCTAAAAACACTAATCCCCAGTCACTATCTGATTACCGTCCTATCGCCATTCATTCTCTTCCATTTTTATCCATTGTTGGAATGCCTTGTACATAAATAACTTCTCATTTTCCTAAATACAAACCATTTACTGGATCCTTTCCAATCTGGTTTCCTTCCAGGGCACAGTCACTGCTCTGGTCAAAACATCAGATGATATTAGACTAGCGGCTGAAAAAGACGAAGTGACACTACTAGCATTGTTGGATTTTAGGAATGCTTTTAATACCGTGAACTTCGATATACTGATCGCCATATTGCAATCTCTTAATATATCTCCAACGGAAATTGATTGGTTTCATAATTACCTATTTGGACACCGGCAGCGTGTTCGTGTCGAGGATAGCTTCTACTCTTGGACTAGTACATCGTCCGGCATACCTCAGGGTGGCGTATTGTCTCCCTTGCTTTTCATTATTTTTATTAATAGCATTTCGGATAATGTTCAGAATTCCTACCATCTATACGCAGATGATCTTCAAATTTACACTAGTGCTCCAGTAGCTAATATTAACGTCGCTATTGATACTATAAATAAAGATTTATCTCACATATCTGACTGGAGTAAAAGATATGGTCTTATACTTAATCCAACGAAAACTCAAGAATCACCAATAAAATAGATAATACTCGTACACTACCGAATGTCATTTTTGATGGCGTGTCTGTATCTATCAGCGATAAAGTTTAAAATTTTGATAAATGCTTATGCTGGGCACCTCAAGTACAAGAGGTCAGACGTAGAGTTTTTACTACTGCAGCCTCCCTCAGAAAGTTAAAAGACTTTCTCCCACAGACCACTTAAGTGGCGCCTTCTTCTCCTATCCTTAACTATGGCGACATCAGTTGTCTTGATATCACTGAAAGCCAACTGAATAAATTAAAGCGTTTCCAAAATTTCTGTATTCATTTCATATTTGGCTTGCGTAAATATGATCACATTTCTGAATTTCTTAATAGCTCAAAAGGTTCCCTACCCGCCTTCGCCGTAATGCTCATAATCTTTCTATGCTACATAAAATACTTTTCTGTCCCCTTGTTATTTAAAAGAGAGGTTTAAGTTCTAAGACATCAAGACATTTAGGTCATCAGCAAATTTACGGTTAGTCACACCATTGCATACTACACAGTTTTATAACAAGTTGTTTACCGCCCAAGCCGTAAGACTGTGGAATACGTTACCACTTGATATAAGGAGTGCCAAATCCCTTACGTCCTTTAGTATGTTGGTCAAAGAGCATTATCTTACACCAGTATGTTAATGTGCAAGTGTAAATAAATACAAATTTATTGATAGCCACGGGGCGAAGCCAAGTTTGCAAGCCATGTGATTTAATTTATCTAAGTAAAAATTTGGTATGTATATTTACGCTTTCAGATGATAAAAAATTTCTGACTATTCTGCATGTATTAAGTATAACTGATTTTGTAAATTGCGAAAGAGATATGATGGGAAATTAAGGGTTTGTATTGATTTGTGCATTTGTTCAGGTATCACGTTTGTAATAGAAATTACTATTGGTACAATCACCACTTTCTGCAAATGCCATATTCTTGTAATTTCTATTATTATTTTAAGTACTTATTATAAGCTCTGTAACAAATGTGTATTCTGATTATGCCTTATTTTTACATTACGGGAAAAGTGAAGGGGAAAAGACCCAGAGGTCGCAGACCTACAAGATGGTCGGAACAAGTGGCCAAAAAGCTGGGCAAACGAATCAGAGACGCCCTAAACCATGCCAAAGACAGAGAGCAGTGGAGCCGGGGCTGTCGTGATATCAGTCAGGAGCATCACGACGCTTAGCAGTGAGCAAACGATTGAAGGAGGATGGCGGCATGGTTATAGACCAGGGGTAGTTACAATCCAAACAGGCTTGAGGCCCTGTCATAGCTATGATTGTTTTGTTGTTTTCTACGACAGAACAGAATAATTGTGTAAGAGACAGGGTTTCCATCCGTCCGAATTTCCCCGGATTTGTCCTCGTTTAGAAGGCGTCCGGGGAGCGTCCGAGCGGGGTTTTATTTGTAGTCCAGGTTTTAATTCAAATCACGCGCGCGGCTCGCGCGATGCTCCACTCGACACGCCTCGCCAGTTACAATTTTTTTGAATACCGAAGACTCATTTACAGCCGGAATTATTAAAAATTGCACAGTATTTTTTTTTATTCCTGTACATAACGCCAAAGCTGAGAGAATATTTTCACTAATTACACAACAGTGGACGAAGGAAAGAAATTTATTAAAAACGGAAACAGTCTCGTCAATTATCAAAATAATTAGAAATACAAATTAAATCGAGATACAATTTCGAAGACTATAATTGTATTGATTTTTATAAATTTCTTTTGAGCAAGGACGATATTCTAAAGGCTATTGGAAAGACTGGAATATGTCAAATACCTGAAAAGAAAAACAGGCAATTTAGAGAAAAAAAATTAATATAAGACTTAATAGTTTATTAGAACTTTATGAATATTTGTTTTTTTTTTTAAGTTGATTTTTTCGTAGTTAAAGAATATAATTTTTTATTGTTAGAAAAGTTTTTTTTTGTTTTATTTATTAAAGAAATGTAAGAAAACTGCTAATAGTTCCTAAAAACTTTAAGAAGATTCTGTTTTGTTTCTTGTTCTTTAAGATGTAATTTAGTTTAAAATTGTATTAAAATAAATAAAAGGTCAAGATTATCAAAATTCTAGTGGAAATTTATTTATTATTATATAAAATTTACAGAAGAATAAGAAGTAAATCTAAATAAAAATGACGTGCTTTTATCCTAAAGACTGCGAACAATTTGCAGTATGTATGATGTTAGTGGCCCCTTGTACAAAAACGTGCTATGAAGATCCACCTATGTGCTATCCCTGCTTGCCACGATGTCCTTTGCCGAAGGTTATGTATTATTGTGAAAAAGCTGCGTGTTTCAAGGCCTCTAACTTTCTAAGAGGAAGATTGCTGTGATCCACCACTAAATTATAAGAAGATTGTGCGCAAGCACCTGCGCAAGCTGCTTGTTTCTGCATTCAAGCGCAATGAAATGCAGGACTAAGAGCAATCGAAGACGCTTGACACTGCGAATTTCCTATTTAGAAGCTCTCGTGACATAGTTGTCGAATGTGATTGTGCACGGACCCCGTAAAAGTCGGCGACCCAGCAAAAGTGTCACCCTGCACATCCAAACCGACACTCGGATGTTGTTTGTTCAAGAAGAAACCAATAAAAGTGTAGCTTGAGGATAAGTTAGATGAGTAACAACGAAATTTCGTTTCCTACTTTCAATGTGAAACCAGAAAATAATTTAAATAAAAAGGATGACTGATTTTTTTTTTTTTTTCCCCCAAAAAGGGCTTAACGTCAGGCAAGCGGGCGGTTGTAAAAACTAAGCCATAACTATTGCAACATGCAACATGTTGTGCTGACCCTATATAATGTAGGATAAGGGCAGGAGGAAGAAGATTTTCATAAATGGAGATCAGCAGATCTTATCTTTATGCTATATATAAAAAATAGCGCATCGTTTACTACTTATTTTAATAATTATGTGTGTGATTGAACGTTTGAAATCTGAAAATATAACCCATTTCAAGACTATACTACAATTTAAATAAGTTATTATAAAACATACTCCATTAATAATAGTGTTTATAAAGATAATACAAATCAACTGTCATTATCATGTATTATAATGGATCATTATCGTTTATTTTAGTTTATTGGAATTTTTTATTGGTGTCGCTCATATATATGTGTAGAGTTTAAAAATAGTTGTGTGAAATTGGAATACTTTGTAAACTATGTTGTAGTTGCCCATTAATTACTACCTTTTATTGTCACCGTTGTAGTGTGTGGTGTCGCACCAGAATAGCACCACCCCATCTCCTCCCTTGGGTGTCGTAAGAGACGACTAAGGGATAGAAAGAACGGAGGATGGGCAGCAGCATCTTTCCGTGAGAGCATCACCAACTGCGAATACTGCGATCGCCAACCCGCCTGCCAAGCGTGGCGATTATGGCAAAAACCCCCCTAAAATGACAGATACACACAGGCCCCGGCCCCTAGTCCCCGGCGGCCCCGTTCGTGGTGGTCACGGTAGCAGCCACATAAGCGACGGGGCAGGGGGTGCGAAGAATCCCCGGGTTCGGATTCGCTACCAAGAACGACGACCTTTGGCCCTGGCAACATACAATGTCAAGACACTGCGGACCAACGAGAAGTTGGAGGAACTGGAGGAAGCTTTGAGCAGACTGCGATGGGATGTTGTGGGGTTATCTGAAGTCCGAAGACAGGGAGAGGACTCAATAATCCTAAATTCCGGAAATCTGCTCTACTTCCGGGAGGGCGACCAACTGTCCCAAGGTGGTGTCGGGTTTCTCGTTCACAAGTCTCTTGTGAACAACGTTACTGAGGTGAGGAGTGTTTCGACTAGGGTAGCGTACCTAATACTCAAAATTACCAAACGGTATTCGTTGAAGGTCATTCAGGTTTACGCTCCGACTTCGACACATCCTGACGAAGAGGTGGAAGCCATGTATGAGGACATCTCAACAGCCATCCACACTTCTAAAACCCACTTTAACGTTGTCATGGGAGACTTCAACGCAAAATTGGGGAAACGTAGCGGCGATGAGTTGAGAGTGGGGCAATTTGGGTTCGGAAATCGGAACACCCGAGGCCAGATGCTGGCCGACTTCATGGAGAAGGAGGACCTGTATATGATGAACTCCTTCTTCATGAAGCCAGAACAACGCAAATGGACTTGGATTAGTCCCGATGGTGCCACCAAAAATGAGATTGACTTCATTATGTCGACCAAAAGACAGATATTCAATGATGTCTCTGTGATCAATTCGGTGAAAACTGGGAGTGATCACCGCTTAGTAAGAGGCACATTGAATATCAATCCAAAATTGGAGAGGTCTCGACTGGTGAAGTCTACGCTCCGACCTGCACCCATACAGATCCAAAACCCGGTAAACTTTCAACTCGAATTGCAAAACCGCTTCGAATGCCTCGGTGACTGCGTTGACGTGGACGAGTATAATAACAGGTTCGTGGAAGCTGTTCAAACGGCCGGGTCTAAATTCTTCAAGGCCAGCCGTTCAAAAAGAACCGGAAAAATCTCAGATTCTACTCTCAAATTGATGGATGTGAGACGTCAAATGACCCTTCAGTCCCCGGACGATGCTTCCCAGTATAGGCAGCTAAATAGACAGATCTCCAAGTCCTTGACTCGCGATATCCGCCGCCATAACACAGACTGTGTAAAGGCGGCTATAGAGCGTAACAAGGGCTCTAAAGTATTCGCACGAGACTTGTCTATTGGGCAGAGCCAACTGACGAAGCTGAAGACCGACGACGGCAGGGTCGTTTCGTCTAAACCCGAACTTTTGAGGGAAGTCGAGAAGTTCTACGGACAGCTATACACGACCACACGGGCACCTGTTAACAACAAGGCTAAAGACCCAAGAGCCAAATTAACCCGACACTACACCGTAGATATCCCAGACGTCAGTCTGTACGAGATTAGTGTGGCCCTTAAACAGCTTAAAAACAACAAGGCGCCGGGTGATGATGGAATTACAGCCGAGCTTCTGAGAGCTGGTGGTACTCCTGTGCTTAAAATCCTCCAGAAGCTATTTAATTCCGTCATCCTCGATGGCAAAACGCCGCAGGCCTGGCACGGAAGTATAGTGGTGCTGTTCTTCAAAAAGGGCGACAAAACCCTTTTGAAGAACTTTAGACCGATATCACTTCTGAGCCATGTTTACAAGCTGTTTTTCAAGGGTCATCACGAATCGTCTCGCGCGCAGATTTGACGACTTCCAGCCTCCCGAACAAGCCGGATTCCGAAAAGGTTTTAGCACCATAGACCACATACATACGCTGCGGCAGGTTATACAGAAGACGGAGGAGTATAACCAGCCACTATGCTTGGCGTTCGTGGACTATGAGAAAGCCTTTGATTCGATCGAAACCTGGGCGGTGCTTCAGTCTCTCCAGAGGTGCCACATTGATTATCGATACATCAAAGCGTTGAAGTATTTGTATGAAAACGCCACCATGTCAGTCCGTCTCCAGGATCAGAACTCGAAGCCTATCCGACTGCAGCGGGGAGTCAGACAAGGCGATGTCATATCGCCGATGCTGTTCACTGCTGCGTTGGAAGATGTCTTCAAGCTTCTGGACTGGAACGGACTGGGCATCAACATTAACGGTGAGTACATCACTCACCTTAGATTCGCAGATGATATCGTAATCATGGCTGAAACCATGGAAGACTTAAGCCATATGCTTGATGGCCTCAATACAGCTTCCCAAGGAGTAGGTCTCAAAATGAACATGAACAAGACGAAGATCATGTCTAATGTCCATGTCGCACCTACCCCCGTAACAGTTGGGAACTGTACTTTCGAAATTGTTGACGAATACGTCTACTTGGGTCAAACGATCCAGTTAGGCAGGTCCAATTTCGCGAAAGAGGTCACTCGTCGAATCCAACTCGGATGGGCAGCGTTCGGGAAGCTCCGTAAAATCTTTTCGTCCCAAATACCGCAGTGTCTCAAGACGAAGGTTTTTAACCAATGTGTGTTGCCAGTGATGACATACGGAACGCAGACGTGGTCGCTAACTATGGGCCTTATGAGAAAGCTCATGGTCGCTCAGAGAGCAATGGAGAGGGCTATGCTCGGAGTTTCCCTGCGAGATCGAATCAGAAATGAGGAGATTCGCAGGAGAACCAAAGTAACCGACATAGCCCGGATGATTGCAAAACTGAAGTGGCAGTGGGCTGGGCACATAGCTCGAAGGACTGATGGCCGTTGGGGCAGAAAAGTCCTCGAATGGCGACCGCGTACCGGAAGACGCAGTGTTGGTAGGCCCCCCACAAGATGGACCGATGATCTGGTCAAGATCGCCGGGATATGTTGGATGAGGGCAGCGCAGGACCGATCATCGTGGAGATCTTTGGGGGAGGCCTTTGTCCAGCAGTGGGCGTCTTCCGGCTGAAATGATGATGATGATGATGAAATAAAAGGTTATTTATAACCTCTAAAATGTATATTTTATTCTACTGAGTAACTTATAAAAAATACTCTGTTCAAAGTCCGGGTCGTAAGCTCCGAAATGAAGGGTTTTCGCATTTCTTCTCCTGGCTGACAAATTTTTGAGATGGCAATCCTAGTAAGAGATCATATAGCGTAATAAGCTTTTCACGCCGTTGCTTAAGTGACATCTAACAGATCGGAAGAGGAGATTATATCGATCCTACAACGTGGGATAAGGGCATTCTTCGTGTTAAGACCTTATGAACACAACTTAATATTTGGTAAACTCACTTAAACTGGTAGATCTCAAGTAACTCGATCGAGTGAGCTTGTCTCCGTATTTGAAGCGTGAAATTAATGTGGTTTTAACAGTAAATTGGTTTTGGTTAACTTCCAGTTGAAGATGTTTTTGGTGTTTGAACTTCTGTTTGACATAGTTTCGAAATTGGTAGTCTATTTAAAGCGAGATCTTTTCTACTAATTTTATGTGTTATCATCACCTAAGTGTTGTATCCCGGTTGCAACCTAAACTTCCGTTTCAGTGCCCGGGGTCCACTTTCCGACTTTTTTTAACTCCACTTTGCACGGTCTGCAGCATCCCTAGTATTGCGCCCATAATTTATTATGGGCTCACTACTGGGCTAATGGGCCACTAATGGGTTTTATATAATTTTATGTCTCATATTATATAAAAAAGATATGCCTGTAGGTCTAAATAAAAAGCTACGTTGCAGCCAAGTGGCAAATTCTTGAGGAATACATTTTTTCTACAGATGGGGAGTAAGAATACTGACACCAACGCCAAGGTCGGTTTATCTGAAAAGGCGTTAAGCAAACCTAGGTCGTGGTGGTGGTATTGCTCGAAGTCCGTCTGAATGGGAACCTCGTCTAGATTCTAAATATGCCGCCATAATAACCTTGTGTTAGTGATGCCCCTGGCGTCGCAAGTATCCATAGACGACGGTAACTTCGAACTGCTGTATAGTGGGCCATCAGCCTGTCTGCTATCACAAGTAAAAAAAACACTCGAAGAGAATATCGTGTGGAAATCGATATTTGTATCCGCCAATCCGACTCAGATAAGCGTGACGAGTATATTATCTGTTACCTCCAAGAGTCCAAGCTGTAGGACGTTAGACAAAATATTTTTTTCTACGTCACTGTCATCACCACTTGTGATTGTGACCAGGTATCCGAACACCTAAAAATACCTGCTAGCACGGTACTACCACCCGGCCATGGACCGCAACAAGTGGTGGGAGATGGTCGGGAAATTACAGCAACGGAGTAACGATCCACATCTCTGAGGGGCCGAATAAAGGGAGTCATCACCACTGAACACAGGCTTCTTCAAGTTTGCGTAGATGGTCGGACCATCAGGCTATCGTAGTCTCCAATTCTGGCTGCGTACGGGACATCAACCCTTCTCGAAATGGGAACTTATCCTTTCTTTTTCTTTTTCCTCATTAAAACATACATAAACTTAAAAAAGAAAACTGAAATCAATACAATTAAACAATCATTACTTGAAAAATTAGCTTTTTAAAGCTATAATTCATTGATAAAAGTCCTTTTCTAGGTTTTCTGAAGGGTTGGCAGTTGAATTCAAATATTCTTTATTTGCATAAACACGATGCATGTGTTGTTGTACAAAAGTGGCTCCTCGTCAATAGCCTCAATGGCGTGCAAATATTGTTTTTATAGCGACATTAATTTAAAAACAAAATTAAGTTACGTTAAATTATTATCATTTAAAAAATCTTGTGGTAATTCAATTTTTTATATAAAATATTCTGTCTTTTTGAAGTGAAAACTTCTTTATCCGCGTTGAGCACTTTTTGTTAGGGAAAATCTTATGGGTTCGCGTCAACGACATGCTAATGTTACTTATATATATATATATATATATATATATATATATATATATATATATATATATATATATATATATATATATATATATATATATATATAGATATATATATATATATATATATATATATATATATATATATATATATATATATATATATAGATATATATATATATATATATATATATATATATATATATATATATATATATATATATATATATATATATATATATATATATATATATATATATATATATATATACCTAGTCAGGTCATAAATTCTGTCACATGTTTAATGTAAAATAATTGTAACAAGTTTATTAATTATGTAACCATTCATATACCAAAATAAACTTAACAAAACATAGATTCTTATGACATTAAAGTTTATTCAAAATGACCTCCGTGATTTTGAATACAAGCCTTCAATCTGCGCGGCCAGTTGTCTATCGCAGCACGAACGAGGTCCATGTCAATATCGGCGGCTGCCTTAATCAAGGATGTCTTGAGTGACTCCAAATTGGGATGAGGCTTTGAGCACGCCTTTTCCTCCAAGTGTTGCCATATCTTGTAATCTAACGGATTCAAATCTGGACTGGAGGAGGGCCAGTCTTCGTGCCGGATGAAGTCGATTTCACGCGCCGCCAGCCAGTCTTGTGTGCTCTTCGCTCTATGAGCTGGCGCCGAATCTTGTTGGAATACCCAGTGCCTGTTATTGAATATGGTATGAGAAACAGGTTCCACAAGGTTCGTCAGGACTGTATTTTGATACACAACAGCATTCGTTTTTACACCTTTCTCACAAAAATGTACCTCTGTTAAGCCCCAATAAGAAACTCCCAACCATACCATGAGCGAGGATGGAAAATGACCTCGTTGGACACGCGGAATACGGTTGCTCGCTTCTTCACTACTGTGTGCGTACACCTTATCATTTTGTTTGTTGTAGCTCTCTTCTACGGTAAACATTTTTTCATCCGAAAAAAGAATTTCCCGATATTTTTTTCCCGCGTACCGCTTCAACAAAGCGCGGCATCTCTTCAGTCTCAGGTCCATTAGACGAGCATTCAAACGATGTCCTGTTTTTCTTCGATATGCCCGAAGCCCTAAGTCTTCATTTAACACCCTTTTCACCGTGGTTCTGCTTAACCCCATCTGAAAGGCCAACAGTTTCTGCTTACGTTTGGGATTTCTTTGAATTCGTGCCTTCACAGCTTTTATCACTGCTGGAGTCCTAACAGACCGAGGGCGACCACTTCTTGACCTGTCATCTACACTAGAGTCTTCATTGTATCGTTTGATGGTACGATAAATGAATCTTTTGGTTATATTAAAATTTTTCAGTATGTTAAAAATTTGAATTGGCGCGTAACCGCAACGATGCAACGCAATAACTGCAACACGGTCTTCTTTAAGCGTCCACTCCATATTTAAAAATGAGTAAAATTCTAAAAGTATACATTTTTATTTTCATGAACAATTCGAAATTCGAATTCAATAAACTTTTTTGTAGCCAGCATTCTAAAAGAAAAGTTTTTACTGTGTGACAATACTTATGACCTGACTAGGTATATATATATATATATACCTAGTCAGGTCATAAATTCTGTCACATGTTTAATGTAAAATAATTGTAACAAGTTTATTAATTATGTAACCATTCATATACCAAAATAAACTTAACAAAACATAGATTCTTATGACATTAATTATTAATATATCTATAACACGTACTGTAACTTTAATACATTTAAAAAAATATCTATATAATAAAAATAAATATCTTTACAAGTAAAATTGAATGGATATGCTTCGATCAACAATGTAATAATGACAATAATTTTAATTTAAACATTATGAAATTTCAAATTTGAATACTAAAATTCTAAGTTATAAATTTTCACTTCTATCGGCAGGCCCTATGACTGCCAATTCTTTTTAAGTGTATTAAAGTCACTTTCTTTAATATTGATGGGTACCTTGTTATACAGGGTGACTTTGACAAAACCGTCCAAATATTTTTCACGCACTAAATATCATTTAAGGAACCCATTTTTGCAAAAAAAAATTGTATGTCAAATTTTCACCATAAAATATTTCCTTCCAAGGAAAATATGGTCACTAATTCAATCGTACTAAATAGTCATAAGGTGCAAACCTCGTACGTTAACCTGTTATTACCTGTCTCTGTCACTCCCGCGTAAATTATAAGTATTGCGTAATATTCGCTCGCACAGGTGCAATGACCGCCGTCCTCGGCCTCGTATTAGGTCATTGCACCACTTTTTTGCGGTACCGATGGAGAGGTCATTGACACTTACGCGCCGTATTATGTAAATTGCGAGTTCTTTGAATGACTTTGTGATGCTGATTACTCAACATTTTTGTACTATGTGATACTAAACTAAAATACATGTTTCTCATAACTTTTACTAAAGATTCTTCTGTATGAATTTGGACGGTTTTGTCAAAGTCACCCTGTATATAATTGGTGCAACACAGAATACGCTTTTGCCAATGAATGCGGTTTTATGTTGGGGCATGCAGTCGGTTGTATTCTCGTTTAATATGATTTACCAAATTTGAAAACCGGCGGAAACAAAAAGAATTTGCGTTGACAAATAATGCTATTTCTAATATATATAGCGAAGGCAAGTTATGTGCTATTAAAGTTACAGGACAAAATTTCAGCAGACGTTTGGGACGGTGCCAGTCGCTGAATTTTCCCATTTTTGCCGAAAGGGGCATAAAAACCAATATATTCGGTATGTCGTGCAACTGGGATGAGAACCAGCTCCCAAAAGAACCTAAGTATGTCCTTTATTTAGTACCTTGGATCTGGAACATTTATAGCCTTTTAAGGCTCCCTAAAAAGTTGATGGTAGATTAATACTGATTTCTGACCAGGACTTGTGTTCAGTTTAATGTTGGGTTTTAAAGAAGCGACTGTCATCTCACCCATCAACCCCGAAAAGAAGCCCTGAAGGTCATTATGGGGCCTCTTACACCCCCGTTTCAAAGACTACACATACTACAATTTTGTGTGCATCATATTTGTGGTGTTTTAGTGTGTATGAGAATTTTTTTTTCTTTCTCTGAATAAAAGACATCTAAAGTTACCAATTACTTTCACGAGCCATATGCTATTTACCTAAGCGAGGGTATGTGGTATATCGATGTAAAGCTAATTTTGAATAATCTCACGCTAGGGTACGGCGGTATTTGAAGCGAGCACTTAAACATCGAGACGCGAAAGGTTAGATTCGGTATGCCTTACTATTAACTCTGTAAGTTTATCAATATTGTTATTTACAGATATCATACGATCTACAAATCTCATATGTAGGAGCTTTTTAATAGACACGATTATCGGATACCAAGACAAATGAAAGCTGCTTGCACCAAATACTTTTACTCTGTTTTTTATTGCTGTAGAACAGTAGGCAGGTTAACCCATTTAGTAGTTAGCAACTGTTGTCGTTGATGTTTACGATGCCAGGAGCACCGCTAGCATACTGCTGTCCGCATAGAGAAACAAGAACTTCATTAATGGTGAAATATAACATAGATTATTGTGCTGGCATATTTAGAACAAGATTGCCATCCAGATGGACTTGGAACCTTACTACTTAGCTAGTAGGGCTTTTAGGCTTTTCGCACTTTTTGCGACAAGCCGCTCCTGACCGCTGAAGTCGTTTATTGGTGTTCTTACTCTGTCTCTATACGGTGAAGCCTTTAAGAGCAATCGGTCCCCTATTAGGTGTCTTGTTACAGGCCTTTGCGTATATTTTTCTGGTACTCTTACATGTTGTAAATTAGTAAGTTACTTTATTGACTAAGATTGTTAAATTTACTTTTCCAAACGCTTCCCTCCCTTTTTTGCTGTAAGCAAAAGGAGTATCATAAGTGATTTTTCGCGGGACGCATCCCTAAATTTGCGCCACACATCCCGGTTTCCCTTTCCCATTCAATCCCGACCAGCAACCTTGTACAGCTCATCAGCACAACAGAATGCCCCCAGTATACCAGGTACCAGCAGGTATTTGGCATACCGAGCACCACGTCCTACCATGCATTTTAAGATACGGTCTCCATTCCAGGACTCGTTTACTCAATCGGCCATCGGTCCTGCAAGGACTACGACTATAGAGCTCATAGTTTCCCTTTATATACTACTAGCAGCCCGTCCCAGCTTCGCACGGGTATTTAACAAAAAATTAAAAATTAAACCCTTCTATTTTTTTTCGGTCTCGGGGAAAAACCTCTCTTGACGGGTTCCCCCGGTCCGGGGGGACCGAGGGATATAAGGGACTCCGGAAAAGATGTTCGACCATCCGACTACCCACTAAAAAACCCCGCTGTTCTCCTATCGCCTACGCCCGGGCCCACGGATATATGGCTTGCCGATCTCGTGGCCCGGGCCGGTGCCGGCCCACGCTTTGTCTTCAAGCGGGCCACTTCTAAAGTGCTGGCGCCAGGGGGTCAGGGTTTCGTTCCCCCCGCGCTCTCTTGTAACAACTCTAGGAGTCGAGGGGGGCTGCGGAACAGCACGCGGCCTTCTCCCTCGCGGCAATAGTGCGGGCGGCGGATCCTCCCCCGAGGGACTCGCATCCCCGTCGCGTGCTAGTCAGGCGTGGGTACGACTACCAGACGACACTCCATAAAAAGCAGAGTCGCCTGACGTCGTAGCCGGCCCAGCAAGACCAACCGACAGCGAGGATGCAATTCCCGCCCCGGGAACACTCTCTGTGCAGGCGCAGTCGAAATAGGTATGGTTTTGACTACCAAATCAGGTCCCAGGGTAGAACCCGGGACCCCAATCAGTATTCGCAACCATCCCATCGGAGACCACGCCACGAACAGAGAGCTAAGTTGGAAAGGATGTAAGAGGTAGACGGAAAGAAAGGTAGGACTCTGTTTCCTCGAACGGAGAGGGTAGTGAAGCGACGGATGCTCGGGCACCTCGGGTACGCACACCCATGCACTCCTTGGACAGAGGAGCGCCCCTGAGGGCAAACCCTTCTATTTGCGTCAGGTTACTAAAAAAATAAAATTATAAAGAAAGTTTGAATATTATTATTTCTATGAGCTTTTATTTTAATGATTTTTTTTGTTATTACTTTTTATTTATTTTTCGTTATTTTTTAATAAGTATTCAAATTTTTGTAAAGACCCCAGTGACGCACGCCTACATTGCATAAGGTGCTGCCTAGCTAGCCGAACAGGGTGAGCGGCTACCACGCAACATTTTTCTAATACTTACATTTTTAAACTCGTGATATCTTTCGAATGGAATATCCGAATTGAATATTTCAAAAAGTTATATAAAGGTATTGAAACAGTTTTGAATATGAAGTAATTTATTTTGATAAGGATTAATACCAAGATCCAAATAAAGAGCCTTTTCTAGGGGCGGCATTTCAATTAAATTTTTAAAATAAAAGAACACTTATTGTGGCATAACTATAATAGTTAGACATATGCTGTCGCGACACTTTTTGTAAATAATGATGTGTTCTACAAAGTTGTAGTACATTATTTTATTCTATCGTCAATAGTTTTCGCAACGCACGCGATTTAAATAATATTTTAGGTAATTTTTTTACACTTCGGGTTACATTATTGGAGTTTTAGTAAGGATCCCTAATTTTTTTGAAAATATAATATAGCCTATGTCACCCGGGGATAGTGTAGCTTCCCAACAATGAAAGAATTTTTTACATTAGGTCAGTAGTTTCGGAGCCTATTCAAAGCAAACAAACAAACAAACAAACAAACAAACAATCAAATCTTTCCTCTTTATAATAGTAGTATAGATACTCAAACTATATAATACATTATATACGTGTTAAGTAAAGTACTTTTCAAGGCATATCCATAAAAGTTACAAATGCGTCGTAAATCTGCCACACTTTACACGTGAATGAAGTTTCAATATGTTGCTCCAGAACGCTCCTGTATCACTGTACAAGGGAGTCACTTGTTGATGTATTGGCTCTATATATGTACAGGGATGGATTTTAAATTATTTTGGGCCCCATAAACTCTTTAATCTTTATGAAAATTACAAACCTATTAGTTTAATATCGAATACTTACATTTACAAGGTGTTCTCAAAAATCCTACTATCTAGACTTAACAATTTTCTCTAAGAAAATCAGCCGAAAGAACAGGCCGAATTTCGTAGAAATTTTTCAACTATAGATCACATCTACGCTCTTAAACAAATATTACAGAAGTGTAAAGAATACAATAAAACTTATTATATAGGGTTTGTAGATTTCAACAAAGCTTTCGACACATTGGAACATAGATTTATCTGAGATGCTCTAGAGATACAAGGATTTCATACAAAATACATAAGATTACTTAAAAACGCATACATCAAGAGTACTGCACATATTAAGCTAGAATCTACAGGCAATAAATTTTCTATTAGAAGAGGTGTACGACAAGGAGACTCCATCTCACCAAAATTATTTACAGCAGTCTTAGAGAAGATATTTAGGAACCTAAATTGGATAAGCAAAGGATTAAACATAAATGGCGAACACCTTAGCCATTTACGTTTCGCACATGACTTAATCATATTTTCAGACAATCCAAGACATTAGAAACAATGTTACAACAGCTAGCGGATGAAAGTCATAAGGCAGGTCCTTCAATGAATATAACAAATATTAAAATGATGTCTAACTCTTCACAAATGGACTCCGTAATAGTAAATAATAAACTTATAGAATATGTACAGGAATATATTTATTTAGGACAGTTAATATCTACCGAAGAATGCATTCAAAAATAAATTGAAAGGCGAATAACTAAGATTTAAAAACGATATTGGCACACTTAGTGAAGTCATGAAGAACACAGATAAGAGAAAAGTGTATAATATGTGTATTTTACCATGTCTATTACACGCGTGCCAAGCTTGTGGTCTGACAGTATTCTGTCAGAGCACACAGTAACACACAAAATAATAATTTGTCAGAATGGGTTAGAGAGAAGCACATTAAATGAAGAGACAGAGTAAAATTCAAAGATATAAAAAAAACAAATGTCAAAATTTCATATATGACGTACAAACAACTAAAATGGAGATGGACAAGGCAAATGATGAGAGAAAAGAAAAATTCATGGTCAAGAATACTAACAAAGTGGTACCCAAGAGACAGCAAAAGGACCAGAGGTAGACAAACCAAGAAGTGGGAAGATAACATAAGGAAAATAACGGGGCCAATGTGGACACGTATAATAAAAGACAAGATACAGTGGACTTTAGGCTTGACGTCGTAAGGGGTGACATGCGTGCTAATGGGCTCACTACCAGGAATGCTGAAGACCGTGCGAAGTGGAGTAGAAAAAGTCGGAAAGCGGACCCCGGGCACCGAAACGGAAGTTTAGGTTGCAACCGGGATGAACGCTGAGATGATGATGATGACAGTGGAAATCTTTAGAGGAGGCCTTTGTCGGAAGACAGGCTGAACCGTTTGCCGATATTTGAAAATGTTATTGTTGATATTTTAAAAAAGGCACCGGCAATAAAGGTTTTTTTTATTTTATTTTTAAACTCTTTAATCCGGATCGCCCATAAAGACTTCAAAATATATTGCTCATATTAAAAACAAAAAGAACTCTCTGACCTTAGGCTCAGATGCTTGATTTAATCTCACGATCACTAGGTTGGTAGAACATTAGACTGTAAAACGAAATATTTTTTTATGTCTGTAGAACAGCAGACAGGCTGACGGCCCGCTTAGAAATTAGCAGTAACCGTCGCCTATGGGTGTTTGCAACGCCAGTGGCATCGCGAACACGCTGCTGTCCCATAAGGATACAAGAACTTGGGTCACTAATGCCGGAACACAACACAAGGTTATTATGACGGCATACTTAAGACCAAAGGTAGCTTGAGATCCTTTTTTTGTTATGAGGTAGAAAATGCTTAGTGCACACTCCGCTGCCTCGCGGCTGGCAGCAGGGTAGTGTGGGAATCCCATGCAATGCGCCCGTTCGCCCCCATAGTCGCCAAAGGGACGCACGTCGCTGGTTTACCCAATGAAAACCACCCCAGTGTTCCCCTTACGCTCGGAGCCGGGGGGAAGGATATGCTTTCGCGTGCGCCTCGCACCCAGGCGAGCTATCCGGCCATGTTGACTTTAGCCGGCCTCTTCTGTATATACTTACTCGGCCAGAGTATGTGTGTCGTAACGTCCCGACTGCCTCTGCACTCTCACAGAGGTGAGAGGTGCGCACGGAACACGGCACGCCCCATCTCCGGCCCGCTGACCCGCAGTTTCCCCTTGACTGCAGGCCTACGGTGGCTGCAGGTTGGTGACGTTCCTTCGCCACCGTCGGCCGTCGGCGCGTCGCCGTCGGGCGGGAAGAGACGTCACGGGCTTGAGATCACGTAGTTAGGGTGGGTTGTATTGTCGCCTTTTACGACAGGCCGACCCCGGCCGCAGAGGTTAATATTCTTTCTCCGCGCCTGCACGGATTAAAGACAGTCGAACCGAAGAGGCCCGAACCCAGCAATGGGATGCTATGGGCTGTTATTATTATTAGTAATTTTATAAGCGCCGAGTCAAAAGATCAGTATCGCTTGAAAAGCTCAAGACGCACGTGGCGCGCGACTGTTCGCTTCACTGCGGGATAAAGTATGTAGATAAAGTGTAAAATTATTTCACACTGAAAGTGCTCGCGGCGACGCTCCCGGCCGCAACCATTCCGGTGTGACTCGGCCCTAAGAATTATTTTTACTTTTTAGTTTTAATAACTATAAAATAAAATTTATTTGTTGTCAATTCCCAATCGGTAATTTTTTTTATTAATTTAATCTTCCTGCAGTTTTATTAGTTAATCGTTACATAGCGTTTCGGCAAAAAAAAAGCGTAAATCCTTTTTGGAGTTTATTTTATCGTTCAAAGTGGGTAAAAATCAAGTCCGAAAATTCCGTTACATTGATACAGGTCACGTTAATATACTCGTAAAGCGTATGAAAACTCGCAAAAGTAAGAGAATTCTTTTGTCACTATATTTTAAAATGACAGTACAGTAAACTCCTAAAGGTTTACGATGTACTATATAATTCTTAATCAATCAATTTCATGGCGTAGTACCAAAAAGTTTTAATATACAGCATACTCTAAATAATTGCGAATGCTAATCTATCTCTCCACACAATCCTTACAAAATTTATTATTTTATCTTTACAATATTTTAAGTGTTGTAATAACTCTATTAAATCTGTTAAAAAATAAAACATTAATAAAATAGACCTGGATAAGCCGCTAAAATAATTCACAGAGTACGTCCCTGGCTTCACGCACCCTTTATGTATGTCATTGGGCGAACGAACTGTTTATTAACACTTTTGTACTATACTCCTATTTCTGGAGACCAAAATAACTTCAATAAAAAAGTAGCATTATAAGTATTTTATCGCTTAAGTTATTCGAGTCAGTGACCGAAAATGAGGACAAGTAAATGGAAGTTGTAAATACTTAACTAGGTAGAATAGCCAGAAATGAGAACTCGTTTTCCTTAGATATATAAAGAAAAAAATGTTTAGCTAGTACACATATAGCGAAGGGATATTTATTTATAAACTTAGATATTTTTAGTGTGCAGGGGTGAAGTAACTGACCCCTGCAGCTGGGGTCAACCTCTCGTTAACGGCGACTAAACACCCTACCTAGGTAGTGGGGCCTTGAGCCCGTCTGGATGTAAACTACCAATAATTTCTGAATATAGTGCCATAATAATAATAATATTTATTTCAGACATTATTAATAACCTTGTGTTCTCGCATAAGTAACCAGGTTTCAGTACCTCTACACGGACGGTAGCGTGTTAGCGGTGCCCTTGGCCTTGTAAACATCCATAGGCGATAGTAACTCCTAACTATCGAGTGGGCCGTTAGCCTGTAGTCCCACAGCAACAAAAGTGAGCGGATTACTAATACAAAAATACAACAAATATCTGTTTATTCACAAAATTAAGGCATAGGAAATTATTCGGAAGTTTGAGCTTGAAATTTGGCGATGGAAAATTTCGTACACATTCCCTAGGTAGTTTAATAAATGTTATCGTATTAGTTCCTCTTTTGTGAAAATTATGAATTGTTCTACTTTTATTATTAAGGAGAAATTGCATGTGACGGAGATGGATATGCTGCGGTGGATGTGTAGAGTGACGCGGAAAGACCGCGTTAGGAACTCCCGCATTCGCGGCAGTCTTCATGTCCGTGACATTGTGGATAAATTGCAAGAGTGTCGGCTTCGTTGATACGGCAACCGGATACTTACGTAGGAAGCAAACGTCTGGCCATGCCGCTTCCGCCGGGATCCGGCAGGAAGGGTAGACCCAAAAAGTACTTACTGGCTTGACGTCGTAAGAACTTAACGTTAAGATGATGATTATTTATAAAATATAAAATCTAATTTAGAAACACTGGTTATCATGCTATTTCTGCTAATAGAAGAAAAAGTATGCTTTGCTCCGCCATTTTCTGTATGGTCTTTAGTTATTTTTACTGATAATGTATTTGCAGTCTTGTAAAGAGTAAGCAAGTGGTGAATGAAAGAAGTAGGACGGAGAAGTGGATTAAAAAAGGGACATAGCAATAACCGAGTAGAAACTCGCAATACAAAACCTGAATAGCTTAGGTAGCCTTTCATGTTTGTATTCTACGAGAGCATAGTGCCACACTTGTACAGTCGTACCAACATGGAGATCTAAGTCTCTACCATCTCAAGTATCCTTACGTTAGTTAAACTGTGATGAAAAACTGGGCATAATTGAAGGGAAAGCCAAAGACAAGATAGACTACGAGCAAAGGCGTGAAGTTATTATCTATCAAAGGAATTTAAATAGAAATGGTGCATTCTGCTAATCACAGTTGTGAAATAGGAATTATTATAATTATTGTATAATAAATAAAGAAATATATTGGTGGGCTGCCTGAAAGAGATCGCTTTAAGCAATAAGGCCGCCCATTATCATACAATTACATATATTTCTGCATATATTAAGTTAGTGTTAAGAATTTGTATGCAATAAAATGTTTTTATTCAATCATTCAAATATATGTTTATTTTAAAAAAAAGAACATACACGTTATTTAAAAAAACAATTCTAAAATATTAATTATTCAAAAAGTGATTTAAAAAAGAAATGTTATCTTAAAAATAGAAGTATCTCAGCATGCAAAAACACTACAAATATAGTATGTACCTAAGTTCTTTATGAAATTGGGACCCAGCACTAAATTATGATTGAGAAAACACTCAAACTTTGACAAGGATATTTGCCGCCTAGTCTTCCGAACTAAAAGACCTTATCAAAAGCCTTGTTCGTTGTTCAGCGTGTACTTAACTTATGAGTGATTCGGGCTTCGAAGATCCTAGTGGTTCCTAACACCTACTTTTATGGTAAGATGAAAATCGTTGGTCTGTAATTTATAAAGCCAAAAATATTGGTCTAGTTTATATTGTTGTTTATATTTATATTGTTTATTGGTATTTTTGTCCAATTTTAAAACTGTTTATATTTGATATACATGTCACTTAAGTAGTGTATATATGTAATATGTTACATGTTTTTAAAGGATTTTATTGTAGGTACTTTACGCACAGTAAGAACGTGGAATGACCTTCCAGCTAAGGTTTTTCCACCATAATACGTCATACAGAATTTTAAAAACAGCGTCATAACATATCTACGTGGCAGCATGTTGACGGTACCCCTGGCGTCGCAAACATGTACAAGCAACGATAATTACTAAATTACTCACTTAAGTGAGCCGTCAGCCTGTCTGCTGTTTCAATATAAAATATTAATAGTATCGATTGTCACAAAACATACCGGGTGTAAACAAACAGCTAGTTGTGGATCATCTGTATGCAGATTGTGGACGCCTGCACAAAACATCTGCGCAATGCAGCCGGCTTAAGAGTGCTCGGCAGCGAGGAGTGGCATTGGGTTTGTGTAACTCACTTCTGCGGTAGGATATAATGGGCTGGAAGCCATGTACTTTTACGTAAAACATTTTTTAAAGCTTAGTATACTTTCAAAAGACTTTTCATTCTATTCTGTTTATTTTATTCTCGCTATATGTTTAGGTACGAGGTAGCCAAGTGGTACTCAATCAATTTGGAGGTCACGGTTTCAATGTCCACGATGGAATACGCCGCTAGTTTTTCTCGTATAATGTGCATTTTGTAACATCATTGCCACGTATTGACTGAAAACCATATATGTAGCCGGTCAATCTTGGACAAACGTGGCGGGTACTGCTTGATCCCTTTTGGGTTTGCTCGGAGAAAACTGCAGTATATGGCCACCCTGCTAATGCGACCGGCTGGCAGTAAAAGATAGCTAGGGTGGTCACTGTTGTATACTCATTAGAACCCCAATCGTCACCAACAGCCTTTCTGGTCACAGGATCGACTTTTGGTCATTGCTCTGCGACACCCAGGCTCGTGCGTTCACCTATGCAGATGTCCCGGAAGACCCTTTCCCGACCGAATTAGAAACACCCAGTAGACACAACAGTCACTGGCAGTATCTACCTCCTAAGGATATTAAACGCACGTAGCGCCGGCTACGTCTGTCTATATGTCCTCTGTCGACGAATAGGTAGCGCTACAGCGTCAACCTGCCTAGCTCTCTCGGCGGTCTCATTCTACCGTATGCCTCGCTCGCAGATTTGGGTGAAACCTAAGTCAAGTAGTGAGATGTTAAGGGGCAGTTATTATAAACATGTTTAATAAATAGGATTATAGAAAATAAAAATTAACTATGTATCTACATAAGCTAATATTTCTGTTTCAGATATCTTATATTTTCGCTTACTCATCGATCTAACTTTTTACATTCGAACATTTTTTTTATTGCTGTAGGACAGCAGACAAGCTTACGCCCCGTTTAGAATTTAGCAGTTACGAACACGCTGCTGTCGCATAAGGGTACAGAAACTTGGGTCACTAATGCCGGAACACAACACAAGGTTATTATGGCGGCATACTTAAAAGACCAAAGGTGGTCGCTATCCAGACGGGCTTCGGGCCCTACCATGTAGCTAGGGTGGGTTGTTTTGTCGCCTTACTTGTCTTTTCTTACTTGTTATCCTCAATCCTACTTATGTTTTGTAATGTGTACTTACGAGGGTAAGGTGAAAAGTTCTCAGCCTAATAGATAAATTGCGTTTCAATCAGCGATAATTTATTATTCCTGCCTGGGTGCATGTCTCACTAGTTCGTATAACAAATTTCAACTTGTTCTGCTAAGTAGTTTGTTTACACGAATTTCCGCAGTAGACGTCTTGCATGTTTTTCGTTAAAATGGTAAACTTGAATATCTTCTTGACATGAACTTGAAAATTCTTCTTTTTGGTCCACCCCCTAAGAAAATTCATCCGAAGTTTACAAAGGTTTACGAGAACTCTGCTCCTTCAATGTCAACCGTTAAAAAGTGGGCAGCTGAATATAAACGCGGTCACACGTCCCTCGAAGTTGACCCACGTGAAGGACGGCCAAAAACCGCAATCACATCGGAAACCATCGAAATGGTGCACGATATCGTGTTGGATGATAGGCGTGTTAAGGTGAGTGAGATAGCTGAGGCCGAGAAAATATCGGAAGAAAGAGTACGAAATATCTTGCACAAAGAATTAAGGATGCGAAAGATCTGCAACAAGGTGGGTGCCGCATTCACACCGATTCAATAGGGATCCTATCGATGGGTCCACCACTACACGCCAGAAATGAAACAGCAGTCGAAGCAGTGGGTAGAAGCCGATGGTTCAGTGCCAAAGAAAGTGCGTTTTGGGATGCGAAAAGGATCCTGTTATTAATTATCTTGAAAAAGGCAAAACAATTACAGGCGAATATTACTCTAATCTTCTTGACCAGCTGGATGCCAAAATTCGCAAGAAGAGGCCTGGCTTCAAGAAGAAAAAAATAATTTTTCACCAGAACAACGCACCTGCTCACGAAAGTGCGTATCCCCCTTATTCTCCTGATTTGGCACCCTCAGAATTCTATTTCCAAATTTGAAGAAATTTGTTTCTGGAAAGCGCTTCGCGTCCAATGAAGTTGAGAGGACCGTAGATGGATATTTTCACAAACTTCCAGACTCTCACTTCCAGGAAGGAATACTGATGTTAGAGAAACGGTGGACCAAATGTGTTGAAGTCAAAAGAGAATAAATGTAGAAAAATAAAATCAATTTTCAACTGAAAATTGCAGTCTTCTATTGTCAGGAAGAGAATTTTTCACTTTAACCTAGTAGGCGTTCAAACTCTGCGATTATTGGGTTGTCAAAGAGTGAATTCTCGCGCCTCGATACCTATTGAATCGGCCAATTCAGGTTTACACAGAGGAGTTTTTTTAATCCTCGTTTGTCTGGAATAATATTAGCTAAGACTAGTTAGTTAAGACTCGTGAACGAGCCTCAATTAACCCTCCAAAAAATCAAAACTTGGATCAGGTTTGTGTTCCATTTATTTATTGCACAAAACTAGTTATAAAGCATAACCTTAATATTTATATAATTAGTTAGAAGAAACACTTTGGTACATACAACCGGACAAATAGCTATGTCATTGTATTTGGATAGATAGGAATTTCATTCAAAAAGGAATTACTGTGAGATACTCTTCTTTGTTACATTCTTGTTTAAAAAATTTGAAACTACCCTCTATTGCAATCCATTGGTCAGAACAGGAAATAACAACTTCTGGTTCTCTTATCAAATGTTTCTAGTAACAGATCGAAAACACTTCAAATTCAAATAAACATTTGCCCTAATTAAGAATCCAATACATAAACACCGTGATAACAAACAAGTGGTGCCCTTATTCTATTTCAGGTGTGTAGTAAATTATGTATAATTCTGTCTGTCCTTCTATTACGTTTTGACGCCTAAACCGCTGAACCAATTTTGATGAATTTCGGTATAGAGATAAATTGGACCTAGGGGAAGGACATAGGCTACTTTATGTCGCTATAAAGAACGGATTCATATGTTTTCTCACGAATAGAAAGCCCATCTATTAGCAAATAACATGTAATATTAAAAAGCTAAAAGAGTCAGCTTCTTGCCAAGCAATAAGCAAAAGAATAACCCAACATTTAAAAAATATTCTCTCAAAAACGCTCAAAGTGCTAAAAATAAAAAAGAACCCTTACGTTAAACATACATGAAATAAATTACGTCAGCCTAAAATGGCTTGAAACGCAACGAAAGGAAGCGCACCGACCCAACCATTAAGCGCTTGCGAAAACCTTTTAAAAGTTAACCTTTTATGTACATAATGGCGGACTAATATTTAAGTTTTAGTAACAGTTTCAAAACGGACGTGGTCCTGAATCGAATACTATATATATGTATATTAGTTTGATTTATTTAAATAGATCATCAACATTACACACATTATAAAATCACATATTATTATTATAACGTACGCATGTTGAGTATAAAGGAACATCCACGACAATATGAACGCGTTTATTGTAGTTGTCGTAGATAGTTGATTACAGTCGCCTCCTTCTGCGAGACAGTCATGTCTGCAAAGGAAGCGAAGGAGAGAGAGCACGCTAGGTTGCCCTCCTGCACGCAGGGCCACTTGTCACCAAAGGCTGGTGACAGACCTCCGGCCACCATAGTGATCGGATGGAACACATGGCCGAGAGGGGCGCGCGATGATGTTCCGCACGCCCAGGTGAGAAAGAAGATGCCGGGGCTAATCCCCCCCCCCCCGGCTTTGCAAAGGCTAGCATCTGTCGAGGCCGTGGCTTGACTAATCCGTCGCGTCACGTGGCCTAGGCACTTAAGGCGTATGAAGAAACGTTTTAGTGGGTATACCAGCTACGTGCGTACCCCAGCCTAGTGAAGGGACAAGAGCATTGCACGGGGAGTCCCACACTACCCCGCCGCCCAATCCAACGCGACGGGGTATGCGGTTCCACCTCCCAAAAAAAGGTAGTTGAATTACAAAGGTAAAGCAAAAAAGGGGTCTAAACGGATGCGTGCTACATGGCTACGTCGAGGCTGCTCCCATGGATCGTACAAGTGTTTTTACACAATGCTTCATGATCTATCCTTAAACGAGCTCGGCGTACCCGAACGGGACACGGTGTGTGTAAGGGGGATAAGGCAAGCGCACAGGTTTAACGTGCTACATTATTTATTTTATTACAGACCAGCTGACCGGTCAAACGTTGTTCTAAATTAAAAAGTGACCTATGTTTTTCTACAAGGTCCAATCTATATCTATACCGAAATTCATCTAAATTGGCTTAACTAAATATAATCTATTAAGCTTAAAAGTTAAAACTGTATGTGTGTACCCCGCCGCACCCGCACCCCGCGAGACTAACCCCCCCCCCTCGCGCTACCGCTCCCTGCCGCATCCGCTACTCGTGGCCCGGTGAGACCCACCGTGCCCCCATCCCCCGCCGCACCCGCCCTCTGCGGTACGGCGCCTTCTCTCGCGGCTCTACCCGATGCCCGGAAGGCTCTAAAGCCCCGACATCATGCGTCCCGACCCCTGTACCCGCCATGCCGAAGAGCGATTCGAACTCGTCCGAACCGCTCTCTGACATGGAAGTGAACTTCGAAGGCTTTCGGGTCCATACGAACAAGAGGAGGCGCAAGGCCGCCACCTCAGGCTCGGACTCCGACACTGCGCCAGCCAGCAAGGAGCCTCGTCAGGTTGAGCCAACGGCCCTACTACCGTGTCACGAACCAAGCCTTAGACCCCATTAGGACCGTTCAGGAGACAGAAAGGGCGATTAAAGCCATCACCAGCTACCTGGAAACCCTCGTTCGGGAGTCCACTCAGCAAGTTCCGGGCGGGGATGGCCGATTGGCACTCCCGAGGGACGCGAGGAAACTGATGAAGAGGAAGAGAGCCGCCGACCGAGCTTATGATATTTCCCTCCGAAAGCAGCCGCGTCACCCTACGCTCACTTCATCGAGAAGTGAAAACCCGTATTCAGGAACTAAGGAACCAATGTTGGGAGAGCCTACTTTCGGAGATCTCCCCAACGCACCAGGCGTACTGAAGCTTGGCGAGATCTCTGAGAACGGAATCTCTCTCGGCCATGCCTCCTCTGGAGAGATCCGAAAATACAATCGCGTTCGACGATAAAAAAGGTCGAATGTCTCACCGAGAGCTTCAAAGAGCAATGCTCCCCCAACATCACGCATGTCAAACCGGCCCACCTACTCGAGCTGGACGCTGAGGTCGAACGTAGATCCTCTCTTCCTGCGGAAGACTCACTCGAGCCGGTCACGGTGAAAGAGGTACAGGACCTGACCAAAGGCCTCAAGCCCCGGAAATCTCCCGGAGCCGATGGCATTCCCAACCGGCTGCTCAAGCTCCTCCCAACACCTTTTGTTAATTCTGGTGAGCACCTTCAATGCCGCCATGGAAAACTAGTCCTTTCCCTCCGCCTAGAAGGAAGCCGACGTTATCGGCATCCGAAAACCAGGCAAGCTCGCTGCGAAACCCAGCAGCTACCGTTCGATCAGTTTGCTCAGTGTGCTGGGCAAGCTATACGAACGCCTCATCTTGAGTATACTCAAAGATTTCGCTTATGAGAATAAGCTGATCCCCGATGAGCAATTCGGCTTTCGAGCCCGACACTCGTGCACCCAGCAAGTTCTCCGCATCACGGAACACGTGCTTGTAAACTTTAGTCGCGCCCCCAAGCCCTTGAAGACGGGCACCGCCTTCTTCAATGTGGCGAAAGCTTTCGTCAAGGTCTTACACAACGGCTTGATTTACAAGCTGTACAAACTAGGTGTGCCGGATAGACCTGTACTCACTCTCTTACGAGACTTTTTATTGCTGTAGAGAAGCAGACAGGCTAACAGTCCGCTTAGAATTTATCAGTTACCGTCGCCTATGGGTGTTTACAACGCCAGTGGCATCGCGAACACGCTGCTGTGCCATAAGGGTCCAGGAACTTAGGTCACTAATGTCAGAACACAACACAAAGTTATTATGGCGGCATACTTAAGACCAAAGGTGGTCGCCATCCAGACGGGTTTGGGTCTCTACCACGAAGCTATTGGGTGGGTTGTTTTGTCGCCTTTTACGACAGGCCGACTGCAAAGGTCAGCATTCTTTCTCCGCCCCTGCACGGATCTAGATCAAGCATGATTTTCATGTATTTCAATCCGCTGAATCCGAATGTTTATTTATTTGGACCATAAGCCGTTTTTGGTGAGCCAGTTATTATTAAAAAAAGTTTATTCTCTCAATTTTATGATATGGTTCAATTTTCGGTGACCCATGTCAGTGTTTTAATTCTATCTTATTTTATCATGTGAAAACTATATAGGTAATATTTTACCATTCCTGGAAATCAAGGGAAGCTAATGTAAATGAAAAAAAAAAACAAATTAATATACATTATTTTATTTCGAGAAAGCAAAATATAAATGCTTTAAGAATTACTTAAATGAACAGGCATTCAGATTTAATTTTATTGATTTGCATTGGTCGAAGTCAATATAATGAAAAACCCCATGATTAAAGTAATAATCTTCACACGATTTATTAAAATCAATTCTTTTTAAACTAAATAAGAATTTAGTTAATATATACAATTGTAAGGCATTGGTCAAATCGTGCAAGTATGGTCCTTCGAGCCGGACATTTTAAGGCTGTTTCTGAACTTCAAAATGGCTTACAACTGAAGTATTAGGGCAAGAGTGCAAAATTCTTAATACAATTACTTAATTAGTTATAAATGTAATCATAATTAAGCCGTCTATGATTCGAGTTTCAACACCTAGTTGCTTTCTTCATCTACAAACGGTACAAAATTCGGTTCGGTACAAAAGCAATAGGCGCATCCAATATCTATACAAAAAAATATGTTTATTCAATCGAATGGGCTATAAAACATATTTAAGCATTAATATGACCGTTTCGAGAGAACATTTAAATTCATATATATCGTTAAAATCTCTAATTAATTTTATACTTCCAAGACTAACCCCCTATTTGGCATTCCACTTTGTCCTTAAATATCAGATAGATGTATGGACTAGTTAATAATCAATACAAACGATTTGACCAAATACTTCATGCAAGAACGCCTTTCTTACACTAATATCATAACTTCTAAGTTGCTGTACTGTATGTATACTTAATCTGTCAAATACGTTTCAAGGCAGCCATATAAAACATATTAGGTGAAATAAACTGACGGACTCATAAACTGCATCAAAGTTCAGGATTACTTTGAAATGATTTTTTTTAATAAATATGCAAACTTTTTAGATTAAATTATATAAATATGGCGACTGGCTTAATCTCAAAAAAAAAGGAAAATTTAAAAATAGAACTGCAGTAAAACAAATGAATATAGCCGGGAAAAGAAAATTTACTCGTAGTATCAGATTTGCGTGTTATTTATAGCAAAGTTTTAAATTGATTCTCATTGATTTTTTATTCTTTTGTCAATTGAATTATCGTTTTACCAGCAGAATTGTTGGGTTAGTTTTTTAACTCATCGAGAGTTTTTGAACCATGATATGGATACTTCGTCCGAACAAGCGGCTCAAATTGTAGCATTGGTGCAGGAGGGCTTGGATCAACGAACGATTGGTAGAAATTTAAACCAGTCTACGGTTTCTACAATATACAGAAGGTTTGTGGAGACAGGTTCTTACAGGAGACGTGGTACAGGCAGGACTCGAGCAACCACCGGTCGTGATGACCGATTTATTGTTACAACTTCCCTGCGAAATAGTTTCCTGACGTCAGTTAACATCAAAACAGAGCTTAATGAAGTGCGTGGAGTAAACGTGAGTGCACGAACAATAAGAAGAAGGTTAAAGGAAGCGGATATCACCCCTTTTAGACCAGCAAATAGTCCAGTTGTCTGTAACTCACAGACAAGCTCGCTTAAGATTTGCGCGTGATCACCTGAATTGGACAGAAGAGCAATGGGCCTCCGTATTGTTCACGGACGAGTGTAGGACGTTTATATGGTGCAGATGGTCGCAGAAGAGTATCGTCGACGTGGGGAGCAATATGCTCAAAGTTGCATTGAGGAGCGTGTTCCTTTTGGAGGCGGTTCGTGTATGGTCTGGGGGTGGCATATCAACGAACGGGCGAACAGAACTTGTGTTCATAGACATGGTCCGTCAAAACGGTAATAGAGGGGGGTTTGACTGCACATCGTTATATAACAGAGATCTTAGAAGATCACGTGGTGCCTTACATGGGATTCATAGGCATTTTACTTTAATGGAGGATAATGTCCGGCCGCACGCTGCTGCACAAGTACGACAATATTGTGAAGAGGTTGGGATACGTACAATGAATTGGCCAGCACGCAGCCCGGATCTTAATCCCATTGAGCATGTGTGGGACAATTTAAAAAGAGCTGTATATGCCAGAAACCCTTTGCCCACGACAGTGGCAGCACTAAGAACAGCACTTTCAGAAGAATGGTACAATATTCCGCAAGATCTTTTAATAACCCTAATAAAATCTATGCGGAACCGATTAGAATCCGTAATAAAGGCACGTGGAGGTAATACACCTTATTAAAACATAAATAAACCCTTGCATAAAGTTTGTGTCTATTGTTAAATCCAATTTTTTAATTAAACCAATTTTCCTTAAATTTCTGTTTTTTCTTCAAAAGTCATAAGGTCCTTTCCAGTACACAAACTTAAACTTAAGGATATGACCCTACGCTGTTTTAAAGTTCACGAACCAGTCTAGAGGTTTCAATTTAAATCAGTATAGAAAGTTTGTATACTTGGTTAAAATATTTATTTCAAAGTCGTCTATTACTTTGATGCAGTTTATGAGTCCGTCAGTGTAGAACTAAGGTAAATGTAATGAGAATATTCTGTTTTTTTTTTCTTGTCGTGAATGTTGATTTTTTAAGAATTGTCAAGTAGGGCATTAGATTCTGTTTTTATATCAATGTGTATTTGTACTTGTTATAAAAAAAATATTTTTCTTTTCTTCTTTTCATTAAGATAGAGCTACAATCACATCAGTGAAAATTTTAGAGGAAAGCGTCATCTAGTTACATTCATACTAGCGCCGCCTATTGGCGGGTTTATGAACTATAATTTATTGGGTACAGCTGGACACTTTTTCAACTTCTACCCCATAATAGATGATTCTCCTTATCTACCCACCATACAAAGAACTAATATTGTAATGCTTAACAAATTTACATCACAGCTTTCATGATTTTTGAAGACAATTTGATAAATGTTAAAGTTTCATACCATATGATTTTAAGATCACTCGTGTGTGGTCCGTAAATTTCAACGCCTCGTGTTTGTAGAATTCACTGATCAGCAATCTTGATTTATTAAATAAACTCATATTGTTTAAATGATAATATACATAAAAAGAAAGATATTATTAACATAACCTATTAATACACAAACTAAATTGTGATGGCTTCGATTTCTGCTACGAATTGTTCCAGCGTGTAACTGAGATTCCCGTGTTCGATACCCTACTGCATGCATCGCATGAATAGGCCAATTATTTGGCAGAGCTTGACAACTTGGCTAGCCCCCCTATATAGCTATTTAAAGTATGAATTTATGTATGACAAATACATCTATTTTGACGATTTAGTGATATTTATCGTAAATGTTAATGACATAATTACAACTAAATTAACATTAAAATATTATAAAATAAACGTTTTTGGCTAACACTAGTAAAAATCAAAACGTACCTATTTTACTGTAGGATACATTTACCTCCAAAGTAAGGTCCGTATAGAAGTGCAAACTTAAAGGCACTTTAGTAATAATGAACAATACATAAAATTTGAACCCTCTATATATTTTATGGTTAATAACGAGTAACTTACACTCCTGGCACAAAATGACAAGAAATACATTATTTAAAGAAATAACACGAATAACTGAAAATATACAAATTTGAAAACCACTAAGAGGATTTTTGGATAAAAGCATGCATATTCTAGCCAGGCTTAGGCCCTTACCAAGAAGAAAAGGACGCCCCCAAGGCAGTTATCACTTATATGTAAATAAATTTGTTTTTTTTTTTTTATTAGAATACTTCTATTTTCTACGTACTAATAGTCGCACTTAATTTATAAAAATACCCCTAAAATCCAATAAAACAGTTAACAAGATAAATTTTATTTCATTCATTTACCAGCCAAATAGCAACATTTATGTAACGGTTAGCAATATATCAAGAACTGAGATTTGTCCATCAGTATCTAGAAATTACATCAGAAATTTCTGATCAATCACCCACGTCAGTTTTATTACGTTTATTTAAATTTTCACTATCATTATCTTCTTTATCTTCACTTGTAAAACTGACACGTTTACGCTTTAAAGTTTTTGGTTTATCAACAAAATCCGAATCATCACTTGAAACAGTCGCACTCCTAATAATTAGTAGATCTTTTTCAATTTCGGTCAACTCCTTGTTCTTAGGCGGTCGTCCGAGACGCTTTTTTGGTGTAACAGGCGATAATTCTATTTTGCGTTTTTTGTGTGTGCGTTTGGTTTGCAGCTTCTTTTTGGCTTGAGATTCGTCCTAGAAATAGCATTCATAAATAAAATTGTGAAATAACCTGCCTATATTTAGCTCTCTTTTTCTCCAACTTATTACCGAATTAACTAAAATTCATTCAGTTTTTCGTCTCATTTCAGATCGCCTTTTACATCTCTCCGTACCTCTTCCAATTTTAAAATCATTAACTATAATTATAAGCTGGCTCATTCAATTATCAATGCTACTACAGACATACACACAACCCACAAACACACATGCACTCACACTCACAACAATACACACGAACGCACACACATTCTCACCCACACAAAAATGGTAGTGTATAAGGTATAGTTATAGTTTTATATTTTATACTACTTGTTAACAAGAAAACTTCTCATTATGCTAACTGTTTTAAAGACCGAAAAGAACTCCACTGCCCTCCGCCACACAGGCTCTTATGAGACCTAGTGCGGAGAACAGGACGTATTCATCGGTACACTTTAATCTTAAGAAACATTTTATGTTAACTATAATACTTGTACCTTGTAAAAATATTTCTGTATACAATAAATTTTCATTTCATTTCATTCTTTCTAATTAATGTACACTTTTCAATCTTCTTTAACTCTCATGTCTCCCTTTCTCTCATTCAATCAATCTCTGCCGTCATCCATCATTTATGCAATTTCATAATTTTGAAGAAGAATAAATACCTGTTTAGGTTTGGCACCCATGAAACCAGAACACCTTTTAGCTCCACACAGGCACTTCTTCTTCTCTATTCCGGCACATTCCAGATTGTAATTAAATGTTACTTCGCTATTCTGTAATATTGAAGTTAATTAAAAACACTGAGACGTCAACGTTTTTACATTTTTTGTCTCTGTATTTAAAAGATATACAACGTGTCCCAAAATTCAACGATAAGCCGGTACCAGTGTATGGTCGGGTCAATAATTACCCATGGAAAAATAATAAAAAAAATCCAGCTTTTTTCAGTTACATTAACTTTTTTGAAAAATGTTGTAATTTGATACCCTACAACCTATGATTAGATACTGTGGTTACAAATGTGAACATATCCCCACAATTTTTTGTATTAGCTACCTAAGTAACATAACTATTAATTGCAGTTACAAATAGGACCAGTCGTAGTTTTTGATATAAAAATAAAGTAAAACAATCTTTTTTCTTGAAATTTTAGAATATTTTAACTTTTAATCAACTTTGACATGCTACTGTGCAAAAAAATGTATGAAATGTACTATGGCATGTTATTGCAAAATTTAGCGCAACTCATCACAATTCTAAAATGGTGCAATACTACGACAACACTTGCAAAAATTCTAAGAATTCTCTTATCAAGACACAAAAAGGATTATTTAGCTTAGTTTTTGAAAACATTACCTACAATATGGGTACAATACAAGGGCAGAGAGAAGACCTAAAAAGCGATGGAAAGAATATGAGATGTATATTTTTTTATTGCTGTGGGACAGCAATGGTCTGCCCGATTAGAATTTAGCAGTTACCGTCGCCTATGGGTGTTTGCAACGCCAGTGGCATCGCGAACACGCTGCTGTGCCATAAGGGTCCAGGAACTTGGGTCACTAATGCCGGAACACAACGCAAGGTTATTATGGCGGCATACTTAAGACCAAAGGTGGTCGCTATCCAGACGGGCTCGGGGCCTTACCACGTAGCTATGGTGGTAGCAGGTATGGTAGGGTGAGTTGTTTTGTCGCTTTTTACGACAGGCAAACCCCGGCCGCAGGGTTTAGTATTCTTTTTCTGCCCCTGCAAGGATAAAAATATATGCAGAATGGATATGGAAAGGATATGAGGATTTGTGAAATAACAGACGAAGAACACCAGCATATAATAAAATGGAAGAAAAAGACATATATAGATATTGTGCGGACTCTTTTTTAAACTGGGATGGGTTCAACGATGGTTATGTGAGACTCCCCTGGCAGCTAGCACCCTAAAAAGGGCACTAGTGCAATGCTAGCAGATTCTACCCACTAAAAACCCAGCACCAATCTTCGCCATAGAAAGGTAGGTGGCATTATACGGCCAGTCTCGCGACTATTCACTGTTATCCCCGCGTGACGTTAATTCACTTGAGCTGTATGCCGGGGGCAGAGCTCTCCTACAACTGCTTGAGCCTGAGGAGCTTGAGGCGTTTACGGAAGGAGGTAAGCATATCGTCGCCTGTTCAGTCCAGTGGGTTTTGGACGCACAAGACGCGCCCGCATCTCTCTCAGCGGCCTCCTTTCTCTCATTATCATCTCTCATCTCTTACGCAAGACTTGAAAATGATATATAGAGTCCAACTGTGGTTCTGTCAGTCCCGCCACTATGACTCCCATGCGCTACACTCAAAGATATTGTGTAGACCCTAAACGATTGGGACAAGGCCACGCTTATAATGAATACTCACTTTATATACTTTTTATCTGTGCAGGGACGGAGAAAGAATACTCCTAGCTACTAGCTACGTGGTAGGGCCTCAAGCCCGTCTGGATGGCGACCACCTTTGGTCTTAAGTATGCCACCATAATAACCTTGTGTTGTGTTCCGCCATTAGGAACCCAAGTTCTTGTACCCTTATGGGACAGCAGCGTGTTCGCGATGCCACTGGTGTTGCAAACACTTACAGGCGACCATAACTGCTAAATTCTAAGCGAGCCGTCAGCCTGTCTGATGTTCTAGAGCAATAAAATAAAAAACAATTAAAACTCACAGCAGGTATATCGTGAAGAGCAAACAGACCGACGCGGACATCGCCGAGGACAGTCCATTTCTGAGTCTCGCAATTCGGCTCGCAACAATGGTTCATAAATCTAAAAGAGAAATAACAGTAATATGAAAAGCAAACAAAATAATCGTTTTCAAAAATACCTTATAGTCTATCTATTCTAAAAAATAATCTTCAGTTAGTTTAGAATAGAAGTAGAACAAAATAATTTTGAAGTGAAAAGCATTAATTTCGATTATTGAAAGATAATCTGATAGTATACGTCCTCCTGACCTTGCCAAATTCCCCTTGGGTCCCGCGTCGATCATCCTCTCCTTGTCCAGGGTCAGGAAATAATAGTTCTCGTCTCGTATCTCATGCTTCCTGCGCATACGCCGTTGGAACTCTTCTTCGTCAATTAATTCGCCAACGTACTCAATCACAAATTGACCTGAAAATAATTGTTTTTTTTTTAATAGTCGCTATTTTTGACCCAGCTGTGATTTTATTCTAATTTATTTAATTATTTATAACAAAAAAACTATAAGTCTCAGACAGCCGCAGAATCCCTCCCTGAGTCGGATGCAATATATAATGTTTTTCTTGCTGAGGAACAGCAACCAAGTTCGCAGACTATTAAATAGTAAGCTGTTATCGTCACTTATAGATGTTTGCGACGCTAATGGCACCGCGGAAACGCTACTCTCTGCATATAATAGGGGTAATGGAACCTGGATCATTAATGCCGGAACACAACCCAAAAGTTATTATCGCGGTAAACTTACAGACCAGGGGTAGTTCGAATCGAGGCGGGCTCCTATCATCTAGTTAGGTATTGTTCTTTCGCCATTTACGATAGGCTGACCCGGACAGTGGGGGTCAGCATTCTTACTGCGCCCCTGCACGGGGAATCCACTAAACTTACCAGCTTTGATATCTTCCAATGTCTTCAAACCCCATCCTCTGTAGTGTGTTCTGTACGGAGTTAGTTTTGGATAAAGGCGTTTCTCGAACGCTCTGTTATTGCAACGATCACCAGCTCTACACGATGGCCCACATTCTGTTAGTAATACTCTAAAACAATTCAATTTTAGTCTATGAATGAATAAAATCAAAAGGTATGTCTAGAACTACAAGACCACCATTAGGTCTGTCCTATTTCTGCTCAGAGTGGTATTTTATCAGACAGCATCAGAAACTCACATGAGCAACCACGAGGGTATGCTGATGATATCGCACTAGCAAGAGTAGGTTGGTGCGACGCGTATAGGAGTGAAAGGAGTCGCTTGAGAACGGCGGTCTGAAGCTCAATGTGACGAAGACTTGTGCGCATAGGCGTCGAGCGTGACCAGGTCAAATACCTGGGATCTGTATTTCACGTGTTTGGTGAAATCGATTGCGACGTCAAGGCACGCAACACTGCCGTGTGGGTCAAATGGCGTCAGGTGACTGGTGTCACCTGTCCTGTGACCCTAAAATGCCGGCTAAATTGACGGGACAAGACGTTGAACTCCCGCATTCGCAGCCGCCTTCATGTTCGTGACATTACAGACAATTTGCATGAGTTCCACCTTCGCTGGTATGAACACGTTTTACGCCAACCGGCTATTTAGTGGGGAAAAAATGTAGCCACAGCATCGCCGTCTACTAATGAACTCATCATCGGAGATGAAGACCACGCAAAGATAGATGAAAAAATCGGAAATCGGACCGAGGTGAAGCGAAGTTCGGGTTGCGACCGCGAGTTAACGCCAGGATCATATAAATGTTGCACGCTAAGTATGCATTTATTTTATTTTATTTTTATTTATTTGGGAAACAAACAATTACAATACATCACAATATAAAGAAAACATAAAAATTAACAAATCAGTAAAGTTTCCACTTATAGGATGTACGATAAATAAAATAAAACTTGGCTGGCACAATGAAACATCCATGTCTTGGCCCAATTCATCTCCCTATGCTCAAGTCTTCTCTGTCCTGGAGTTGCAAATGTTTAGTAAGTGGGTTGTGGCTGTAAGCTCTGAGATAATATTAAGAAGCTTACCTGTTAAGACACTGTGAATAGGGTCCACAAGGGTCCTCTTCTTTGGGATCACATTCACACTGGGTGAGTGACAATTCAAGATCGTCCACTTTCTTCATACAAACCGAGCCAATTGGCTTGTTTATTTTTAATTTCACGTAATGCGGGGGCAAGAGGGATGATGCTATGTCCAGGGATTCTTCTTGGTTCGGCTCGGCAACTAGTTAAAATGTAATATTCTTAATTAAAGGTCCTTATAATGTAGTAACGGCCAGAATTAAGGGATACCTTATTATCAATTGGCTATCCTATTATCATAGGCCTACCCTATTATCAAAGAGCTACACTATAATCATAGGGCTACCTAGTTATAATATGTCTTATTATCATAAGGCTTATTATAAGCCTAACCTTTTATAATATGCCTACCTGTTATCCTGTATACCTGTTACCTATCATAGAGCTACTTTACTATCATAAGGCTACCCTATTATTATTAGAGCTATCCTATTATCAATGGACAATGCTGGTGAGAAGAAGCAATTAACATGTAAAACCCCTCTCTACAAACTAAGATAAATTAAAATTAATATAATAAATAAATATGCGTTATAACAACAGCCAATCTCTAAAGACAATCAGGGTATACCCATCACGCTTATCCAGCGGGTTACACATACTGGTGGTCTAGCTATGCACGTATCCTCAAGATGTTTTCCTTGACCGTCGGTACATGGGAATTATGTTCTAATACGTACATTAGGCTCGATAAACTGCCTAAGCGGTGCAGGGCATCGCGGGATTTGCACTCATGACCTTTATATTACCAATAAGCTTCCGCGTTTTTTTTTTAATGTTGTTGGTCAGCTCACAGGCTGACAGCCCGCTTAGAATTTAGCAGTTACCGTCTACCACGTAGGTGGGTTGTTTTATCGCCTTTTACGACAGGCCGACCCCGGCCGCAGAGGTTAGTATTCTTTCTCCGCCCCTGAGCGGATAAAAAATGTATGCAATGAAGCACGTTTGAAGAATACCGGTTCACAATGATGCGTCTCATCTGAAATGATGGTAACTTACGTTTCATGATCTCGCAGGCTCGCTGTGCGTGTTCCATGGCGGTTGTAAACGCAGCATCGATCTTCGATTTTGTACTAGATATACGTCCAGAATCACCTAAAACGGTGGTTTTCATTAGTTTTGTCAGAACATTTTTTTCATCGACTAAAATCTCCTACGAGTCCTCCAGACTATGGGGAA
The DNA here is from genome assembly GCA_963693495.1 of Malacosoma neustria. NCBI lineage: Eukaryota > Metazoa > Arthropoda > Insecta > Lepidoptera > Lasiocampidae > Malacosoma > Malacosoma neustria. Next base: position 11,070,234 of record OY856393.1, on the reverse strand, counting down.
ATAGGGTGGTATGTGGAACTCCATTAAACTATCCCCTAAATAAATTCCGTAGTCCTCATATCGTCTAATGCCTGGGATATATGGTAGATGGCTTGACCAATACCGTAACTCGGGCAGTCGCCGATCCGCTCCTTGTATTAGAGCGGACCTCTTGCTTGAGTAAGCCAGGGATGAAAGGATTTTGACTACCTACCACTCTCCTGTGTCAATACTGAATTGAGAGATGTACTCGTAAAAGCAAGGAGATGCGGATGGCGGAAGCTCTTCACTGTCTACGACGCCGGAGGTCGTTGGACGCTCTCCGGCACCGTCTAGTCTTGCGTTACGGGAGCTAAAGTCCGGACGCCGAGCACCAAGAATTTCGTACGTTAACCTGTTATTACCTGTCTCTGTCACTCCTGCGTAAATATAATGAGTCCTCGCTCGCACAGAGCAATGACCGCCGTCCTCGGGGATTGTAAACAATTGTAAAGCAATTTTGAACACCGCCACTTTAGAATGGAATAAATGTTATAATAACTGGTTTGAGCGAATGGAAAAGTGTATTAAGCTACGTGGTGAATACTTTGAAAAACAATAAAAAGTACTATAAGGTTTTAGTTGTGTTTTTCCTTCAAACGACAAAACTTAAAAGGCATGCCTCGTAGTAATTCCAACTCGGTTTAAATCTAAATAAATAATTTATTATAATAACAATTTATTTAATAATTTCGTAAATTTTTTTCTCCTTCAAACATTTTATGTAAACCGCACTTAATACAAAAATGTGACCACTGTCAGTAGGTAAAAAGGTCATTGTACGAAATTCTTCCTGTTCGACGTCCAGATTTTAGCTTGTCCGTTTCCACTCCAGCTCCGACGCCTCCTTCGCAGACATAGAGTTCCCAAACTACCGTATACAAGGAGTACATCCAGAGTTCTACCGGACAATCCATTATCCTATTTAATATCGATTGTAAAAATACAACAGGATTGAATTAAATAACAATTTAAAAAGAACTTCTTAAGCATATGCTTAAAATATTTTAAGTAACATTGCCTCCGTCGTGTTCCGATTCCTTATGTATTTTTCCTCCTAAGGTTCGTCACCTATGGCCCTAATGTTTCTAATAGTACTATCTGAAAGAATAACTTACCTTCTTGGAAGGGAAACACTCGTCCCCGGTTTACCCAATAGTGGTCGTATTGGCCGAAAAATCTAACAACGAACTCGCCTAAACTGTGTTTCACTGATAACACGTTCTCCGGTATCTCGCTCGGATGGAGTATAAGACCTGGCCACCACCTGGAAATACCATTAAATTTAAGCAAGTTAATAAATATTGAATAAAATAATAATAATAATAAAAATTTTGTTATGTGTACTTGACAACTGATCTACTAATAATAACTTTTTTAATTGGAAATAAGTTATACTGGGATAATTATGAGTACAGAAAGCGAGACAGAGAATTTTGGAATAAGCTAGAGTAGGCTTTCACTCTCATCTAAGGAACCCTGCTTGCTTTATATATTATTTATTTTAAAAGTTAATATATAAACATATAAAAATATATATAAACATATAAAAAATATATAAACATATAAAAAATATAAATTATTATTATAATTAATATTTATATATGTAATTGTAATTTTTTCTAATCAAATTATAATATTGTAAACAATTAATTGCAAAAAAAATAAAAACCTTTTTTTAATATATACATATATTATTAGGTCTTTACCTATGAAATTGCCGTTTTGTAGGAAAAACTTTAAACGAATTTTTTTCATGTGTTTTTTATTTGTATTAATCGAAGTAATCACCCATGCAATCAATGCATCTTTGCCAGCGCAGTGGCAGTTTATTGATGCCCTTCTTAAAGAAATCAGCTGGACGGGAGGCAACAAATTCTTCAAAGGCATTTTGTACTGCCTCTCGGGTATTGAATTTTTTTCCCGCCAAGAAGTTATCCAAATTCTGGAAAAAATAGTAGTATGTAGGCGCAAAGTCTAATGAGTAGGGTGGATGACGGAGAACTTCCAACCCCAGTTCTTGCAGTATGAGGTCGCGCGTTGTCGTGCAGGAGCAGCGGAGACAAGCGGTTGACCAATGCTGGTTGAAGATGTGCCAGCTTCTCCATAATTGTGTTCAGTTCTTCACAGTACACATCTGCAGTAATGCTCACCCCGTTTGGTAAGAAGCTGTGATGAATCACACCGGCGCTAGACCACCAAACAGTGACCATCACTTTTCTAGGGGTAAGTTTTTGTTTAGGGCATTATTTAGGTGCTGAACCAGGATCCAACCAACTTGCTGAGCGCTTGCGGTTATCAAACAGAATCCATTTTTCATCGCAGGTAACAATGCGGTTCAAAATTCCTTCATTTGTGTATCTGTTGAGCAGTGCAAAGCACGTCTCAACGCGTACTTCGCGCTGGCGATCATTGAGTTCGTGAGGCACCCATTTGTCAAGCTTTTCTACCTTGCCAATTTGACGCAAATGGACCAATATTGTTTTGACGCTAACGTCGAAAGCTGCTGCTAATTCAGCCGTAGATTGTGTATCATTAGCTTCCCCAATCGCCTTTAATTCGTCATTGTCGACCAGTCTTCGGACGACCGTGAGGTTCATTTTTCAGGTCGAAATTCCCAGAACGGAAGCGAGCAAACCAATAACAGGTGGTGCGTTGGTTTGTAGTGTTAGCTCCGTAAACGTCGTTAATGTTGCGTGCCGCTTGTGCCGCGTTGCTGCCACGACGGTACTCATATTCCATAATTACTCTAATTTTTAACGTATCCATGATGACGAAAAATATTGAAATGCGATGAAAATGTAACACTAATCAATAAACAAACGACTACTTTTGGAAAAAGAATTCCATATTTTTAAAATAAAATTAATATTAATTAGAATTCTTGGCCAAACAAAAATTATTTTGATTTGAAATGGCCAGTACTGCAGAACGGCAATTTCATAGGTAACCTATTACATAGACAATCAGGGATGGGAATCGAACCCGTAATCCTAGCACGTGTTCCAACGTTCGGTAGGCTTTTTTTTATCCGTGAGAAACAGCAGACAGGCTAATGACCCACTTAATAGTAAGCAGTTACGCTAGGGGCACTGCGAACATGGAACCTGGGTCCCTAATGTTGGAACACAACACAAGGTTATTATGGTATACTTTAGACCAGAGGTTCCCTGACTTTTTTCTCATAGACCACTTTCAAAATTTAGCCGGTTCCGGTAGACCCCCTGCAGCTACATTTCTATTATATTCCCAAAACTCGACAAAAAATGTGAAGATCTTACTATGGAAATTTGCGTTGCGGCTGAGTTCCAATACAAATTATTAGTTTTCGAAAAAAAAAAACTGGGAATTGATTGGTTAATTAATTGTAACAGATGAGTAACGTTTATCCTTGGTATTCGTATTATTGGTGAAGAATCAAGCAAGTTTATGCTAGATTGCAAGCACACACACCACAAGTCGTATTTCGTCTCTTTGCACGTCTGAACAAGCGTTGCGGATGGCGGCGGCGGCAGCAGCGGCGCTTTGCAAGTCTTGACATGTTGTACTGAATATGGAATATGCAAGTTTTTACAAGTAACAGTCGCTGAGCTTCTTAAAATATTATCTGCCTACACTGATAGGTGAAGTGAAGCCAACATTTTGCAAAAATAAAATTTTCGTGAAACCCCGGCTTACGAATTGTGAACGTAGACCCCTTTTGTCACGCCAACGTAGACCCCTGTCGAATCTACCGCGGACCCCTGGGGGTGTCCACCTGGACCACTTTGGGAACTAAGGCTTTAGACCCAGGGTGGTTCCCACCCAGAGATGCTTGGGACCCTACGACATAGTACGACCATACGACTAGGGTTGATTTGCGCTACGGAGGCTGCTAAATGTATAAGTAAATGTATAATATATAATGATCTTATACTGAACACTAATCTCTTACCTAAAACCAACCTAGAAAACACGTACTAGAGTTTTTTTAACTCGAAGCCCGCAGCAGGATACTGTAAAACCCATGCTATGTGCCCACATACCCCCGCTCTTGGCAAGGACACCATAAAACCACACCAATGTTTATAAACACTCTCTCTACCCATAAATCTCTGAGACACAACGTGAAAGACATGATATTTATATATTAAGACAATAGACTTACCTATAATTACCAAGCTTAACCCAAACCATCTCCCCGTACAACGGTAAGCGGCCAGTCTCACAATCTTCACACATATATCCGCCTGCGAAAAAAATTACTTTGTAGCCTGGATGTTAAGCCTTTTAAAAACATTGATATAACTATGGTTATGTTAGGCGGCGTGTCCCTACCAACTTGCTCCAACTTTCGGTACCTCTGTACATTAATCCAGAATAACGATGAGATAGGCCGAGACGTGAAAAACAGAGTAAAAGCAGCATGGCTGAAATGGCGACAGGTCTCAGGAACAATTTGTGACCCACGAGTGCCTTTTAGGCTTAAAGGTAAAATATATAAGACCATAATAAGACCTGTCATATTGTATCGATCGGAATGCTGGACCACGAAGAGGAAGGATAAAAGGTATTGCATGCAGCTGAGACGCAAATGTTAAGATGGATGAGTGGAGTCACAAATGGCGACAAAACGACCTTATCTAACTGGTAGAGCTTCAAGCCCGTTTGGCCGGCAACCATCCCTGATCTCCACATATGTCCCCATAATAATCAGTATAAGTGACCCAAATTTCATTCAATTTCTTCCATGAACGGCAGCGTGTTAACAGCAACCTTGGCGTCGCAGACATTTATAGGCGACGGTGCTTGCTGTTGAACGGGCCATCAGCTTGCTGTTTCTCAACAATAAAAAATAAGATAAAATTCAACTATCTCACCTTCAGGTGGGTCGATGTTAAGGCACTCTGCGTGGAAGGAGGTGGGGCAGTACTCGCAACAGATCAATGTACCGCCCAATGCACAAATAAAACACCAGCCGGTGTTTACATGACATGGAACTTTACCTGGTCTGGAAAATATATACAGAGTTATTGGTAATTCGACGCATTCCCGTAAGGTAGTGTTCGTTAAACATCGATAGTCTATCGATACTATCGATAGTACACGACTATCGATAGTATCGATAGTCTATCGATACTATCGATAGTACACGACTATCGATAGTAGCGATAGTTTTTGAAAAACAATCGATACGATATTATTAAATACTTTTTACTCGCAACATTAGTCGCGCTATTGTCTTCGCTATGAGGAATTCCCGAAAAACCTAATATTTCGCAGACTTATAAATCAGTGTGACCAGTTTAGGTATTTCTTTCTTAATGAGAAAGATTTTAAATAATAATAGCGATGATTCACAATCATAAAAATTATATTGAAATTGCAATAACACAAAAGATTTCTCTTTAAATGTTTTTTTACTTTAAGGGACACTATAACAATATTTGGGACTTTTGTAATTTGTTTACCCAAATTATCCTTTAAACAAATTATTCTGCTAGATGCATCCCCATATATTTTACTGAATCATTGTGTGGTAGAGTTTTTCCATCTAGAGTTACAGGTGGGCAGTTTCCTCTCCGAAGAGTAAATGTAGCTTGGGTCGACTTCGTGGCACTGGCTCTGATTCTCCATTTCCTAAGACACTCTCCTATTTTATCTAGCTCCTGTTGAAGAAGCTGGGTTGCCTTTTCTGGGTTCTTATTTCTGGCAAGAATGGCGGTATCATCTGCGAAAGTAGCAGTTAATACCCCGGTTGTTTCCGGTAGGCCTGACGTGAATATGGCATAGAGGACAGGGCCCAGTACCAAGATGATGGTCCAAGAGCGAAAGTGAGAAAATCTTTAGAAAATTACTTTGAAAGCTGGTCAAATTCACCGTTTGCAATTTTGCATAACTATTGATAGTTTTTTGTAAAATATCGATAGCTATCGAATTCAAGAACTATCGAGGTTTAACGTACACTACCGTAAGGTGATAGAAGTGACTATTTGTGATAATTTTAGCCCCCATATGCATATTTATCATTTTGAGTTATAATGTTTTTAGCTTTTTTCAAAATAAATCAAAAATGCAACATCAAAAATTTATTTAAAATAATGTTTTAATTTAAATCTGATTTTTTCTTTTGCTTTATAAAATCGATTAAACACTGGCTATTTATCAATATTAAAACAACAATTATTGGTCCAAATTTAAAAATGCCAGATGAAAAACGATATACCCTGTATATTATTTTGACGACTTCCTGGCATAACGATTAACACTCTTCAGTACACTTATGACATCTCCGATTCCTGTCTCACATTAAATCACACATCTCACAGAAAAGTATATATGTACAGGGGCGGAGACAGAATACTGACCTCTGCGGCCGGGATTGACCTGTCGTAAAAAGCGACAAAACAACCCAGACTAGCTACGTGGTAGGGCCTCAAGCCAGTCTTGACGGCGGCCACCTTTGGTCTTAAGTATGCCGCCATAATAACTTTGTGTTGTGTTCCAGCATTAGTGACCCAAGTTCCTGTACCCGTATTATATTAGTTATCTATTACCCATAACACATGTGCTATGGGTAATAGATAACTAATGCTATGCTACTCACTTTGGGGCTAGAGGACACTGTGTGAATTTTACCATTATATTTATTTTATTTTTAATAGACTGCAAAACTAGCTAAACGATTGAATATGACGAATAGCAGTTATATGTGTATCCGAGTGAGCTGCACCGATGCAAGTCAATGTCAATCTTCATAAATAAAAAAATACTTGTGTAAACATTAAAGATAAAAAAACTTACCTATAATCATAATGTCTGGGACAGATAATATGTGAACCAGTCAATATCTTTGTTCCAGCAGGAATGCATTTTGTAAACGTATGGTACGTAGCTGGACATCGAACACATCTCGCCAACTTATCACCACTAAACCTTGTTTTACATCCTCTTGGATCATCAGAGACACAAGTATGACACACATGTCTTGGACATGTTAATGCTTCAAAATGTTCGTTGATTTTCTTTTTGCTTTTCGACGGTTCGCCAGAATTGAACTGACTCTGCGGCCAATGGACCAAACACCCCAGATGGTAATATCTATGACAGTGGGCAACACTACACTTTTGTCTAAACTCAACATCTGTTTTAGATGTTGCAGATTTACAAACAAAACACACTGGTATATCATATTTTTCACAGTCATTGCACTTAAAGTTCGAATAATCCAGTGGCTTTTCACGTTTCTTCAATTTTACATCAACTATCTCACATTTTCCAGGAGCTATGTCCCAATCAACATCATCGTCACTGTATGAGTCATAGTTATTGTCAGCTTTATTCAAAATTTCTCCCATTTTCAATGCCAACTTTCTCTCAAAATCAGCTTCATCTACTACAAATGGTTCAGACTCCTCCTCCATAGAAATATTTTCTTCAGAAATGTCACATCTTTCATCTTGACTCTCGGAGTCCTCTAGACTCTTGCCCTTTCTACTTTTCTGTTTTTTTTTCCTACCTCGAATTGGTGGATTTACTTTCACAACTTCCACAGTTTTTTTCACACATTCAATATGGAACATCCCATGGCATAATTTACATTTTATCAAATTATTTGTATTTTCACATATTTCACAGACCTTCTCTCTGATCAAGCCTTTAAATAAGTGCGGTTTAGGTTGTGTCAACTGCTCAAAATACATTTCAACTTCATCTACCTGATCATCCCAAATTTCATTTTCATTATGAATTACCTGTTCGGAGTTTAGTCTCTCAGTGTTATCTGTTTCACTATTTTTCAATGAATTATTTAGATCTTCAGCAGCGGTATTGGAATTGTATATTTCAAAAACTTCCAATTCTTCTTCAAGATCAGAATACTCTTCATTGTAAAATGGCTTGGATGCTTTCCTTCTAGGTTTTTCTCTAGGTGAACTATAATTTTCATCTTTATTGACTGCAGTCTTTTTCTTTTTTGGCTTTTTATCAATAATCTGTTTTAGACCTTTCACTAAATTCGATTGCTCAATTTCATCTGCCTTTTTATGGTCCGATTTTATCTCTTCTTCATACAGCCATGTATTATACAAATATTGAACAATTTCTTTATTTGACAGTTGTGGGTTTTCGTCGATCAAAGCATCCCGACGTAGTTCTAAATATTCTACAAATTCGGGGATATCCATGTAGTCCACATCTTTATTTCCATTTTTCTGTATCTTTTTTTTAACTTTAATGCTACTCTTGTCAGAATCAATGGACATATTTAGTACATTCCTCATGGAATTTTTGTTGTGATAAACATTTTCTTCCACTTTTGTTCGTGATTTTCTGCACAATAATGGTAAATCCATTTCCCCCGAATCTATTGACTCTGTTTCACCAGAAAAAATTTTTGTAGTCAACTCTACATTTTCACTTTGTGTGTTACCGGCTTTTACGTTTGATTCGGTATTACTATATTCTATATAATCCATGTAATCAGTTAAAAACTTTTGTTTAACTTCACAACTTTTTGAAGAATTTTCAGGTGAAGTACTTGATTTATTAATTTTCGTAATTTTAAGTAATCTATCACCTTTAGAATTTACTTTATCTGACATTTGAACCACTAAATCCGCTTTATTATTCCATGGCGTATCACTATCTGATGTAGTAGCAGTATCAGATTCTTCATAAAATTCTTTTGTAATTAGTTTCTTCTTTTTATTTATCAAACTATCTCTTACACTTCGAGATACTTTCTTACTAGTTGCATTTTTATTAAGGCCTTTAACCAAACCTGATTGCTCAATATCATCACTTTTTCTTAAATCCGACTTCTGACTCTCTTCATACAAATATGTCTGGTAAAGATATGATATTATTTCATCATCAGTAAGACCTGGATTTTCGTCGATTAAAGAATCTTGTCTAAATTCTAGATATTTAAGAAATTCTGGGTCTTCTAGCGGTCTATCTGAACTCGCACGTAACTTCCGTTTATAGTTGTTATCTTTTTTATTGATAGATACGACACTATCTTCGGAATTTAGAGACACGGCATCAATGTCGAAATCATCGTCATCACTATCTTTTAAGTCAGGAGAATCACTGTCGTTATATCCATTTTCTAAATAATAAGATTCTTGTACGCTATGTAATAGTTTATTATGCACTTTTGCTTCAGGAATAACATCAACTACCTTTACATTTTCAGCTATTTCAACTGTTTTATTTGATAAAGTATTAGTCTTCAAATGAGTTATTACATCATTTTTTTCAACATCTTCTTTATTTTGTAAATTAGTGCCGTTTGATTTATTTTCATGTAATTTATTTTCAAAAAATGTTTCATTTACCATTTCATCCCCAATTTTTGCTGTTTGACTCTCACTTGTAACAGTACTAGTGATTGTTGGAATTTCTTCTGCTTTTTTTGTTTGGACATCGGATTTGTGGGTATTTTCTATATTACTACTATTTTTAAATAGTAGTTTAGTTACTACATTATCTTCGGAAGTACCTTCATTTTTAGATTTATATTCATTTATCTCTTTTAAATTAGGGTCCATATCATTTAACATTCGACCATGCATTGTGCAAGATACATGTAATTCGTTGCCTATAACTGTATTGACTTGAGGACTAGTAAATGACAAGTTTTCATTGCAAATTTGAAGTTCAAAGCTTTTTAAGCTTTCAGAAACATTTTTCGAAGCATTAGTTTTATATATACATTCGCACATATTTATGTCATGAAGTGATGTAGTATTATAATTTATAAAATCTTTTTCTGTATAGGTGGTATTTTCATAATGATGAATATGACCACTTTCTATCGAAATTATGTTTTTCGTTTCTATATCCCTGTTTTTATTGAAGTTATGAATATTTTCAGTAGTTTCAGATAGTACCATAATTTCATCGTGTTTTTTGGGCTCATCATTAAGTTTGTTACTCATAACATCAACAGCATTACCAACCACAGTTGTTTCGTCGATCGAATTACTATATTTTCCTTGTATATGGCTTACATGGAGTTTTTTTAAAGGTATTTTACTATTTTCTTTTAAAGATACAACAGGATGATCGTCATTTTGTTTTTTTATGTTATTTATTTCAATATCACCATTTACTAGTTTTTGTTCAAGTAAAATTCCACTATCGTCAACTTTTGCTGGATTACCTTTTTCACTATGATCTATTCGGTTGGGTTTGAAAACATTTTCGTCACCTACAAATCCATTAACAACTTTTGACAAGTCTTTAGACTTGTCTGCTGATTTATCTAAAAAAATAAAACTTTTAGCCTCAGATTCATTGTTAAAAAGGGTATCTTCAGCAATTTCTAAATTAAATTCTGCATTAAGAATAGAAGTACGAACTTTTACATCTCTAGTAGACGAAGACGCTTCAGTGGAATCTGTAAATTTTAAAAATAAATGTTCAAGAAATTGAAGATGTGAAAATTGAGAAAATAATGAGACCGCCAAAAACTTCAAAATGCTTAAACTATTTTAGATCTATTTAAGAAGCCAAAAATTATTGATCTATAATTAGTTTGAGATAAAAAGCTTAAATCCTAATAAAATGACATACCATTGTCTTTTCCTTGAGATATGTTTTCTGTTAATTGAGTGTCATCATTTTGGTCATCAGTTGTATTTGTGTTTTCTTCATTAGCCATTGTTATATCATGCACAAACTCTATTTCACTATTTATGCAACTCGTTTGAGAATCTTCAGAATCTGTAATTTTTCTTGATATACAACTATTTTCATTTGAATTTTCCGAGTCTAAATCAATCATGTCCAAATGATTTATTACAATAATATCTGTTTTTGAACTTGTGTTTTTATCAGTAATATTGTTCAACAAAACATTCGTTCCACAACCTATATTTGACGTGTAGGTATCATCAGGAATTTTTCTAGGCGAAGACACCAAGTCATTCAGTTTCAAGTTCATTGAGTCTAAACTTGTTGATTCAGTTTCTGATTCCATATTTAAATGTTCCAAATTTACCGAAACCTCTAGGCGAACAGATTCCCCATTTATTTTGTTCAATTCATCTACTTTTTCACCATGTTCCATAAAATTTTCAATTCCTTCTGCCTCTGATAAATTTTCACTAGCTATCAAACCTTTCTGGTCACCATTAGCTACACAATCATTGCGCTCGCAATTTTGAGCAGTTTTATCAGATGACAGGTCAGTTGTTGAATTCACTTTAGTGATTTGTGAAGTAATAGTATTATCATCAGAGCTATGTTTAATTGTATCTACTTTTTCTTCATTAACATCAATAATGACTTTGTCGGTTAGATGAGGAATATTTTTTATTTTATCACACTGCAAATTTTGACAACTTTCATTAGTTTCTTCAAAATTCAGTTTTTCCTGTATTTGTTCCATTATAGGAATTTTCATATCAATATTTGTTATTTCTACAATTGAGTTACTTTCATCTGTTTTAAAATCTACTTTTTGTTTCATAATATCAGACAATGTCTTATCAGATGACCGATTTTTAAATAAATTTATTTCAACATTACTGGAATCAATGGAATTGTCACACTGTTTAAGAACACCTTCATTTGATTTCTCAGCAATGGCACCATCAATTTCCATTCTTTTGTTGACTTGGTCAGTTTGATTGCAATCTTGTGAAGCAGTCTGATCAACATTCAATCTCATCTCTGGCATCATGAAATTTTTCAAAATATCTGTTTTGTCAACTAACTTATTAGTACTATTTGATGTCTTCTCAGTATTATTGCATTTGGTGTGTGACTCAGATCCAACATCTATTTTACTTACATCATTGTTAGTCACAACCTTAATTGTATCAGGTAAAACCTTACTATAATCATGTTCATTTTGATTAAATAACAAAGTAAGAGATTCATTGCCAGGTCTTCTTAAACTGTACGGTTTTATCGCATCTTTAGGTAGAATCTTCCATTTCTTATTATTAATTATTTTAATTACTTTCAAGACTTGAGTTTTTACTTGGACCTTTTCAGGGGTCTGTGATTTAGCTTTTTGTAACCATCTATCCATGTGAGATTGCTTTTGTATTTTAGTTATGCCAGTTTTAGCTGCCATGTTGTCTAAACAAGCAGTTACGACTTCAGATACGTCTAGAGACTTATTTCTTGACTTATTTTTTGACCGCTCTGTGTCATTTGTTTTTCCATCATCTTCAGAAAATAAACTATCATACAAACTTTCACTCAAAGACACGTCACTATCAGTTCTGACTAGTTTTTTCATTAATTTAGGTGTTGACTTTTCTATTCTAGATTTTTCAAGTATATCATTGAACATATCTATCCTCAATCTTTTCGGTTCTCTATATAACGTTTCTGCCTCATCTACTGATGTTTTCCACAAAGCTTGTTTCTTTTCTGATATGAAAAAAGCAGCATACAAACGAGGATCTCTCTTTTTATCCTAAAATTGAAACAAACATGTCTAACTTACATTAAGTATTGAATTATCGAAAGCTCAGTATGAAGTTAGTATAAATGTAATTATCAAAATATATGGTTAAGGAATATTTTGTACATGGATAAATTAGATTTTACATTTAAAAAACTTAAGAACGAAATATGCTGATCTTTTAATATTATGAAGAATTAATTACACAACTTTACAAAAATAAATATATGTATATTTTTTTTTTTGTTGCCTTGGATATCACTACGAATTTCTATGTTTCAAAGTGCGCAGTTTACGAATATATTCATGAAAATAATGAATATGCTCTATTTTTTATGATTTCAGCGTATCCTATATTTTAAAGAAATAAAATAGCATCAAATTATGAAGAAATTGTGCAAAAAATGTGGATAAGCTTTTAGAATTCAGGAGCAAATATGAGTATAAAGCTGTATTTTCTCCACAGTCATCTGAATAGATTTTCTGATAATTTAGGAAATTATAGTGAGGAACAAGGCGAGCACTTCCACCAGAATCTAAAAGTAATGGAGGAAAGGTAGACGGGACTGCCACATGATGACAGGTTACTGCTGGTCTTTAAAAGAAATTGTCCCCTAAAAATTGTAGAATAAAAGTTCATAAAAGATGTTTCAATGAAAAATAACATGGATTTTCAATATTTTCCTACCTCTTTACTTTGATGCATACTATTATAATAAAAAATACAATATAAATATTTTCAATTTTTTTTCATATTATTTTTTTTTCATTTTATAGAGCATATCTTCCAAAATCATTGAGTTTCATGAACTGTGAGCATAAATATATCAGAAATAAATCTTATATCAAGGACAACAAAACAACCGTTGACCAGTGTTATTATATTATCTTATATATAAAATTCTCGTGTTACAATGTTCGTTCCCGTACTCCTCCGAAACAGCTTGACCGATTCTCATGAAATTTTGTGAGCATATTGAGTAGGTCTGAGAATCGGCCAACATCTATTTTTCATACCCCTTAGTGATAAGGTCACTATTCCACGCGGACGGAGTCGCGGGCACAGCTAGTGTTAACATAAAAACGGAAATATTTTATTAAGTAACTTTAATTGTAACTAATGTAAAAAAAATATAAACCTCAGCTGTGAATTGGTCTCTAGTGGTTTCAAATTCAGTGAAGCCTGTGTAGTTTCGCAGCATATTATCCACGATCCAGCTACGCCGACCATTATCAGCAAAGAATGTAACATGAATTATATAATGCTCCACTCTGCCAAATACTATGAACAAAAAAATTCTTCTTATACATGTGTAAAAGATTATCAAGCCAGTTAAGTTTTATACAGTTGCGAGAAATATTGTCTTCTTGTTTTTCTCTCTAAACTGCATATGAACTAGTAAATTTTAATAATGAAACCATTTAAAGTTATTATTTTTTTTTTATTGCTGTAGGACAACAGACAGGCTAACGGCCCGCTTAGAATTTAGCAGTTACCATCGCCTATAGATGTTTGCAATACCAGTGGCATCGCGAACACGCTGCTGTCCCATAAAGGTACAGGAACTTAGGTCACTAATGCCGGAATACAACACAAGGTTATTATGGCGGCATACTTAAGACCAAAGGTGGTCGCCATCCAGACGGGTTTGAGGCCCTAGCACGTAGCTAGGGTGGGTTGTTTAGTCGACTTTTTCGACAGTCCGACCCTGGCCGCAGAGGTTTCTTCGCCCTTCTTTCTCCGCCCCTGCATGGATAAAAATTATTATGGGGTTGGAATACCAAAAACAAAATTTTATAGTATTACCTATATATAGTGTTTTGTCTATATTTTATCAACATATTTTTACCATACAGTACATTATACAGTAAATTATTTCTTCCTGCATTTAACCCGCATAATGTCACCACATGTTCTCTTTCTACTGTCCTATGTTGGCCATCAACTCAACATTCATACCATATTTCATGCAATCCAACCATATTTTCTTTGATCTATCTCCTCCTGTGTCCATCCGATCTCATTTTTATTATTTTCCTTGTTAAATGACATTCGTCTCTTCATATTATATGACTTATTCTGTTACTTTTTTGTTTTTCAGCCAATGTGTTACTTCCTATAATAAACTACTCTACACATCCATCTAATTCAAACTCAAATTTGATATTCAAAATAAGTTCCTATATAGAACATATTTTGAATGTCAAATAAGTATTTTATAATATTATTTGCAATATAAACTAAAGTTACCAATGCTTCAGTGTTTAGTTGTTACAAGGAGAAGATACACATCTCGATAGCATGTAACATCCTTTCAAACTTCTAAACCTTTATCACTCAGCATTCTGATCTATACAATAAGACAGGCCTTTCTACATACATTATTTATATATACTAATTCCTAAGTTACAAGTATATTATGAAGCTGTGATGTTGTATCAGAAAATAGTGGTCACTAGTAACTTTAATAACTTTACTTTGCACATCTTAACACTTTAATATTTGCACATCTTATAGATATGTTACATGTGGGCACTTTAATATGTATATACAATAATAATAACCATTGTACATCTTGTTATACCATGTATACAGCAAATAAATTTAATTTGATATGATTTGACTTTTTATGTTTTGCATTTGAGTATTAACTACAGTGCACCATTTAACTTAGATATTATTTTTCTTTTATTGCTGAGGAACAGGAGACAGACTGACGGCCTACTTAATAGTAAGCAGTTACCGTCGCCTATGGATGTTTGCGACGCCAGGTGCGCCACGAACCCAATGCTATCCAATAGAGGTATAGGTACCTAGATCACTAATGCCAGAACACAACACAAGGTTATTATGGCGGCATTCTTATAAACCAAGGGTGGCTGCCATCCAGACGGGCTTATGGACCTACCATGTAGCTAGGATTGTTTTGTTTTTTTTAACGAGAGGCCTACGCCGGCTGCAGAGGTTAGTATTCGTACTTCATCCCGGCACGGAGATATAAATAAATAAATGGCTTAAAAACCATATTAGCTAACTTTTTTACTAGCCAATGAATCTGAATTTTCTTAGTGAAGGACAAAAATATAGAATATTTAAATCAATCATGCAACTACTCAATTGTAAAGATAATATTTATTACTTTAAAAAACCATATTATACTTTAAAAATATATATATATATATATATATATATATATATATATATATATATATATATATATATATATATATATATATATATATATATATATTTGTTTCAAAAAATTCAATTAATTAGATGCAGAATAATAATTTTAAATCAAAAAATTTATTACCAGAATATAAAATGGTTTACCATTTGGGTGTATTAAAAGTTAGCAATAATATGACCAGTGTTGTATAAGGAACAAATGGGCCCCTGACTCGACAGCAACAAATATCAAATTTTTAACTTTATCTAGTTATCATGGGCTACTTTGGTCCAGAAAATAAAGCAAGAAGGGATCTACAAAAGGATGCACTGTAGTTTTCATGGGATGTATAAGAAAAATAGTAATAATAATTTGATTTAATCTCAAAAGTATCTTCCTACAATTGTGTTTTCTTTCTCTTTATCTTTTAACTAGTATATGAATTTCTCTTAAGGAGTTTTCTTCAATAGTGAATTAGTAATTTAAAACATATAGTATATTTTATTATAAAATGTATTGTACTAAAATAAATGAAATACACTAAACTAAGAACAATAACAAACATTTCCCGATATATTAAAACAGAAATTGAAACTCTATATAAGGCTAATAATACCAGTTATACTTTAAAACGATATATAATATCACAACTCATCATATATTTAATATAGAGCCTAGTTTTTGATCATGAATAAATGAAATATTTTAAAATTAGAAATAATGATACCATAATTCAAAATTTTACCACAGAAGCTTGCTAGAAGCTACCATACAATTAGAATATAGCTCACCATAAACTTAATGTATTTGGATACATTGTTACTATCCTCAGTAAACAATCTGATCATATATATAACCATCAGAATATATCTGGTACCTGTCACATAATTCCAGAAAACTTAAAAAAAACCACTATATTTGGTTAAATATTTGGGACGAAGACCGTGTCAATGCACTATATACTCAGACATGTCATGAAATATGTAACAATATACCTTAATTATGCATAAAAACAACAGTTCGCAATAAGCATAGAAAAGTAATGGAATTCTATAGACTATACTTACATTTTTTCTTAACAAACATCCCAGATTCAGGTTCTCGAGTAATGATGCAAGGCCAGAAGGGATATGTTCCCATACGGGCCCAAGCCATATCTCCAACTTGAAACATGCATTTAGCCTCTAACTCAAATAATTCATTTTTTGATGGCGCTTTATCTTTGTTCTCTTTTTTCTTCTTTCTATTATCAAAATCTAAAGTTTTCACAACTGATGAGTTCTCTAAAAGCCCATTCTGTTTAGAAGTATTTACAATGAATCTGTCTGACCTCTCAAGAATATTATTCAAGTGTGAATTAGTGTTTGAATTTTTTTCTGGTGAAAATAGGTTTTTAATCAATATCACAGGATCATCGACGTCCTTCCTTTGTATTAGGTCTTTTTGTACATAAACTTTGGAATTTTTTTTCAATGGTGATGTAGTTACTATTTCTTCAGCAAACCTACTTAATGATATGTTCTCCTGGTAGATACTTTCTAATTGATTTTCTAAGGACAACTCTGAAGTTTTTTTTGGAGATTCTGTTTTTATTGATGTATTTGAGGCATGCATTTTATATGGCGATTGAACCCTCATTGGAGACTTCTCATTAGCCTTTGGCGATTCAATTTTTTTCACATCATCTATTTCAGTTTTTAGCCTACGAGCCCGTCCATAGCGGCTTAGACTAGTGCATTCAGAGTTAGCTATAGGTGATGTAACTCTAGCCGTCAAATTTGTTTCAAGTTCTCGTTCAACAAGTGACCGTTTTTTTGGTTTCATTTTAGCAGATATACATTCAACACTTTTGCTATCATCTGTACTCATATTATCAGAATCATCCATTTTAATATTATTAATAACAAATGCTATTTATGCGTCGCTGACGTAATAACATTACATTATACTGATACCAATTATTTATTTTTGTTTTAATATTTTCCTAATTTCCAAACAGATTTCTAATAAAAATACAAACTCAATATATATTAACTTAGTTCTGATTGTCTATTGAATCGTAACTTTTAATTCTGAAACATAAGAAATAAAATTAAGTTTCGATTTTAAAACAATTAGGTTAGTTCAATATTTGCTTCAAATAACACATTTAGTACTCTAAAAGGAAAGATTAACAGATATAAAGCTAAAATATCGACTTACGATAATAATATGTACATACATAGCACCGGTATCCATGATTTGCACTTGTGATTTCGCTACACAGGCTTTCCCTTGAAATCGTCTTATATCGAAAACTTAATATTCTTTATTTCACGACAGTCAAAGCACTTGGGCCACATCTAATACCAGCTTCATAATGAGAAAATTACACAGTTACAAAATTAATAACTAAATACCCTAGCATCAATTGCTCGTTCGAACAAAGTCCTAATTTTGTTCCAAGACAGGACTACATCAAAATATGGCACGCGCCATTATGATTTCTCCCAATTCAAACAGTTTAACGCTGAGATAGCAAAAGTTTTACATAATTTTTAATATATACTAAATTGTTTAAAGTAAATTATTCAATAACGACCTTTAAATAAATGATTTTATTTGAATTAAAAATGATTATAAGTTCAACTCCAAGAAGGTACCGACGCTCAGTACCGCGAAAATAAGTTTAGTGAGGGGAAATACAGCTGATAAGTAGTGATAGGTCAATTGAATATTAAAAATTCATCAATATTGTAAATAATAGATCTGTAATGAAATTAACAATTTGTAATTATCACTGACCTATAAATAAAGTTCTGAAAGTATTCAATAAAATTAGTTGATAATTTGGTCAACAATAAATTACTATGCATTGAAAGTATTTATTTGACAATGGAACAAGGCGCTTTTAGTAGAAAATATTAATTTAAGTATGACTTTTTTTGCATGAGCTTGACTGATCTAAATATTGGATTATAATTAGTGTAATTTCATACTGAATTTTATCATTAGCTGCAAGCACACTTGTAGTGTTAACTCCTTTTGTTAAGTAGCTTGATAAATTGTCATTGAAAAATGATATTTTAAATAATTTATAGTGATTACTAATCGATAGTCAGATAACTATTTTCCTTTTAAGCTCCTCCCTAAAACAGAATGTCATAAACAAAGATATTACACTAAAGTTCATTGACTCATTGCTCCTTATCAAATCAAACTACTTTTACTTTTAGTACAACTTAATTACCATTTGAGATCGTATGAAATAAATTCGTGTTTACATTATTTACTAAAGAATGGAGTGTATGTTTTCTAAATTTAGATAAAAACTTCAGACTCTTATAGTCAATCTTATCGCACATCCACGTACTTAATGCGTTGCAGCCAATGAGTCCAAAGATTAACATATGATTTATACATAAAAATTACCTAACAGAATTGGAGACTGGAGTTACATTTTACTTTTTGTTAGAAATTAATTATCATGAGCAGCGAACCTACTTATGAAATGTCAAGCCTTGACACATGTCAATCTTGGTGGTATATTGTCAAAAAGAGTCATCTTTAAGACGCTTTATAATATTGATAGTAAGTTTTTATCTATTACCCACACATATCCCTCTTCCCATTAATGTTAACTGTTTATTAACTTTAGTTCATTCCAAATATGTATGTATTTATTTCAAGTAAGTTTTTAATTAAAAATAGTACACAACAGTATATATAACAAATATTTATTAATGTAACAGTATTATTACTTACCTCACAACTAATTATTTGCTGTCCTCAGGATTAGAGATAGACCAAACCGATCACCGCGTTCAGCTTTTTTTATAAATCTCCATTAAATCTGCCGCTTCTTATTTTGACATTGGCAAAATAAATGCCAAAAGCGTTGGAGACATACCTACCAAATTTGAATTGGACTGAAAAATAGGTTTTAATATTTGGTTTACATACTTCTGCTGAATAAAACTTAAACAAATATTTTAGTAGCTGCCAGGATTTTTATGTTTACAAAAATTATCATTACTCTCTAATACTTAATAGCCTCGTGTTACATATCGGCACTATTGACCCAAGTTTCAATTCCCCATCGCAGATGGCAGCACGTTAGCGATACCCCTGGCGTCGCAAACATCCAGCGATGTTTCGAAGCAAAAAAAAATACTGGTCTATGATTGCTCTACAATAGAGTATTTTTTTTAGTCTACAGTGACGGTAGTTTTGAAGAGCAGTATTTTGTGCAGAACAGAGCATTAGTTGATATTTGTTTTTTACAAATGTTTTTTTGTTAATAACAAGAATTTTTTAAACTTAATTTTTAAATTATTTTAGTCAGTCAAAAACATGTTCTTGGGAATTTTTAGCGGGAATCTATAGCATTAAGTATTAGGATCCTTGGTGTCGACATCACGAATGATATACAGTTTAGGGGACAATTGAAGGGTAAAGCGAAGCTTGCCTCCAAAAAGCTAGGTGTGCTAAACCGGTCCAAGCCGTACTTCAGTCCAAGGCAACGGCTTGTGCTATAAAAAGCACAGGTCAGACCGCATATGGAGTACTGCTCACATTTATGGGCTGGAGCACCAGCCTGTCAGCTCAATCCCTTAACTTGTTGGTAATCCCATACTTACAGACGGCTTAAATACGCTTGGACTTCGCAGAGGCTTTGCGTCTCTTTGCGTATTGTACCGTCTGTACACCGGGGAGTGTTCTGAAGTACTATTCAGAATAGTGCCCTCGTCGTCTTTCTAACACCGCACTGCCCACCATCGGCTGGGTGTTCATCCCCATTTCTTGGAGCCTCTTCTTTCTTGTACGAAACGGTTCTTTAAAACGTTCATGCTACGTACTCTCAGGATCTGGAATGAACTTCCGGCTAAGGTTTTCTCAGCGCGGTACGATATGGGGTTCTTCAAAGAAGGCGCTAAAAAATTTCTTCGAGGCCAGCATCGCTGAAGTTGTTGTAGAAATTAATAGAATTAGAGAAAAATAGAATAAAAAAATTAGATTTTTTTAGCCGTGAACCCATTAAGTCGTGAAGTTTTAGTAAAGAAATTACAATAAAATCTAATCGAAATATTTATTGCTTAAATTACTTTTTTATGCGTTCATTCGTTCTATTTGCATATCGCCCTTACTGTATACTTATTCTTTACTATATTTAGTTTATCTTTTCTGTATATTTAGTCTGTTTTATACGGTCAATCTACACTTTTATTATTCCGAAATGTGTCCCTTGGTGCCGAGCCATTATTATTAAGAAGAAGAAGAAATGTGTCCCCTGAAGTCCCCTCTCTAATAATGTCATTTTGATATTGACACTAATTGACAGTCCGTTTGAATGAACTACTATTTCTTTATATATAATTTTCAATAAGTATTTCGAACTAATATTTCAAGATTAGTTTTTGTGAAATAAATAATGTCTGTTGTTACTAAAACTAAAGATAATAAGCCTGAGCCAGTGGCCTATAGCGAGGCTGCTTTAAGAAATAATGCTGCTGTGGTGGAATATTGCAGAACTTCTATGGCTGCGTTGTCGGGATCGACTGCAGGTAAATATTTAATTCTTCTTTTATTATTTAGAACTAGTGCTTGCATCTGGGTTCCTCAACATACCTATTTTCTTATAAACATACATATAATCACGCCTCTTTCCCGTAGGGGTAGGCAGAGACCACTTCTTTACACTTGCTACGATCCTTACATACTTGTTTCGCTTCGTCCACTTGCATTATTCACTTCATACATGCCCTTCGGTTTAGGGTACGCCTTTTTTCAAGACGTCCCTGATCTGGTCTCGAAACGTCCGCCTAGGTCTACCCCTTCCAACACTTCCATTCACACTCGCCTTTTACACTTTTTTCGTCAATCGTTCTTCATTCATTCTCTCAACATAGCCAAACCATCTCAGCATACCGAACACGAGTATTATATTACATTTCTGTGCGTTATAGTCATCGGCTTAATTAACAGAATATATAACTCCACAAAATATCAAATTAAGACTTAAATTTAACTATTTTTTTATTGCTATGGGGCAGCAGACAGGCTGTTGGCCTACTTAGAATTTAGCAGTTACCATCGCTTATGGGTGTTTGCAATGCCAGTGGCATCGCGAACAGGCTGCTGTCCCATAAGGGTGCAGGAACTTAGATCATTAATGCCGGAAAAAAACAAGGTTATTATGGTGGCATACTTGAGACCAAAGGTGGTCACCATCCAGATGGGCTTGGGCCCCAACCATGTGGTAGGGTACGTAGCTAGGGTGGGTTGTTTTGTCGCCTTTTATGACAGGCCGACCCCGGCCACAGAGGTCATTATTCTATCTCCACCCCTGCATGGATAAAAACAAAATGGCTAGTGGAGTATTTTGAAGTTCTAGTGCCACAAAAATATGGCTAATTTGTTATGAGTGACAGTGTTATGAGTAAAATAATTTCTATGTTTAGTAAAAAAAAATTTTTACTTGCTCCTGTAAAGTTTATACAAATGGAGTTAGTTACACATTCTGATGATTAAGTCGATGAATAGTATCAATTAAAATTTTCTGAGTGTTAATAGGCCCTCTTGCAGTTTTATAGTTATAAAATGGTAATTTTATATATGAGGCGTGTAGTTGCATTTTCAATCAAATTCAACTAAATCAGCAGGGGTTAAGTTCAATTTACAATATTTCAAAAAGATATTGTTATAGTGGGTTTTGCAACTACACACCTTATATGGATCCTAATTTTACACATTTTTTTGTCATATGTTTTATCATAATAATTTTTATGTCAAATTCCAGGTGTGCTGGGCCTAACTGGACTCTATGGATTTGCCTTCTATGTGTTAGCAGTAGTTGTACTATGGATTATGTTCATGATCAAAGCTGGCTCTAATTGGCACAAGTACTATGTTTCACGACAGAGTTTACTTACAAATGGCTTTCTAGGAGCTCTATTCACATACATATTATTCTGGACATTCATCTATGGAATGGTACATGTGTATTAAAATGTAAAATAAATTTAGAATAAGATATGTATGAAGTTTTCAACACTTATTTTGATGATTTCCATGGTTTAGCGGTTGTTGAATGTGAATTGTGCACGGACCCCGTAAAAGTCGCCGACCCGGCAAAAGTGTCACCCTGCACACCCAAACTGGTTGTAAAATCTTTGCCACAACTATTATAACATGTGTCGACTCCATATAATGTGTATAATGTGGGATGGGCAGGAGGAAGAAGATTAACATATTATAATGTAATATAAAATAAGTTAAAATTGAAGCTAGTTAATTTTTTCTTATTAAATTGCTTTTATAAGGGTGAAACTTAAATTCTAGATAAAATAGTTGATTCCACTTGCTCCAGAACTAGATCTAACTGTATCTCTGGGGCAAGTTTCCTCTCCCATTTTTAATTAACTAATTCTGCAAATATTAATATTTTATATTTTAAAATGAGTGAAGTGGGCTAAGTTATCAATAAGTCTGTGGCAAACAAAGTGCGGGCAAGCTGCGGGTGAAATGTACAAAGTGCAAATAAAAGAAGTGGCAATGAAGGCTTTTCGAGTGCTGCTGAGAGCACATGCACACCCGTTTGATGTACACATCAACAGTAAATAGTTGATTTAAATGTATGTTAAAAATACAATAATGGGTTACTTAGTAAAATGGCTTATGTTTAGAGAAAAAGAAAAGGACTAGCAAACTAGCACAGAGGTCATGACATGTGCTTACAGTGTTCGCTGCATTCTTTGGCTCTGACATGAAAAACTTTCAAGCACTTGGAAGAAGATAAATTATACAAAACATATAATAGTGGTTAAAAATGTCTTTTAGTTGTCTATAGTTAATTTCGCTGCCATCACAGAAGGCCTTAAATATTTTTCAAATAAAATTTTATTGACCAAAAATATTTTCTTAATAAATTATGAAAAACTATATTTGTTGCATTTGGGTGTAAAGTATTTACTTTTTATTATAATTAAATGTACCTATTTAAGGGATTTTGTGTTTTATTTAAAATGTGAGATGTAGGGAGCTTATGTAGATGATATATCTTGTTCCATAACATTTTCATTGACTGACTATTCCTAGCTGCAGACAGGCTAACGGCTCGCTTAGAATTTAACAGTTACCGTCGCCTATGGGTGTTTGCATCGCGAACACTGCTGTCCCATAAGGGTACATGAACTTGGGTCACTAAGGCCGGAACACAACACAGTTATTATGGCGGCATACTTAAGACGAAAGGTGGTCGTTATCCAGACAGACTTGAGCCCTACCATAGCTAGGGTGGGTTGTTTTTTCGTCTTTTACGATAGGCCGACCGGTCGCAGAGGTCTGTATTCTTTCTCCGCCTCTACACGGATAATATGACTTGTTTAGTACTCAGCATATCCAGAATATCTTATAAGCTAACTTCTGGGGAGTTTGTTAATAAATGTTAGCGTTGTATGCCCAAATAACACGAAGGGAAAAACGCCATCTGAATAGTTATAATTATTTTTTCCGTGATCGTTTCCGTGCATGGACGGAGTAAGAATACTGACCTCTGCGGCCAGGTGCGGCCTCCGAAAACGCGACAAAATAACCCTAACTAGTTGGATCCAGACGGACTTCAAGCCCTTTTGAATGGCAACCGCCTCTGATTCAAAATATGATGCCACATGTGATAAGTGACCAGTTCCCCGCAGACGGCAGCGTGTAAGCGGTGCCACCGGCTTCGCAAGCATCCATAGGAGATGGTGACTGCTACTATTAAGGGGTTTATCAAAAAAATCAAAGTAAATATCATAAATGAAAACAGAAGAATCCAGAAGGACGGTTAGAATAAAAAGACTGAATGCATAAATCTGAGGAATGAGGAGCGGTGGAAGGGTTAAAGAAGCCTTTTCAGTTAAATTTTTGTAAATGGCATCGGCTCGATAGCCAGCCTGTACTGTTCCTGGTGTAGACTCCGAATTGAACGCACTCATATACATTATATCCTCTGTGTTTTCTTCGTCATCTTCCAATGCATTCTAAATATGTTAATCGCTAACTGCCATGCACATGTCTTAGTTTGGATTACGTTAATAAAATACCTAAACCTTTAAAACAAACTTAAGTTCGAGAAGTATTAGAATCATCGTCGTCATTTCTGAATACGCAGATATAAGATATCGTAATTAAATTCTATTAATATTACACACAGTAGCGTAGCGTGGGTATTAGCCGCCCGGGGCGAAAGAAAATTTTGCCGCCGTCTTACGTATTTCAAATTATAAAACAATATACAATAATTCTAAAGAAATTTTCGGCACGAATAAATTGCCGGACATTTCAATCGGTCCGAATCGTAGGTGCGGAAAAAATATGGTAAAAATATTTACAATATATTATTACTATTTATTGTGAAATTTTGCCGCCCCCTAAAATGTACCACTCGGGGCGGGCCGCCCCTGCCGCCCCCACTACGCTACGCCACTGTATATACATGATATTAATACAATGTAACCTCTATATAATGACACTTATCAGAACTTAAAACCTTAATGGAAAAAAATAAAATGTATTGTTTTACTATTCCGTAATATGTATGTAAATAAAATTATTATGGAATTAGTAAATATTAATATACACTAATATACACTAATATTAATTACACATTTTAATATTATAATATATAATAATTACACATTAATTACACAATTACACATTTTACAGACGAATATTATTATTAACACAAATAACAACACTTATTGCGTATAGTCCGTTATCTTCGTTTGATGTTTTTTGCTCTAGTATTTTAATTGTATTACATAGAAAACATATATACATATAATCACGCCTCTTTCCCGTAGGGGTAGGCAGAGACCACTTCTTTCCACTTGCTACGATCCTTACATACATGTTTCGCTTCGTCCTCTTTCATTATTCCCTTCATACATGCCCTTCGGTTTAGAGTACTCTTGACCTGGTCTTTTTTCAAGACGTCCCTGATCTGGTCTCGAAACGTCCGCCTAGGTCTACCCCTTCCAATACTTCCATTCACACTCGCCTTATACACTTTTTGTCAATCGTTCTTCATTCATTCTCTCGACATGGCCAAACCATCTCAGCATACCTTTCTCAATTTTTGTCACTACATCCTCTTTCAGACCACAACGTTTCCTTATCTCAGTATTTCTTAACCTGTCACTCAGTTTAACTCCTATCATACTTCTTAACGCTCTCATCTCAACTGCATTTATTCTGCTTTCATGTTTCTTCTGCCATACCCAACTTTCACTTCCGTACATGAGTGTCGGACCCAACACCCCCTCATGCACAGCCAGACGAGCCTTGTTAAACACCTTCCGACTGTTCATAAAGGAGTGCAAAGCTCCATTCACCATGTTACCTGCATTCACTCTTCTTTCAATATCACTCTCACACTTTCCATCTCTTGTAAACTTTGAACCCAGATACACAAACTCATTCACCTGTTCAATTTGTTCATCTCCAATCACAATATTGCAGTCTGTCACTGTTTCATCTCTTTCAAACACCATCACTTTCGTCTTATTTACATTCATCTTCATTCCCTTTCTAACAAAAGCTCCACTCATAACAGTTACCATCTCCTGCAACTCCTCGGCCGAAGACGCAAGTAATACTTGATCATCAGCATAGAGAAAACATTTGACGATTAACTCATTCATTCTCAACTCACTTTCATTCATTCATAGAAAACAATGTAAACTAAACAGTCATTTAGACGTTTTAATGAGTTTGTTATTAAATCGAATGGTATTATAGTTTTCACTGTATTATACATATACGATACATTCCTAATAAAATATTTCATAGAATCAAAGCTCTCTGACAGTTCGAACACATATTACTTGCCTGAATAAGTAAATAAAACTAGTTTGCAAACTCTACGGTTAGAATCTAATAGCATGCAGCTAATGGTTAACTTCACTGACCTGGGGCAAGATTGATTGCTGTAGTCCAACAAGTTCTGCAACTAAAAGCTATTTAGATTATAACACTGCTGTGGTTTGTGTATTAACGTGTAGTTTTTAATATTGAGTTGGTAATATTATTAGAGATTTTAATTATTGATCATTACCGAAGTGGTTACCATTTCAAATGCTTACACTTTCGAACCATAGGGTCCATTGTTGAGGTCCCACTAAATAAATTGCTGTTTCATAATAATTCAGACTTTCAGGCGATAATTAATGATTGATTTTAAGTTGCAAAGCGGGTTTTCGTTTGCTCCAGATTAAGGAAGAGGCCATTCAACGTTAAAAGGACTTCAAATCAAACATTGGATAATTTAAGAAAACGATTAGACTTCGATACTTTAGCATGCGAGGGGCCGTCCATTAATCACGTGATGTTTTTTTTAGGAATTTTTACCCCCCCCCCCCTCCCCCTTGTTGATACATGGCGAGTTTTGACTACCTCCCCTTCTCCCCTATATCACGTGTATTTTTTAATACCTACAAAGGATCTTAGTTTTAAGTACCATCTAATTTTATTATAGAAAATTAAAGATTACAATAATAACGTTTAGAGGTAGACAGAAAGGTTGCAGGTTGTTTTTGACTGACCTATAAAATATAATGAAAGAAATGCAAAAAACTTTTTTATACTCATACATGAACAATGAACATAATTTAATGTACAGTATCCTGGGACCACGGATTAGCTAGACTTTCTTCAACACCAACAACTGGATAAGCATCTTGCAAGTCAGTTGTTGGCACAGTGCTAAATTCGATTTTGTACGCGTTTGCCGAAAAAATAAATACACGTGATATATTATTACACCCCCCTCCCCCCTTGTGATATTTCGTGATTTTCATGGACCCCTCCCCCCCCCCCCTTCGAGTCTCACGTGATTAATGGACAGCCCCCTACTAATAAAGAATTATTATAATTTATAAACATACAAATAAGTTCTATTTACAATCATCATCATCTTAGTGTTTAATCCGTCATGTTTATTGCTCACAGCAGACAGTTTGACGGCCCAATTAATAGGAAGCAGTTATCGTCGCATATGGATGTTTGGTGACACGAGATCAGCATTTCAGTGCGTAGATCACATTTGGGTTATAAATGAAACACCAGCAGATGGTTACTGAATACTGAGTAGGTACTGAATATTTATTTCGAAATTCGTGATCTTTTTATATGATTTGGCTAGGGTTCGCCGACCAATCAGAAGCGTTAAAGATATAAATATAATGATACCCGAGAATAGTTCCAAGAAATGCTTGCCGGTTTGGTTTGTGTTGGTACACGAGATTAGTTCCAAGAAATTGGTTGAAGCCTAGTCCCGCGCAGCCGGCTCCTTCCGCAGGCGATGAAATACGCAGGTTCGCGGCATGCTCCCGTCATTCCTGACTATGACATCGCGCTGTGTTTATGTGGTCGCGCCATCAATCTATGTACGCAGCGCTAGTGTTTGTTATCAGCCGCCGAGAGATTCTTGATGATATTTGTCGTCACCCGCAGCCTCTTCCGAGAAATATAATGTAGTTGAGGGCGATGCTTCGTGAATAGTACATTCGCGTGACGTGGCCGACATTTTTTTTTTAATAATAATAATAATAATTTATTCAACAACAAAATATTGACACTATAAAATACAACATCAATTACAAGTTATAATTAATTAAGATAAAAATAGCAATAGATTATTGTACTATAAATTAAATTATTGACATTGATGTAACCAAACAGTCCTTTTCAGAGCTAATCCTTTTTTCTATGTTTCCTATATCTATTATACAATGGCTAACAGATGTTTGGCTAAAGGCACCGTGAACACGCTGTTATCCAATAGGGGTACAGGAACCTGGGTCACTAATGCCGATCACAACACAAGATTATTATGGCGGTATACTTATAGAACAACGGTCGTTGCCACCCAGATGGGCTTGGGGCCCTACCACGTAGCTAGGGTTGTTTTGTCGCCTTTTACGACAGGCCGACCCCGGCCGCAGGGGCTAGTATTCTTACTTCGCCATTGCAAGGAGAAAAGTTCAAACATATTTCGCGTTGATACCGCTCGGTAACTCTTTTCTTCTTGAAGGCACAAGAAAAAGCTGGAAGAGATGTTACGGTTGTAACGAACGAAGGAAACCGTCTGATCCCCAAACTGTCACGTTCACGGGGGTCTATAAAGTGAACTCTCAGTGCTCGCTACTTCCGAATGCTTCTGAAACGAGCGCGCGGGCTAGAATGAAATATGGCTGACCTCACGTGCGGAGTTGCCAATCAGAAAAAATCTAATATAAAGCCGGTTCTATTGAGAACGGCTAAGTGATTTTTACAATATTGTAAAATTAAGTTACAAAAAATGTGAATAGATTCCGAATAATTTCTTTCTTTTGTTGTTTGTTAACTAGTGAAATACACTACAGTCCATTCGTGTTAAGAAAATAGTGAGTCATCGTTGTCCGCCGTCCTAGACCCGCCCCCGGCCAATCAGTCACTACGAATTAAAAAAAACTATGTTCACAGTGACCAGTTGACGGCAGATCATCGTTCGGAAATGATGACATGATTGGTCGGGGGGTGGGGCTAGGTTGGCGGACAATGATGACTCACTATTTTCTTAATGCGAATGAGCTATAGTCATATTTTACTATTCTCTAGATAAGTAATCAGTTGATAGAGGGTGTCGATAGAGAGGATGTTCGGGTTATCTCTGAGGGATCTCATTCTTAATGAAGTATCAGAAGTCACCGACATCGCTTCTCGAATGAGCAAGCTGAGTGGCAGTGGGCCGGCTATATCTGTCGTAAAACCGATGGGATAAACGAGTAGAATTGTAGAAACCGCGTCTCAACAAACGTAGCGAAGGATGTCAGCGGTGAGGTGAGGTAACGACTTGAGAAAATTGAGATGCCACGAGCCGAATATAATGTGGAGCTTTGAGAGCTTTGTCCACAGAACAGAACCGATGTTGCAATAGTGACTGTTTTCTGATTCGAATCTTGAAATAGAATATTGAATGATTCCCTTCCAGCTTTTTGAAGCTAGTATTATTTTTATACCCTGATGATCGTGGCCTGAATACTAGGACAAACTTGTGAAATTATGGAATTATTTAACACATTTTAAGTTCTAATTTATGGACGACAACGTGTTAACCGTATCTGTTTACCATTAAGTAGGCCGTCAGCCATTCTGTATTTCCACAGCAGTAAAAAAACATAATTCGTCCTTAGTAAAGGAAGTTTCATATTAATCAAACATTTTTTTATAGCTAGAGTTCAACAGACAGGCAGACGGCCCACCCTAGCAGGTGGTCACCGTCGCCCATGGACGTTTGCAGCACCAGAGGCATTACCAACGCGCTGCCGGCCTCGAAGAAATTTTATAACGCCTATTTTGAAGAACCCCATATCGTACCGCGCTGAGAAAACCTCAGCCGGAAGCTCATCCTAGATCCTGAGAGTATGCAGAATGAACGTTCTAGAGAACCGTTTCGTACAAGAAAGAAGAGGCTCCAAGAAATCGGGATGAACACCCAGCCGATGGCAGGCAGTGCGGTGGTAGAAAGATGACGAGAGCACCATTCTGAATAGTTCTTCAGAACACTCCCCGTTGTACAGTCGGTAGAATACGCAAAGAGACGCAGTCTCTCCGAAGTCCAAGCGTGTCTAGATCGTCTGTGAGTATGGAATCGGCGACAGCGCGAACAGCGCGCCCTTTAGTGGCTGAAAAATAAATTCAAAGATTATTAACATACATAGATACAGTTAATAAAGCATGTAAAAATCATATGAGTGTAAAAATAATATTTTCGCACTAACAAGTGTATTCACAGACAGGGTAAATAAACTACGATTCAATTAACGTAGCATCCCGAACGTATTATGAACAATTATTTGCTAGAAAATGCAAACGTTTGCAAACCACTCAAAGCGATCTAAGTCTACATTAATAGTGGTTTATCGTAAAAATATCTCGCTTTTGTTGATTGAGGAAGGAATTTTCAGTTACTTTTGTGTGTGCTTTTAGTTTTTAAATTCTTATCAATACTGTATATATATCTGTTTCTTTATATGTTATGAATATATTAGTACTTTGAATAAGTTTTATCTTTTTCTCTATCCCAGCGTCAAATTCCGGTTGCAACCGAACCTTCCGTTTCGGTGCCCGGGGTCCGCTTTTCGACTTTTTCTACTCCACTTAGCACGATCTTTGCATCTCTGGTAATGCGCCCATTGGCATGCATATCACCCTTTACGATCTCACTTTTTGGGTCTACCCCTCGAGCCGGGGCCCGGCGGAAGCAACATGGCCAAACATTTGTTCCCAACGTAGTTAGCCGGTTACCGTAAAATGTGGCCATACCAGCGAAGGCAACACTCATGCAGTTTGTCCGCAATGTCACGGACATAAAGGCTGCCGCGAATGCGGGAGTTCCTAACGTGGTCATTTCGCGTCTCTACACACATCCACCGCAGCATATTCATCTCTGTGACACGCAATCCCTGCTTGTGCCGCTCTAACACCGGCCATGCTTCACAGCCGTATATAAGGCCAGGCCTAATGATGGTCTTATAGACCTGTCCCTTTAACTTTACTGGCATCTTAGGGTCACAAATGACACGTCACCTTACTTCATTTCGTCCACGCGGCAGTGATGCGTACCTTGACGTCGCAATCAATGTCATCAGATGCGTGAATTAAAGATCCCAGGTATTTCACCTGATCCGTGCGCTCGCCGTGTTGCCGCCTAGGCGTATGGGTGTGGGATCTGTGGAGTTACAGGCCAAGACTCGGCCTTCGCCACATTGAACTTCAGACCACCGTTCTCAAGCGACTCCTTCCACGCCTTCACGCGTTGCACCAACCTACCCCTGTCCGCATCCGCCAGCGAGTGAATATGTTTTATCTGTTTCTTCAAAGATGGTATTAATATTACGTATAGTAGTAATACTCCGTGAATGGATTTCGAATAGTAACGTATTTACAAGTATTATGCGACTAAAACGCTTACATATCTACTCAAAATATCAACGTCAAATCAAAACGTCAATGTCAAAATGTGACACGGGGAACGCGAACTCGACGCGGACGCTTCTCATCGACCAAAACGCTATGATGTTTCCTGTTTCAACCAAGCCACTGGGGAGGAGTACAGGTCGTGAACCCAAAAACTGTTTTCGACTATAACGCGAAGAAGTATCACGGACTAGTATTAATTTCTGTATTATTTATGATTAAAAATATTATCCATTTTGATTATAAAGTTGTTTTATATTTGCAATAAAAGTTAATACAGCGAAACAAAGAAGTCACCTTCTTGTAACAATATCGCAAGTGATAGGGTCATGTATTATTCAAGCCGTGACATTTAATTTCGGCGGATAACGCGTTTTTTCACCGATCTAACCTCTAACTCAGTTATTATGTTTCAAGCAGTTTTGAAATATCGCTTAACTCATAAAAGTTGACTTGCGACAAGCATTCATACTATAGTATAGTCTATACTAATATTATAATTGTGAAGGTAACTCTGTTAGGTTTTTTTATTGCTGAGGAACAGCAGATAGGCTTGTGGTCCACTTAATAGTAAGCAGTTACCGCCGCCTATGGATGTTTACCACGCTAAAGGCACTGCAAACACGCTACTGTCCCATAGAGGTACAGAAACTTGGGTCACTAAATCCGAAACACTACACAAGGTTATTATGGCGGGATACTTAAGACCAAGGTAATCGCTATCCAGACAAGCTTGAGGCCCTACCACGTAGCTAGGGTGGGTAGTTTTGTAGCCTTTTACGACCAACCCGGGGCCGCAGGGATTAATATTCTTACTCCGCCACTGCACGGAGAAATACCATCTCTGGTTAAGGAGACGCACTTTATTGGTATTATCGGTATTTCTTCGTTACACTGGGGCCGCGGGATGTGAGGTTATTCTGACCGCGGCCCTAACTGAAACAATTCTTTTTATAAGCAAGCGAAAAGAAAACATTAATACATTTGGCATATATATTTATACAGTCGTAGTCAAGATGTATCTAGTTTATTTTATACAAACAAATGGAGTAGGAGAAAATAAATAACTACAGTAATTTTGTTTCAAATATGTTTATAATATTTTTATTTCAATCTATTTTTTGTCTACGAAAGATTTATTCGATGTAATTCAGTAGGTATACAAAATAAAAAGTTTATGGCTTATTTATTTTCAAATGCATGGTCGTTTTTAAATATATACCTTTAAGGCGTAAAGGCTTTCGCACGTAGGAAAGCGGGCCTCACGAATTCGATTCCGGCTCAACTCTAGGTATTATGAATAACATGTCTTGTATTGATTCATAAAAGTATGCATAATACAAACTCTTAATTACTAGATGGCGCTGTGTGAATAATCGGACTAGATTTATATTATATTTCGACAGGATTAAGATTCTTCGGGGACCACGGTTCCAAGTCTGGGTGTACATGAATTATTTGCAAAAAAAGTAATATATCAATGGCATTTAAGCAGTATTTCAGTTGTCTAGTACCCGTAACACAAACGCTGTAGATAATAATAATAATAATAAATTTATTTCTGAAAAGTAACATATACATATCTAGTTTAATTCACCTGGCCCCTGAACTAGTTTACACTGTATCTCGGGGGCCAGGTTCCTCTCTTGTGATCAATAATATAATGCAT
Organism: Malacosoma neustria; assembly: GCA_963693495.1. NCBI lineage: Eukaryota > Metazoa > Arthropoda > Insecta > Lepidoptera > Lasiocampidae > Malacosoma > Malacosoma neustria. Next base: position 11,036,990 of record OY856393.1, on the reverse strand, counting down.
AATATGATCATAAAATTACAAAAAAGGCAGAAAACAGAAACCAAACTATATAACTAAGCAGACCCATAACAAACTAATGAGCTCGCTTGTGTTTGTGTATGTATGTGTGCGTGTGTATGTGTAAGTGTGTGTGTGTGCCTGCATATATATGTGTGTGCGTGCATGTATATGTGTGTAAGAGAGAGAGAGAGAGAGAGACAGAGTGCGATATTACATTTCAATTCCCTATTTTTAGTAAATTTTCCACATCATCATAGTTAAGTGTTTTTAACCAGCTTATTATATAATGTTTAAAATAATTATTAGATTCACTTTTTATTGGTTTACTTTTGAGAATTTTATTATAAATAAAAGGGGCCGTGAAAAATATATGTTTCTGCGCTAATACTGTCCTGACTCGTGGAAGCGGACACATGTCCACACGTTTAGAACTAATATTCAGGTTTGGTACAAATTTCTTGTGATACAATCTAAGCATTTCATATAAAAAGGTTTTCCTGACCGACAAGACTTCCGCCTTTTCGTACACACTTATTGTAGGATGTCTGTAGGGCAGGTACAGGAGCACTTTGAGCAGCGCACGCTGAGCACGTTCTACTACAATCAAGCGTGAAGTGGCCGCATTACCCCAAGCACAGATACAATATCTCACAAGGCACCCACCAAGTGCTTTGTATGTCTGTATTAATAACGTATGGTCAGCCACAGTACGGAGTTTTTTAAATATATATATTAATTTTCTGATTCTGGAGGCTACTGTAGTCAAATGATCACTCCAATTGAGGTTCTCGTCAATAACAACACCCAAATATTTAATAGATGATACTCGAGACAAAGTTAGACACATACAATCACTATTGCTACCAGTGTTGCATGGGTATGTATGTATATTAAGAACATTACTTAAGTCCGGACAGGTTAAATGGGACAGGTGAAAGCATATGTATTTGCTTTTATTTATATTTAAAGACAGCAAGTTATTTTCAAGCCAATGTGTTATTTTAGCTAAGCCTAGCTCAGTCTTTTCAAATGTCTCAATCCAGTTGCTTCCATGAGTGATTAAAACCGTGTCATCAGCGTACATAATTAGATCCATACCAGGCAGAAGGTTTGTAAAAAGGTCATTTATATATACCAAGAATAAAGTAGGTCCAAGCGTACTACCTTGTGGAACCCCAAAAGTGCACGTTAGCTTTTTACTTTCAAGGTCATCTATACGCACACTTTGTTCTCTGTCCCGCAGATAGCTACTGAACCAGTTCAGAACTAATCCTCTGACTCCAAGATTTTCTAGTCGGGTTAAAAGTATATAGGGCGAGACTGTATCAAAAGCTTTTTGTAAATCAAGAAATACTCCAATACATCTTTTTCCAGCATCTAGATGATTAGTGATAATGGAAGTCAATTGTAGCACTGCATCTTCAGTGGATTTATCCTTTCTAAACCCATATTGATTTGAGTTAATAAAACTATTTTTTTCAAGATACTTTACTAATCTGTCATTAACAAGTTTTTCTAAAACCTTTGAAAGTGATGAAAGTAATGAGATTGGTCTATAATTTGTAGGTTGACATTTATCACCAGATTTATAAATAGGGCATACTACAGCTTCTTTAAAAGACTGGGGGAAAATTCCAGTTTCTAAACTAAGGTTACAAAGATAACAAATTGGGTGTACAAGGACATCTATATTTTCCTTCAAGAGATTGATACTAATTTTATCCCATCCAGGGGCTGTATTTGATTTTAATCCTAAAATGATTCTTTTGATTTCAAAAGCGTCAGTAGGGCAAAAGTTCATAGAATTGACTGGTGTATTTTTTGATTTCGATAAAATGGCTAACTCCTGTTCATTCTTTCTTGTTATATCAAGTATATTTCTGGCTAATATACTGTCTACGGAACAAAAAAAGCTATTAACTGTATTGAGGGACTCAACGGGTGTATTTCCTATCTTCAGAAGGTCTTTTTGCATTTCTTTTTGAGTGTTTATGTTGCATACTTCTTTTATATATAGATGGCGCTGTGTGAGTTATCACAGTATATTTTCATTATTTAATACATTTGCTTTCGTCAGCACCCGTAGAAGAATACATGAAAGAACAGAAACAAAGGCGCGCCATCTTGTATTATGACATTCAATTACCTACATAGCTTGCCTCGGACGTGACATACGTGCATGCCGAATAAATGCCTTATAGAAGATCAACCTTCACGCACTTTCACATGCTAAATGGAAACATATTCTTAGCGTGTCATAAAATATGCCAAAAAGTTTACTCAAACTTTACAGTCCACAAAGTAAAAGCATCGTTCAATTTCTCCATTGGGGTTGGAGAGTTAGACAATTGTTGATCACGTAAAAACCATATCTGCTTCATCTATTTTCAAGGCGTTCCACGGTTGGCAAGCTGGCAAGGTCGGTAACGACACAAAATTTTTCATTTAACTCACTTGCATTTCAATAAATATGGTAACTGATTTTCAAAACTGATATTCAATTGTATAAAGCACGAATGCACAGTATTAAACTTGGAGTATTCACCAATCATACCTTGCATCAATATCTTTTAGTATAATTAAAAATCTATAATAATATTATAAATTTTATGTTACTTACCATAATGGGCATTGTTAATTTTTTTAAATGTTGTAATTGAAAAACCATTTAGAGGAATAAGGTTACTTCACAAGGGATCATTACGGACTAATTAATTATGAAAAATATTCACATTTTATTGATATTTTTGATAAAATATGTATGACCTTCTCTGCCCTTCAAATTTCACTGCATAGATTGTATCGTTGCCTCAGAAAATAAAAAGTAAGTGGCAACTATTGATAATCTGTCATGTGTCAAATTTATAAATGTCAAAAATAATAATTTTTCCTGCGACTTCTCTTTTTCTCATATGAACTTTGACAGCTAAAAGATGGATGACATCGTGTTGACAGCTTTCAATTTTTTTTAATTATTTCTTGTGAGGCAACGGCACAGTCCATTGTGCGGTGTGATGACGTCACTTACCTTTAAAATTGAAAATATTTAAACATTTTTTTTAAATAACTGTTGAGCCAATCTTCAAAATATTCAAATTTGTTTCGCAAATAGCTCAAAATTTTCAAAAAAAAAAAAATTCGAATGGTTAAAAATTTTAGACAATCCCCATTATGCTAGAAGGGCATATTTATTTATATTTTGAAATAGAAGATTTATTTGGAAAAACGAGACTTGTAATATCTTTTTTCTGTGCAGCAAGCAGACTGGCCCACTTTACAGTAAGCACTTACTTAGTAGCCTATGAATGATTGCAACTCGAGGGACATTATCAACACGATGCCATCTGCGTAGAGAAGTTGGAAACTGGATTATCTATGTCGGAACACAAGGTTATTATGGCGGCTAGAGACCAGGGTGGTTGCCATACAGACGGGATTAGAACCCTAACCTAAAACCTAGGGTTTCCTTATATCACCTTTTACGACATGCAGACCCCGGTCGCAGGAGTAAATATTTCAACAATATCTTTTTTCAAAAATTTTAGCCCTCTTTTGTCATTTGGAACGTGATACAGTCTTATATGAAAATAAATTTAAGTAACTCCAATAAGAAAATGCTCTAACGAAATACCCGTATTATCATTTACAGAATTCTGGCGAAGAATTTGATCAGAAAGTAGGTTGCACGAAGCTAGTTTACAAATCAAATAACCGACTTCAACAACGAGTACTAGTCTTGATATTCGAGGTAAGGATCGTATTTCTTTTGTAAACGTAGGGCTGGGAATTACTAAGTTTTGATAATTGAACAGCCAGTTATATTGTTAAGTTCACTTCGTTTAAACGCCACACACTCAGACTCACTCTAACAATCTATCTGTCACTCAGACTATATGTATAAAATGTATATATTTATTTACAAAAGTATATATGTTGTCTATTAGCTATAATCCAAGTGTTTTGTTGCTTTAGAATTAGATGGTGCTGTGTAAATCGTCACAGTATTTACTCTATAACCCTGTAATTTTAGTGACTTCGAAACAATAATGAATAACATCAAGGTTCATCTCGGTTGCTTTCAACACGAAAGAGCTCGGCAGTCTGGTACTACGAAACGAGTGCGTATCGTTAATACGCACTCGTTTCGCCCAGTAAGCCACATAGCCCGAGTGACAGTGATGCTCATATGTAGTAGGTACCAAGAAATATGGTTCTTTCTTTCTTCTTAGATAATCTTCATAATTGACTTCTTTTGGAGTTTACAAAATATACAAAAACTTCCCGCGCTCCTTACCTGAACGTCGGACGGTCCCCGCGCCCCAGCGCCCGCGTATGCGGCGTGTCTCGTTACGAGTCGCCCCGAGAGGGTACATGAGCACCGCCACTCGCATTAACGCGATCGTCATTTTCTTTAGAATTGTACAATATTGTTTTATTTAAATAACCTACGTATAAACACCACCCCATAACATACAAATTTTTTTGGGAATGTGAGTACCACTATATATCCATTATCAAAAGGATAATATTGAGTCAGACCGTCGTCCGTTATTCAAGACACAGCAGAAGGTTGAAGATCCTGTAACCCATCTTTATAATTTGTTTAGATGTCATTTCCCCATTGACAGTACTTTAACACGCGCTTCTTCTTGCACATACAGCTGTGGTAACCGAAGATGCTACGCATAGCTACAGCTTGAAGCCTCAAAAATGCGTAGCTTTTGGTGTTGAGAATCTGGGTCCGTAGGGTTTAGGAGTATTTAACGAAAGCTATTGAGACCTATTTGATAGATCGATATATACATGAATGGGGTCCACTCTTTGGAAACGTTTCTAGCTTTTAGCGATCTGGAACCTATATTCTATTTATAATTTTTTGATTTGTTTTAAATAATGTTTTATATTTTATGTCAAATAAAAGGTATATTATATATCCCGCATTTCTCGCATTCTCATTGACATTATATAAATCATATTGCATGAGGATGTAGATTCTTCATAAGTTCGCATGAAGTAAAGCTTGTATGAACCCTTCATCCGACTACGATCATGTCACACCCGCATCACTCGAAGAGATCAAATATGACAACTTATATTGACGGCTCCAAGGGGTTGCGAGTTTGTTCATCCTTATTGAAGGGTTACGGTATTATCGGCTTTAGGGTTTTATTTGCGATAGTGGATTTTGATAAAACCAGGGTTTAAGTTTTAATTTTTTTTACCTACGGACATAGGATTTATTTTCTGTTTTTTCATTGCTGAGGAACATCAGACATACTGACGGCCCTTAATTGTAAGCAGTTATCGTCACCTGTGGATGATGCATCTATACAAATAAATAAAACTGGAGGGTCTGTTTGTAATATTAAAATAACCGCTTTTTACTAAGTGCATTCGGAAGTATACCTGGTACATATACCAAAACAACATTTTTTACAATTTTTGTCTGCCTGTCTGTCTGTTTGTTCCGGCTAATCTCTGAAATGGCAGGACTGATTTTGACGGGACTTTCACTGGCAGATAACTGATGTAACAAGGAGTAACTTAGGCTACTTTAATTTTAAAGAAAAAAAAAATAGTCTAGTATTCATTGATTTGATGAATTTAATTTGTACAATTTTTATATTGTTAGCGAAAGGAATCAATTAAAAAATTGAAACGTGGATGTACAAATGCGGGCTCTTTTTGAATATGGAACTACTACAAAAAGGTTCGTTACTGCGTCAGCTGTTGGCCATCGATCGACTGATATTCGTATTTTAGAATTCGAATTTTTAGACGAATTCTGATATCGGATTTTTTAAAGGATTTTTTCTGCATTTTTATATTACAAACAATACAAATTGTCTGCAAACTTAACTATGCTATAATATAACATCACATAGCGCCATCTTGGCCTAATGTAAGCTACCCTTATGGGACAGCAGCGTGTTTGCAATGCCACTGGCGTTGCAAACACCCATAGGCGACGGTAACTGCTAAATTCTAAGCGGGCCGTCAGCCTGTCTGCTGTTCTACAGCAATAAAAAAAAAAAAAAAAAGCAAGACGCTTATGTTATTAATACTACTTAGACATATGTGTTTTACATTAACACTGGAACTCGTGACGAAAACTGAACCCATGGTGTGCGAAGCCGTTGCGGTATTTTAAGTGAAGAAAATATGAACAGTTAAGTGTACAATTGCTTATCAAGGTCATTAAATCTTAACCTCCAGAGATCACACTGAACTCACCAGTCTGTGTAACCAGTCAAATATTCCTGCATAGCCACTAGAGATCACTCTTAGCTCTTTGACTCCTTATGCAGGGGAGGCTGAGGCATTGAGGTGGATCTCTTTACCCTGGCATAAATTCCACGCAGGAGCACGTAAGTCTATGTGAGTGGCGGGGCATCACGGCGGCACCCAGGAAAGGGACAGTGCGCATTTATGAACGCAGTTCTATGAAGATTTAATGAAGGATATTTTTTATTGTTCGAAAAGTAATAAAAATATATGTTTATTGACAGCTGATAAAATAAGGCGTTAAAGCTATTATTTGTCTGTGACGCAAAAAATTGCGTGGCATAGACTCGAAGCACACGAGCGCCTCGCCGCTCTCACGGCTAAATTCAAATACAATTTAAGAGAAATCCATTTAAAACTTAAATGGTATAAAGAATTGGAAATTGTATAAAGGGATTTGATCGGCTTGGAATGTATTTATTTGATTGGCTTCGAATGTATCTATTCGAGATTTAAAATCTATTATAAAATGGTGGCAAACAATTTACTTTCTTATACTACCGACACGCTATGATGGCCGTTTTGACGTTTCTCCACTCCATGAAGTTTCGTATTAATTAGTTATTACATTTGAAGGAGGAAATTGCTGTTCTTTATTGTCAATAACTGCACGTCGCTATTGACAATAAAGAACAGTAATTTGCTCCTTTAAATGTAATTACTAATTAATACGAAATTATACGAGTGGATAAACGTCAAAACGGCCATCATAGCGTGCTGGTAGTATAGTATAGTTCAGAATATGTTAATTTCGGATTGTCATGACCGACTGCTATCTGAAACCAGTGCAGCCAGATCGCGCGTAAAATGAATCCCTATGTCGCGCGCGCGCCTCGCGCAACACATAGGCGACCAATCATGCGTGTCGAGAAGCCGAAAGTCGGTCACGCGGCTGATCGCTTACGCTTCTCGACATACCCGGTTGGTCGCTTATGTGTTGCACGAGACGCGCGAGCGACTTAAGTGAGGGTTCATTATACACACGATCTGGTTGCCCTATCTGAAACTCTTGAAGGGTAAAAAGTCTACCTATCAACTTTATTACTTTTTATATTTGTCTTTTTGTTCTTGAGGTGAAAATACTTACTCGTAATGCACACCCCACTTGGGATCTCACGGCAGTAGTGTGGGACTCCCGTGCAATAAGCTCATATGCCTTAACAGATGGAAAGGGGAAGCACGTCACTAGTATACCCATTAAGCCAGCCTTATGTTGCTGCTGCCCGACGTTCAAGCTATGCTTTTGCGTACGACCTTCTTCTTGCCCTTATCTGTTCTCTTTTTCCACTCTCCTCACCTTTTTTGCCATATAATCCTTCGTTTTTTAAGCTCATTTCTAGCATTTTCTTGTTACAGGACATTCTGGGACCACAGGGTTATATATAACAGTAAATCATATTAAGATCACTTGACATCAATCTGTTCATATAAAACCCCAAACTTTACAACCCCTAATAACCTTTACTGACTATTAAAATGTAATTTATCTTCCCTTATGAGGTTGTATCTCATAAATGCAACTTTTAATCTTATGTCATAGAATTAAGAGCGATAATCGTGTGAAGAGGCATCATGCATGGAGACCGCTTGTCATAAAATTTGTATGATAAAATAGTACCGCATATTTTATGTTGAGTTCTGGTTTCTAAAGATATGTAATTTTAAGTTGTTAGTAATAAATAACGCCATCTGGTAATGGAAATACAAATAGTGTTACTCCATCGTTCTCCCAGGGAGTAGAAAACGTCGACTAATGGTCTCCTTTTGCTATTCCAGAGACAAGGAAGGACCACGTTTGTTTCTTGGGGATGGGAATGAACAGGAGTTATCCCTGTAAACTGTACAGTATACAATTCATACAGCGCCATCTAGTCCCAGAATAAGCTGCAGAGTGCTTGTGTTGTGGATACTAGACAACTGAAATACTTATAATTTTTCTTTTGTAAACAATTACGTATACCATACATAAACACACAGACTTGGAACAAAATAGAGCCGTGACCTCCGCAGACATTCTGCCCTACTACGCTACTGAGGTCCTCAAAACTAAAACAACGCCATACCTATTTGACTACGAAAGTCGGAGACTTAAGATTATTTGCATAGGGTAAAACTTCTTTGTGTTTTCTTCATCGGTACCCCCTTTTATACGGATAGAACAAGAAAATAAGTGAAATAGTTTTCATAGGTAAGACTGCTCGCACTTTCAAGAGAAGTACTTCTTTTTTCTCAATTTTATCACCAAATTAGAATTCATCTTTAATTCACTTTTAAGTACATAATATAATAATAAATTAGTTTTTTTTTATAGCTAGAGTTCAGCAGACAGGCAGACGGCCCACCATGGCAAGTGGTCACCGTCGCCTATGGACGTTTGCAGCACCAGAGGCAATACCAACGCGCTGCTGACCTCGAAGAAATTTTATAACGCCTTTTTTAAAGAACCCCATATCGTACCGCGCTGAGAAAACCTCAGCCGGAAGCTCATTCCAGATCCTGAGAGTACGCAGCAAGAACGTTCTAGAGAAACGTTTCGTACAAGAACGAAGAGGCTCCAAGAAATGGGGAAGAACACCCAGCCGATGGCGGGCAGTGCGGTGGTAGAAAGACGACGAGGGCACCATTCTAAATAGTTCTTCCGAACACTCCCCGTTATACAGACGGTAGAATACGCAAAGAGACGCAGTCTCTCCGAAGTCCAAGCGTATCTAGACCGTCTGTGAGTATGGGATCGCCGACAACACGAACTGCGCGCCGTTGGATCGAGTCTGTTGTCGTGATGGCTAATTAATAATGTATAATCCACATTACTTGATTATTTTTGGTCAATTTTCTGATAGCTACGTATTGTGTCTAAGCTATATGATCATTGTTAAATAAATACATTCTAACAACAGATGAAGACCTGGAATAGGTACCATGGCAAGATAATTTGGGATACCCGTACAATGTATATATGCAAGGGGCATAGATACTTATTATGCGTTTCAAATAAGAATATGATCGATTTTGCGCCATATTGTGACGCCATAGCTGTCAATTCGAATCAATTGGGTAGGGTCAGCAAAACAAGATATTTTTTAAATATAATTTATTTACGAATCGTGAACGAATAATTTTTAATTAGAATTGAGCTCTTCACTTTCGCTCATCTCTGCATAACTGACTGAGTCGTCACTATCGTCGTCATTACCAACATCATCATTTTTGCATTCTTCTATAAAATAAAATATGGATTAATGTAGGTTTTTAATATTTTATTGATACGCAAATAAGGTTTCGTTGCAAATCGTACTTTTCAAGTGACATTTGACAGATAGAGGTCATTGACGTTCCTATTCTTATTTGAATTACATTGTATGTACACTGGTTTAACCCCAAACACCATCTCAGTGTTTCTCTATCACCCAATTCCAAAGAAACATCGACTGTCGTGAACGCCCCCGCCCAAGTAAGGATGTAACATATTTTAAATAAAACTATTACAACTTAATATAGGTATAAGAAATATGGGTAGGTATCATGACGACCTCTGTCAAAAATGTTCCCAAAACGATGGCTGTACTATTTTGTTTAGAGATATTTATCCTTTCTGTATTTTTATAAGATCTTACGTAATAAGTTCTTTGACACAACTGCATTCATGCTGAAATATGCAACGATGCTTCAGAAATATGTTTGTGATATAAATATTAACACATTGTACGCGTTCGTTACTCCCAGTTTGGTCCAAGTGGAAAAATAAAATTTGCGATGTCATAAATTTGGGTTTTCTAATACTATTATAAAACCTCTTGCGTCAGACCAACTAAATGGAGATAGAAAAACAGCAGGACTTTGTAGTGTGTAGGATGGAAGAGTCCCACATACTTGCAATAACATACCCTAGAACAAAAGGAGTAACTGCAGTATGGCCTCTCTCCTCTAAAGAGAATCTGGTTCAAAGAAAGAAAAAGATTTATTTGCCAAGAAAAGACACTAATCAAATACATTATTACATAAAAACTTAAATATAAAATCAATGCTGCAATCCTGACAAACGACTTGGCCACTCAGCATTTTGCTGCATCGAAATTGTTCCGACACAGCGCTGGTTTTCAATGCCAAGTTATACTACATAAAAACGACCCAAAATCAATAGCAAGTCATGGATGATAATGCATGTAATAGGATGTCAATGAGCATCAGAAAATTATTATTACCTAAATATTAGTTATAATAAATAAATTAAGAAACAATACCATATGAAAATATATAATATACATGAAAATAACTAAGTCAAACAATAGATAGTCAAGCAATTACAAATTACTTCTTCTGCTGTAAGAAAACTAGGTTTTATCAATTTTTAGATTTTTTCTATATATTATGAGGTGTATTTATTTTTATTACTGTCCAGAACATAAAGACATGCTACTTGTAATTTTTTTATATATTAAATAACTTGTCTTTGACAAACTCAAATTGAATGATACATATACCTTGACACAAGTAGGTGTTTAGATATAACAATACGTAATAAGGCACGGCAAGTGCGCACACGTAATATTAGCGAACTAATTCTGTATAATAATATTTCTCAATCAAAGAGAGCTTATAATTTAAGCCACAAGTAAATCTCAGTTTATAAATATATATTTGTTACGGTATTCTGGTCATTTGTTAATCCGTCCACACACAATTATTTCGCGATGTGACCATTTATATGATTTAAACGTAGCTTAGGTATATTTGTTTTTAGCGGTGCTGTAATCAGTTGTTTTGTAATGTTTATAATAACAGAATAATATATTATCAGACTCTGTGAAGTTTTCATGTTTTCTTTTAATTTGTGGGAGGTAAACAATGTTATTTAGGCACGTCGTCGATGTAATTTATGATTATCCCCTTGCCGACGCTTCGCGAGCGTATTTTATTTTAATTTCTTTCGATATTTGAGAATTTCTGTTTATATTCCATGTTCACACATTTATTATTCCAAGGAATTTTGGATTTTTAGGAATCGTCCCTGTAGGTAGATGAAGGTCGTTTCGCTGTGGTGATCCTGGTTTCCGCATCCGGGATTCTATTATAAAGTGAGTCTGTATACGCAAACAAGCCTGATCAAGCCATGTCAGGCCCCAGCAGGTGGATTAAACACAAAGTGCAGTGAAAAGGTGCGTGTTAATGGACTCACTACCAGTGACACCGAAGACAATGCGACGTGGAGAAGAAAAAGTCTGCAAACGGACCCCAGGCATCAAAGCGGGATTTTGGGTTGAAACTGGGATTTAACGCTAAGATGGTAATGATGATGAACAAGCTTTATTAGCTGTGGTAACATATAATTTTACGACACCTATGGTCCCGTGTCGACATACGTTTCTCTATGTCTAAGTCCATGTTCGATTTCCAAGCAGGAAAAAGGTTTGTATGTTCTACAGTCTGCTAATAGTATAATCTGAGTGTACTTATCTCTTAATTTATATGTTTATAAAAAGTAGTGTAGGAAAGTCAAAGAGCCGATTGAAGAACTGAACGATTGAATCTACACAAATAAAAATGAACCAGAAAATGTGTTGTTAAGCGCAAAACTCATTATCCGTGCAGGGGCGGGGAAAGAATACTAACCTCTGCGGCCGGGGTCGGCCTGTCGTAAAAGGCGACAAAACAACCCTCCTTAGCTACGTGGTAGGGCCTGAAGCCCGTCTGGATGGCAACCATCTTTAGTCTTAAGTATGCCGCCATAATAACCTTGTGTTATGTTCCGACATTAGTAACCCAGGTTCCTGTACCCTTAATATAGCAATAAAAAAATTCGAGAACGGCTCAACCAATTGGAAGGTTCTTATCGGGAGAAAAAATGAAAAAAATTGCGAGGAAAATAGTAAAAACACCTAGTTTCTTTTCCCATCGAAACCACAGAGTAAATTAAAACATCTGTCCCCAGCTGTCAAACATCTAACCTCAACCAAAAAAAAAACCGTTGCTACGCGTTAGATTGTTTGCGTGACATTAATTTTTATCAAAATGAAGTCTGTCTGGGCAGCTGAAAAAAAATATATTGGAACAATTCACACAACGCCATCTAGTCCCAAAGTAAGTAGTATGGAACTTGTGTTTAGGATACTAGACAACTAATAAAATACATATATACTATTTTTCAGTAAATAAACATTACACAAAACACTCACACGCGGGAAGGGAATCGAACCTGTGCCCTCCGCTGGCATACCGACATTCAATAGCCGCTATGCCACGGAGGTCGTCAAAAGTTTTATTAAATATTTATCTATTATCCTTATTATTACCTATATAATAAATTGTGCCATTTAAATATAGAATAAAACTTTATCCCTACCAAGTATCAAAACTCGTTTTTCGTTTACCTCCCCTCCTTTAGTATCGTATGACCTCTGGTGAACCTTAGAAATCGATTCTTATAACAATCAAATAAAATTCAATTAGGGTCAAAAAAGTTTTTATTCGAACTGAAGTGTCGACATAAAAATAACATACCCTTAGTTTCTCCAATTTCTTTCGCCTCTTCTACTTTATTGTTATAAAACCTTTCTTTACCAAGCTTTAATTGTATTGATAAGCGCTCAGCCGAAATCAGCCTCTCATTTTTGTTTAAATAAATAAGATTATCTAATTTGATATCTAATCTTTTATGCATACAGTCCATAATCTGAAAACCGTATTGATGGATAGTCCATGCTTTATTTATTTATTTATCTTTTAAGGTATCAATCTATCTATACTACTATTATAAAGAGGAAAGATTTGATTGTTTGTTTGTTTGTTTGTTTGTTTGTTTGTTTGTTTGTTTGTTTGTTTGTTTGCTTTGAATAGGCTCCGAAACTACTGACCTGATTTAAAAAATTCTTTCATTGTTAGGAAGCTACACTATCCCCGGGTGACATAGGCTATATTATATTTTCAAAAAAATTAGGGATCCTTACTAAAACTCCAATAATGTAAGCCAAAGTGTAAAAAAATTACCTAAAATATTATTTAAATCGCGTACGTTGCGAAAACTATTGATGATAGAATAAAATAATGTACTACAACTTTGCAGAACACATCATTATTTACAAAAAGTGTCGCGACAGCATATATCTAACTATTATAGTTATGCCACAATAAGTGTTCTTTTATTTTAAAAATTTAATTGAAATGCCGCCCCTAGAAAAGGCTCTTTATTAGGATCTTTGTATTAATCCTTATCAAAATAAATTACTTCATATTCAAAACTGTTTCAATACCTTTATATAACTTTTTGAATTATTCAATTCGGATATTCCATTCGAAAGATATCACGAGTTTAAAAATATAAATATTAGAAAAATGTTGCGTGGTAGCCACTCACCCTGTTCGGCTAGCTAGGCAGCACCTTATGCAATGTAGGCGTGCGTCACTGGGGTTTTTACAAAAATTAGAATACTTATTAAAAATAACGACAAATAAATAAAAAGTAATTAAAAAAATCATTAAAATAAAAGCTCATAGAAATAATAATATTCAAACTTTCTTTTTATAATTTTATTTTTTTAGTAACCTGATGCAAATAGAAGGGTTTGCCCTCAGGGGCGCTCCTCTGTCCGAGGAGTGCACGGGTGTGCGTACCCGAGGTGCCCGAGCATCCGTCGCTTCACTCCCCTCTCCGTTCAAGGCGACAGAGTCCTACCTTTCTTTCCGTCTACCTCTTACATCCTTTCCAACTTAGCTCTCTGTTCGTGGCGTGGTCCCCGGTGGGATGGTTGCGAATACTGATTGGGGTCCCGGGTTCTACCCTGGGACCTGATTTGGTAGTCGAAACCATGCCTATTTCGACTGCGCCTGCACAGAGAGTGTTCCCGGGGCGGGAATTGCATCCTCGCTGTCGGTTGGTCTTGCTGGGCCGACTACGACGTCAGGCGACTCTGCTTTTTCTGGAGTGTCGTCTGGTAGTCGTACCCACGCCTGACTAGCACGCGACGGGGATGCGAGTCCCGTCCGGAATTGGCCGCGGATCTGTCGCTCCCGGCCCTGGTTCTGTCCATGGTCGGGGGCGATCCTCGATGGACGGCCGTGGCCTCCTTTTGCGAGGCAGTAGTGTCTGCAAGGGAGGCGGCGGAACGGGAGCGGGAGTCCGCCACCGCACTCCCCTCCCGCCAACGTAGGCCGCGTCGTCGGCACCGGAGGGCAGGCAACGATCTCCGGCTGCCGTAGAAAGCGGCCGCGGGTGGCCCCTCGGGGGAGGATCCGCCGCCCGCACTATTGCCGCGAGGGAGAAGGCCGCGTGCTGTTCCGCAGCCCCCCTCAACTCCTAGAGTTGTTACAAGAGAGCGCCGGGGGGACGAAACCCTGACCCCCTGGCGCCAGCACTTTAGAAGGGGCCCGCTTTAAGACAAAGCGTGGGCCGGCGCCGGCCCGGGCCACGAGATCGGCAGGCCATATATCCGTGGGCCCGGGCGTAGGGGATAGGAGAACAGCGGGGTTTTTTAGTGGGTAGTCGGATGGTCGAACATCTTTTCCGGAGTCCCTTATATATCCCTTGGTCCCCCCGGGCCGGGAGAACCCGTCAAGAGGGGTTTTTCCCCGAGACCGAAAAAAAATAGAAGGGTTTAATTTTTAATTTTTTTGTTAAATACCCGTGCGAAGCCGGGACGGGCCGCTAGTACTATCTATACTACTATTATAAAGAGGAAAGATTTGATTGTTTGTTTGTTTGTTTGCTTTGAATAATCTCCGAAACTACTGACCCGATTTAAAAAATTCTCTCATTGTTGGGAAGCTACAATATCCCCGGGTGACATAGGCTATATTATATTTTCAAAAAAATTAGGGATCCTTACTAAAACTCCAATAATGTAACCCAAAGTGTAAAAAAATTATCTAAAATATTATTTAAATCGCGTGCGTTGCGAAAACTATTGATGATAGAATAAAATGATGTACTACAACTTTGCAGAACACATCATTATTTACAAAAAGTGTCGCGACAGCATATGTCTAACTATTATAGTTATGCCACAATAAGTGTTCTTTTATTTTAAAAATTTAATTGAAATGCCGCCCCTAGAAAAGACTCTTTATTTGGATCTTGGTATTAATCCTTATCAAAATAAATTACTTCATATTCAAAACTGTTTCAATACCTTTATATAACTTTTTGAATTATTCAATTCGGATATTCCATTCAAAAGATATCACGAGTTTAAAAATGTAAGTATTAGAAAAATGTTGCCTGGTAGCCGCTCACCCTGTTCGGCTAGCTAGGCAGCACCTTATGCAATGTAGGCGTGCGTCACTGGGGTTTTTACAAAAATTAGAATACTTATTAAAAAATAACGAAAAATAAATAAAAAGTAATAACAAAAAAATCATTAAAATAAAAGCTCATAGAAATAATAATATTCAAACTTTCTTTATAATTTTATTTTTTTAGTAACCTGACGCAAATAGAAGGGTTTGCCCTCAGGGGCGCTCCTCGGTCCGAGGAGTGCACGGGTGTGCGTACCCGAGGTGCCCGAGCATCCGTCGCTTCACTCCCCTCTCCGTTCGAGGCGACAGAGTCCTACCTTTCTTTCCGTCTACCTCTTACATCCTTTCCAACTTAGCTCTCTGTTCGTGGCGTGGTCCCCGGTGGGATGATTGCGAATACTGATTGGGGTCCCGGGTTCTACCCTGGGACATGATTTGGTAGTCGAAACCATGCCTATTTCGACTGCGCCTGCACAGAGTGTTCCCGGGGCGGGAATTGCATCTTCGCTGTCGGTTGGTCTTGCTGGGCCGGCTACGACGTCAGGCCACTCTGCTTTTTCTGGAGTGTCGTCTGGTAGTCGTACCCACGCCTGACTAGCACGCGACGGGGATGCGAGTCCCGTCCGGAATTGGCCGCGGACCTGTCACTCCCGGCCCTGGTTCTGTCCATGGTCGGGGGCGATCCTGGATGGACGGCCGTCGCCTCCTTTTGCGAGGCAGTAGTGTCTGCAAGGGAGGCGGCGGAACGGGAGTGGGAGTCCGCCACCGCACTCCCCTCCCGCCAACGTAGGCTGCGTCGTCGGCGCCGGAGGGCGGGCAACGATCTCCGGCCGACGTTACGAAAACGACGACGTTAGAAAACGGCCGCGGGCGGCCCCTCGGGTGAGGATCCGCCGCCCGCACTATTGCCGTGAGGGAGAAGGCCGCGTGCTGTTCCACAGCCCCCCTCAACTCCTAGAGTTGTTACAAGAGAGCGCCGGGGGGACGAAACCCTGACCCCCTGGCGCCAGCACTTTAGAAGGGGCCCGCTTTAAGACAAAGCGTGGGCCGGCGCCGGCCTGGGCCACGAGATCGGCAGGCCATATATCCGTGGGCCCGGGCGTAGACGATAGGAGAACAGCGGGGTTTTTTAGTGGGTCGAACATCTTTTCCGGAGTCCCATAAATCCCTCGGTCCCCCCGGGCCGGGATAACCCGTCAAGAGAGGTTTTTCCCCGAGACCGAAAAAAAATAGAAGGATTTAATTTTTAATTTTTTGTTAAATACCCGTGCGAAGCTGGGACGGGCTGCTAGTTAATAAATATGTTGAAGAATAATTGTTAATAATCTTAAATATAAATAAAAACTATAGTTGTGATATTATTAGTTATTAAAATTAAATACGTAGCAATATCTCATGTTCGTCACTAAAAGGCCCCAATGGAAGACCAGCGCTGATTTTTATCCAGCATCGCTGAATTGCTTGCAATTGCAAAGGGCACCCAACCCTTTTAGAACTTTGTATTATTATTATTAGTATAAGTTATATTGCTTTTATATGTACTAAGCTAAGGTCTAAATAAACTATTTTTCTTTCTTCTTTCATGCTCATCGGAGACAGATCATCTGAATACATTAGCGGTACTCTCTGTATCCCTTCACATTGATTTCCTCCAGTACATGGAAATCGATGGCTTCCGTGGCAACGACTTTCGCACTTTGGAACGCCTTGGGGGTCACTGGTTCCATTCTTATCCGGATTCTGGTGTATAATATGTATTTATTTAGAAAAGAAAAGTGTATCAGTTGTGTATCCAAAATACAAGCGCTCTTCTGCCTTTAATAATATGGCGCTGTATAAAACATTATAGGGAAGTCAAACTTGGAATGTGCATCATCATCATCATTTCAGCCGGAAGACGCCCACTGCTGGACAAAGGCCTCCCCCAAAGATCTCCACGATAATCGGTCCTGCGCTGCCCTCATCCAACCTATTCCGGCGATCTTGACCAGATCATCGGTCCATCTTGTGGGGGGCCTACCAACACTGCGTCTTCCGGTACGCGGTCGCCATTCGAGGAATTTTCTACCCCAACGGCCATCAGTCCTTCGAGCTATGTGCCCAGCCCACTGCCACTTCAGTTTTGCAATCATCCGGGCTATGTCGGTTACTTTGGTTCTCCTGCGAATCTCCTCATTTCTGATTCGATCTCGCAGGGAAACTCCGAGCATAGCCCTCTCCATTGCTCTCTAAGCGACCATGAGCTTTCTCATAAGGCCCATAGGAATGTGCATGGTATGGTAGAAATAAGATTCTTGACTGATATGTCATATGGCAGTTTAAATGGCTACAATCTTATTAATATTCTGCATTATATAAATAACTTCTGGCAAATCACTACCAGAAGAATTTATATTATGACAATGAAGCTACAATTAAAAATAAAAACATGTGGGGCAATCTTTGGCGACTGCCGATAGAAGTGAAAACTAAGTACATAACTTGTGAATTGTATCGTCGAGCTATTATTTTCAGTTTATAAAGAAGTGTTTATGAACAAGGATTAAAGTTTAAATTGGTCATTAACACTTCTATATAAACCAAAAATTGTTTACCCAAAAAGTGCTCAACGCGCCTAAAGAAGTTTTCACTTCAAAAACTCAACTGTATTTCATTGTAATAAAGTCTCAATTCAAATACATATGTATAATAAGTAATGCAATGCAATCATTTAAAAGTTACATTATAAAATAAACCTTAAGTGATTAATAATAAGGTCGGTATCACTGGAGCAAAACTCCCTTATTATGTCTTACGAATTTTCGATCAGGTCACGTGTACTGACGCGAGTTGTTCATTTTTTACCATCACAAAAAAGTACATAACACCACTAAAGAAGTTTTCACTTCAATAATAATAATAAATAACTTCATGAATGTTGATGAACCTCATTTTATGACATTTCTTCTACTCTTTGGAAGCTCATCAAGTTTTTCAAGACAATTTTTTTTATTGCTATGAAACGGCAGACAAGCTTTGTCCTACTTAGTAGTAAGTAGCTACGGTCGCCAATGGATGTTTGCGATCGCTAACACACTGCCGTCCGCGTAGTCCAACTAAAACCTTGGTCACTTATACTTATTATAGAACCTAGAACGTAACACAGGGTTATTGTGGTGTCATATTTGAAGACTAGGTGATTGCCATCCAGACGGGCTTGGAGTCCTACCAGGTAGCTAGGGTCGTTTGTCGCCTTTTACGACAGGCCGCTCCCGGCCGCAGGAATCAGTATTCTTACTTCGCCTCTGCACGGAGAAAACGGCGTTTATCCAGATAATTGGCTTAAAAATAAACGAAGCCTGGATAAGTAGCTAGTGTTATGTAAAGTCTAATTTGCCTACGCATATAAAAATATTATTCACAGTTTCTATTTATTTACCCTGAAATTTTGATTCTTTATTATTCTATTTACCCTAGAAAACTTAGGAACAATGCCTTCATATTATTTTTATGCTCAAAACTTTGATTACATTGCTGATAAAGTAGACTAAGCAAATAAAACTTGATTGTATATACAAAAATCTAAATATGCATGAGAATAACAGAGTGGAGTTACAAAAAAAAGTAAAATTAGAAATGAATATATCAGGGGAAGTTCAAAAGTGATTGAGGACCTGAAAAGTAATAGACTAGCCTGGTATGGCCATATGGCCATTGTCTTCTTCCACTCTACTCTATTAATCGCCATCTCAACATTCACACCTTTTATTGTCATATCATTTTACATTTCTAGCATTTTCCTTGTTCAAGACGCTTATATAAGCGAAGAGAGGAGGAGCGTCTTGAACAAGGAAAATGCTAGAAATGTAAAATGATACGGCAATAAAAGGTGTGAATGTTGAGATGGCGATTAATAGAGTAGAGTGGAAGAAGACAATATGTGATAGAAGAAAGTTTCAAGTTTACATAGTAGTTTTGACGCCGCAGAGCCAATATACACGTTGATCCTGCGATGTCTCCAGTTACGGTATGCCGTTGCGGCCGCTGGAGAACGGTAAGGCCTCAACTGACCGCCATATTTCAACATAGTACTTTATTCAGTTTCTACGGGATATAAAAAAATTGTGAGACATCACTGGATGCCTGGCAGATGTGAATCACCGAAATTATTTCGTACAGGTAATATGCATGCAATAATAGTTTACAACAGGAAATTAAAATGCACACTCAAATTATAAAAAACTATTCCAGCACAAATTAATATGCACTAAAAAGTAAAAAATAATTACATATTCTTCTATAACTTAATAATCAACTTACTTTTTCTAATCATCAATATGTAGGTACGATCTATATTATGATAATACATATAATATAGTTACAATTATTGTTATATTTGAAGTCGTTGTGTTCGTGGAGAGTAGTAGTTATTCTGGCCATTTCTCAATCCGTCCACACACTGTTACTTTTCGATGTGACCATTTATATGATTTAAACGTAGCATAAGTATATTTGTTTTCAGCGTTGCTATAATCCGTTGTTTTGTAATGTTTATAATAACAGATTAATCCAGGTTACTTTTTGATTACACGATTTATTTTAAATATCCAGATGACCGAGCTTTGCTCAGTATTTTTTTTATAAATTGTGTTTTTTGGAAATTAACAATTGATTTTTTTAGTCTAACCTCAAAGCAAACACTCATTGACTTCGTGTTACTTAACAACGCCATCTGCTGGAATAGCTTTAGTGCTGTTGTGTCGTTAAAGCAATTTAAAAAAAAATAGTATTATTATTCGCCGATAGATGTCAGGAAGAGTCATTTTTCAGTTGAAATTGAGACTACTCAAACGCCACCTTTTGACTTTTTCTAGAAATGATTCCTAGCTAGATCGATTTATCGCCCCCGAAACCCCCCGTATACTAAATTTCATGAAAATTGTTGAACGATTCCGAGATTCCAATTATATATATATATATATATATATATATATATATATATATATATATATATATATATATATATATATATATATATATATATATATATATATATATATATATATATATATATATATATATATATATATATATATATATATATATATACAAGAATTGCCCGTTTAAAGATATAAGATTTATTGAAGGCAAACAACGTTTAGGCACGGCGTCGAGTTAATCTATGATATTCAGAAGAACTAGCTTTAAAAATCGATAAATATATAGAAGTAAGTTAGTCCTCAGCATAAAGTGTTTTTATGCTGAGGACAGCAGATAGGCTGTCGGCTCATTTAATAGTAAGCAGTTACAACATCGCCTATGAATGTATGCGACGCTAGAGTCACCGCGAACACGCTGTTGTCCGCTAGGGATACTGGAACCTGGGTTATTATGGCGACATTCATATTGATCAGAAGTGATTGGTAGGTAGAATCGTTTTGTCGCCTTTTACGACAGGCTGACCCCAGTCGCAGGGCTGTCGCGTGTCGGAGCTTTCGAGAAATGCCGACGCAGGTAGTTACTGCGGCCAGTCAACGGACTTATAACTAATCCATTTAATTAATTACACATTATATAAGATATTTAAATTATTATGCCATAATATATGAGTTATAGCATACTAAACAAAACAAATAGTTATACAAATTATGTTTTTCATTATGATGATCTATAGAGCTATTAGTTTTATAATATAATACAAGCCGTTTGATGTTTCGAAATGATTTATTAACATTTTAACAATATTTACGAGGGTTTGGCTATTCTAGTTCACATACCACGAGGATATGTAAAATGAGCAATAATTTTATTTCGCCACTAGCTAGTAAACGTTGTTCTGCCAAATAAATAAGTAGGCTATGTCTTTTTCTAAGGTCCAATCTATCGAATTTCATCAAAAGATTCAGAGTTTAGAACACGTAACAGACAGACAGTACTCTACAGTTGCTTTTACATTTTTATAATATTAGTATTGATTGTCACTATTAGAAATAAGAATAGCCGATGGATCCTACGGTGCATTTCGCCAGAAATTTAGCCATGTCAATTCTCAGCGATTTTGGGTCTGTATATTGTAACCTGTCATTTAGATCCGGTCATATTCTCTGACCATGTTTTGTGATCTAAGAGGTTCAGATCTGGCCTATACTAAGACTGATAAGGTACTAGTTTTCAACTATTATATAAAGTAACAGACGTTAGCCAGGCTACCCATCGGGTGCGAAGAACCATATTGATCACAAAACCAGTAGTCATTTAATACCATAGCAAATAAGTTAAAGAATTTAAAATTTGACTGAAATTAAGGTATATGAGATCGTAAAATACGGGCTTTGCGCACAGGGGCAGAGATCAAGAGTTTGTCTGGTTCATAGAACTTATAAAGCAGTAATTCTACTTAATATTCATTATTTGGTGATCAAACTAAGCGGCGGTCTGTGGCTCAAACCAATTGCAATCAAGTGCATAAGAGAAGCTTTGTCAAATTAGGACTTAGTTCGGTAACTCTGTATATACTGTTTAATTTAGCCATTAAACTAGCGGAAATTTCAAACGCTCTATAGGTCAAAATTTTTCTTTATATTTATTCGAAAAAAATCTAGTCCATAATATTATTAAACATTGAATATATATTTTAGACCTTTTTCTTTCTTTAAAATTGTTATGTTATTCGTATATTTTTTTTTCAAAGGAGTTTTGAGACTTTTTATGATTTATTATTTTTGACGTAACCAGCATTTTATTTTCTATTGTTTACTGCAATTAGCCTTCTTAACCAACATTTCGGTCTCTTTTGTTAATCAATATCTACTCTTATGGGACAGCAGCGTGTTCGCGATGCCTCCGGCATTGCAAACATTCATAGGCGACGGTAACTGCTAAATTCTAAGCGGCCCGTCAGCATGTCGGCTGTCCTAAAACAATAAAAAAAATTATAAGGTACGCGGTAGCGGACATGACATTTAATTTAACAAGGATTGCTCCTTCTGACTTTAACGTGAAATAAATATATTTTGATACGTTTAAAACTAAGAATATTGCTAGCGTGCTGTTGGCCTTATAAAAAAGAAGAAGGAAGACGAATCAAATAAAAAGTTAGGATATGTAAAGGAAAGGGGATAATACGATCATAAGTTAAACATTTTCCTGGTTTTCTATACATTATTTATTCCGGTATACACGAGGCAATACTTTGCGCAACTTTTTGAAGCCAGTGACTGTTTATTTAATTAGCATTAAGCTACAAAAGCTTACTATTTTTCTCTTAAAAATGTGAAATCTTACCTGGCTGGCAAACTAAGGTAATACATAAAAATCTGCGCTTTCTCTTAAAAATTAATGCAGGTAAAAGAGGTGAGTTAAATGGCCTAATATACTAACATAAAATTACGTAGAATAGGGGACCTAAGAAGTTTTAAGTAATATAAAATATTTTGTAAGTGGTTTTTATTAGCAACTTTTTTTGTGGCCACACTCTCCTTTCTCTCGAGTGCAAATGAAATTAAGTTTGAAGCATGCAAGTTTGATAGAAGACATTGGTCTAAGGATATAGGAGAACGTTGTTACATGTATTGATTTATTTGAAGAACTTTAAGCAAACTGGAGTTGAGGTGGAAAATAAGGAATTTTAAGCCCAGAAATGTTGGCTTATCTTAAATAGTGCTGTGTATGTTTTTTTTTACGGCACTAGGTTCGGTGCTGTCCGCATTGGTGTACTGGAACCCTGGGTTACAAATCTCAGAACACAACACAAGGCTATTATGGCAATATATAGACCAGAGGTAATTGCCATCCAAATGGGCTTGGTCCCCTACCACCAAGCTAGTTGTTTTCTCATCTTTTCCGACAGGCCGTGATCGGCCAGGTCAAGCGGATTATGCCGTTACGAAGGTATTTGCTAGGCAAGGCACCAATGTGTAACAATAATAAGAAACTAAACACGTGGATAGTAATGTTTTTGAGCTTATCATGCTTAACATACTAAACTTATACTTAATAATAAACCTTTAGTCATCTATTGTCTAACTTTATTCAGGAAAATACATTTTGTCTCATCAAGTTTAACTGGTTAAATTAATAAGTATATTTAATTATTGTTACATGTCCAAAAATAAACAATTTTCTTTCTTTCTTTAACTTCATTAATCTGTAGTTGTTATTATTATTACAAAAATATTAATTAACTTCAGAGCCATGTTTACAAAGAGATGAGACGAAATATCGTAAGGTTAAAAAATACAAATATAAGACATTAATAAAAGGCTAGCTCAGTGGCTAGTTCGATTTAATATAAAAAATCTTCAGAAGATTAGATTTATATTGTAAATGGTTGATGGCTACATTTGCATGACCGAAGATATAACGTAAAAATCAAAACGATGAAACGAGTTCATGCAGTATTGCCAATAAATTGCTTCGATATATTAAATCTCAGACTATAACTACAACATGAACGTCATAAAAAATCACCAAAGAGTTTGTGGCCTGTCTGCCACTCACTTTTATACATCTGGTAATGAAAACTTTTATTTAATCCGCCAAACATTCGCTTAACTCTGAAATGACCTCTAAGACATGCCATAAATGATTTTCAATCAAGCTTCGACAATTCAAAGGGCGATTTATCGAGATCGCCCATCGGCATTATGTTGCGGATGAATGGCTTTCTTTGTGCTTATATGTTATAGCTTTATACACTTTATTTGCCGACCGTGCTATCCTTTTTGACTTATTTTAATGCCTTCTAATAAATTACAAAGTTGTGACGCCTTCCGTGGAGCAAGGGCTTCATATATCTTAACACCTACGGGCTCATGAGTTTTTAATATGTATTTACTTACAAATGAAAAAGTATGTAAATTGTATGTTATAGTACCCAAAATTCAAGCGTTAAAATTCTCTACTCGCCTCCCAACCTTTGTCTCTTTTCTCTAAAATTTTGACTGATGCTATCGTGGCGCCACCTTAATTTCAAACGTTTTGACGGACACTTTTCGTAGATGGAGATAATTTTCCTTACTTCTACCCTCCAGAGGGCACGTACCCAAACCACCTAACATATTTTTGTTACTTTTTACCCCCCTTCCTCCCTTTGGTGATCATCCGTAGTATATAATAAGATCCCCTGCCCTAGTTTTCACGTAGTAAATCATAAATATGGTATTCATTCTTTTTCATGTAGACAAAGTAAAAAAAAAACCTCTAAAAATCTCATTTTTATCTTTATTAACATAATGCTTGGCGCGTGACGCCAAAAGTGCATGCATACCTAAAGAAAAAATAAAAAGTAAACGATCCACATTAGAAGATAACTCGAAAAAGTGCAAGATTTCCTTTAGAGGGTATTGACTACGTGACGAAAACCTACCACTGCTCCTCCCCGTGACTAAGCGTGATATTTTGAAGAATTACCTCCCGTAATAGCGTACACTAAATCGGATACGATAAGAAAAAGAAGTAAAATCTAAATAAAAGTGGCGTGCTTTTACCCTGAAGACTGCGAGAATTTGCAGTATGTCCGATGTTAGTGGCCCCTTGTCCAACAACGTGCTGTGAAGATCCACCTATGTGCTATCCCTGCTTGCCACGATGTCTTTCGCCAAAGATTATGTATTGTTGTGAAAAGAAGCCGCGAGTTTCAAGGCCTCTAACTTGCCAAGAGGAAGATTGCTGTGAGCCACCACCATAATATATAAAGATGGACGCATTGTGCGCAAGTTGCCAGTGTCTGCATTCAAGCACAACGGAATGCAGGATTAAGATCATTCGAAGACGCTCGGCACTGCGAATTTCCTATTTAGAAGCCCTCGTGACGTTCTCGAATGTCAATTGTGCACGGACCCCGTAAAAGTCGGTGACCCTGCAGATCCAAACCGACACTCGGATGTTGTTTACTCAAGAAGAAAGCAATACAAGTGTCGTTTGAGAATATATTAGATGATTGACATCGAAATTTCGTGTCCTACTTTCAATGTGAAACGAGAAAAATAATGTAAATAAAAAGGATGACAGATTTTTTCCCAAAAAGGGGTTAACGTCAGGCAGGCGGCCGGTTGTAAAAACTAAGCCACAACTATTACAACATGTAACATGTTGTGCCGACCCTATATAGTATGGGATAAGAGCAGGAGGAAGAAGAAGGAAGAAGTATGGATTATTACAATTTTTGTTTATGTTCTATATATTATATTTGAACCAATTTTGGAATAATTAATTACTAGCTTTGATTAGACTAGTCTAAGTTACTAGAGTTGAACCAAAAAGTTCTAGAAGTTATTGTAATTCACTTGAATTTATGAAACGGTTGTTATTTGAACTCTTTATTTTTTAATAATTCTAAGTATTTTAATGGTTTAGTTTAACCGTAATATTAAAACATAATAGTATAAAATACTGATCTTTGTCCGCTACTTCATACATGTTTTTATCGCTGAGGAACAGCTGACACGTTAACGGCTCGCTAGCAAGCAACGTCGTCAACGTCGTCCTACAACCTAGCGGGGATTGTTTTGTCGCCTTTTACGACAGGCCTACCGATGACGCATTCTAAAATTAAAAGAAAGAACGAAAGAAAATGCGTTTATTTTAGGACATTATTTGAAACATAACACCAGCAATAATAATACACACATATATATGAAATACAAGTAAAACAAGCAAATAATAAATAAACACGTCCTGAATTGGATCAAACTCAGCTTTATGCTGACCATGAAGGTCAGTGCTGATCTTCCGCTTGGCCCATTGGGTAATGTTACGAGCGACACAACACATTTTTTATAAATATAGTTATAAATGATTAAGAAAAGCTTACGTTTACACAAAGTAAACGTAAAACAAGAATAACCAAAAAAAAAACTCGATACAGATTAAATTCAGTTAGCAAACAGAAATAAATATTGAAAAAGAAACAGCCATAAGATTTTTAAACCTTGTTGAAATTAGTTCTAAATAAATCTTTTAAATTTGAGTTACATTATTGAAAATAAAAAAGGCTATATGTATTTGAAAAAAAAATTTCTGTTATTTTTTAACTTAATGTACTTTTGAATCTATTTTTAAATTGTAAAATATATTGTTGTGTTGTAAGGTTATTTGCGTCATTTCTATTGATCAACTTCTATAATCAGTTGCATTTTTGATTGAAAACATATTTATTTTAGGGCCGTTTATGCGGGTTTCCCACATATTTTATCCGTGCAGAGGTGGAGAAAGAATACTAACTTCTACGGCCGGGGTCGGCCTGCGACAGTAGCGTGTTTGCAATGCCACTGGCGTTGCAAACACCCATAGGCGACGGTAACTGCTAAATTCTAAGCGGGCCGTCAGTCTGTCTGCTGTCCTACAGCAATAAAAAAATGTGAGTATAAAAATATATAAATGCCACGTGCTGGTAAATTAAAATATCGAAAGCGACCCTACATACCAAGATCGTTATGTTCTCTAATCCGCCTCAGATAAGCGTGGTGGGTATATTGCACGTCCTCTAGGGGGAGACCTTAGTTGAGCAGTACTTTATAGGATGATATTACTATTGTAATCCTGTCTTTCCCACTCTTTATTTAATCATAATGCACCTCATAATCACCAAACATATACGAAGGTGTTTATGTACATATTTATAGTTAAAAGTTTATGCGATAACTGTTTTTAAACTAATGATAAATATATATTAATTAACACGAAAAATACAGCTTTTGTTATTTTTTACAATACGTTATATAAAAATACACTATAATACAAAAAACAACAAGAAAACTATAAATAAAATATGTTGATTATAGATTACTTTCGGTCGAAAACGTTCTCAAAACGCTGGCTGTATTATACTTAAAAGTCGATTATTCCTTAATTGAATGTTGTATTAATTATTGTTGAATGTTAGAAACATTAAAAAAATTTATAGAATATTGCTGTACAGTTTGGAAAATACAGTCAAATAAATGTCTAACCAAAGATATAGCGAAAATATTGACATTAATTTGTATTCTTCAATGATTCAAGCCTGTATAATAAGCGCCTCATCCATCAATCTAAGATATCCCAAACACATGGTCAAGTGCCAAAATATTCCAGTAGCACTTAAGCAACGCCCATCAGCATTATTATGAATTATGGATGATATTTGTATTGGCATTGTTTAGGACATTGTTCTGACTATTACAGATTATTTTACTGTGTGTTCTTGAATATTATTTTTGATAAGCTATCAGGAACTGCGTGTCGCGAAAATGCTGCGGTGGATATGTAGTGCGCGGAAGGACTGCGCTAGGAATTCCCGCATTCGCAGTAACCTTCATGTCCGTGACACTGTGGATAAATTGCAGGAGTGTCGCCTTCGTTGGTATACTGATGTTTTGCAGCAATCAGATAAGTACTTACTTAAGGAACAGATGTCTGGCTATGCCGCCTCCGCCGAGCCCCGGCAGGTGGTGTAGATCCAAGTGCTGGCTGGACGACGTAAATAGTGATATGTGCTTAATGGACTTACCACCAGGGATGCTGAAGACCGTGCCCGGGCACTGAAGCGGGTTGCAACTGGGACTTATCTCTAGGACGATGATA
Organism: Malacosoma neustria; assembly: GCA_963693495.1. Classification (NCBI taxonomy): domain Eukaryota; kingdom Metazoa; phylum Arthropoda; class Insecta; order Lepidoptera; family Lasiocampidae; genus Malacosoma; species Malacosoma neustria. Next base: position 11,008,934 of record OY856393.1, on the reverse strand, counting down.
TTTTTGAATATGAATTTTATCCCGTTGCTAAACGAAACGGCTAGAATTATACAAGAAGACCGTTGTATTATTAAGAAGCCGATGTGTGAAAATTAGGTGAACGCGGATCCTTAAATTGGTGAGACCTACGTCCATTGCGCGTCTTGACTATCCAACTATGCTCCATTGTATGCTCTTGAAAATATAAGGTGACTAGCGATTGACCTGTTAAGCCTGAATGGAAAATGTGCTTCCCATATACTGCCTATAATTTATCAAGTAGAAGTATCCATATGTTAGTTACATCGTATAGAAGTAGAGTGGTATAGAAATAGAGAAGCCTAGTCAAAAAAGCCCACCACTGAACTCGATTCCTTGCATTATGCAAAATGCATACCTCCACTTGTAATCTAGCATATCAAGTTCACCTACACTTCTTCTTGCTATGGCAAAAAAATTGTCCATGATATGAACACCAAAGTTGGCATCAAACTTGGAATTTTCGTGATCCCTGGACGACCATCGTAACCACAATGCTAGAAATTTTAACCTAACCCCTGCGACCATGGTCGGCCTGTTATAAAAGGCGACTAAAGTAAGTCTTCTTCTTCCTGCCCCTATCCCAGCTATGTGCCATTACTAGCCTATTACTTTTCAAGTCCTCAATCACTGGTGCTACTTTCAAACTTCCCCTAATATACTCATTTCCAATTTTATCCATTTTTGTATAATAACTCCACTCATCCATCTTAACATTCGCATCTCTGCTGCATGGTATGCCACCATAATAACCTTGTGTTGTGTTCCGGAATTAGTGACCCAGGTTCCAGTACTAACCGGGTAGCGGCGTGTTACGCGAAGTCCCTGGCGTCGCACACATCCATAGACGTCGATAACTGCTTATGGTTAAGCCGTCAGCTGTTTTCTATTCCTCAGAAAAATAAAAATCCTAAAAATAACAGGACATTGTTAATAAAGTGGCTTTTACGGTCATGTCTGTTTTATTCAATTAGAGTTCAATCTCCATTTCAGACAGATATGTTAACAAACTAGTTTCCCTTAGAAAATTCTAGAAAATAGGTCTACACAATTATGGACTATTGAAAATATTTTATTTAATCCACTGCTACAATATGAATTATTATCAACAATTTTTCAATTTAAATACCAAAATGCCACTAAAACGGCAGAAATGATATATTTTTGTATTTATCCGGAATAAAAAGTCTATCTGTCACCCGTTGAATGAGGAATAAAAAAGGAAGAGGATTCAGAACGAGTGCCGGCATTTTAACGGCAAATGACTACGGGTTTGATATATGTCAGTGAGTTTCAAATGTTATCAAAAATGAGATTGATAATTTATGTATTCATAATTTGAAAGATCTAGAAATAATTTAGTCCATTGAAGTGTTAAATGAGCTTTACATTTTTTAGAGGACGCAATTTTATTTTTGGGACATGTGTCAATAGAAGCTTAACCCCAAGTTTGTGTGTGTGTATTTAAGTGGTCTAGAACTCAATGCATAACAAAAGAACTCACGAGTGAAAGTGACGCGACAGTTGATGAATGACGGACGGCCGCAGACACATACACGCAATGCAAACATACTAGTCAATAGTCATAGACCATAGATAATTGTGAACCAACATATAGGAGCGGCTTAGAAAAAACTGGCGGAAAATAGCTGACATTTCTATGTATGTACACATATGAGATAGTATTAATGATCATAAATACTAATGCAAATACGTTGAAGGCAGAAAAAAATCTAATAGACGGAAATTGGCAATTCTTACAAAAAACCTTTAAAGTATAATATCAGAACAGTTTAGATTTAGGGTATGGTAGTTTATCCGTGCAGGGGCGAAGAAAGAATACTAACCGTTGCGGTCGGGGTCGGCCTGTCGTAAACGGCAACAATACAACCCACCCTAGCTACGTGGTAGGGCCTCAAGCCCGTCTGGGTGGCGACCATGTTTGTTCTTAAGTATGCCGCTATAATAACCTTGTGTTGTGTTTGAACCTTAGCATTAATGACCCAAGTTCCTGTACCCTTATGGGACAGCAGCGTGTCCGCGATGCCACTGGCCTTGCAAACACCAATAGGCGATGGTAACTGCTAAATTCTAAGTAGGCCGTAAGCCTGTCTGCTGTACGACACCAATAAAAAAAGTCAAAAGTAATAATTGAAACTACAACCTACAAAAGTACCTAGTCCTTAACCTGTAACCATGTATAGAGTGAGAAGGAAATTCAAAACTAACAGAGCAGAAATAATCTTCTGATAGACTATACAAACTTAACTAAAAAACAAAAAGACATAGAAAACACAAAACAATTATTGTAGTTCCACAAAAGTATGCACCACAAAAATAATTTAAAATCTAGGTAGAAATCGTCGATTTATCGAATATGCATCCAATATCTGCTGCAAACGATGGCAAACGGCATATGTGTTATTCAGCTGGGGGCACGTTCACGCTGCTAATATTCACTGCGAACGACATTCGACTGCAAATTGCACTTTTTATCTGTTAGATATTAGCTCGGATGGAATAAATGAGTTCTAGATCTTATATAGTAATAGCACTTACAGTAGTAGTATGTAGTAAGAGCGCAGAAATGGATATGATAAAATAAAATTCATATATGAATTTGACGACTTTCGTAGTGCAACGGCTTTTGTCGGAACGGGTTTGAGTCGGAGGTGTTTATAATAATATGTTTAGATTTGCAAAAAATATTTTATATGTAGAATATTCGTTAGACATAAAATAAATACTTACTTTAGAACTAGATGGCGTTGTAGTCATTGTCACAATATATTTATTTATTATTTCCTCTCCTCTGGTCTAGTAAAAGGTATAAAATGAAAGAAAAACATTTAATGCACATCCATAAATGTGATATATTAAGTTACAAAAGGGATAATATCTGGCGGTGGTAACAAGTAAGATCTAGTTTTGATATGAGGTGGAGAGACTTGATGCTAGAAAGCTTTCTTTGGGGCTCATTTCTTTGAGGATCACAAGATGAAGCACGTCGCTAACACTCTAATACCAGTGTTCCTTTGCTAGCCGGCGCGCGGGTGGAGGGATGAGCTTCCGTACGCTTCCGGTCCGGGCAGCTTCGGTTCACCCCAGACGCATCTGTTACCTAGTTCTGACCTATATATATATATATATATATATATATATATATATATATATATATATATATATATATATATATATATATATATATATATATATATGTATCGTACTCAAAATTATCTTATTGGCAACACTAACTAATATTTAAAACAACCAAAGAGAGTCACTTCCGGAATATAAGCGACCAATGAGAGTCGCTTCCGGAGTGTGGAATGGGGAAGAGTGAGGGACAGGCCGACCTCTTCTATATAAAGCACCGCAAGTAGGTGCCAGGCTCTCACGTGCGGAGTCGCTGTGAAGTCGTCTGAGACAACAACAGCTTTAGCTTTAAGAAAAAAAAGCCAGGCTTTCTTTTTCGTTCGGTTGTCGTCAAGTGCGGAGGCTGTCTGCCGGTCTGCCTGCCATTCTACCACTGGTTACTATTCATAACAAAAGAAAGAACGGAAGCTGTCGGTCTGCCTGCCATTTATATATATATATATATATATATATATATATATATATATATATATATATATATATATATATATATATATATATATATATCATCATCATCTCTGTGTTAAATCCCGGTTGCAGCCCAAACTCTCGCTTCGGCGCCCGGGGTCCGCTTTCCGACTTTTTCTTCTCCACTTCACACGGTCTTCAGCATCCCTGGTAGTGAGCCCATTGGCACGCGTATCACCCTTTACGACGTCAAGCCAGCACTTTTTGGGTCTACCCCTCCTGCCGAGGCCTGGCGGAGGCGGCATGGCCAGACATTTGTTACCCACGTAAGCATCCGGTTGCCGTAAAACGTGGCCGTACCAACGGAGCCGACACTTGCAATTTATCCGATATATTTTATATGTATATATATATATATACATATATATATATATATATATATATATATATATATATATATATATATATATATATATATATATATATATATATATATATATATATATAACGTTATTTGTTCGTTCGTTACGTTTTCACGCCTAAACCGCTGAATCAATTTTGATGAAATTACTACTATTATTAGTATTGTATAAATCAAAAATCTTTCAAACCTCTCTTTCGGCCATAATTATTAACAATGCCTATGTCTCCGAACATTTTTGAAACGGGTACACTCGCGCCATTTGTCTTTTCTCGACGTTGACAAATGGCGTATAAATAGAGGGAGACGAGCTAAATACAAACACAACTTAATGGACTAAATGTATGAAAAACGGGATTCTGCTATGACAGATTTCTTGTCGGGGAATAGCGGAGGGTGTTTACTGAGTTAATAAATACTTAAGGGTGCTCATGGCATACATATAAAGTGGAACTATTTTGTATAATTTATAAGACTCGTTTATTTATCACGCTAAATGTTGACGCTTATGGACATGAATTAATTGTTTATGAGTTTTCTTGCTGGTACTTAAATAGAAAAACTTCCTTCTTCTTACTTCCTAACAATCAAAGAGCCTTTTTAAAATCAAATGTAAACATTATCTACTTTCGCTCTTTGCTTAGGATGAATTGAATTGTTATGAAAAGAAAATTCTACTTCGTTTCTCCGATGAAATTTAGCAGCTCTTGGATGCAATCTGGACGAAACACTTGTAAGTAGACATGTAGCGTTTCTGAATATGCAGCTACACGTTCCCCGTACGACAACTTCCTTAATCACGGAGCAGTTGGTGCATGTGTCTACCAGTCTACCCACTAAAAACCCCGCCGTACTCCTAAGCGGATATAACTTCTTCGCGATGGAAGCAACGACGACCCACCCAGAGTCCATTCATCCAAGGCCGGTTTTTTATTACTGTTTGCGACGCTAGGGGCACCGCGAATACGCTAATCCCATAAAGATACAGGAACCTGGATCACTAACGTCGGAACACAGCACAAGGTTATTATTGTGGTATAATTATAAGGCTGTCATCCAGAGGGGCTTGGCGCCCTACCACGTAGCTAGGTTTGTTTTGTCGCCTTTTACGACTGCCCCATTCGCAGGGGTTAGTTATTCTTATTTCGCCCCTTCACGGAGAGTACTTGCGGATATTATGCGTTTTCGTATACTTCTGGGACCACAATAATTAAAATGTAAATAAAAAATAATTATGGTGTAAATATACATTTATTTGTTTTTTATATCTAAGGCATACATATACGATTTTATCATACATTTCATACACAAAATTAGTGTGGTTTTACCTCGACTATTTTAGATTAAGGAACTATTTTCAATATACAATATATTCTATGTTTGTCTAACGCATACATGCAGTTACGGTCGAAAGTCTAACTGCCCACCCGATAGCAAGTTGTTAGCCGTCTATGAACTTTTGCAATACCAATTCTTCTTTTAGAAAATTATTGGCTCCTACACGCAATTCATCATTAGCTTGAACTTGTTCCAATCATTTGGGGTCGGCACAATATGTCTTTTTCTTCCATTTTCTTCTAACCTGGCATTCTTCATGTCACTTCACAAACCCTCATATCATGCATCACATTTTTATCCGTGCAGAAGCGGAGAAAGAATACTAACCTCTGTGGCCGGGGTCGCCCTGTCGTAAAAGGCACCAATACAACCCACCCTAGCTACGTAGTAGGGCCCCAAGCTCGTCTGGATGGCGACCACCTTTGGTCTTAAGTATGCCGCCATAATAACCTTGTGTTGTGTTCCGGCATTAGTAACCAAAGTTCCAACAGCGTGTTCGCGATGTCCTATAGCAATAAATTTAAAAAAATCACACATTCTTTCCATCGCTTTTTAGTTCTATCTTTTTCTATATGAAAAATGTTTTAAGGTGGATTTTGAGATCCCTGCTAATAGCAGCGTGGAAGGAGAAGACGTACTTGCACATAATCTAAAATAATAAGTTATCAACTGTACAAATCCCCAGGGGCTGACACTACGGATCTGTTATGTAATCAAATGTAATTTCTTCAATATTTAAAAATGAAAATAATTCCTTAATTTCACAATATTTTCAGTATTAATTGGCCACATTTGCTCAAAAAGGAACCACCAGACCAGATTATTTGCAAATTAAAAACGATTTATTATATAGACGAAAAAGAAATATAAAAATGATTTTATTTACCTGAATGACTGACTATATATTTGTGTAGAATACAATCTCAGCCTCAACACATTTATTCAAATTTCATAAAGTATCAAAATATTATTTCTGTTTTATGAAAACGTTTGATATTAGACAAGTGTGTTTGGAGTTCCTTTTTGCTTAAAATACGGCCCATTTACATTAATATATTTATATAATTATTTACAATGTTAGTTATACTAACTTTCAATTATAAGTGTATCGTGTTCTTGGAACATGATTAAAATTGTACGTTTAAACATATATAACGTACATAAATATATTTGGTGATATTAAAAATCTTAAGAATATTTAACCTCTACATGTTACATATCGGTTATATTTGAAACTTTTATATATCGTTCTAAATATTACAGAGCAAAAAAGGGCTAGTCTATTTTATCAGGGCTGCCCTTTCGTGATACTTCCTTATTATGCCGACATTCTTGCAGGTGCGATCGCCATCTGACCTCAGTAACCATTTGACGCATACTGCGAAACCCTAGGAAAGAGTTTGCGGGATATATACCTCACTTCGGGAAGGTCAATATTGTTATTTCAAGTTATATTGAATAACAAAAATCGTAAACAGTTATTTTTGCAACTGTAAACATGCAAATTAGTCTCACGTGAATGGGGGTCTTAGCCAAGACCTGGGCTTCCTACATCCCAACCTGGGCAATAGTTACGTAATTTAATTACGTAATGTAATTTTAATTAATATTGTACAAAGGCTTGTATGTAATGCAATATTCTGTAAATTTTGAAATAAATAAATAAATAAACGTATTGCTGTCTAGAGATGCACTGCTGATTGCTTATTATTGGTCTAAACTAGTTTAGTTTTAATTTCAAGTTAGTTATGATATACTATGTTTCCTTTACTAATTATAAATATTGCACATTGGATTAAAAAAGGGAAACATGAGCCAGTTTTAGTTTTTCAAACTGTTAAGAAGTCGAGTTTAGTTTAGGCTTATTAGACGTCAGTCTAAATAAGTTTTTTTTATGGCCTGGACTGCTTTAAGACATGTTTTTAGAATATGAATGCAATTCTTATCTGATTTAATTAATAAATAAAAATACTGGCACAATTCACACAGCGCAATCTTTAATAAAATTAAGTAGCATAGCACTAGTGTTGTGACAACTCATAAACTTTTAATTTGGACTCAATATTTCCGGTATTGTCTCGGGTCTGGAAATTCGGATCCAATGATTTCCATTGTATTACAATGCAAAAATAATTTGTTTAGTATCACGATGTGTTTTCAGTATGTTTCAATTAATTTTTTAAATAATATTTTGACTGATTCTTTCAGTGATTAGTTAGAGTGAATTTATTTTCGATTTTCATTCCAATATCACTCAACATATCCTTTTAAAAATATTTTAAGCCCTGAGTCAACAATTCAGACAAATTGTGTCATTTATCATCACACTGTTAACATAATAAAAAAGTTGTAGTGCTTTATATCCGATAAGGAGGATAATATAAATGTCATAAATCATTCGTTTACTAAGTTAATGCATTGATTTGGTTGGCTTAGCGCCAGTTGAGCCAGCAAACATAGAGTTTCTCTGCACATATTTCATAATTCACGATGGTCACGCTGACGATGAACTGTGACGTCACGAAATTACACTTTACTAGTGAATAATTTATTTATGAGGTAAATTTGGACCTTTGTGTACCAATACTTATATCCTTCCAAAGTCATTAAATAGAGAGCGCTATTGTAGCTAAGAACGTGGTTGACAAATGGTACGATACTACCACGTCCGATTTCTAGAATGAAATACTCTAATTATGCAGTTTTACTAGCCAGGCCCTGGCAGGAGGAGAAAACCATGAAGTGTTAGATTGATGTCGTAAAGGAATACACGTGCCAATGGAAACTACCAGGAATGCCGAAGACCGTGTGAAGAAAAAAGTCGGAAAGTGGACCCCGGTCATAGAAGCGGAAGTTTGGTTGCAAACGGGATTTAATACTAGGGTGTTGATGATGAGGCAGTTTTACTCGTCTAATGTGTATATCATAATTGCCCGCATACCAAGTTTACTGAGTGTAATCCGCCAATCAGCCCTGTATAAGCGTGGCGTGTATACCGTCCATTTGCTCTAGGAGAAGTCCCGGCCCCAGCAGATGGACTTTATTGGCTGTCACTTTTTTTAAATACTGTAGCAAGAGTACCTATGTATTAAAAAAATATACAAAAGTGTATAATAAAAATGTTTTTAGGAATGATGCATTTTAGGAATGTGTAAACATTCTGAGGTTCACGTGAGGACTGCACTATTGTGGACTGAAATTATATTTAATTTTTCTTAAATTAATTTTCATATAATGGTAGTGAAATATTTTTCATTATGCGAAATTAGCAGCGGTAAAGTACCTTCAGATATATCAACGATATTCCAAATAAATACACTTAAATTAATCTACTTATACAAAACTTTCTTTAGCAGTATAATCATATATAAACACGTTCTTGTTCTCTCTATCTTGATTCGGTATACAAACAAATTTATTTCTCTCCGCACCATCACTAACTAAAGTTATAGAATAAACATTAGATTTCACATCTAAATTTAATATTTGTATTTGTTTATTGTTTTCATTATCAATATTATTTTCGATTATTTCTTTATTAGATATATCAGCTGTTTCTACATTTTCATTTAAAGCTGCTATAAACTTCATACTGTTACGTCTAGTGTTCTCTACGTTAATTATTTCACCAACTACCTTTTCATTTACTTTCTTACTATCTCTGTTTAAGATATTTTTCAGTGACGATGTCCTGTTACTATATCGTCTCCAGAATGAGTCTGACGTGTTCTGAGAACTCGAGAACCCTGTTGAAGTGGTCGTATTATATGTGTCACGCCTCTGCATGGTTTCCCTTAAATTTCTACTGCATCTCATTAATTTATTAATTTTTAACAACTTCACGAACCCTTCGCGAAATTTCGATGACATCAAATTGTATAATATTGGATTAATTGCTGAATTTAAATATAACATTACTCTACAAAAATATAGAAGGATGTAATATCCATCGACCCCTAACGACATTATTGTCTCTGGTGGAAACACTATAATCCATAATGTTAAAGCCTTAAATGGTAATAGACATATAAAAAACGATAACACAACAGTGCCCAGCATCAAGATAACTTGCTTCCTGTAACGGATGACGTTGCTTCCGCTGTTAGAGTTCTTGCTGTTCTGAGCGATGATAATTGGGTTTTCCATAAGGTTCTTTGCTATGACGCTGTACAATACCAGTAATACTCCTAAAGGGATGATAAAGAAGACTGCGATTGTTAGAATGAAGAATAAAGCCTTCCAAAAGGTGTCGGCTTGTGTAAGGCAGACCGGCACTTGGGTTCCGTCGTCATACTCTTCGTGGGTGAAGGTTGCCACAGCGAGGATTGGGCTGAAAGGAAATTCAAGCATTAGATAATGTATTATAGAGAAAAAAAACATAATAGCTAGATGTTGTTATAGCCACTTAGTTTCTTTAGCTTCATTATATCGGTGTGGAATGGGTGACGTGGTGTAATAATCTATTTAGCCTCGACCTAACAGTGTTTCGTATGGTGAATGCTATTTATGGTAGTCCTCTACTTCTGCTTAATTTTTACTACCTTTTCTTTCCAATTCATGGCAAGTAGCAATTCGTCTATGCTGTTACTGCGAATGTTTATAACAAAAAGTAATTTTACAATATCGTTCGCCTGTTCACTGTAAAGGCTGTCGTAAAAGGCGACAAAACAACTCACCTGGTAGGGCTCTAAGCCCGTGTGGATGGCGACCACCTTTGATCTTAAATATGCCGCCATAATAACTTTGTGTTGTGTTTCGGCATTAGTGATCCAAGTTTCTGTACCCTTATGGAACAGCAACGAGTTCGCGATGCCACTGGCGTTGATAACACCCATAGACGACACTAAATTCTAAGTGTCTGCTGTCCTACAGCAATAAAAAAAACATTTCATTTAACAATCTCCGTGGCATAGCGGCTAACGCACTTCAGCACGCTTGCGGAAGTCACGGGTTCGATTCCCGTCTCGTGTCTGCGTATTTATGTATAATATGTATTTATTTAAAAAAGAAAAGTATATATGCAGTAAATTAGTAATTTAGTACCCATAACACAAGTGTTATGCTACTTACTTTGGGGCTAGATGGCGCTGTGTGGATAGTCTTAGTATATTTATTTATTTATTCAGTTATAAAACTATAAAAATATCTTATTCTTATCGTACAAATTTATGAGTGCAATCAGATTCCTTGTTCCTGGTCTTAGCTATGTAGGGTCTGCACAACAGTTCTCTCCTTCAACTCTTCTATTAGTCGTCAGCTCACTCACACCTATTTTCGCCATATCTTCTTTTATGCGATCCATGCACCTTTTCTTTGGTCTACCCCTCCTTTTGTATCCATCTAATCAGATTCATTATTCAATCTTAGAAAACCAGGGACAGTTCTCACAGCGTCATCTAGTCCCAAAATAGCAAGCAGCAGAGCGCTTGTGTTATCGGTACTACACACTTGATATATCATTTTGGAAACTAAATACTAATTATACATAAAGACTCGGAACAAAAATCGAACTCGAGACCTTCGCAGATTTTCTGATGTAAGCCATTGCACCAAGGAGGTTGCCGCCTCAATCTGCATGTGTACTTGTCATTATTATAATTAACGTGATTCACACACTGTAATTTTTGTTAAAATCCCATCTTAAGTCTCGCAAATGCGATTTGGTTAACAGATAACGCGAGGTGCAATGAACTAATAATAATAAATGTTTTTGATTAAGCGAAGCAAAATCTGTGCAACAGATTAAACATGGCTTAAATGAGACTGCGGATTACTTCAAGTTGGGTTTAAAGCTTAAGAGGTTTAATCCCTTAAAGTTTATTTATCTCAATTATTTGGTTTTTGAAAGTACCTTCAATTTTAAAGTTTAAGTAACTATAGTGAAACTTCGATAGATTAATAAACCTAACAGAACCTGGGAAAATCGAAAATATGATAGAGTTTAAAACTATTTTTTTGTGACAATTCACACATCGCCATCTAGTCCCAAACTAAGTAGCAATAGCACTTGTGTTATGGGTACTAGACAACTGATAAACTACTTATATACTTTTTTTTTGTAAATAAATACATATTATATATAAACACCCAGACGTGAGACGGGAATCGAACCCGTGACCTCCGCAAGCGTACCGAAGTGCGTTATCCGTTACGCCACCGAAGCCGTCAAAACTATAGTTGTAGTTTTTGACTTTCTGGTGATTATTTCGGTGATTATCCTCACAATATTTTCCTACACCACTGGTACGTGGCAATTATGCTATAATATGCACACCAGGCGAAAAACCCCAGGATCCCTAGATTTTTTTTTTATTGCTATAGAACAGCAGACAGGCTGACGGCCCGCTTAGGATTTAGCAGTTACCGTCGCCTATAGGTGTATGCAACGCCAGTGGCATCGCGAACACGCTGCTGTCCCATAAGGGTACAGGAACTTGGGTCACTAATGCCGGAACACAACACAAGGTTATTATGGCGGCATACTTAAGACCAAAGGTGGTCGCCATCCAGACGGGCTTGAGGCCCTACCACGTAGCTAGGGTGGGTTGTTTTGTCGCCTTTTACGACAGGCCGACCCCGGCCACAGAGGTTAGTATTCTTTCTCCGCCGCTGCACGGATAATTGGTCTCCGAGTGTATTACCAAGAAGCTACCGAGTACATAAATACATCTATTTAATCTATTGTGTCTTTAGTCAAAGAAGTGGCGCGGAAGAACAGAAAACGCACACGAATAGGTGCGTTGAAATGTCTTTTTTTAGCCCGCGGAAAACTAAACCGCATCAAAACTGCAGGGGTAAGGAAAAAATATGAGAAATTTTCGTACGCATGCGCGCTACACCGCTTGTCCCACTTCTCCGCGGCAAGAAAATACATCACTGAACACGTAGTGCTTATAAAAATCGTTGTTTCTCGAAACATTAATAACTTTATATTAAATGAAGATACTGCAATTTTTTTTTAAATAAGTGTCTAAAACTTAGAAAATTTAATTGAAATCTACCCAGTAGTTTTGCCGTGATGCGCGCACAACTGCAGACCTCTATAATTTAATTTATTTGGCAGTGTAGGGCATGGTGCTGCTGCTCGTACATTTATATAGACAAAACACGGTTGAAGACATAAATTACAACTGAAATGTATTGTTTGGAGTCTTAATTAATTTTACGCCGCTCGCAAATGGCGTAAATTTGTGGCTTAAGGCATCATAAGTTCATATTGTTTTTGTAATAATTCAAAAGCCTGTATGTTATTGAGGCAATTTTAGACAGTTTCGGAATGATTTACTACGTTGGAATATTATTTTATATTTCATGAGTAATAGTAATATATATACTAGTCACAAAAATTAAGGGACATAAAAAATCAAAATAGTTGGGTTATTTTCCAGGAGCTGTTACTCCATGGAAAATGACTGTATAGCAATAAAAAAGAAAACAAGTTGTAGCATTGTCTAGTTTTCAGAACAAAATGTTTTTATCGTATTCCTTCTGGAGTAATCTTAAAGAAACTACCATCTATATACCTATATATATATATATATATATATATATATATATATATATATATATATATATATATATATATATATATATATATATATATATATACTTATATCAATTTTAATATAATTTAAGATGGCAATTTTATTCAAAACTTGGAATGGTGCTAATTTCGAATTTTAGTTTAACGTGCCACACCTAGGCTCGGGTCTCCTGTCATAAGGGACCAATAGCTGGACCATAGCGGGACGCTTACTCATAGCAGGATACACGTATCGATGGTGTTCTGGCGCATATTTCCTTACTATGTCTTTCGTCGCCGTCAATGTGAGGTATTTATGTTATAATATGGAGAGTAGTTGAGAATGCCTAATTGCCACGGTGAGAATCGAACCGGTAAACTTTGAGTTAGGTTGCGAGTTAAATACTAGCCCCCCCACATATTTTAATTAAATTAATTAATTAAATCTAGATTTTTAGTATTTCTTGCCTTTTTTGATTACAAATATTTTTTTATTGCTGTAGGACAGCAGATGGGCTGCTGGTCCGCTTAGAATTTGCAACACCAGTGGCATCGCGAACACGATGCTGTCCCATAAGGATACAGGAACTTGGGTCACTAATGCCAGAACACAACACAAACCCTACACCCCTACACGGATAAAAAATCATAAAGTACATAAAAAGAAAAAAATATTAACCCTAAGCTCAATTTTAATAACATCCTCTTTCATTTAATCATTTCAGGCTTTAAGAATACTAAAATTTGCAATATATAAAAGAAGATGAAATAAAACATTTACTGTATTTAAAAAAAATTCGTTAGATGTTCCTGACGCATCGTATTGTCTCTCTAGTATGATTTTGCGATATAAATCAAAGTCATCAGTGTATTAAAGTCGAGGGCGCGCTAATTGATCAATCGAATCATCTATAATCAACAACGAAGTTTAGTGGTCCCTAATAAGATCCTTCGGGTAAACCGGAATATCGGAATTAATTATGATTGGCATTGGAAGATGACATTTGATGCTAGCTTTTATTGTTTAAATAGTATTTGATCCAGCGTAAGTAGTTCCATGAACATAAAATTGTATACATAAAAATGTATGTTTAAAGTTATAACTTAACATAGAATAATTTAAATTATAAAAAGTGTGGGCGTTTTATGTGTCCCAACATTATAAAACAATAAACTAAAGAAGATAGAATATAAACAAAGGAATTACTAAAAAAATGCACTGTATTGTTTTAATTAAAATAATTTTATTATTAAAATTTTATTATTAAATCTAACAAAAGAATAGAAAGTACGGAAATGGATAGAACGTACGTCACGATAAAACTAATGGCGTATGCGGTTGTCGGTTATATGGCGGGCGCGCAGCCGCTTGCTCCTCCAGACAGTAGAGGGTGTCGTCCGCGCCTAACGGTATTTTCCCGATTAAATATGATGGCGAGCGGTGTGAACAAATGCGTCATCCTCGCCATCATGTTGGGAAAATACCGTTAGGAGCGGACGCCACCCTCTGCTGTCATTCGAAATCGCTCGCGACAGCAGTCGTTAACCGCACGCCAAGATGGAAGGCTTCGCGCCCACCGTATAACCGACAACCGCAAACGCCATTAGTTTTATCGTAGATCGTAAATATGTTATTGTGACTTTCTATCCGTTTCCGTACTTTCTATTCTTTTGTCATTTTTAAATATTGACAATACAGTGCATCTTTTAGTAAAAATAAAAAACAACGAAAGTTAGTACGAGGTACTGTAATTGACGCTGCTGGGCATTTGCAGTGCCTGGGAAGAAGATTTGGCAGCTACCTCCGCAGAACTGGTATACAGCAAAACCCTACGCCTGGCCGGCGATTTATTTCTTCCATCGGTACCAGAAATCACCGATTACAGTGATTTTCTGTCACAACTTCGCAACCACATTCGAGAATTAAAGCCTACACCAGTTAAGCGACATGGTACTGCTAAAACATTTGTACATAAATATCTTTCTTCTACCGCCGCTGTTTTCTTAAGGAAAGACGCCCGTACAAAGTCTTGAGCGCTCCGAGAAGACGTTCAAGTTCGACGTCGGCGGAAAGACAGTCACGGTATCTATCGATCGACTGAAACCGGCTTATTTCATTAGTGATCCTGATACTCTTCTCCCCGCAGCTTCTGAACTGCCTGCCACCAAGCCTGTCTACGTTACTCGCTCCGGTAGGTAGGTTAAATTCCCACACTATTTAACGACCTTAAAGGTCTCCGGGGGGGCTGATGTGGCGAGGCGAATACAGCCGACGAGCGCTCGGTAATTTACGTACGCTCTCGCGATACAAAGCTCCGACGCACGTTGGGAGCGGCACCCCGCTCCCAACGAGTACAGAGGCTCCAACAGGTCAGTCCTTTTCCTTTCTGAACTGAGACGCCGAAAGGCTGTGCTCATGCGCTCCCACGGCACGCGTCCAGGGATGCACCGCGTTCGAGAAAACGTCACGTATATAATTAAATTGCGTTGTATATGTCTGTGATGAATACAGTTTGAACACGCATATCAATAATAAACGTTTGTATTTTATATTAATGATGGTTTCATTCATCGACCGACCCCAGAAAAGTTTTCGCGAAATCAATATACACTAGTTCACAGATGTCGCAAATGCACGATGTAAATTATTTGTATATACACATTTTTAAAATGATTTATTGACCCCCATGCTTTTATGAAATATAATTGTATTGAAATCTGGAAAATAATATAGCCTTTATTGTATTTCCATAATAAAATAAACTTAAACACTAATTTGACAATATTTTTATAATTTAATGCAAAATATGGCGACCTCCAATTATTTCAATCTATTCTTGTCCCTAGCTTTTCTCTCTTTCAATATTTTCCGAAAATATCATCGAATAAATCTTCCAATTTCTTCAAAGATTATTTTACAAGTTCCAGAAATTTATTGATTCGAGTGTTTTAATAAAGTTACATAAATATATTTCATTCGAAAGAAAAGAGTAAATAAATTTACCGAGACGGCGTATCTGCGCTAGGATTTGACCCATCCTATGACCCATGGCTCTTGTGACAGTTTTTACTAACCGCCCTTTCAGTTTTCATATTTTAACTAATATTAATTTTTGGATAATGATGCTGCAGTCGAAGTCCTTATTGAACCAAATAATTTATGCCACCATAATATAAGCAATACTTTACGACCACCAAACTATTTTTATTGACCCTGCTTTGCTATCTCCCCCATTAGCCCTTTACGTCTAGGCGGTTTTACGATTGTCTTTATATATTAAAGATCACTTAAACTTATCGGCATAAGTGCTTTTACTTTGTTGAAATAGTTTTGTAACTAGAAGCATGTTCTTCCCCTGGTGCCACAAAGGGGAAGGATGAAAGATTGCATGCAACAGAGATACGAGTGTTGATTGGAGTTAAAATGGAGTTAAATTAAGTAAGTTTGAAAGTAGCGCCAGTGATCTAGAAGCTGAAAAGTAATAGGTTAGCCTGGTATGGCCATATAATGCGAAGAGAAGAATGTCATGTAACAATTAAAAAAAAACCAGAATTTAATTACGTTCACCCCTATTTCACCTCCTTCAACAATCATTTTCGGGACGAAAAGTAGCCTATGTCCTTCTCCAAGGTCCTATCTATCTCTATACCAAAATTCATTAAAAGTTTAGGATTTGGGCGTGAAAACGTAACAGAGAATACTTTCACAGGTATAATATCATTAGCATATAAAATGCGAATGTATAACTACATTAAGATTGTCATAGAACGACAAATTCGAATGTATTGTATATAAAATCACAAAATTTATAAATAAGAATTTTCAAATGTTTAGATATTTAAAATTTTTAATAACATATAATTTAATTTTTTTAAACACGAATAAACGTATTTAGTCCTTACTTGAAATTATTAAGATGTGAGCCGGCACTTTGCCAATTGTCATTGAAGAAACTCAGAAGCGGTTTCCGCCGCTTTTTATTATCATAACAATCAAATCAATTACATTGATAAGATTTTCAACATATAAATTAAGTTTTTGTGGAAAAAACATCTCTTTTTTTGATTTACTGGAGAGACTTGATTATCCTTTTTAGTACAACAACAAAATTTTTGTTCTCTTTTGTTTTATTTTTATGCGGAGATACCCTTCCATTATTTAATTTAAAACAAAATAAATAAGTTGTTGCATATTTATTCCATAAAAAGTAAATAATACAATAAAGTCAACGTGAATAATTGTTTGTTAGAATAACATAATGCATAAGTTTTTTTATTTGGGTAATTAATTAATGTAAAATGTAAGGATATGATCACACGTATACTCGCTAGAACACATGTACGTATAAAAATAACTAAAAATACAAGTGCGTTAGTTACGGAAGTAAACAATGGGAACACAATTTTTATTATATAAAATATTTGCAATACCTTTTTATTTTTGGTCTCAGGGAAAAACCTCTCTTAACGGGTTCCCCCGGCCCGGGGGGACCGAGGGATATGTGGAACTCCGGGAAAGATGTTCGAACATCCGACTACCCACTAAAGAACCCCGCTGTTCTCCTATCGCCTACGCCCGGGCCTACGAATATATGGCCTGCCGATTTCGTGGCCCAGGCCGGCGCCGGCCCGCCCTTTGTTTCAAGGCAGGCCTCTTCAAAAGTGTTGGCGCCAGGGGGTCAGGGTTTCATCCCCCCGGCGCTCTCCTGTATTGTAGGAGATGAGGGGGCCGCAGAACAGCACGCGGCCCTCTCCCTCGCGGCAATAGTGCGGGCGGCGGATCCTCCCCCGAGCGGCCGCCTGCGGCCTCTCTCTACAGCGGCCGGAGGTCATTGCTTGCCCTCCGGTGCCGACGACGTGGCCTGCGTAGGCGGGAGGGGAGTGTGGTGGTGGACTCCCGCTCCCGCTCCGCCGCCTTCTTTGTGGACATGACTGCCTCGCAAAAGGAGGCGACGGCCATTTGCAATACCTATCAGTTATTATTACAACAAATTTCATTTTATTACAATCCATTTTCTTGATCATAAGGGAATAAAAACGAAATAGTATTTTTTCAAACCATAAGAAAGAAACTAACGGTCTCCTGAGACTTGTAAACTATTTTTTTATTGCTGTAGAATAGCAGACAGGCTGACAGTTACCGTGACCTATGGGTATTTGTAACGTCAATGGCATCGCGAACACGCTGCTGTCCCATAAGGGTACAGGAACTTGGGTCACTAATGCCGGAACACAACACAAAGTTATTATGGCGGCATACTTAAGGGCGGTTGCCATCCAGACGGGCTTTGGGCCCTACCACGTAGCTAGGGTGGGTTGTTTTGTCGCCTTTTACGACAGGCCGACCCCGGCCGCAGAGGTTAGTATTCTTTCTGCGCCCCTGAACCATAAGACTATTACTAACTATAATAGGAACTCTTTTACGCCGTCTGAAGAAACTCATCGGGTAATCGTATTTTAGTCAGAACAACAACATAACATTCAAGATAAATGGAGGAAATCTGAGGTGTTTTACTGATATTTCATTGATTGAGGTATTTATGTTTTAGGCAGTATAACAGTGACCGCTAACCGTTATTTTTCCCCGTGCCAAGGCGGAGTAAGAATACTGACCCCTGCGGCTGGGGTCAACTTGTCGTAAAAGGCGACAAAATAACCCCTAGCTACGTGGTAGCGCCCCAAGTCCGTTTGGATGGTATATAAATACGCGTAAATCTTCTTATGTTATGTTCTGGTTTTAGTGATCCAGGTTCCAATAGTTCTATACAGACAGCAGCGTATTCGCAGGGCCTCTAGCGTCCCAAACATCTTTACCTAGTAGGCTGTCAGCCCATCTGCTGTCCCTCAGTAATAAAAAAAAATAGCCAAGGAAGCTTTAACTTACACTTCTTCCCGCTTGGATGTATTTACTATATTCTAAGTAAATTATTATCCACACTCGATATTTATCTTGCATATCTTAAGTTTAAAGTCTGTAAACAACAGACACTTAGACGTATTGTTTGCAAACAATGTGCACATGACCTAAACTTTGTCGTAACTTCGCATTTATGGTAATGGAAGGATATTGTTCCAATGTGTAACCAGTCTAATGACATGGTCTTAGTTTCGGCGAGTCTCTTCATTTTGCAAGAGGCTTGTGAACCGACTTTTCGGAGTAGGTGTTCTTTTTTAACACTACCTTATTAAAATAAATTTTATGTTGCTTCTTTGGCTAACAAAAGCGAACGAATTGTTTTCGCTGAATTAGATCTCTAAAAAGAGAATATGTGCCAATTGGCACATATTCTTCCTTTTGGGATTCCAAAAGGAAAAACTAAGATTCTATTTCTTTGTTGCCAGTTATGAGGTATTTATTATTATTTTAACTAATTGTGGGTAGATGTTAAAAATAATTACTCGCTCATGTATTTACGTAATTTCATAAATACTTTAAGTTTGTAGATATCTCTTTGTCATATTTTAATGCACCCTATAAACGAGATGGAGTGTCCATATTATAACGACCTCCGTGGTGCAACAGCTTTCAAATTTTCGAGGGTCATGAATTAAATTCCCGTCCGGAATCTGGGTGTTTATGTATATAAATTATTAGTTATTTTGTTATTGCTGAGGAACGACAGGCAGGTTGACGGCCCACTTAACAGTAAACAGTTACCGTCGCCTATGGATGTTTGCGATGCTAGGGGCACCGCGAACACACTATCGTCCCATAGGGGTACAGGAACCTGAGTCACTAATGCCGGAATACAATACAGGGTTATTATGGCGGCATACTTTAGAACTAGGTTGGTTGCCATCCAGACGGGCTTTGGGACCTACCACGTATGTAATTAATTACTATATAAAAAATATAATACATAAGCTATAATAAACTTGTTTTATATTCCCCAGCCAGAAATTTGAAATAGTCGTGTACGTAGCTAAAAATAGAATTGTCCAGTTTTTAATAAACGTCTTAAGTCGCACCATACAAATCAAGTGTTATAAATAATGGCGAAGATATCGCTCCCGTGTGGGCTCTCAGTCCTCTTTGTTCACACATCACCGGTTCACCTTGTGAAAAATTACCTTTAAGTCAGTTATAAAATATATTATTATGAAAATACTGATAGTAGTATCTATCTCAACTTTTGGATCAAAGCATGCACAAGGTAGCTGGTAGCTCAGTAGTATTTGTGAAAAAATATATAATAGTATTTGACGACCTCGGTGGCTTAACGGATAACGCACTTCGGTACGCTTGCGGAGGTCACGGGTTCGATTCCCGTCTCGCGTCTGGGTGTTTATGTATAATATGTATTTATTTACAAAAAAAAAAAAATAAGTATATAAGTAGTATATCAGTTGTCTAGTACCCATAACACAAGTGCTATGCTACTTAGTTTGGGACTAGATGGCGCTGTGTGAATTTTCACAAAAATATTTATTTATATTTAAAAAAACATCGTGAGGGAAGCTGCTAACTGCTGCAGTAATCCTTGATATTATATATGATAATAATAACAGCCCATAACAACCTACTGTTGAGCTCAAGCCTTCCCCGAAAAGAATCGAACAGTATACCAGCCAAGTATATTACACATACCGGTTATTTCGATACGATCTTACAATGTTACCCTTTATAAGCGGTATATCGCAGTTAAGTTACTAGATGATCAGTATACGCTGGGCTGCCCAATTTCAAAACACAGTAGTTGACAAAAATAACACTTTTAAAACATGGACTGCATCGTGTTCACAAGAAACCACTTCAACGAAAAGTACTATAAAATCGATTTTGAAAAATTTGTCACTTACTGTGTTTTGAAATTGGGCAGCCACCGCTGTTCTGCCATATAAATAAAAAGTAGCCCATATCCTTCTCCAAGATCCAATTTATCTCTATACCGAAATTCATTGAAATTGGTTTGGCGATTGAGGCGTGACACCTTAACAGACAGAGTTGATTTCACATTTAAATTTTATAATATTAGTGTGGGCGCTTTATGAGTTCCAACATTATAAAACATTAAAACTAAAGAAGATAGAAATTAAACAAAAGCATTAAAGGATGCACTGTATTGTTAAGAGAATGTACGTCAAAAAAACACAATACGATCTATGATAAAACTAAGGATTTTGCGGTTGTCGGTTATATGGCGGGCGTGTAGCCTTCCGTTTTAGCACTCGGTTAACGACTGCTGTGGCGGACGATTTCGAATGAGCTCCGCCATACAGCAGACTGTGGCGCCCGCACCTGACGGTATTTTTCCAAGCAAATATGATGGCGAGCAGTGTGAACCGATGCACGTCACATTAGTATGGATTACTATACTGACAGTTGAACGCACTTTTGAATCAAAGTACGCACAAGATATCTGGTAGCTCAGTGGTGGTCTGGTTGGTAACTCGACCAATCTCAAGGTCCCCAGTTTGACCCACGGTGGTATGTACCGCTAAGGCAGTTTTTCTAATGGGGAAACCTGTGAGAACATCGTGAGGAAGCCTGCATTCGAAGATCACCGGTATGTGTAACCCGCCAATCCGCTTCGGGTAACCGAACCGAATCTGTGGATTAGTCCCAAGTATCATAATTGGTTACCACGTACATATGGAGTAGGATGAAATATCAATAAAAAGAAACAAATACTTTGACATATATAATTATAATTTAGTAAAATAAATAGGCCTTTATTCAATCACATTAACAATTATCTATAAACATTTATATATCTACAGTACTACACAGGAGTGTGTACGTATATATATATATATATATATATATATATATATATATATATATATATATATATATATATATATATATATATATATATATATATATATATATATATATATATATATATATATATATATATACATACATATAATATATGTGTGTGTGTGTCAGAGATTCGACTTGATTAATTTACACGGAACTAACTAACATCGACAACTTCATATTAATATTCATATTTACGGTGTTGCTACTATTAAATAAATGAGGTTCGTTCGGAAACTATTATTATCTCCGACATATGTTACCAGATCAATAATTTTAATGCTTCTGCTTCATATTTTAAAGTATATGGTCTGCACCTAAACTTTTTAGCCGTCATCAGTTTCCGAACTTCGAATTCGAGACGAGACGCGAACGAAATAGAACCTGAATTTGAGCCTTTGAATCTCAAACTTTCCTTCGGTGCCTGGGGTTACCCAACTTTTTCTTCCCCCCTTCGCCCGGCAACCCTGGTAATCGGTCTATTGACGCGCATACCACATTTTACAACGTCAAGACAGTTTTTTGGGTCCACCCTTCCTGCCGGGCGTAGCGGAGGCATTTTACCTGTGGTAAATTCGAGCCTGTGATGATTAGTAGTATACGTTTCAATACATTGAATTCATGGCATACTTGATTAACCGTTTCCTTACCGCAGTCTGTTCCACCGAAGTGACGCTACTGAAGCGTGCCGTGAAATGTGCATTCAATAATGAAATTAATTGTATTCTCATAGGAATAAATTCAATATATCAATGTAATATAAGTCATGATACCGTACAAATTCAGCGCTGATACAAACGGATCGTCAAATGGATGACAAATAAATTCGGCGTTGGTACACACGGGGCGTCCAGTGGATGTCGGATAAATCCGGCCCTGGTAATGAAAGGGTTAACCTATTACGAAATTACTTTTCGAGTAAGCTTAAGTTGCATGAAAATAATACGAGCCCTGTATAGAATGAATCAACCTGAAGTAAGTAATTCATAATATAATGTAATCGAACGTCAGTTTCCGTAGCTAACTTTACTCATATGACAAAATACGAGCCATGTATAGAATGAATCGATCTAATAATGATTCACGCTGCATGCATCACATTTTATAAGGAGTGCCCTGTGAGAGTGGGCGAATTAATGCAGAATAGAATACATTGTAACTATATTAATACCAAGTAATTATTATTACAATTTCCAAGATAAAAGTCTCTCTTGTACGAAACGGTTCTCAAGAACGTTCATGTTGCGTACTCTCCGCATTTGGAATGAGCTGAGGTTTTCCTATTGCAGTACGATATGGGGTTTTACAAAAAAGGCGTTATAAAAAATTTTAGAGATAAACCCATATGCGACGGTGGTTATCGGAAGAACTCCAGCTAGAAAAAAATTTAAATTACGTTCCTTTTATAATTAGATAAGGGTTAGTGTAATGTAAAAGTATTCTTGCAATTAAACGATGTATAATATAATTATTTCATGCTACTTATAATACTGCGTCGGATATTGAGCTAATGCAATAATTAAGTCTAAATTAATATCTACATACGATTACAATTTATATACCAAACATTAATTCCTGGATAATTAGCGAGTATATTTAAAATGTTTACATGCAGTACTAAGCCTAGCTATGTTACGTTTATTTCTGGTATTTCTCTGATCTGCTAATTCAGATATGGGTCTTCGAGATTTCCTACATAAGTATACAACTATGAAAATCTTAGTTTGGGGATATTTGACAACGCAGCAGGCCTGACACATAATGGTGTACCAGAATTCCAAATTTGACTTTAAATTTTCGAAGTTTCTTAAAATAAATCAATGTGGGTATTGTTTTCAATGTGTATTCCGTCGGGATTTAACTGAGCTCTGAGCTGAGCATAATTGTTAACTAAACTCTGTGACATCCTACCACAGAGATCTTTCCCTAAAAATATGGATACCTCGTCCACAGAAGTTTAGATGAAATTTAGATGCCTGCCTGATGTCAATAGAGTGTCAGCGTTATCGAGAGACTGGTATATTTACTTACCGTCCAGGATCTGGTAACATCGAGTCACGTTAGAGCAAGATGACCGATATCTTGCGTCAGTTTATGCAGCAACTGCAGCAGAGGCTCATTCAAAACCAAACTTCAGGAGTGTTTCAATTTTTTTATACAAGAAGCGTAGTTTGTAGCGTAACGTAGTTTGTTCGACAAAATTAAATGTTTTTATTTACAGATTATCTAAAAGAAAACCTTATGATGTGATTGTATTCGACACTTATACGCATCTTTTTGGTTTCGTGTGCGGTGATTAAATTGAAAACATGTATATTTTTTTTAATTTAGGAGAAGATAGTTCCCTCGAAAAAATTATACAATACATGAAACCTGTATTGTAATAGCTTTTTGATAAACATATAACTGGATTGAAGAACACATAAACTCAGATAAGAACAAACTATTTACATCAGTGCAGCCTGATTATGAGTGAAATTATTCCTTAGCATCGTGAGCTCGTCGCACACAACGTGGGCCAATTACGTAAACACGTTACCGTGTGTGTCGAAAATTTGGATATTATAATATGATATATCATCATTTTGGACACCCACACCAACCACTTGCCTAGCTATTAAGCCAGTCGTGTCGCCAAATACATTTATTATAACGATTAGTAAATAACTAATAACGACAATTAAGCACGTTTAATATATTAGACAAATATTATATGCATAACTATTCAATAAGTCTTTTACATATATTTGCTGTAACATTTAATTCTAAGCTACTGATAAACATTGGTTTATATGATACAATATTTAAATATTCATAATAAAAATACTTAACTTCATTGTAATGTGCAGGCTGACGGTAAATGTTAATAATAAATTTGAACACGACATCTCAATTTGGTGATAACTCTCGTTGGACGTTTTTGTTGCCAGAAATACAAACATTAAATATATTACAAACGACTAGAAATATATTCTTTAAAAATACGTGTCTACATACGTATAATATAAGTATGTATATATGTCTATTTAAGTTAGATAAGTGTATTACTGTGATTGTCCTGTGTGTGTATACATAGCTCTACAATCACGAGAAATGAAGTTATATTTTAAAAATAAAAAATAAATTGAGGGTACAAATATCGGAACTGTGTGTGAGTTTCATCGCCTAATTTGTTTTTAATGTTAGTACGCAGTATAATGCATTTCAAATAAGAATAGGATCGACTTTGCGCCATGTTGTGACGTCATAGCATAGGTTTTTAATATTTATTCCACTAACTGTTGTTCAAAATAAAATTAGTTATGTTACCTGTATTTATGACTTCAATTCCACTCACCATTATTGATACGCAAAAAAGGTTTCGTTCCAAACCGTACTTTTCTAGTGACAATTGACAGATAGAGGTCATTGACATTCCTATTATGATTTGAATCGCATTGTATTTAATAGTTTATGCTCGAAAAAACTGCCTAAGAGGTGCGTGCTATCATCTCTTATCCAACCTGTGGTCTCGAGTTTGACATAGAATTAGATACTATTATTATTATTTTTATTTTATTTTATTTTATTTTTGAAATTCTTTATTTTATAAATTTGAAGACGACAATGAAGTTATTTCCATTATTAATGGGTTTGGGTCACGACAATTTGTCAAGAAATTTTGGGTTTCGAAAAAATGTGGACTTATTTAATACTTATATAACTAACACCACTTTGTTTAATATTCATTCTCATTACTTTTGGATTACTTCTCGTAGTTGTACAATAAATCAAAACGCAAAAATAATAAATATTTTTATAGCATCAATTAACGAATTTACTTTCATAATTTCATTCACGTCATTTATCGGTGAATGACCGAAATTGTCTTGTAAAGATTAACTTTCATTACTGTATTTACATACACTTTGGACAATCACAGTTAAACAGATAAAAAATTAAATAAATCATACAAAACTCTCTGTAAAGTTATATTCAACACTCTTGGACTTTTGAAATGCAACAACGCAATCAACTTTTACTTTCTTGTACGTCATAAATTTCTTATCACAATCCATACTTTTCGCTTTGGCACTATTTATTAAGACGCTCTTTCGTAAAGAATTCCTGTCCGTTGCTATTTCATCTATGGAATGAGCTATTTTCGCGCACCCTTCAATATCCTCTATCATGTTTCCTTCACTTCGCATCCGGTTAATACAACGTGGATTTGTTTCTGAAGGAACGGGCGCTGATTGCTGTCGTATAAACGTTTTGCTAGCGAAGATTCGTTCTAAAAACCTTTTGTCTTCATCACGATTCGATGTATCTTCGCTTTTATATATACTACTTCTGTGACCGAAGAATTTCTTCAGACTATTTGTGGTGCGAGTAAAACTGCTACTCGTTGTAGATCCATTCGTGGCGGTCCGTTGGACGCGTCTACCTGTCTCTTCTATAGATGCCGTATAGCATATACAAACTCTGCAAAATCCTATTCGAAATTTTGAAGACATGAGATTGTACAATATTGGGTTTATAGCAGAATTAATGTACATCATTACTCTTGAAAAGTATAAAATATTGTACCATTTCTCTGGACTAATATCGTCGTTTAGTTCCGAAGGTGTGATTATAATCCACAACGTTAATGCCCTATACGGCATTAGACATAAAAAGAAGCACAACACAACTGTTCCTAGCATCAAAATTACTTGCTTCCTCGCTCTCACGTTATATGCATCTACAGTTTTGTTCATAACAACCTTCGAAGCTGCTGTTATGAGATTCTTAGCTATAACACTGTATAATACAATGAGTATAATAAGAGGTAAGAGATATAAGAGAATGATGATAGTTAGAAAGAAAGTTATCCGCCAGAAAGTGACGGCTTGTGTCAGGCATTGAGAGTAGGCGGTTCCGTCTTGCCTGATCACGGTATGATGCTCGGCGATCGCCAAAATTGGACTGAAAGAAAAAAAAAATATATAAATCATTTACAAAATTACAATATATAACACAACAATTAAAATAATGCCCTTGTAATATTATCGCACCATTTAAAACAATGTATAATCGATAGAAATATCGTTGGCTTCTAATAAAGGCGTAATATTAAACATCATGACATTTTAACTAATTTAAATTTTATATTTGATATGTACGCAAAATAAGTACTTTGACATTTTATCAAAGCTTAGAAAACTAAAACATCATACCAGGCATTTTACAAAGATGAAACACTGGGCCTGTTACATTGTTTAAACGATTTGGTAGATATTAAAATTTAGTTACTAGTGAAACATTGTTCATAAAACATTTCACGCCTGTTTTTCAGGCCAACGATAATATTTATTCAGCGATAATTTGTTACAAAGACATCTAATAAATTGGAAACTATTAGAAATGTATTATAATAAGTGGATGAGTGAATATCGATATTACATTGTCGCGTAATAACTGTCGAACACTTATGGTATTAAATCAAATCTAAATAATTCATTAAATCTCATAGATCGCTTATCAAACGTCAAGAATCTACTACCGTTTCCAATATAACACGCTAGCTAGAGAAACGCCGAAACAAACTGCCCAGTGATATCTTTTAATTTTATTTTATATGTATTTTTTATTCTGAACAACTTTGATTACACACAATTAACAATTATATTGGGCTGAAAAAAGAGTTAACATAATGGCAATAATAATTATTTTTATTCATCAATATAATATTTAATAGTGTAAAATACTTTCCAACCCCCAACCAATTACTATGATGGACCATACTTCATGGTTTTTGATAAAGTTTTATAAATATTTTGTTCTTCAACACAAGATACACGTTTAAATTATTTAGGAAAAGCATTTTATCTATACTACTATTATAAAGAGGAAAGATTTGATTGTTTGTTTGTTTGTTTGTTTGTTTGCTTTGAATAGGCTCCGAAACTACTGACCCGATTTAAAAAATTCTTTCATTCTTGGGAAGCTACACTATCCCCGGGTGACATCGGCTATATTATATTTTCAAAAAAATTAGGGATCCTTACTAAAACTCCAATAATGTAACCCAAAGTGTAAAAAAATTACCTAAAATATTATTTAAATCGCGTGCGTTGCGAAAACTATTGATGATAGAATAAAATAATGTACTACAACTTTGCAGAACACATCATTATTTACAAAAAGTGTCGCGACAGCATATGTCTAACTATTATAGTTACGCCACAATAAGTGTTCTTTTATTTTAAAAATTTTATTGAAATGCCGCCCCTAGAATAGACTCTTTATTTGGATCTTGGTATTAATCCTTATCAAAATAAATTACTTCATATTCAACACTGTTTCAATACCTTTATATAACTTTTTGAATTATTCAATTCGGATATTCCATTCGAAAGATATCACGAGTTTAAAAATGTAAGTATTAGAAAAATGTTGCGTGGTAGCCGCTCACCCTGTTCGGCTAGCTAGGCAGCACCTTATGCAATGTAGGCGTGCGTCACTGGGGTTTTTACAAAAATTAGAATACTTAAAAAATAACGAAAAATAAATAAAAAGTAATAACAAAAAAAATCATTAAAATAAAAGCTCATAGAAATAATAATATTCAAACTTTCTTTATAATTTTATTTTTTTAGTAACCTGACGCAAATAGAAGGGTTTGCCCTCAGGGGCGCTCCTCTGTCCGAGGAGTGCACGGGTGTGCGTACCCGAGGTGCCCGAGCATCCGTCGCTTCACTCCCCTCTCCGTTCGAGGCGACAGAGTCCTACCTTTCTTTCCGTCTACCTCTTACATCCTTTCCAACTTAGCTCTCTGTTCGTGGCGTGGTCCCCGGTGGGATGATTGCGAATAGTGATTGGGGTCCCGGGTTCTACCCTGGGACCTGATTTGGTAGTCGAAACCATGCCTATTTCGACTGCGCCTGCACAGAGTGTTCCCGGGGCGGGAATTTCATCCTCGCTGTCGGTTGGTCTTGCTGGGCCGGCTACGACGTCAGGCGACTGCTTTTTCTGGAGTGTCGTCTGGTAGTCGTACCCACGCCTGACTAGCACGCGACGGGGATGCGAGTCCCGTCCGGAATTGGCCGCGGACCTGTCACTCCCGGCCCTGGTTCTGTCCATGGTCGGGGGCGATCCTGGATGGACGGCCGTCGCCTCCTTTTGCGAGGCAGTAGCGTCTGCAAGGGAGGTGGCGGAACGGGAGCGGGAGTCCGCCACCGCACTTCCCTCCCGCCAACGTAGGCCGCGTCGTCGGCGCCGGAGGGCGGGCAACGATCTCCGGCCGCCGTAGAAAACGGCCGCGGGCGGCCCCTCGGGGGAGGATCCGCCGCCCGCACTATTGCCGCGAGGGAGAAGGCCGCGTGCTGTTCCACAGCCCCCCTCAACTCCTAGAGTTGTTACAAGAGAGCGCCGGAGGGACGAAACCCTGACCCCCTGGCGCCAGCACTTTAGAAGGGGCCCGCTTTAAGACAAAGCGTGGGCCGGCGCCGGCCCGGGCCACGAGATCGGCAGGCCATATATCCGTGGGCCCGGGCGTAGACGATAGGAGAACAGCGGGGTTTTTTAGTGGGTCGAACATCTTTTCCGGAGTCCCTTATATCCCTCGGTCCCCCCGGGCCGGGATAACCCGTCAAGGGAGGTTTTTCCCCGAGACCGAAAAAAAATAGAAGGGTTTAATTTTTAATTTTTTGTTAAATACCCGTGCGAAGCTGGGACGGGCTGCTAGTACTATTGAATAAACACACTCAAGCTCAGTTTTATTCCATTTCACATTTTCACGCATTTTAAACGCGTAAAATGCATGAAATGATGTCAGCCCTATAGTTCGTCTTAATTCGGTGTAATGTGAATTAATTATTGCCGTACGTGTTGTATTTACCTTTTTATACATTTTAGGCCTGTCTTAGAATGATTTGTCTGAATTTTTGGACGTTTCGAAAATTAACGTCATATTATAATTAAACATTTAGTATTATAATCTTATAAATTAAGACAGGTTCAAAAATGTTTAAGACTTTCATGCATTTTACACCTGTGCTCTGTGTAGCATAATTCAAATTAGAACGCCTCAACTGACGTCGTTTTTATAACAATTAATTTGTTCAATAAAATAAATTTACTATTCAGAGAAATATGAATGTGAACGCAGTTTTATACAAGTTTGGCCTGCATGCTACAGAAGGGTTCGTCTGGGACCGGTCCCAGTACGCCAGCGTAACATGAATCAACACGGTACGATTACTGGCGTCGTTGGTCATCATCTTAACGTTAAATCCCGGTTGCAACCTAAACTTTCGCTTCGGGAGCCAGGGTTCGCTTTCCGACTTTTTCTTCTCCACTTCGCACGGTCTTCAGCAACCCTGTAAATGAGTCCATTGGCGTGTTGGCGTCGTTGGTGTTTGAAATAAACTAATACGATCATAACAAATGGGCTGTCAACATTATTAATGGAAACATCATATTCATAAGCTATTACTTTTTTCTGTTAGTAGAAAGTGGGTCGCGCCAAGTTTGGGAACCATTAGTCCTAATAATGAGATCTTACGTAGTTTGTCTACCCACGCAATAGTAAAGAAATGTTCGAGTCAAAAGGTTATGAACTTTTAAAAACTTTTTCATATAATAAGGTAATTAACGTTTTAGAAACTTAATTTAAAGTAGATTTATTTATGGTAATTTAGTAACGTATTTCAGTTTTATAAACCATTCAATTATTACACTAACCGTAATTATACACATTTAACAAGCATTTAAAAATAAAAACAATATAATATGACTTCAATGATAATGAAAATATAAATGAGTAATTAACAATGTATTTTTATATATTTTTGCATACCGAAAAGATGAATAAGGCGTCCTTGTCTAATAATATTATCTTTCCTCATCCAATTTGAAACCAATACTTTTTACCATAATTTATTACACATATAAATATAGTTTTATTTAAACTGTCTCCTTTTTTTAAAAATAAAAAATGTACAGCCTGGATACAATGATCTTTAATAATTTGAGTTTTTAGGCAGTCACTTAAGACAATATTTCTAAGGGACTTTATAGTTAAGACTTGTGTATATAGATTAATGTAAGTACTACTTATAAAATCAAATACGTTGTGAAAAGTTGTGGTTGTATTTAGAAAAGAAATTATATATTATTTAAATATCATCATTTCGCAAACGTATTTTAATTATAATATTAAGGAATTGTTTAATAGATGGCACTGATTTCCCTTTTTTTTTATTGCTGTAGGACAGCAGACAGGCTGACGGCCCGCTTAGAATTTAGCAGTTATCATCGCCTATGGATGTTTGCAACACCAGTGGCATCGCGAACACGCTGCTGTCCCATAAAGGTACTGGAACTTGGGTCACTAATGCCGGAACACAACATAAGGTTATTATGGCGGCATACTTAAGACTAAAGGTGGTCGCCATCCAGACGGGCTTGAAGCCCTACCACGTAGCTAGGGTGGGTTGTTTAGTCGCCTTTTACGACAGGCCGACCCCGGCCGCAGAGGTTAGTATTCTTTCTCCGCCCCTGCACGGATATCCCTTTTATAAATCCGTCATATTGAATATATCGAATTTGACGTAAATATCGTAATTTATCAAAAATATTATACATAGTCAGGTCATAAATTCTGTCACATGTTTAATGTAAAATAATTGTAACAAGTTTATTAATTATGTAACCATTCATATACCAAAATGAACTTAACAAAACATAGATTCTTATGACATTAAAGTTTATTCAAAATGACCTCCGTGATTTTGAATACAAGCCTTCAATCTGCGCGGCCAGTTGTCTATCGCAGCACGAACGAGGTCATGTCAATATCGGCGGCTGCCTTAATCAAGGATGTCTTGAGTGACTCCAAATTGGGATGAGGCTTTGAGCACGCCTTTTCCTCCAAGTGTTGCCATATCTTGTAATCTAACGGATTCAAATCTGGACTGGAGGAGGGCCAGTCTTCGTGCCGGATGAAGTCGATTTCACGCGCCGCCAGCCAGTCTTGTGTGCTCTTCGCTCTATGAGCTGGCGCCGAATCTTGTTGGAATACCCAGTGCCTGTTATTGAACATGGTATGAGAAACAGGTTCCACAAGGTTCGTCAGGACTGTATTTTGATACACAACAGCATTCGTTTTTACACCTTTCTCACAAAAATGTACCTCTGTTAAGCCCCAATAAGAAACTCCCGACCATACCATGAGCGAGGATGGAAAATGACCTCGTTGGACACGCGGAATACGGTTGCTCGCTTCTTCACTACTGTGTGCGTACACCTTATCATTTTGTTTGTTGTAGCTCTCTTCTACGGTAAACATTTTTTCATCCGAAAAAAGAATTTCCCGATATTTTTTTCCCGCGTACCGCTTCAACAAAGCGCGGCATCTCTTCAGTCTCAGGTCCATTAGACGAGCATTCAAACGATGTCCTGTTTTTCTTCGATATGCCCGAAGCCCTAAGTCTTCATTTAACACCCTTTTCACCGTGGTTCTGCTTAACCCCATCTGAAAGGGCCAACAGTTTCTGCTTACGTTTGGGATTTCTTTGAATTCGTGCCTTCACAGCTTTTATCACTGCTGGAGTCCTAACAGACCGAGGGCGACCACTTCTTGACCTGTCATCTACACTAGAGTCTTCATTGTATCGTTTGATGGTACGATAAACGAATCTTTTGGTAATATTCAAATTTTTCAGTATGTTAAAAATTTGAATTGGCGCGTAACCGCAACGATGCAACGCAATAACTGCAACACGGTCTTCTTTAAGCGTCCACTCCATATTTAAAAATGAGTAAAATTCTAAAAGTTATACATTTTTATTTTCATGAACAATTCGAAATTCGAATTCAATAAACTTTTTTGTGGCCAGCATTCTAAAAGAAAAGTTTTTACTGTGTGACAATACTTATGACCTGACTAGGTATAGATCATGCTCTAGTGAATTACAAAAGGTGTATTTACATAAGGAAGTAGAAATCAATTTATATTGAATAAAATATTTTATAGATTGTTGCTGAAAAATGCGTGCAAAATAAATATTTGAAGTTAACATTTTATGATGGAAGTATTAAACAACTTTTTCAACTCCCCAAAAGTGAATACGAAATATTTCCACCACAGACAACTTACAGAGTCAAGACCTATACACCTATATTATAATAAATAGGTGTATCGTTCATTACTCATGTATTATAAAAAAATAACATATTGGAAGATGTCATTTACACATTTTTATTTATATGAAAATTAAAAATTAACTTAATTGAAGTGAATTAAAAAAATTGGAATGGAAAGATAAATTTTACTTACTTTCGAAAATTGAGAAAAAAGAATGAAATGAATTCCAAGCAAATAATACAAGTAAAAAAAAATCTTCGCAGGTTCTCTCGGGGCACGGTTGCTTCGGGAGGTACCTGTGTCGCATAGGGCGGGAGATGACGTCGGGGTGCCACTACTGTGGCGCGGGCCACGAGGAGGACACGGTGGACCACACTGTCGCCGTATGCCCTGTGTGGCGTGAGGAGCGCCACGCCCTCGTCGCCCAAATCGGCGTGGACCTGTCGCTCCTGGCCCTGGTTCTGTCCATGGTCGGGGGCGATACTGGATGGACGGCCGTCGCCTCCTTCAGCGAGGCAGTCCGCAAAGGAGGCGGCGGAGCGAGAGCGGGAGTCGACCACCACACTGCCCTCCCGCCAACGCAGGCCACGTTGGCGGCGCCGGAGGGCAAGTAACGACCTCCGGCCGCCGTAGAAAGCCAAGCCGCGGGCAGCCCTTCGGGGGAGGACCCACCGCCCGCACTATTGCCGCGAGGGTGAGGGCTGCGTGCTGCTCCGCGGCCCCTCTCAACTGCTAGAGTTGTTACAGGAGAGCGCCGGGGGGACGAAACCA
The DNA here is from genome assembly GCA_963693495.1 of Malacosoma neustria. Lineage (NCBI taxonomy): Eukaryota > Metazoa > Arthropoda > Insecta > Lepidoptera > Lasiocampidae > Malacosoma > Malacosoma neustria. Next base: position 10,975,426 of record OY856393.1, on the reverse strand, counting down.
GTCAGGCGCCAACACTTAAGAAGGGGCCCGCCTTAAGACAAAAGACGGGCCGGCGCCGGCCCGGGCCACGAGATCGGCAGGCCATATATCCGTAGGCTCGGGCGTAGGCGATAAGAGAACAGCGGGGTTTTTAGTGGGTAGTCGGAAAAATCCCGGAGTCCCACATATCCCTCGGTCCCCCGGGACCGGGGGAACCCATCAAGAGAGGTTTTTCCCCGAGACCAAAAAAAAAAGTAAAAAATCTTAAAATTATATGTACAAAGTCAAGAATTAAAAGTAGCATTACTGACCAGAGACGTGCAATATATAGACTCGTTTTATCTAATTTATTTAGGCAAGACTAAAATTAAGGTAATTTACCGAATGCACACTCAAAGTGTGCCATCGTATTGTTTCAGAACGCTCATGTTAATCGTACTGAAATTTAAGTTTAGTAATGTAATTAAAAATATATTTACACCTATTGTATATTTATACTTTTTAAAAGTAGCACAAATGTTTTATCTCATGCTTCTATAAACCTTTTTAACGCCTGAAGATGATAATTTAAATTAAAAGCTGCCCACTCAGCGGGAGCTTATAAGTTATGTTTATCCCAGTCTAGCAAAATATGTTATAGTTAATTAATGGCATTCACATTTCTACTACTAATACTATCCAAAATATTTGTTTTTTATTTAAATGGCAAAACAACTTTTGCCGGGTCAGCTAATTCATCTATATAACACACGTCTCTGTTACAGAATACTATTCATTTGTTATAGAAACTTTTGTTGAAAAACTCTAAATTTATCACAAATTTAAACCTTAAACTGTAAATACGTGATCATAATCACAGACATATTAAAAAATCCAAGCACCCATAAAGTTTAAATCCATCAAATCTCTAGAGAAGTGTTCGACAGTTATCGGTTATAAAGTTATAAATAAAACGTCTCGAGACAGCCATTTGTTTCCAGACCATGATGTTATAAAATTGAATTGTGCGATACAGAAAGCAATTTTGTTTAAGAAAATGAACTGAAATACACTCATTTATATACTTATGAAATAAATATTATTTTCTGATAACTCGTTCACAAGGATATATGTTATTACATGAAGTAGCCACTGTCAATATGATTTTTTTATATCAATAAGTGAGCTTGTGTATAAAGCTTTGACTTGTTCAGTATTATTGCAAATACACGCTTTTTAGAGTGCTCTTTCATGACACTTATACTTGCTCTCCGTTTTTTGGCGGCATACTTGTAGACCAAGGGCAGTCGCCATCCAGACGAGCTTGTAGCCTTACCACGTAGCTACTAGGTACGTACGTGTATTTTTGTCGCCTTTTACGACATGCCGACACCGGCCGCAAGGTTGTATTCTTATTCCGCCTCTGCACGGAGCTTATAGATTTAAAGTATATACCAGTACTTAAAAACTTTTTTATTTCTTTCCGTCTAATTTAGTATTTTTTTAATGCTGTAGGATAGCAGACAGGCTGACGACCCGCTTAGAATTTAGCAGTTACCATTGCCTATGGATGTTTGCAATGCCAGTGGCATCGCGAACATACTGCTATCCCATAAGGGTACAGGAACTTGGGTCATTAATGCCGGAACACAACACAAGGTTATTATGGCGGCATACTTAAGACCAAAGGTGGTCGCCATCCAGACGGGCTTGAGGCCCTACCACGTAGCTAGGGTGGGTTGTTTTGTCGCCTTTACGACAGGCCGACCCCGGCCGCAGAGGTTAGTATTCTTTCTCCGCCCCTGCACGGATAAATATATGGAGGAATTGTAATATCCGGGGTAAACGCTTTCGATGCTTCTAAATTCATGCAGGTGTTAAACCAACACCTAAAGAAATATTTTTAACATTATTTGTCTGACTAATGTCATAAAAATAAAATCCAGAACATTCGAGAAATGTTTCGTACTGACTATCAAATAAAAATTTAGTGTATTTCAATACATTTCCACAGAAAACAACATAAAAAGCGTTATATATTCAGCAATACATATATATAGCAATCACAAAAAACACATACAACATCCAGTTATAATATACCATCAAACAGTATCGCGAAGTTCTTATCAAATATTTCGCGTTTTGTTATTGAATTAAAATATAGATGAAGGGATTATGCCCCTTAATGCGTATGACAAAACCTTTAGTATCCGACTCATGTTTATTGGGATTGTTCAGATGATACTCGCCTTTGTTAAGATAATAATAATGTGTGCCCAGCTGTGGTTGGACTAGCGCCTTCCTTAAGGGGAATAGACGGTATGTCTGCCATGCGTTGCCAAAGCCTATTGGCGGATTATACATACCAATGATATCAGTATGCAGGTTTCCTCATGATGTTTTCTTTCACCGTCAGTACATGACTATAATATGCACATTAGAACAACTGCCTAAGTACATGGCATCGTGGAATTCGAACCCGGCTCCTCTAGATTGGTCTCCTAGTGGTATACCACTGAGCTACCAGGTTCTTGTTGTTAAGGTTGAAAATAACAATTTAGTATAGCAGACCCCAGGCTTCAACTAAAATGCAATCTAGCATACGTTTCTGGAATTTTCCTTTGTCAAAGGGATAATATGTAATAGGTCCCACAAGGTACCATTTTAGTCCCTTAATTGCTCTCTTATCAAATATCAACAAGCCTATTAATTTCACAAAGAATTAAATATTTTTTATTATTGCGTAGGACAACAGACAGGCTGACAGCCCGCTTAGAATTTAGCAGTTACCGTTGCCTATAGGTGTTTGCAACGCCAGTGACATCGCGAACACGCTGCTGTCCCATAAGGATACAGGAACTCGGGTCACTAATGCCGGAACACAACACAAGGTTATTATGGCGGCATACTTAAGACCAAAGGTGGTCGCCATCCAGACGGGCTTGAGGCTCTACCACGTAGCTAGGGTGGGTTGTTTTGTCACCTTTTACGAGAGTCCGACCCCGGCCACAGAGGTTAGTAGTCTTTCTTCGCCCCTGCACGGATAAAACTAATTTTGAACAATCGATAAAATAAAATTAATTTTGAAAAATCGATACCAGTTACATCTGAAACTTTCATTATGGAGCTCAGGATCCAATTTTGAGTGACATTCGATTTGACAAGAAGGAAAAATAGTTAACGTCAATAGCGTAGAACAATAGACTTGGCTTCTTACATGGACAAATACCGTCTGAACCCAAAAAGTCAACCTTGTGTGAGAATTCTAAAGGTTTTAGTTAAGCAATGTTTCATAAAAAATATACGTTATATAGTTACTAAGAGATTTATCTGTTTGACGGCATTAAAATAAAAGCAAAATCAGTACCCACCTTGCTGCAAAAAGGGTTTGGTGATTCACAAAGCATATCTAATTTCATTGCGTCACTTGTTTTAAACAGTTGTTATATGTTTTAAATAAAATGTTTTAATTATGTTTATTTTTATTCTTCTCATGTCGAATATATTTGTTATTTTTTTACGAATAACTTTTTATAAATCATTTGGAGTATATTAATTTCAACTGTATAAAAAATATTTAATATTATTTTTGTTCCTCGCAAACGCTTTAAGATATAATTTTTTTATTTGTTTCATCTTGTTGTGATTCGTTTGTTTATTGCTTTTGTGAAAGTGTTGAAGATTAAGTGAATAGAAAAACTGTGTATGGGTTTTAACACTGGTTCAAATGAACGTCAAAATAAAAATATTTTCAGTAGTACCTTTAAAAGAAGTGTTGTAAAAATATATAGAAATAAGTATTGGATTAATAAAGTATTTATTAAATTACACATTAATATATATGTTATAATAATAATCAGGAACCAATAACATTTTAAAATTGCTAGAATCCCGTTTAGTACGGCCAATTCTGAACACACTTTTACAGGTAGATAGCTCATGGTATAAGGAGAAATATAACTAAGTTGCTTTTGTTGATTGTAAGGGGACCTGCAACCTAACCAACCTGTTAAGTTGCAGTATCTTTCTGCGGGCAGCAGCGTGCTCGCGATGCCCTTAACGTCGCAAACGTTCATAGGCGACAGTTGCTGCTCATTAAGTGGGCCGTCAACCTCTCTGCTGTTCTTCAGCAATCGTTATATAGGCGCGGCACAGTATGTTCTCTCCCTTCACTCTCTTCTTAGCCTTCATCTAATCATTCACACCATTTTTCGCCATATCATCTTTTGGATGGAGTATATCCATTTTTCACAATCTATTTTTCAGTATCTGTCCGCTCTCTTTTCTACCAATTTCTATATCATATAACATTAATAATCTGATACATTAGTATAAATGAAAAATGCATTAAACTTTATATTGACAGCATTGATTTTAATAGAGACAAATCGTCCATTTAAAAATACAGTTGCGATAACTGTTCATGTACAATAAAATAGGATGAATAAACGCGAACACATTGCACCCGATATTGCTTCAACGCCATCTATTATGTGGTAGAAATAACGTACTGCGACCTCGATAAACGGTTATATTAAAAATTCTCCAGTTTTATTGTGTGTACTGTTTGCCGAGTTAGCTCAAAGCGGGAATCTTTTGAGATAAACCTTTATTGTATGAGGCTTGGAGCGTTTTATGAAGAGGATATTTGTGATATTAAATGCCACATTCTTCTAGATTCTATGATTCCAGCTGCTATTATTATCCCGAGGACTTCCTTGTCAGTAACTTTGTAGACATTCTGGGTGGGAATAAATTAATGTGAAAATTCATATAGTGCCATCTAGTCCCAAATTAGTAAAAGAGCTATTGTGTTATGGGTAGACAATTTACTACTTATTTTTACATATCCTCTCGTCATAGTCCTCTATCTTCGATTATAAAAGAAATGCAAGGATGATATGGCAGCACAAAAAAACAAAGCGATTGCGATTTAAGCTATGGTATGCATTAACAACACAACGTTGTCCAAGTATAAATGTCAAGATATCACTGTCACTGTCAAATCACGAGATCCATGTGCGAGTGTTAGGGACGTACTGGGTACATAGTGATATACGTGGACAACGGTGTGCCACTTGTACCGTAGAAGAAGTTTAGATCTGTCGTAACACTCTAGAACATATCTCGAAAGATGATATCTAGGATCGCAAGCGTAGCCTTAGGTCGATTTTTATTGCTGTAAATTTTGAACTAAAGCTTGCATAGTGCAAACTTTTTATTCATTGCTGTTTTGTTTATATGAAGGTAGTTTTTAATAACTTTCATCTAAATGTTAATTTAATTAGTCTTTTGCGGGGAATTAACACCCAAGTTACAGACTTGGCCTAGTTTAGATTTTAGTACCGAAATGTCTTTAGTTTAAGACTAACTACTGTAACTATGTCGTGTATTTATTTATTTTGTAATATTTAAAAAATACAATACATTAAAAAATTATACATAGTACTGGAGACTTTGTTACTTCTTCCCTTAGAAATAGCCACTACACACATAAATAAATATAGAATGCATAATATTAATGAATGAATTTAAAAAAGTGTTCTAGTTAGAAATGTATTTTGAATGAAAAAAGATTAATTTGTAACACTTTTTTTATTAGAATTATGTATGTGTTATATAAAGTCAGGTTCTATCGCTAGTTCGCTAGTTATTTGAAAAATTCGGGCACGTCAATAAACAGAATAATGGAAAAATTTTCAGTGTTACGATCCATCTTTAAGGCTAGGGAAGCTATAAAATGCAAAAGACCACTTGCAACTAACGTTTGAGTGAGCTGTTTTATGACTCGAACTGAGCTGACCCCGATGTATTACCAACTCTTTCTAATCTTGACTTTACTGCTATTTTTCAGTGGTTGATTTGTTATAGGTACTCGTCTATACTATGTTGGAAAGAAAAAATGTTTGTATCAAGAAATTTTAATTTAATTGAAAGATAAAAGTTTGAATGCTTTTATATTCTATTTAATTTATTTATTGGTAAGGCAATAAAATAAAAATCGGTCATTATTTGACACTGTAAAAAGGGTTTAAATAAATCAAAAGGGCTTAGGCGTCCCTTAGGACGTTATAAAGAGAAACTAATCCAAACTAGATAAGACACCGTTAAGTCCAGAAATCAGAGAAGTGAGACAGTTTTGATCTCGAAGGAGGAGGTGCAGAGGGAGCGTAGCGTGCCAGGCTCCCGCATTGTCCTTGGACTGACTTCCGGTTACAATTGTAATCGTTCGCGAGCGCGGTCCTTGGAAGAAGCTCGCAGTCTGCAGACACATGGCCAAGGAAGGCGCGTCTTTGTTTCGCGCGTACAGCTCACTCCAGCGTGAGATAGAAGAGAACAGTCTCCTCACTTCTTTGTTAAGGTCGCAAACAGGCTAACAGTACGTAAGTCCGCCCCAGCGCTCAAGGCTAACGAAGGTATTAGAACGATATGCACCTCCTAACCAATGTCTACTTATGTTGTTTAATACATCATATAAAATGACATGAAAACTTTATCTTGATTCTGTCTTGCACCTATATGTTTCGCCTAGCTATTTAGCTCGTAAAATAAAACAATTTTTTAACCAATAAAGATTAGTTATCTACAATAATGTAGGTAGATCAAAATAAATCGACTTTAACTTTATACTGATACGAGGAAAAAGGTCGACATAATATGTCAACATGTTGTGACATAAAAAATGGCCATTAATGTTTCCGAAAGTCCAGTAACTTTGTTTTCGTACCACTTTAATGCCTATCAGGCAAGTTATTTTGAAGTATTTCTTCGGTTTATATTTATTTTGATGACACGGGATTTTTCTTTCGATTGAAGTCCGAAGGTCCGCTCGTGCGAAAACTAAACTTATCTAAATTTATTTTGTTATTTTCATGTTTATTTCGACTCAAGAAAATAAATGGTTTACGCAAAAATGCGCTTATAAGAGCTTTATTTATTGCACAACCGTACAGGTTTTAAAGTAAAATCTTATGCCTTAGACCGATGAGGTTTGTTCATGTTGGTGAGACAAGTACAAGTCGCTGTTGCCAATAGATATTTGCTACGCCAGGGATTTTGGGCACGCGATGTCGAACCATTAAATCCATGTCCAAGTGTCGTAGCTCGTAGCAGTAACTTCGAACTACTAAGTGGAAAGGGGCATGCCCATTTTTGGCCAAGAAACGCCCGACAATATGGTTTTGTTAAAAAAAACATCATTTTTTATGATAATTAATCGCGATGTTCATTTATCCAAAAAAGATTGCAACATATTATGTGCAAAAAAAGAGTACTGAATGATAAAAATGAAATTAAGGAAATCCGTAATTCATTGGATAAAATATGCACTAAGCAGTGTTGCCAATTATGTACTAATTTCGTCAAAAATATAATTGATACTGTTTATGTTGTTCGATTTATAAGATGTAATTAATATAATTAATTCCAATATTATTCGTTGTTTATTCGATACTTATTATGATTTTATGTTGATTGAACAAGCAATTTATTATCCCTAGGTGATTAACCATGACTTCTAATATAAAAAATCATAATAAATAAAGCTACTGCATAATTTAACTGTTATTCTTATCTTTATTTAAAAATACATAGAAAAAGAAATGAAAAATTAAAATAATCATCTTTAGATAATCTTTGAAGCGTTTTAATTAATTCGCTCTTTAATAAATTAACGATGAATTATAATACGACCTAAAATCGATATTGATCTATCGATTTTATGTTTATTAAGCAGCAACATCGAACCTGACATAATGACAGCTAGGCGGCTGGCGACTGTCACAAGTCGATACTGTTTGCATTTTTATTACAACTTTGTTTGTTTTCTTGTGGAATTGTGGATTTCTAATAGCCATTTTAAATGGACTTTATATTTCATATATATTTTAATTAATGCTAATGTTCTGGTAGAAGTGCAATTAAAAAGTATTGTTGCAATTGTATTGTTGGCCGACGAACGGTAGGACGCTGTGCCCATGTTATGACAGTAATATGGTATTTGGGTTGGGCACGGCATCAGACAAATATTTTCCCGCCTGTTCAATTCCTGGATGATGTACTGATCATATATGATACAAATGATGTATAAGATCATAAAATCCCTATTAGATCTTATCAAAACTTAATAATGTATATGTTGTATTTAAACAAAATGGTTGTTATAATACTGATTTGTGACAATTAAATCCATTTTATAACTTAAAAATCCGGACTTTTTGTAAATCAATTCCTTTACTATTTTACTCTATAAATTACATATAATCATTTCCATATGCGTTTATGTATGTGCACCTAGGGCCTAAGTGTCTATTGTCGGTGGGCATTCCCCTTTTAATTCGACAGCCTCCGTGGCGCAACCGAATCGGGATGTTTATATATAATGTCGTTAATTATAAAATAAAAGTATATTAGTAGTAATGAGTTGTCTAATCACAAGCGATATTTTTTTTATTGCTAAAGAACAGCAGACAAAAAGTCCTGGCTTGACGTCGTAAAGGGTGATATGCGTGCCAATGTGCTCACTACCAGGGATGCTGAAGACCGTGCGAAGTGGAGAAGAAAAAGTCGTAAAGCGGACCCCGGGCGCCGAAACAAGAGTTTGGACTGCAACCGGAATACAACGCAAAGATGATGATGATGAACAGCAGACAGGCTGACGGCCTACTTAACAGTAAGCAGTTACTGTAGCCTATGGATGTTTGCAACGCTAGGAGCACCCCGAATACACTGCTGTCCCCCTATGGGACAGGAACCAGGATCACTAATTCCTGGACTCAACACAAGGTTATTATGGCGACATACTTAAGACCACGGGTGGTTGCTATCCAGACTGGCTTGTGGCCCTACGTAGGCCGACCCCGGCCGCAAGGTACGTTGTCACAGTATATATTTTAAATTTCGAATTAGGTACTCTCGTTTAATATTCAACATAACCGGTTAATAGAAATGAAATCAGCCTTTGGTGTGTCGTGATAACAGATCCTTAGGTCATAGGCCGGTTTATTTGTACTTATTGGATTCTTCGAGGTTAACATAAAAGTTAATGCGCTGTGTCTACCGCGTAAAAGGGTCCGATGACAGTTAAGAGGAAACTACGTACTTAGGTCCCACAGAGGCTTTCTCGTTGCAGATAACAAAGGCATTATTACGTGTACCACTTTCCTTTAATTTGTCATGAAGAAATAAAAAGCTAAGTAACATGTATACTGATAGAACTAAAATAACATATCAAGTACAATATCATGGTATTTTATCTCATATAAAAATTGAACTACGGAGCCCTGGGAATATTTTTATTGTCACAAAGTTAAACTTCTCGACTATTCGCTTTATTGCTTTTTCTAGTACTTATTTATCATCAAAAGACAGTTTTAAAAATATAGATTATATTGATGTAACAAAAAATTGCAGGGTTAACTATCGTCTGAGTTTAAAAACGGACATAAGTTTAAACGGTGTCCTATATTACCGTAATCTAGCGAAAAGAGTAATTAAATTATCTCATGTATAATTTCCTTGAATAAAGATGGCATTATTTCGACCCATAAAAATGTATCAAGTTGAATATCTAAACGTACATGTTAGGTTTGAAGTGTAAATCGATTTGAAGCATCGAATTGGAAACGCAAATGAGAGACCACTTTGATGTGAATTTTCTTTTACAATGTAGTTTTTTTAAAGTAAATATTCACTTATAATTTGTGTGCTCGTAGCTTATGACAATAGGGCTTCTACCTTTCTTAAAATAAACCACAGGTAACAAAAGTAGTATTTTATTTCAGTAACCATTATGACCTCTGTATTGATGCAAACAGTCACAGGTCCCACACCGATGTTTATGTATATACATTTGTTTACAAAAATACCATATCAATTATCTATTATTTTTTCCGTGCAGGAGTGGAGTACGAATACTAACCCCATAAAAACCTACCTAGGTAGTAAGGCCCAAAGACCGTTTGGATGGGTACCCCCCGTGGTTTCAAAATACTGTCATAATAATATATACTAGCCTTGCGTTCTGGCAAAATAGACCCAGGTTTCAGTTCCCCTACTTGATGTTTTCGACGCTAGTGTTAAACTTTCAAAAGTGTCCGTATGTTTTTTATTTCTTATATACTAGGGGTGTTCAGTAAAAAGTGATAATGAGTATGACGCAATTATCTTTTATTAAATGTTATTTTATTTTTCGACGTAGTCACCTTTCAGGTTTATATATTTTGTATATCTTTTTTACAAAGCTAAAATTCCTTTAAAAAAATCTTACTGATCCCTTAAAAAATCGTGTACCGCGGCGACTACTGCGTCATCATCTTTAAATTTATGGCCCCTGAGATGTTCCTTTAACCGTGGAAATAGGTAGAAATCACTAAAAGCTAGGTCCGGTGAATATGGAGAATGTTTCATCAATGCGAAGTCAGCTTCTTGGATGGCAGCCATCGCAACGCTGGACTTGTGCGCGGGGGCATTATCACTTTAGCTAGTTTGCCACGCCGTTGCTTGCGTATTTCCTCACGGAACTGTGTTATTAATCCTGCGTACAAAGTCCCCGTAATAGTGGCTCCATTGTTAAGGTATTCGATCATTACCACCCCTTCGCTATCCCAGAAAAATAAGCCCATGATCTTATTGACGGATGGAATCAGCTTAAATTTGTTTGGAGTTAGAGATGACGGTATCTTCCAAGTAATTGACTGTTTTTTCGTTTTCGGTTCTTAATGGTGAAGTCATATTTTGTTCATAGGTATGAATTGAGCTAGAAATTGGTCAAGATCTTGTTGTACGAGTAACAATCCTAAACAGCTTTGTGAAATTCTTAGTCTCGTTTATTTCTGCGCGTCAGAAAGCATTCTGGGCACTCAGCGCGCTGACACTTTTTTCATACCCAAACGGTTGTGTATAATATTATGGACACTTCCTATATAAATCTTCATTTCTTCTACTATAAAACAAACATTAATACAACGATCCGCCTAGACAATATTTTCAACTTTTATAATATTAATTAATTAAGAATGTATCGCGTTATCACTATTTATTGAACACACCTCGTAGCGTGTGAATAAATATTGAGGAAATTGCGATATCATACTCAGAGACTAAAGTAGAGGTCATGAGTTAAAAAGGCAATTATTCTCGCTTAACGTAGAAAAAATGGTACTGACGGTGATGGAAAACATCATCAGAAAACCTTCATACCCATATCATCAGTATATGTAGTCTGGCAGTACGCGTTGGACAAGAGAGACGGGTATTTTTTTTATTGCTAAAGAACAACAGACAGACTGACAGGCCGATTTAATAGTAAGCAGTTACCGTCCCCTATGAACGATGTGAACACGCTGCTGTACCATAGGGGTACAGGAACCTTGGTCACTAATACCGAAATACGACACAAGGTTATTATGGCGACACACTGGACGAAGTATGGTTTACATTCCAAACAGGCTTGGGCGTACCATCTAGCTAGTGTTGTTTCCTTATAAGATAGGCCGACTCCGGTCGCAAAGATTAGTATTCTTACTCCCTTTTTTTATTGCTGTAGGACAGCAGACAGGCTGACGGCCCGCTTAGTCACTAGTCTAGACTTAGTCACTAATGCCGGAACACAACACAAAGTTATTACGGCGGCATACTTAAGACCAAAGGTGGTCGCTATCCAGACGGGCTTGCGACCCTGCCACGTATCTAGGGTGGGTTGTTTTGTCGCCTTTTACGACAGGCCGACCGAGCTGCAGAGATTAGTATTCTTTTTCCCCCCTGTACGGCCCCTACATAGTATATTGTCAGTACCTTTCTATAAGGAGGCCCATTCCCATAAGTAAGATGAGCTGCTATTATTATATGTCTACTATTACTAGTATAGTAATACTATATTATTATATAGGTGTACATATCAAAAACAGAACCATTGAAAAAATAAGGCAATATCGAGGTGATTGAATAATATATACGAGTAAATGATAAATTTTCAATATAATATATTAGTCTAGAAAAGTAGTCTTCAGGGATTCCAATAGTTCATTTATTGAAATAAGATCAAACGTGCAGAGGTGACGGAACGAAAAGTTATAAAATTGCGTGGTAAGAGATAACAGTCCTTGACATTGATATATTACATTTCATTTATAAATTCTGAACACAATTTTGACATTGGAAAATCATTGCCAAACATATTTTAACTATAATTACAAAGAAAGAAAACACACATTATTTCAATTTTCAAACACAGTGATAAAACCCAACCTTCTGCTAGAAAGAATCACATAATGCTCCGCTTCAACTTCCTTAGTAGTAAATTTGTTTTAGTTTGTAATAAAACAAAATAGCTAACAATGAAATTAATTTTGATTTTATTTTAAAGTTTAATTTTTATGTTTATTTTTTATTCATATTATTATAACGCCATCCTGTATATTTTAAAAATGCATAAATTTATCAAACTTTGAAATTTAGAACATCAACAGCTCACAGTTAAATTTAATTTGGAAACAGTATATATAATTCATAAATGTCGACGAATGTCACTGTCACTTAAATTTGTATGGAACATTTTAAATAAAAATCATAAAAATATGAAAGTTGAATCCTTGATCTTAAGATTGTATTTAATGCATTAACCAGTTCAGGCTTTAATTAAATTTAAAAAAAGAAATTTAAAAACCGTGAAATGGTACTTGCAATTTAAAAACATCATTCTAAATTATTATTTTCCAGGCATTGTTTTGATACTTTCTCACAAAACATTCACGTGTATCAATATAGAAGCATTTCATCTGCAAATCTTTGCCTATCATTCAATATTTTGTTAGAAAGCAACACATTGTTTATTTTGTCTGTTATGTTGTTCTTAATTCAAAATCATGATGACATTATCTGTATTTCAAATGACATTTCAAAATTAAATATTCTATACCAGGCTGGTTTTTTAAAACATTTCAAAATATTTTTTTTCATATTTCTTAGCAGAATATATTAGGAAAATTGGTGCAAACTTAATTACATACTGTGTCGGAAGATTTAAAAAACACTGACACTAATATTCAACATTGCATAGACAAGGAGGAATAAATAATTTAATATTCGTATGCATACACAGACATAAAAATGTTGAATTTAAGAGAAAATATTAAAAGAATGATAATTAAAAGAAAAAATATGTTGTCGTATATTATAAATTTATAGTATACTATTGAAAAGAAAATTACTGTGAAAATTGGAAGAATTAAAAAAATATATAGTTTATTTTATAAACCAGCCAGGTATTATAAAGCAACACATAAAGCGGGACCCACCTGGTGAATAGGGCTGCAAAGAACCAAACCAGCGCACAAATTAATGTGGCCCTGGTCTTCGTGCAGACGTAGCCTGCCCGGAGAGGCTCGCAGATTGCGTAGTACCGCTCAAAGCTGATGGCAAGGATCGTGAGCACCGAAGCGTGGGTAACTGTTAGTTCCACGAAGGGTACGGCTAGGCCTGTGAAAAACATTCTATCATTAATAAAGATTAAGTAAAGTATAGATATACTTTTACAGTTCTTTAGACTTTATCAAAACTAATTATCATCCTACGTGACATTGGTTAAATGCATAAATCGTGCTGTGCCTTCTCACAAAAAAAGAAGACGTGGAATATGTACCATATCAGATCAGAAATAGGTTATATAATACATTGAAGAAATCCATATTTAAAACTGCCGATTGCTTAACTCAATTTTAGTTTTGAACAAAAAAAGAGTAGCTCAGTTTGTTTCTGATGTGTTTACCGAATACATTGCTTTGCTAGCACAGCAAAGCAATGTATTCGGTATTTCCTTTTAAGGGTGTGGTCAAATTCATGCTTTAAGAACTTGAAACTATTATAGCTAGATTTATTCTTATCTGCTCTATATGAATAGACTGAGAAAAGGTGATACAAACATGGAACAGAAATATTAAAATTATATTTGCCTACCCTCAATTTGAGTTTACTTTTTTTATGTACGTGGTACATAATGCTGAGTGCCACCCTCATTTGAGCAAATGTAAATTATTTTGTTCTTTGTAATGTTGTAATATTATTTTGCTTCAAATGAATTGTTTTCTTTATTTCCTTAGGCAAGCTTAGCGGGTATAATAATAAAAATCGGTTCCTTTTACTTCAAGACTTAGCAGTGGGAAGTGTCCCACTGTTAATCTTGAAGTAAAAGGAACCGATTATTATCTCAAGTATCCGATTATTATCTCCAATTAGTATCTCATTATCTCAAGTCAAATAATTTATTTACTTTTACTTAATAATTAAGTTAAACGTCTAGTAGGAGTTGATAATGCCATTTCCTATATGGGAAGTAAATTCTATGTAAATTGAAGCCAATTGATGATGACAAAATTGATGGCAAAATGTCAACCTCCGTAGCACAATGACTTTCAACGGAATGCCTTCGAAAGTCACGGACTCGTTTCCGGCTTCAAGTCTGGGTATCTACGTACTCTGGGACAAAATGGCAATGTGTGTTGTTTTAATGTGATTTAACTAAATCTTTTTTCCGCGTCTTCTTCCCACAGTCTGTTGTTGGGGAAGTTTTGGGGTCTCGAGTTAACACTCTACCCCGGCGTAAACTCAGGGGGCAACGACCCCTGGTGACGTGGATGGAGCTGCGAGAGCACACTTCCATGTTGGCGTGGCTTCACCGAATCTCTACGCTGGACCAATCCTGGTTATCGGCGGCCATCAGCGACTTGTGTTGGACTATCTGTGGCTTGGTGGTCTCGCGACGAGCGTACTATTAAGACTCTGGGGGTCGGTATCCAAATTGCGCGGCAATCCGGTGGCCAGGCGTGCTAGTTAATTAAATCTAGCGTTATTCTTATGAATGATTTTGTACAATGTGTTATAAAAATAAATAAAATAAAAATAGAATAAGCCTTTATTGCTGTTTTTTTTTTTTCATTTTTACAATAGTATATTATTATTTTTTTATTATAAATATAATCTAGTTTTTCTCGACAATCGGTTACATTTCTTCTACAATAGCTTGTCTTTCGACAAAGGCCTCCTCTAAGGCTTTTCAATTAGTCCGATTTTTTGTAATACGTAGCCATTCTGGGCCAGCTATCTTCTTAAAATCATCTTCCCAACGTTTAAATTGTGTTATATCACATGTTAATTATAATATTTATACCTCACATTATCTTAGACAGATAAATAAGTATTTTAAGTAAAAGCAGTTATAGACGCAATAAATCCTGCCCGCATCTGTCTAACATGCAATCGTTTTTACATTATCGCTATTGGAATAGAGGCTATAGGTGATTTCTAACGAGGTAACCCCCTTAACTTAATTTAGGGCGTGGTGCTCTAATGGTCTATTAGCAACCAAGCGGAACGGGTTTCGAAATTCACTAAGTGTCCGTCAATTGTTTGTTTTTAAATAACCCTGTGTTACAGAGTTAATTAATTAAAGCTATAAATATAATAATCATGATCATCATCAGCCTATTGAAGTTCACAGCTAGATAAAAGCCTCTCCCAAAGCATGCCACAGAGTCCTATCTTCAGCTCGTTGCATTCAGTCCTTGCCAGCCATTTTACACTAGTCGTCGCCCTACCGCTGGACACTCTACGCTACGTTTTTCGAAACGTCTGCAGTAGAGGATTCGTTTATGTCGAGGTTTCTATGTCGGTGACATTGGTTCTCTGATGGATCAAATTACAAATGAGTTCCATTGTTCTTGAGTGATTTTAAACTGGTGTACGGGCCGAACGGGAGTCTACGTCTCAGCTCTGTATGTCATTACAAGTTGGACGCACTGGTTAAAGACTTTTAATATAATAATATATATTATATAATAATAACAACCCACAACTTTCTACTCCTAGAAATGGACAATATACCTTCCATGTTTGTCCAAGATCAGCGAACTATGAATAGTCGGTATACAGGTTTTCTGATGATATTTTCTTCTACCATCGATACGTGGCAATATAATACGAATATTAGACGAGAATAACTGCTTAATCCGTTCATGGCACCGTTTAATACAATCCCTCGACCTCTAGATTGGTATCTGACCTCTAGAGTGTAATACCACTTCGCTACCACATCAGAATTTCACATAGTAGGAGGAGGAGTAGTGAAGTCTTTTAAAAAATAATCACAGTCATTCGTCGAAAAATATCAATCTCATTTCTCATTTAGTTTACGCTTCTATCCTAAAATCCTCTTAAATTTCTATTCTACCCCCTCTCTACTTCAAACAGTTTTCAACCTGAAATTATATCAAATTCAGAAATTCAGTCAATTCGGGAGCGACAATACAATAGACATACAAGGATTATTATCAGCTACATGCCCTATCGCATAACACCCATCGTCGTGGTAGATAAAAAAGCATTTTAACCAAAATCATTGAAAATATATTTTTTTTAGATTCAACTTAGATATACAAAAACTATACTAGAACGTAAACTAGACTATATAAACTAGAAACCAAAGATATAGAAAAAAAACACAGATTACAGACACTTCCATTTCACTCGTTTTTGTAGAATAAACAACAAAGGTCTAATTTAGACCACTAATGACGTCACAGCCTGTATTTAAGTGTCAAAGTACGTTAATAGAAAAGTCTGTTGTAAAAGACGGAAAAGCTAAAATTATGCCCTTTTCACGACCCGTGACAATTAGTTTAATGTTACAAAAGAAAAAAAAATACAAACCTAGCCTAAATCTTACAGCAACATTAGCATTAAATCCCGGTTAGTGTTCCGCTTTGTTACTTTTTTCTTTTTAATCTTCTGTGTCATTAATATGACAATCCATCATACCATCTTTTAAAGTATTATTAATTCAGCACTTGATATACTAGCTGCCCTAAAATATTAAATATATTAAAAGTGACATCTATTTTCAAAGATTTTAAGGGGCCCCCACTACATACAAGATACAATCATGT
The DNA here is from genome assembly GCA_963693495.1 of Malacosoma neustria. Classification (NCBI taxonomy): domain Eukaryota; kingdom Metazoa; phylum Arthropoda; class Insecta; order Lepidoptera; family Lasiocampidae; genus Malacosoma; species Malacosoma neustria. The sequence continues at coordinate 10,958,531 of OY856393.1, read as the reverse complement.
CCACGTTATAGTCGTAAACAGTTCTTAGATTTTGAATTCTTGGGGTCACGGATTTTTTTTATTGCTGTAGGACAGCAGACAGGCTGACGGCCCGCTTAAAATTTAGCAGTTACCGTCGCCTATAGCTGTTTGCAACGGCAGTGGCACCTCGAACATGCTGCTGTCCCATAAGAGTACAGGAACTTGGGTCACTAATGCCGGAACACAACACAAGGTTATTATGGCGGCATACTTAAGATCAAAGGTGGTCGCCATCCTGACGGGCTTGGGGCCCTACCACGTAGGTGGGTTGTTTTGTCGCCTTTTACGACAGGCCGACCCTGGCCGCAGAGGTTAGTATTCTTTCTCCGCCTCTGCACTGATAAATGTTAACTTAATATTGTAAATTTTTAATTATGTTGTGTATACCATATTTGCTTACAATCTAGATTTATACGCTGTACTTATACTATGACCTATTTTTAAGATTGTAATCTGTTTGTATACCTTATCTATAAATAAATAAATATAATTGTACAAAACATATTAAGTTATGATAATGTTTTACGTTGAAATCAATTAAGGAGACACATAGCTCGACAATACGTTTCGAGAGAACAATGTTTTTGTAACTTGCGAAAGTTAATATCCAAGCCGGCGTATGTATTAAGAATATCACATAACTCGGCATTTTGTATCTTATATGTTGTTATTTATTGTACGGAAGTATTTATAATAGATGTAACATAATATTAGCCAATATGTTATACTACCGACACGCTATGATGGCCGTTTTGACGTTTGTCCACTGATGAAGTTTCGTATTAATTAGTTATTACATTTGAAGAAGCAAATTGCTGTTCTTTAGTGTCAATAACTGCACATCACTATTGACAATAAAGAACAACAATTTACTCCTTCAAATGTTAGTTCTAATTAATACTAATGAAAAAAAATTGTACTAATTAATACGAAACTTCATCGGTGGACAAACGTCAAAACGGCCAGCATAGCGTACCGCATGCCTGTAGTTTAGTTATTCGCGTATTTTGGCCACGTGATCCCGGTCAGAATTAAGACTAGCTCTACCCCTGTACCTAGAAGTCCTGGGTCGAATCCCATGGTGGCGTGAACCGCTTAGGCAGATTTTCTAGCATAATATGCATATTATAGCGAAAACATCATATATATACTCACAGGCGGTCTAGACACGCTTGGACTTCGGAGAGACTTTGCGTCTCTTTGCATATTCTACCGTCTGTACAACGGGGAGTGTTCTGAGGGGCTATTTAGAATGGTGCCCTCGTCGTCTTTCTACCACCACACTGCCCGCCATCGGCTGGATGTTCATCCCCATTTCTTGCAGCCTCTTCTTTCTTGTACGAAACGGTTCTCAAGAACGTTCATGTTACCTACTCTCAGGATGTGGAATGAGCTTCCAGCTGAGGTTTTCTCAGCGCGGTACGATATGGAGTTCTTCAAAAAAGGCGTTATAAAATTTCATCGAGGCCGGCAGCGCGTTGGTAATGCTTCTGGTGTTGCAGACGTCCATAGGCGACGGTGACCACCTGCTCGGGTGGGCCGTTTGCCTGTCTGTTGAACTCTCGCTATAAAAAAAATTATAGCGAGATCATCGGTATGTGAAACCCGCCAATCCGCCTTGGACAAGCGTCGCAATACTGCCTGTTCCTTCTAAGGAGGCCCGTACCCAGCTTTGGGTCGCTATGGGCTGTTAATACCCCATCATCAAACTTAGAAATATGTTTGGGTGAGGGGACTGATTTCCGAAACATAGCATACCAACCTCGAAAGTCAGGGATTTCAATCTTTGGTATGGCAAGTTTTATTGTTCGATTATTATGAATCGGTATTTTGTATTACACCCTAAAGCAATGCATTATAGAACTATAGTTAAAAACTCCAACTTTTAAATATTTCGTGCACAAATAGTCTCATCTCGAATTTTATTATTCCTGAACGATCAATTCTCTGTTTATATATTTGATTGTATATATAAATAATTGCCCTAAATATACCGTACGCGGTGTGCATGTGAAATAAGGACTCTTGTTAGATACTCGTATTTAAGTCTAGGGTAATATTAATTGTGTGTCGACGACCCTAGATAAATAATGTGTTGAGCTACGGCTATAAATGTAGCGACTTTAATATTTTATTTCGATTTCTACCTTTATAACGTACCTCTGAAAATCTTTGAACAATTAAGATATATTTATTTGCTTTAACATGTATTACAAGTTAACAATACAGTGCCGTGTAGTCCCGGCCGTGCCGTGTGGTCCCGGCCGAAGAAAGAATAGGGCCACCCCAAATCATCCCAAGGGAGTCGTAAAAGCCGACTGATGGGTCACTCCCTCTGCCAGCTTGCATGCGGCGAGGGAAGAACACCTCTAGGTTTCCCTTTAGAGGTTGGGAGGTCGGACGGCAGTCGCTCCCGTAAAAACAAAACAAGCCAAATAAAATATGGTAAGAACAAGGAAAGGATTTGTCACGGATAGGGCGTCGCTGCAAAACGACGCGCAGGAACTTCGCCCGACTCCTGTGACAAGTGGACTAGAGCTTCCGGCTGAGAGTTTCTCAGCGCGGTACGATGTGGAGTTCTTCAAAAAAGGTATAAAATTTCTTCGAGGCCGGTAGCACGTTAGTAATGCCTCTGGTGCTGCAAACGTCCATAGGCGACGGTGGCCTCCTGCCAGGGTGGGCCGTCTGCCTGTTTGCTGAACTCTGACTATAAAAAAAGCAATGAAAAAATTTATTTATATTATAATAGATTTTTTTTTGTTGTCATAAACCTTATTTCGACAAGAAAAGATACAGGCTTTCATCTAGTGCAATGAAATGTATTTAAAAATATTAATACCAATGAAAATAACATGAAAATTAAAATATAATAATTATACCACTGTTTTTTCTTATTAACGGTAACATATTTACTGTTAATTCTTAACTATTTAACTTTATAATTTTCTCTCCATATGGGTAATTTTAAATGATGAAATTATTGTAGTATTCACATGAAAAATAAAAACGTATTCAGGTTTTTCTACTTAAAAAGTTGCACGCATATGAGACTATTTCAAAATTAACTACTCTCTTTGAAGTTTTGAATAAATTTTCGTTGAAATTTTGTAATTGTACCTATTTATTGATGTTGGAAACACTCGTCTGCACTGGGACCACACCATAATAATGACCATTCCTGGCACAGGCGTCATATGCGTTTAATTACCGAATTGAAACATATTTTATTAATAAATACCTTACTTTCTCACAATAAGGTGTATATTTGTTTGATATACTTGTTAATGTTTTACGAAAGACGTCTTTATTATGTGAAGTGTGGGTGGCTTATTTCTCAATGTATTTACTAAATTCCTTTTACATATAACCAGCTGGATGACCGAGTTATGCTCAGTATTTTTTTTATAAATTGTTTTTTTTGGAAATTAACAATTGATTTTCTTAGACTAACCTCAAAGCAAACACTCATTGACTTCGTGTTACTTAACAACGCCATCCGCTGGAATAGCTTTAGTGTTGTTGTGTCGTTAAAGCAATTTAAAAAAAATAGTATTATTATTCGCCGATAGATGTCAGGAAGAGCCATTTTTCAGTTTAAATTGGGACTACTCAAACGCCACCTTTTGACATTTTCTAGAAATGATTCCTAGCTAGATCGATTTATCGCCCCCGAAACCCCCCGTATACTAAATTTCATGAAAATTGTTGGAGCCGATTCCGAGATCCCAATAATATATATATATATATATATATATATATATATATATATATATATATATATATATATATATATATATATATATATATATATATATATATATATATATATATGCCGCCATAATAGCCTTGTGTTGTGTTCCGGCATTAGTGACCAGGTTCCAGTACTACTATGCGGAAGGCAGCGTGTAAGCAAACTCCCATAGGCGACGGTAACTGCTAACTACTAAGTGAGCTGTCAGCCTGTCTGCTGTCCTACAGCAATAAAAAAACAAGCGCTTTGTTGCTTACTTTGGAACTAGCCGGCGCTGAATAAACTCTCATACTATATGTATACATGTCATCAAATGTAATTTTTTTTATATTACTTAATAATACACATTTGAGATAATTTGATAAATTCATACTTTTATTAAAAATGGTTAATGTAACCCAGACAGCATTCTAATTTGTCTTAATTTTTTGGGTCGAGGACGTTTCAAGGTTTTATCTTATCGCCATATTTTCTTTGGATCGCAAATATCATTTATTCTAATTGTGTTATATTTAAATTGAAGATCTGTTAGAAAGTATTTTTAGTTAAGCCTGTGTGCGCTTTATAAGTCTTTACCCAACATTATAAAAGAAGATATAAATTAAACAAAGAAATTACTATAAGATGCACAGTATTGTCAAGAATTAAAAATAGCAAAAGAACACATACACGGATAGATTGTACGTCCCAAAAAATGCAATACGATCTATGATAAAACTAATGGCATGTGCGGTTGTCGGTTATATGACTGGCGCACTGCCTTCCGTCATGGCCCTCTGTTAACGACTGCTGGGGCGAGCGAGCGATTATGAGTGAGCTCCGCCGGACAGCAATGGGTGGTGCCCGCGCTTAACGGAATACCGTGCTCGGGAAAATAATAATTTTCCCGACCTATTATGATGGCGAGCGGTTTTAACCGATGCCCATCACAAGCCTAAATTATACTCATCTTCTAAGTGTATCTTAAGACTCTTATGGTCTACTCTTTCTTTATAATTTGGTAGGTCACGGGTTAGATTCTTGTTTCGCATCTGGGTGTTATGCTTAATATGTATTTACTTATCAAGTATATATGTAGTTGTCTAGTACTCATAACACATATGATTTGCTACTTTGCGACTAGATGGCGTGCGAAATAATTTGGCAATCAATTCTTATAATAGACCGTACAACTTTTCTATTGTTTTTAGGAAAGTAGGAGGACTTCCATTTGTATAATGCTAAAACTTGTTTTTTTAAATTTTCTGATTGCGTAGATGCAGATTAAGGTCATCATATTTCATTCACAAGATGTCGAAAAGGCCACAGTTGGATAAAATACTCCTAATAGATCCCAAACAAAATTATTTGCCCATGCAGTGACGGAATAATAATACTGCGCCCTGCGGCTAAAATTAGCGCCAATATAACCTTGTGTGTTGTTCTGACATAAATGACCCATGTTCCACTTCATACCCAGACGGCAACGTGTTAGCCGATTCCCCTGGCATCGCAAACACCCATTAATGACAGTAACTGCTGAATATGAAGTGCGCCATTAGTCTATCTGCTGTTCCTTAGCAATAAAAAAGCGTAAAGTAGCAGTTCAGGTTTTTCGAATTCAGACTACAGTTGCTTCTCTAAAAATCTATTCCCACCATATATAATATTTATTTCAAGGTGCGCCGGCGCAAAAAGGTGTATTGAAATTTTGCCAATATTGAACAGCGTACCGCAATCGTAATGAAAGTTTCAGATGCGATCGAGGTGAATCACCTGTAAGTGATTCTGCAAGTTATTAAGGAAAAAATATACCAACGAACCTGAACAGAAAAATGCAATTTTTGAACTTATACTTCTAATAGGCGTTTAGAAAATATTATGAGTGTAAAATTTTTACAATGCGACATGATGAAATTAGCAGACTCTCAAGTGTTCTGTGTACAGTGAATACTCGGTTTCACTATAAATTATTTTTTACTAATTTATCCCTTTACAAAAAAACAGTTGTCATATACGGGATGAAATCTTTAGCTATTTTTGTTATGCTACGTCAAAGAATTACATTCTGACATGTATACACAGTACACACACACAATACTTTTTCCTACTACCTTCAACAAGTTCTGAAATTTACTCTCCTTATAAAGAAGAATTAAGAAGAAGAGTATGTCGCACAATTTTTTTTATTACAAGATATAATAAACTAGTTAGTAGGTAGAAGGGATTATTTCCAGAGTGTTCTCTTACTAGGAAGAAACCTTGTTTAAACGATATATAAAATCTAAGAAAAATTTCAGTGTAGTGTGTAAAGCTCATTAACCTTGAGCTTTTATCAAACCTCATTCCAACTCGATAAACTTTTGGTATAGCGAATATTTTTAGAAACAAATAATCAATGGAAACGAAACGTCAAGTTTATGTTGCTTAATTAAGCGCTGTGATTGGGCGTAAATGGAAAAAGCTACTTTATTGAAACCGCAAAAATGCTATATTAGAACAGCTGACGTATGAGAAATTATTCCGTTTTCATATAGCAATCAACTCTATTCAAATGTAATAAAGTCTATTTTACATTACAGTGAAATAGATATCGTTATTAACACAGTTTTGCGGATTCTCTCACGTAAATATCATTTCCATTTTTAAGCCCAGCTTTATCTTTCTCTTAATCGTATTATAGGAGGATGCACAGCTCGTTGAAAGGAAATATATTATCTTATGATTTTAAATATTTATACTTCTATTTTTATCCATTCCTTGAATGTATATTTTCAGAGTACTTGTCAAGCAGTTGAAAAGGGGATATACTTCTTACGCTACTCCTTTAGTTCATTAATAGCCATCTTTGTTTTTTCAGATCTGGAGGCGGATGCGAAGACATGATAATTTGCTATTGAATTAAACACTCCAAGCTCCAAGCACACTAAATTTAACTGGGTTAACGTAGAAAATATGTAAGGAAATATTTTCATTTATTTATTCATAATCTCGAAAATGTAAAATAGACACAAAAATAATTAAAATACTTAGAAAAGAAAAATGGCTACCACGGCAAAAAAGAAAAGTGTGCAAAAAAATTATAAAATAAAGTATCTAAGGATCGTACCAAGTGGAAAGAAGTGGTCTCTGCCTACCCCTACGGAAAAGAGGCGTGATTATATGTATATATGTATGTATTTCTAATGGATTTTAGGTGATATAAATATCTTTCTGCACTTTTCCTCCACATAAACCTTAACTGTGCCAAATTTCATGCTCCTCCGTCCGCGCAATTTTCGTATAAAGGGGTATAAGGTTTTCGCTTCACGTATTAATATATAGATAAACGTATTTAAGTGTATTTATATGTATAAACTATAAAAAATTACACTATATTGAAATTTTAAAATATCTATCTTTATTATATCTTCCTAATACATAACATTAAATATGTCAATATAATTTTCGCGTCCTGATACGTTATATATAAAAATCTCGTGTCACAATGTTCGTTCCCGTACTCCTCCGAAACGGCTTGACCGATTCTCATGAAATTTTGTGAGCATATTGAGAAGGTCTAAGAATTAGCCAACATCTATTTTTCATACCCCTTAGTGATAAGGTCACTATTCCACGCGGACGGAGTCGCGGGCACAGCTAGTCTTATATATAAAATTGTCGTGTCACAATGTTCGTTCCCGTACTCCTCCGAAACGGCTTGACCGATTCTCAGGAAATTTTGTGAGCATATTGAGTAGGTCTGAGAATCGGCCAACATCTATTTTTCATACCCCTTAGTGACAAGGTCACTATTCCACGCGGACGGAGTCGCGGGCACAGCTAGTTTACTATATATTTTGGTTTCCTTTTAAGTACTCATCAATGATATAAAATCCATATATATTTTTTAATTGTCGGATTATTAATTTTATTTTAAGTCTTGGGTAGTTTATTATAAAATCGTTTTTCCATTGAAAATACGATTATGCGGTACCAAGACATAGTACAAATAATCGCTTTTATATTGTCATTATGTCTAACTGTATGACTTTCTCTCTCTCTCTTTTTTTCTTTGGTCCCTCATGATCGTGGTCAACATCAAAGTTGCATTTGGAGCCGATGATCGTCTCCATCAGTTTCTGTCCAGCGCGTCTTCTAAGACGTTTAGAATTTGGATGACCAGTCTTTCACTTATCTGTCCATCTTGTTGGTGAACGACCGCGAGATCTTTTACCTTTGGTGTTTCCAACCACAATCAGTTTTTCCAAATTCTCGACGCCTCTGTGAATTGTGTGGCCGAAATATGAGACGGTATAAAAAGTTTTGTTATAATGATGGAATGAACTAATTAACTTCATGCGATCGCCAATTTGGCTGTAAAGCTCCCTCTGGTTGTTATGGAGTGTCGATTACAACATTTTATAGCCCATCGCTAAGCTGAACATAAATCCACTCGTAAATATAACGACTGCTGTAACATTCCGAGAAAAAGTTATTTTGAATTTAATTGCATGCTTTCTGTGAGATATTGCATGACATCCGTCATTCTTAATGCAGTGAACACTGGCAAACTTGACAGATGATCAGTTCTGAAATGCTTGATATTCGATATTTTTTATCGCTGTAGGACAGCAGACGGGTTGCCTGCTCGCTTATAATTTAGCAGTTATCGTCACCTGCTGTCCCATAAGAGTACAGCAACTTGGGTCACTAATGCCTGAACACAACACTAGGTTATTATGGCGACCAAAGGCCAAAAGTGATCGTCATCCTAACGGGCTTGGGGCCCACGTAGCTAGGGTTGTCTTATCGCCGTTTACGACAGGCCGACCCCGGCCACAGAGGTCAGTATTCTTTCTCCGCCCCTCACGGATAAAACCTGTAAATGTTTCGGCATAAGTGATCTGAGTTCCAGTTGCCCTACGCGAACAACAGTTCCCTTGGCATCACAAACATCCATAGGCGACGGTACTTGCTTGAATATTAAGTGAGCCGTTAGTCTATCTGCTGTTTCATGGCAATAAAATGGTGGTGGACTCTAAATAAATATTGTATAGTCATCGGTTCTTGATAAGTTGTTTAACGTTTAAATGAAATTTGATCGTTTAAGGTGGATCTAAATCGAGTTCAAATGAGTCGGATACATATAAACAAACATACAGGTGAAACGAATAAAAAGCCTGTTAAAAAAGGAAAATAAAGCTAAAGCTTCAGATGAAAGCAAGATTTATAATTAAGATATTTACGAATTTTAAACTTTTTCATCAATTAACAACACGTGGGCGTCAATATTTTGTATACAAAGATAAATTTAATACAAGTATGGTATTATATTTTACAATCGTTTATTCCAAAAACGCTAAATCCTTGAATTCATACTTGCATTAAATAATTAACTTTTTAATGCTTAATGAATATTAAGAACTTCTTTATAAGGATTAAAACTCTTAATTAAAACAATTATATCGGAGATGCCTTAATTAAGGTAGTGATTCTCCGCGACTTTGACTGCTCGGATTGATATTAGTAAAGAACTGCCATATTGACAATTGTACGGTACGCTTATGCAGGTAATGGGTTCGATTCCCGTTCCGAATCTGGGTGTTTTTTTTATGTATAATACGTATTTATTTACAAAGGAAAAGTATAATATATTAGTACTACGAGTTGTGCAATAAAAAATTATCTATATATTAGTTGTCTAGTACCCATAACACAAGTGCTATGCTACTTAGTTTAGGACTAGATGGCGTTGTCCGAAATGAGGGGCGCAGGCGCATTACAATTAAATAAATCTGTTGTTGCTTGGTGTCAACCAATTGTAATCCACTGGTTTTCCCAAATTGGCGCAACGTGCCCAATCCGTGCCTTTTCCATCGAGCCCCACCTTGGCACAGATTGGCGGTGCACAATGTACTGGCAAACTACAGTATGTAAAAATTCAGTACTAATATCTAAAAACAACGATAATAGATATTGGTGACGAAAAACTCCTTTCTTCTCCAATCGCCTTTTAATATTTATATTTTGAAATTGAAGGAGATGTGTGCACATCATAATAGCATCACATATTGCTAATTTTGTTTATTTGATATTATAATAGTTCCAAGATAAGTAATTTTTTTTATTTCTTTAATAATGACAAAATAAGAAATAAATAAGAATATCAGAGGAGAAAAATTGTATACAAGGCTTTCCATAAAAGCAACCTTCTTGAATCCAGATTTTATCAACTGATTCATTTTGGGTAGAATACTTACATAACTCTTTTCCCAGTACCCAGGTCTCAGGCTTCGAGTTGACCTCAACTAAGACAGTCGGAGTGCATACCAACAAAACCATCAGGTCTGCTATACTTAAATTCACTAGGAAAATGTTCGTCGAATTCCGCATATCCTTTGTCTTTAATATTACTATTGGCACCATCACATTTCCGATCACACCTAAACACATAATTGCTATGCAAAACGTCATAGAGGTCGCTTTTATGTAATACGGTATTTCGGCATATTCTGTAATGTTCTCGGCAACACCAAGAGACTTATTCGATAAGTCCTCGAAACTGGAATTCGATATGTAATCGTAGTCCAGCCCCGACCGATAGATGGCGTTAGTTGAAGCATTTTTGTAGGTGTAATTTAAAGTTAACGGACTCTGTACCACATCTGTTGTGTAATAGGCCGTTGAAATCATGTGTGTGTCATTATATTGTTCACATTGTTTTTCATTTGTATTTGTTGGGTAGTTTGCTTATGATGTCACCATTTTTTGCGCGATCTGTAACAAAGAGAATCCATTTTAGTATATTTCTAAGTTAGCCTCGAAGATTTTAAAACTATAATAGGAAAATATAATAATAATTAGATTAAGAAAATTTTTGAGTCCCTCCCCCCATCTTGAAAGCAAAAGGTTGATAATGATATTCTAAAAGCTGGTTAAAATCCCATTGTTCTTTTATCCCAAATTTATGTGAGGGTATTGTCACTTCAAATTGTCATTAGGACTAAAATCATTAAAACAAAAATTCGTTCATGACATTTCAAAACTTTTCCTACGATTCGATAAAACTTTATTAGAAAATACATTTTCCAAAGTGATATTACTTTAAAATTACTTTATTCTCATTCAATGCTCTCTCACTTCTCGTGAAATGATACACATGCTGCTTTTTATTGATAACTAGATGTGCCCGCGACTCCATCCGCGTGGAATAGTGACTTTGGGTAGCATTTTTTGAATAATCTCATGGTTTATTTTGGATTACAAAGCCTATAAACCCTAAAATATAAATAAGTGAAATATCCAACAAACAAATCAAATGCAAAAACTTAAATTGAAAATACAACCTACAAAGTCCAGCCTAAGCTAAACCCTATTTCATATGATTGATGATACTTCTTGAGCTTAAGTTACTTCTTGTTACATCAGCTATCAGCCAGTAAAAGTCCCGTCAAAATCGGTCCAGCCATTTCAGAGATTAGCCGGAACAAACAGACAGACAGACAGATACAAATTGTAAAAAAATTTGTTTTGGCATATGTACCGTGTATAGATCCAAATGCATTTAGTAAAAAACGGTTATTTTAATGTTACAAACAAACACTCCAATTTTATTTATCTGTATAGATGTCCCACTGCCAAATCAGTTTGACTATCAATTTGAAAACTTATTAAATTAAAGTTTCAAAAGATTTAAGATCATTTTAAAAAATGGGGAGGTTGTCAATAAAAGAGAATGTTGGCCCCCTGGTGATGTGGCTCGAGCCGTGAGAGCACACATCTACATGATTGGCGTGGCTTCACCGCAGCTCTACGTCGACCCATCTTGGCTTGGTGGACCAATCTTGGCTATTGTTGAGTATCAGTGGCTTCTGTTAGCCTGTCTGTGGCTTGGTGGTTTTGCTACCTCAGTTTCTCATTTCAAAGGTCCGATGAGTGTACAATTAAATTTCCGGGGGTCGGTAGCCCAGTTTTGTTTTTAAGCTTTCAAACCGCCATATTTTATTTATGATATCCAACCCACGTGGCTTCAATAAATACTTTATTAACTTTTCCCGGCTTTTAATTATCAATGATATTTTAGGTATTTTCGGCAGCCCTTTTCAATAATGAAACAAACAATCACGTGTTAAATTTTCTCAGTGCAGGGGCGGACTTCGAGTATTGACCGCCGGGGCGGCCTGTCGTAAAAGGCGACAAATCAATTCTAGCTACGTGGTAGAGCTCCAAGTCACAATTATTCCGGCAGAAGTGACCCAGGGTCTAGTTCTCCTACGCGGGTGGCAGCGGGTTAGCAGAGCGCCTAATGTCGCAAACCTCCAAAGGCGATGGTAAGTATTAACTGGACCGTCAGCTCGTCTGCTGTTCCACACCAATAACAAAATCTCCTAAAACTGTCAAATTAATAATAACTTTTAGTTTGATTAATTATAAAAGCATGTCTTTTAATTTATTTTTAAACTATAATTTAATTGTAATTTTTTAGTTTGATTATCTTTAATTTATTTGTTGTCCCCATCGGTAAATGTTTATTAATTTAACGCCATCTCCCGGCTGGTTTTTTCAAAATTGAACACCATCTTCCGGCAGTTTTATTAATTAAGCGCCACATGGCGTTTCGGCAGAAGGAAAACAAAGCATTAATTCTGATGATCCAGATAATGAGTATGGGATAAAATGATTAAATTTGTGTATTGTTATCAGGTCTTGACAAGTGTGCAAAATTTTGAATGTATATATTTAAATCTTATTCATATATATATATCTTATTCGTTCAATGGGTAAAAATTAAAAAAATTCATTAATTCGAGGATGCTGGTAAGGATAATGATACAAACTATACAAATTATTGCACTGTCATCGGTCCTTGGTAAGTATCCGTGCAGGGGCGGAGAAAGAATACTAAACTCTGTGGCCGGGGTCGGCCTGTCGTAAAAGGCGACAAAACAACCACCTCAGCTACGTGGTAGGGCCACAAGCCCGTCTGGATGGCGACCACTTTTGGTCATAAGTATGCCGTCATAATAACCTTGTGTTGTGTTCCGGCATTAGTGACCAAAGTTCCTATACCCTTATGGGACAGCAGCATGTTCGCGATGCCACTGGCATTGCAAACACCTATAGGCGACGGTAACTGCTAAATTCTAAGCGAGCTGTCAGCCTGTCTACTGTCCTACGCAATAAAAAAAAGTATGCAAAGTTTTAAATAGTATTGATTTGAAACTTTGTGGTTTAGAAAGGGGTGAAAATCACGTTCAAAGATTCCGTTACATAGATAGGATATCCTACATACTAAGTTAATAAAAGCGTGTTAAAAACTTATAGCTTTAGCTCAAAGTTTATGGAGTATGTTATACGCAAAAATCTCCTATAATATGACAAACATTCCGTGTAAATTAGCATAACATTGATGACATCCAAATGAAACGCATATCAGATGAATAATTCTGAAGGACTGATGTTCCTTGTACAATTTACTCTCTTCTACTCAACTACACTTCTACTCAAATAGGAAGTCTTAGATATAGACTAGTAAAAAGAAATAAAATATAATTCAGTTAAACGTTTTATTGCCCACATTGTAACAAATTTGTCATGAAAACTATTATAAAGACCTTTTCAGTCTAAGTGTCTAGACATGACAGCCACATCTATATCATTTTTAATCCTTTCTGAGTATTCATGCTTTATATTTATTTTTTATTCAACAATAAAAGCTCGTAAACAAAATGCGTTCGGCTTTTGTGGTCGTTAGCCTTTTAAGCGAAGGATAAATTAAATTTATACTTCAATAGCAATTTTTGTTTTGTTCAATCTTGTACATGTACATGCCAAATTTATTAAATTAAAATTATGAAACATGTATTTTAATTTTGTATCATATAGTACAAAAATGTTGAGTAATCAGCATCACAAAGTCATTCAAAGAACTCTCAATTTACATAATTCGGCGCTAGAGTGTCAATGATATCTCCATCTGACCTAGTAAAAGGCCGAGGACGGCGGCATTGCACCGGACGAGCGAATACGCACTACTCATTTACGCGGAAGAGACAGAGACAGGTAATAACAGGTTAACGTACGCTGTTTGCACCATATGATTATTCTGTACTATTGAATTAATGATCCTATATGAAATATTTTATGGTGAAAATTTTACATACAATTTTTTTTTCTAAAATGGGTTCCGTAATTGATGTTTAGTGCGTAAAAAAATTTTGGACGGTTTTGTCAAAGTCACCCGTATATATATATATATATATATATATATATATATATATATATATATATATATATATATATATATATATATATATATATATATATATATATATATATATATATATATATATATATATATATATATACATATACATATACATATACATATATATATATATATATATATATATATATATATATATTTATATATATATATATATATATATACATATACTCAAAAAAAATTTTGTTTTATTTAAAATAAGTTACTAAGTAAAACATTTTTTAAAAGTCAAAATATCAATTGCGAAATAAACTAAAGTTATCATCACCTCTTAACAGCGTGTTTGGCTGTTAATAGAAGAAGAAGCAGCAAGAAAACATATATATCGTTAGAAAAGAAAGCAAAGCTTTCATTCGGTTTCTTCATTTGGACTTGAGGAGTCAGACAGCAGCCGTTCCTGTAATGTGCCATAGTTTTACCATATTTTCGACTTAATCGCCATCACTAACAAAAGAAATGTATGAATTTGACAATGGATGTGGCTTATTAAATGGAAAAAATATTCGTGTCACTTTCATATAAAAAAAAATAAGTTTTTACCTAAAGCGTGAGGTAAAAATAATAAAGTATTATGGCTAAACCCGCTTGTCACCGAAAGGTATTGACGCAAAGGCGCACTGAAATTTTACCCTCTTACATTACTGAACAGAGTGAGTCCAATGACAGACTCTTAAGTCTAGTGACTCTTTAGAGTTAGCTCTCAGTAACTCCTAGACTTACGAAACAACAGGCTTAAATACTCATGAGTATTAAAGTGAGAATCGTGTATGAAATAAAGAAATTATGAGATATATGCTACAAATATTATGATTTATTTTGTTCTGATCCAGATATATACAAAGCAGCCTTGTAACACAATACAAGATGTCTTTAAAAAATTCCCCTAGGTTCTTATTATGCCTTGTTTGACACAATGATCCGGCGAAATGTTACCCGACCAAGTTGCGAAGTTAATTACGTATGATGAGGTCAATATCCTATTATAGCAATATGATCGAAGAGAAATTTAAAGAGAGATTGTCATCGTCTCAAGGGAAATATGTATAGTAAATAGATTATCAAGCAATACAAGATTTTAGAATACAAGTGCCAGGGATACCAAGACTTTACGGCTCGGTTAATCAGTAATTTACTCGATGTTTGCCATGCGATATATTTTTTTATTGCCGTGCCGTGCATTTATTGCTGAACGACTGACAGGCTGACGGTCTACATAATAGGAAGCATTTACCGTCGCCTATGGTTTTGTGATGCCAGCGCCGCTAACTCTGCCATTGGAGTAAGGAAACTGGAACCTGGGTTACTTATGCTGGAACACAAGGTTATTATGGCGACATACTTAGAGTCCAGGGGGTGGTCGCTATCTAGTCGGACTAGGAGCATTACCACCTGGCTAGGGTTGTTTTATCGCCTTTTACGACAGGCTACCGCCAGCCACAGTGATTCTAACTCCACGCCTGTACGGACGATGTTTTGGCACATATTTATTCTATTCCATATGTTTGTTTATAAAAAGATGAAATATTTTTCGAATCGATCAAAAAACGAATCCCGATTTTATATATATATATATATATATATATATATATATATATATATATATATATATATATATATATATATATATATATTCAATTTTTTACAATAACAATACACTTCAACTGCACTAGTCGTCGTCTCTAAATAGGCCAGCTTATAGCCTGTGTTAACGAACGACGGCCCTTTAAATCCTAATTATATATTAGGAGTAAATTATATATTATTATGATGTTATATTAATAATTCAATATAGGTACTGCTCGGTTTCATCATAAGCTTTGGTAAACAGGAAAGTACAAACTTTCTCTCTCAGTTCAGGCAAAGACAAACTATATACAGAAATATCATAATTAATTTTATTTTAAATAAGAGGTCCTAAATAAACAGAAAATTTTCTTGTAAAAGCTACATTTGAATTAGGAAGAGTGCAAACTTTACGTTTAAGGCGCTTAATCACTGCTACAAATGGTGTGACACAATGCTGAAATATAACTAAGTACATGCAGTATATATAATTGTCTCACTGTAAGTTTTGTAAAGTTCAGTTGTAGAAAAAAGTTTATGTTTAAAAGTTGCCACCTTAAGAACTGCTCGCTGAGCTACCTACAGGGGTTTAATCATGGTTTTCCCTACCCCCCCCCCCCCCCCAAATAGATATGCAATAACTTAAAACTGTTTGACACAACGCATAGTACACGTTTCGTATTATAAACATATTTGCAACGTGTCTGAGGATTCTAAAAATATTAATTAATTTTTAATTAAACAAGATGACATCAATTTAAAATCTACCTCTTTCTGTCCTTATCCCACTCTCCTCTATAAATCGTTGCTTTAACATTCACACCTTTTCGCCATATCATCTTTCACGCAATTCTTTTTTTTTTCTGACCCTCCTTTTATATTAATCCACTCTCACTTGTAGCATTTTACTTGTAACATTACTTTTGCTCTACGCATTATATGACCAAATGATGATATCAATCTATACAAATAAATAAAATTGGAGGGTCTGTTTGTAATATTAAAATAACCGCTTTTTACTAAGTGCATTTGAATGTATACACGGTACATATACCAAAACAACATTTTTTACAATTTTTGTCTGTCTGTCTGTTTGTTCCGGCTAATCTCTGAAACGGTTAGACCGATTTTGACGGGACTTTCACTGGCAGATATCTGATGTAACAAGGAGTAACTTAGGCTACATTTATTTTAGAAAAAATAAATGGTTTTAGTTAAAAGTGATCAGTTTCGGATTTTTATTTCCAATTTAAGTTGACCTCAGATTTATATCATCAATCATATAAAATAGGGTTCAGCTTAGTCTGGACTTTGTAGGTACGAACGCAGTTTGTATATTTCATTTATTTATATTTTAGGGTTTATAGAATTTGGAATCCAAAATAAACCATAAGATATATCCAAAAAATGCTGCCCAAAGTCACTATTCCACACGGACGGAGTCGCGGGCACAGCTAGTTTTAAATAAATATCTTTAATGGCTAGTGAGATCTGTGAATGAGATAAATTATCTTTTCTGACTGATCAATCGACAGTTCACTCTCAATGTAGCAACAATAAGAAAATAATTAT
This sequence comes from Malacosoma neustria, assembly GCA_963693495.1. NCBI lineage: Eukaryota > Metazoa > Arthropoda > Insecta > Lepidoptera > Lasiocampidae > Malacosoma > Malacosoma neustria. The sequence continues at coordinate 10,941,378 of OY856393.1, read as the reverse complement.
TACCCAGCTACCTCTCATACCTGTCATAAAACAATATTAATTTTTTTTTTTATTTAAAAAAAAATATGTTATAAAGCGATAACAGACAATGAAATAGTAATCCTCCTTAGGTATACCATCCATTTCATGTAGGAAGAGGTCCAAGCTCAGGAGTAAAACGTTTGGCTGTTGTTATAATTAAATGAAATATAATTTACAAAATTCAATCCCTAAATGCGGTGTTACCAGCTTAATTACCCCGTAAATTAGACGCCTTAATGTTGCCAGATTCATCTTGCTAATGTCCCGAACTTTAGTCTTGACATCACGTAGGGTTATCAGTATTATTTTCAATTTCCCATAATATTTAACACTTTTTTTTATTGCGTAGTACAGCAGATAGGCTGACAGCCCGCTTAGAATTTAGCAGTTACCGTCGCCTATAGGTGTTTGCAACGCCAGTGGCATCACAATCACGCTGCTGTCCCATAAGGGTACAGGAACTTGGGTCAATAATGCCGGAACACAACACAAGGTTATTATGGCGGCATACTTGAGACCAAAGGTGGTCGCCATCCAGACGGGCATGAGGCCCTACCACGTAGCTAGGGTGGGTTGTTTTGTCGCCTTTTACGACAGGCCGACCCCGGCCACAGAGGTTAGTATTCTTTCTCCGCCCCTGCACGGATAAAAACCTTTGACCTTTTATCCGTAAGAGACCCAAAGTAACCAATATAGCTCGTAAAATATGCAAACGGAAGTAGCAATGGGCTAGTCACGTTTATCGCAGGACCGATGGGCGCTGGAGCAAACAAGTCCAGGAATGGAGACCGCGTCTCGGCAATCGTAGTGTAGGACGCCTTCCAGCCCGACGGAACAATGACATGCGCAAGGTTGCCGTTTGGGGTTGGATGGGAAATGCAAGGAACCGGGATTTGAGACGCAAATTTGGGGAGGCCTACGTCCAGCTGTGGACAGCGAATGGCTGACGAACGAAGACCTTTTATGGATTTTTCTGGCATCTATTATTATTTAAAATGGAGTAAAATATAAGTTATGCTTAAACTAAAATATATATAACCGGTTATAATTATATTAAAATAGCTTTGAAAATTGTATCATTAAAAATCAGTTTTTACAGAATATAAAGTATATCAGTTGTTTAGTACATGAGTACTAAACAACCAATCATAACACAGGCAGTCTGCTGTTTACTTCAGGACTATATGGCGCTGTGTAAATTGTCAGAGTTCTAGAATTTTAAGGAACTACTTGGTATCCCTTAACAGTAATGGGAAACTAATCTATCCCGGTTTCTCCGATATCAGTAAATTAATCGACCTTCAAAAGGTCAACGGATAGTTTAATTGGTGTCGTATTAGACCCGCTTTAATTAATTCAAATATTTCAATCAATTAATATGCGACAAGGATAGATTGCCAACTATAATAAATAATTTTTGGTTCTTTAGTAATATACATATTTTTCTTTAATACACACGTATGTATGGATATTTTCTTGCAGTGATAAGATCGCCCACTGTGCATTTACTAGTAAAATATTTCTGTGTTACTACTCTTAATTACATTGTGTGTAATAAAAATGTCTATCTATCTAAATATATTGTTCATAGTCAACATCTTATGCTTTTTTATACCAGCTTAAATTTTCGCTAAGTGTTAAACTTTTATTAATAGTTTAATTTTTTTTTTTTAATTTTATTTATTAATACGAAGAACCATCACCATATCAGTGTCAAATCAAATTGCCTAATAGTTCAATTTTCGGCAAGGTAATCACGGAAGCGCCTTTATTTCTGTTTGATTTGGTTTGAGAATTCTTGGAATACATCTAAAATATATCTCTCAGAACACGATGTGAAGTAGCCGCGATAATAGTATTTCAAATTAAAAATCAATTGTTTATTATAAAATAAAATTTAACTGCCATACTCTTCTAACATTTTTCTTCTTCAGCAATCTGTAGGCTTCTCGAGGAAATTGCCTTAATAGTACCAAGTTATAACTCCGTTGGGAAACAGGCGTGTTTATGCCGGCCACTATCTTAACTTTACAACGGACGCTCTTCTGTGCTCTTGACTAGTGATGGTAATGACTAGCGACAGGCGTATCTGGATGCCGACAATAACCCCGGTTGCCACGCTGAGCCTTACGTGAGAAGTTTTAGACTTCTATTCATTTCCCTACGTATTGTTGAATCCTCGTTTGTCTAGATAATCTGCTGGAGTGCTGGCAAAGCTGCAACGTCAACATCAGCAGATTTCCATGTGCATAGGCCGGCCGCTTACGAGAGGCCAGTCTCTGTCAAGCTCTCCTATCCTTTCTAAATCTTTATCTTAATTCTAAGTTCTTTAATATAATATAGTTTTAAATCAATGTAGTAACAATGTTTTTTATAAACAAGATTTTCGGAGTCCCGTACAACAGTATCCATTAAGTCACAGAAGAAGACGCGGGTATAAATAGTTAACTGAAGTAATTAAAACAAGCATTACAGTCGTAATGTTTCTTAATGAAATACCTCGTAGGTTGTGAACAATTTCTACCTGCGTCCTTATATAAACAGGTTGCCTTCATTTAAATGTACGAGATTAAAGCGGGCATTGCAATCAGCCAGCCGCGACTGCACACAATAAGGAGTATCCGCATTTATCCACAATTTAGCCACCTGGAAATGTATTTTCATACTTCACCTGATTGCATCCCAAGCATTCAGTGATCTTCCGTTTCCTGGGTTAAGAAAAGTACTATCGGAGCTCTAAAACTCGAGAAACCGAACGGTGCCATTTCTTTCGTGAGAACTAAGATTGTCTAAAAATGACCTTATCCAACAAAACTTGCTTCTGCGGAACCCTCCGCGATTGTTGCGGTAAAAAGAGAGTCGCCTTCACCGGTCTGAACTCGAACCAGTCAGTTAATTACAATACAATTTTTTTAGGTGAACGCTCAGCAGGGCAGTGCGGGACTCCCCGTACTACACGCCCGTGTGCATTCCTATCTAGTTTAAGGAACGCACGCCACTAACATATCTCCTAAAACCAGCCTAGAGTTTCTTCTTTAGCCTTGAGCATTGAGGAAGCGAGATTTGACGTTTGTATGGCAGTGACCCCAGCAGCGCCTGCCGTTCTCCGACTAAGGCAGGAAACTTAATAACTGATGGCTTGAAGTTGTTAAGGATGAAATGAGTACTATAAACTCACTATTAAGGATGTTAAATATTTTTAAGTTGAATTCTTGGGTTGTAAAGAAATTGTGGTTGAAAATTATAATGTTTTCAATTATTCATACGAAAAAACTTTACAACGATATGTATGAGTAAATTATTTATTAATAAGGTAAAATGTAAAGAGTCCTTAACAAACGCAATATAATTGTTTTAGAATCCTCTAACTCTAGAGAATAGCTCTTAATTTAACTTTATACCTTTTTAAATAACTCAGCGTTTAACTATTACAGATTTTCCTTCTATTACTCGATCGGCTCCGATGGTACGGCCACGTTTTACGGCAACCGGATGCTTCGTGGGAAACAAATGTCTGGCCATGCCGCCTCCGTCAGGCCCCGGCAGGAGGGGTAGACCCATAAAGTGCTGGCTTGACGTCGTAAAGGGTGATATGCGTGCCAATGGGATCACTACCAGGGATGCTAAAGACCGTACGAAGTGGAGTAGAAAAAGTCGGAAAGCGGACCCTGGGCTCTGAAACGGAAGTTAGGTTGTAACCGAAATACAATGCTGGGATGATGATGATCTTCTTTATATTATTACTATTCTATACTTAATAACTATCTTTCTAAACGAGTTTGATTTCAGATCAAATTCTGACGCAAGTTCAGGATTATGCACCCTAACTGTTGACAAGGAGAACGCATATCGCTGGTGTATCAACTAAAACCACCAAAATATTCTTTGATTACTCGACATCCAAGGGCAGGGATATGATTTTGCGTATCTCCGACCCGTGTGAGCTTGGCCGGCCTCTCCTGTAGATTATTTACCCCTAGGAAATCACAACTGTTTTTGAAGTTATAATTCATTTGGCACGGTTGGAAAAAAAATATGGGAGTAAAGTTTTTACGAAGCGCGCGCGCACCAACAGCCAAAAATTGACATGGTGAAGATAGCTGGTACTGTATATCAAGTTTCTTAAAAATTCATACCTATATTCAAAGTAGTTTTTCAAATACTTATAAATCTATAACATGCGTTTTATATTAGTGGTGATAAAAAATATTTATTATAAATATACATCTATCTATACATATATACATACTACAAATAAATATAATTGGAGTGTCTGTTTGTAATATTAAAATAACCGCTTTTTACTAAGTGCATTTGGATGTATACACGGTACATATACCAAAACAATTTTTTTTACAATTTTTGTCTATCTATTTGTTTCGGCTAATCTCTGAAATGGCTGGACCGATTTTGACAGGACTTTCACTGGCAGATAGCTAATGTAACAAGGAGTAACTTAGGCTTTTATTTTATAAAATATAGTTTAAAAAAAAATTCTGTTATTCGAGCAGCGGGAACGGCTAGTGTTGGTATATAATTTTATACTATATATGGCGGTGAATGGTAGGCCATTGTAAAAATTCGTGATAAAAGTGACTTTTATTAAAAAAAACTCTTAACTGCATAACATTTATAGATTTGAGTTAATAGTCGGTATTAATTCTTTTTATTTTATCATTCATTTTTATCAAATCTTTAGCTATTTTTGTTCTGTTAAGCCAAAAAAGTATAATTTCTTAGGTTCTTACATAAATACACACGTTTTTTTTAAAAACAGTCCTCGGCCTTATGTGAAAACTTGTGTTGCAGCATGTATCACAGACCACTATTAATGAACTTGCCACCAGAACCAACTATATGAGGACTATAAAATATTTTATCCTTTGTGAGGGTCAAATTCACGGACACGTACAAGACTACTAAATAACCCACTTGTCAACTAGTGTACTGCAACGAAGAAGGTTCTGCAGGAAGGTTATTAGGTCGAGGTCGGGAAACCAGTCGCCCTGTTTATTATTTTTAAATTAATTTATTTTCGATTATATCAACAGGCCATAAGCATATAGATATTATAACATTAACATGATAAAAAAACTGAAAAGCAAAAATTTATAAACCGTCTTTTTATTATTAACCTTAATAATTAAGTTCTTTAACTAATGTAAATAAAATACCTAAGCAATTTTGTGTCGGCGCCAGTGCCCTCACGTGTGTGCCTGTTCGAGTTGCTGTCTCGCTGACATTAACTTCCTAACCGCTGCACCGCCGCCGCGCATCACGCTTTAACGTAATTAATTAATTTGCTTGTTTGGCGTCGATTCAAAATTACTTAGGTATACTTACATTAGTTAAAGACCTTAATTATTAAGGTTAATAAAAAGACGGTTTATTATTTTTTGCTTTTCAGTTTTTTCGGCGGTTTAATTTTTTGTTAAAAAGTTTTTATTTCAAAATTTTATGTAGCTATAATATACTAATTACTACATGCTTAAATAAATCAATTTTGTCAAAAGTTATGCGTGGTCATAGATAAAAAAAGGAAAAAATATATACACATCGAATTGATAACCTCTTCCGTTTTTTCGTCGGTTAAAAAAATAAACGTTAGCCCTTATTTAAGCAGTTAGATGAGTTTTCTAGGAAGCACAATATCGATTAGACAAGTTATTTTTTAATATCATTAGCATCAACATAAAATGTTTATATATGAAAACATTATAGAGCGCCCCTAGTGGAGTAAGCAACTAACTTTTGTACTAAACATTACGAAAACCATTTTAAAAGAGCATGTATAATAGCTTACGTTACAAGATTTAGATGCTAAACAAAAATAACGGCATTCAACTCAGGGATCCAAAACACGTAATGAATATTAAGACTCTCTGAAAATGTTAGTACTTATTATTAGAGGTAATACAAACAACATACTTAAATATGTGTAAATTATTTTTTTTAAATATAGAATTAAATTGAATAGAACATTCTTTATTGTACGAAATACAAACTGAAACGTTAAATCGCCGAGAGTGATCTTTTCCAGACGACCTTTAAATGGACAAAGTATATAGAATATACATATGTATTATATATTTATTTTCATTATGACGACCTCTGTGGGACAACAGCTTTCACACGGCGATATCAATCATGTGTCGATACCGTCAGAGTTTGTGAAAAAATATTACTAGGTATATCATCTGTCTAGTGCCCATAACACAAACGCTTCGCTACTTGCTTTGGAACTATGTAGATTGAGCTGTGTCAATTGTCACAATATTATATTTATATATACTATAAGTATTATTCTGGCGACATTTAAATAAAAAGAGGCATGATATCATTAAAAAAATACGCCAATAAATAGCTGATAGTTTAGTCTACACACTGGTGTACCAGAATTCTAAATTTGAATTAAAATTTTCGAATTTTCATCCAATAAATCAATGTAAAGATTGTTTTCAATGTGTATTCCGACGGAATTTCTGCACTTAGTCACATTTTTTTTACAGAAATTATTATCGTTTTATTTACCTGAGCTCTGAGCTAAGCTGAGCTTGATTGTTAACTAAGCTCTGTGACATTCTAACAAAGAGATATTTTCCTATAAAATATGGATACCTCGCCCACAGAAGCCGCCCAAGTTGTGGCATTCCTGGATGCAGGGCATAGTCAGCGTGTTGTGGCTGCACGATTGCATCTAAGCCTCTCTGCTATCAATAGAGTGTATCACCGTTATCGGGAGTCTGGTATGTTTACTCGCCGTCCAAGATCCGGTAGATATCGAGTCACGTCTGAGCAAGATGACCTGTAATATTGTGTCAGTTTCTCTAGAAAATCGTCACTTTAACTCTATTCAACTGCAGCAGCGGCTCCGTGAGGTTCGAAGATTGACTGTAAGCAATTCTACTATAAGAAGAAAATTAGCGGGGTGTTGCGTGAAACCTCATAAATCAGCTAATGGCCCAAAATTGACGGTAGACCACCGAAGAGCGCGCCTCAAGTTTGCTCTTGAGCACTTAAATTGGTCATATCTTCAATGGAGCACAGTTCTCTTTTATGACGAGAATAAGATCATGCTGTATAGTAACGACGGAAGAAAGAAGGTGTATTGAAGAGAGGGAAAGCATTTTACACAGTGCTGCATTGAAGAAAGAGTCAGTTACAGTGGCGGTTCATGGACGGTTTGAGAGGCGTAAGCGCTGATAGAAAAACCGTACTTGCGTTTGTATCTTGACTTCGGTTACCGTCATTAAATAGGTTACGTTACATTCAAATGTGTCTAGAGCCTCATGTGGGGTACTCAATACACATTTTATTGATGAAAACTTCATTTGTATGCAGGACAAAGCCAGGACTCATACCGCAGGCATTGTAAATGAATACCTGAGCGAAGTCGGTATTGCGGTTATGGGCTGGCCAGCAATAAGCTCGGATATGAATCCCATGGATCACCTATGAGATGAGTTGAAGAGACGAGTCAGAGCGAAAGATCCTGCTCCGGAGACGCTTGGCCAGCTTAAAACAGCTATACAAGAAGAGTGGGATAACATCCCACAACACAAGACTGTGACGGTTATCCATTCCATGAGGAACTACATGGAAGCAGTGATAAGAGTGTGAGGAGAAAATATGAGATACTGAGTAAACTTCTTTTTTACATTTTTCTGTTTGTGTTTGTTTCTAACATCTAATCATTTCTTCTTAAAGAGTGAAAACATACATGTTGAACAAAACATAATAGCTAAAGAAATTTAATTTTAATTTAAAACATTAATATTCGTTAAATATACCTTAAAATATCCACAATTAACTGACCTTATTTATATTTTTGGTCAAATGTAAAAAAAAAAATTATACTCATTCAAAACCAAACTTCAGGGATGTTTCGACTTTTTTGATGAGAAGTGTATATATATATTTTTTTACTCTTAATATATAGTTTTAATTTTAATAACTAACAGCGTTATGAAGAAAATAAAAAACAATATGTCAAAAACAGGGAGCGTCGTGAACATACCAAACCACGGTAAACAGACCTGTTTTGAAGTAATCAAAGCTAAAATTATACGCGAATACTAAACAAAACTGTTTCATCTTACTCGCCTCGGTAATACTGAGGCGGTATAACTTTAATTGAGACCAGGCTTTTGCAAATCTTAATTGCTATGTTGGTTTTGGATGTAAGTAAGGGTACTTGTTTTCTTCAGTATTTTACTATTCTTTGACCTGTTATCATTTACAGGCCTATATAACGTACCCCTACGTTATCTTACCTATTAATTAGTTATAATACCGCATATTGTATATTTATTTAGTTTAAATAATTATAAGTATTTTTATCCGTGCAGAGGCGGAGAAAGAATACTAACCTCTGCGGCCGGGGTCGGTCTGTCGTAAAAGGCGAAATAACAACCCACCCTAGAGCTACCTGGTAGGGCCTCAAGCCCGTCTGGATGGCGATCACCTTTGTTCTTAAGTATGCCGCTATAATAACCTTGTGTTATGTTTCGGCATTAGTGACCCAAGTTCCTGTACCCTAATGGGACTGCTGTGTGTGTTCGCGATGCCACTGGCGTTGCAAACACTCATAGGCGACGGTAAATGCTAAATTTTAAGCGGGCCGTCAGCCTGTCTGCTGTCCTACAGCAATAAAAAAAGTCTATATTTTTTTGTATGCAACAAAGAATATTCTTTTCGTCGTGAGGTTCAAAGTTGCAATAACCTTTAGCCGTATTTTATGACTTCTTGATGACGTTAAGAAATCGTCACGGAATGTTGTTGCACCAAAATGGCGCACTGTTTACCTCTATGGCAGAACTGATGATATCACGCTGAAAGTCTTTGAACACAACCTAGATGCAATTTCCAACAATTATGTTTCTATCAATGCGTACACGATGTATGAATGTATAGACAGTTTTCTATACAAATAAATAAAATTGGAGTGTCTGTTAATTATAGTAACCGCTAAATATATATAAATATAAAAATAACCGCTTTTTACTAAGTGCATTCGGACGTGTACACGGTACGGTACATATACCAAAACAACATTTTTTACAATTTTTGTCCGTCTGTCTCTCCGTTTGTTCCGGCTAATCTCTGAAATGGCTGCACCGATTTTGACGGGACTTTCACTGGCAGATAGGTGATGTATCAAGGAGTACCTTAGGATATTTTTATTTTAGAAAAAAAAATTGTTTTTTTTTTTTAAATGATAAGTTTCGAAAATTTTATATTCCAATTTAAGTTGACCTCAGATTTATATCAACAATCACATGAAATAGGGTTCAGCTTAGGCTGGACTATGTAAGTTAGAACGCACGTATTCCGGAGGCGCAGGGCGTAGTTGCATTCGATAACACTGACTGTTTGCATATTTCATTTATTAATATTTTTGGGTTTATGGTGTTTGTAATCCAAAATAAACCATAAGATTTATCCAAAAAATGCTGCCTAAAGTCACTATTCCACACAGACGGAGTCGCGGGCACAGCTAGTATATGAATAACAGTTGTATAAACTTAAAAAAATATTTAAAAAAAAATAGAATTTCTGAGACTTATTCAGTTGAATAATACTGCTATACAGTTGTATAGCAATATTATTTTTACAAGTTAAAAATAAACTATTTTCTGATCATAAAAATATCATGTTTTTCGTTAGCAATCAATAAACCATAGTGCAGTACTAATTTTAAATAAATTCTAGTTTTCACTAAAACTAAGTATAATGATTTATTTTTAAACCTTTCTTCATTTGCACGTTAACGAAGTTAACGTGCAAATGAAGAAAGTTCAAGAGACACTGGTTCACAGAATTTAGGAGACATCTATTCGGTGGCTATGTTTCGTCACTCAGTATTTAAAAAACAGTTTAATGCAGGAACTTTCAAAATATTGGTTTAGTTTTTGATATGGTCATATAATGCGTAGAGAAAAATGTCATGTGACAAGGACAATGCTAGAAATGAGAGTGCATGGATGAAAAAGGAGAGAGATTGAAGAAAAAAATATATGGATTGTGTATAAGATGAAGTGACAAAAAAAGCGTTAATGTTGAGGAGACAACTAATAGAGGAGAGTGGAAGGAAAGAATATGGTGTGTGTGAACATATGTTCTTTTGAACATTTACAACCCTATCGATTGTGCAGACTAACAATATTTATTTGCTTAAGAGAGAAACCAAACCTAAAATATAAATTCAAATAGCGTTTATTTACAACTTCGACGTCGTAAAGGGTGACATGCGTGCCAATGGGTTCCCAGGGATACTGAAGACCGTGCAAAGTGGAGTAGAAAAAGTTGGAAAGGGGACCTCGGGCACCGAAACGGAAGTTTAGGTTGCAACTGGGATACAACGCTTAGATGATGATGATGAGCGTTTATTTACAACTATACAAAGTAAAATTTACAGTAAATAGATGTTGATCTCACCCAAATTTTTTATCCGTGCAGGGGCGGAGAAAGATTACTAACCTCTGCGGCCGGGGTCGGCCTGTCGTAAAAGGCGACTAAACAACCCACCCTAGCTACGTGGTAGGGCTTCAAGCCCGTCTGGATGGCAACCACCTTTAGTCTTAAGTATGCCGCCATAATAACCTTGTGTTGTGTTCCGGCATTGGTGACCTAAGTTCCAGTACCTTTATGGGACAGCAGCGTGTTCGCGATGCCACTGGTGTTGCAAACATCTATAGGCGATGGTAACTGCTAAATTCTAAGCGGGCCGTCAGCCTGTCTGCTGTCCTACAGCAATAAAAAAAAAAAATTTTCAGAAAACAATAAGGTTTCGGTATTTTTCTTCTCTCTTAGTTCCAAGTGTTGATATTAAGTTGTCTTTCAATCGAAATTCCGCTATTTTCGTCACACTATCAAACTATTGCCTGATTTGCACCGCTTTTTTATGCAAAGAATCAAAATAAGATAGATAACTCTTTTACAGGAATGATTGAAAACTGAATGGTAGCCTTCATTTAGTTTCTATGAGCAAAAGGTGTCCATTTGTCTCTTTTTACAATACCTTAGAGAAGAAAAAAATGACCTAAGCCAGATAAATCATAGAGGACCACTTGAGACTAAGAAAGTGTTGTTTTGTCTCACATTGTTTAAAATCTTTCGGTAACATTTAAGAATTAAACTTCGTTGTTTATATTTCGTGGTATACTACAATGGCGAATACTCCAGAGGTGGTCGTGAGGAAACTTGCATACCCAGAACACCGGTATGTATAACCTGCCAATCCGCCTTGGACATGCGTGGTAGGTGTACTGTTTGTCCTTCTAGAGGAGGTCCAAGCTAAACAGTGTGACGTTGTGCCTGTTATAATTTATTCAGATGTGATTTTTCAAATAAACTTTGCTATAACTTTCTCTATAACTCCTCCGTAACACTGACTTTGGTGAAGTGCCCATATTTTGTAGGTTTTAAGAAGGTTATCGAAATTTGCTCAATAATTTGACGACCTCTTGGCGTAACGGCTAACGCACGTCAGTACGCTTGTGGGGGCACGGGTTCGATTCCCGTCTAGCGTCTGGGTGTTTATCTATTATAGTATTTATTTAGAATAATTAAAAATATTTTTCTCCGTGCGAAGGTGGAAGTAAGAATAATGACCCCTGTGGCCGGAAACAGTCTGTTGTAAAAGGCGACTAAACAATCCTAGATGGTAGGCATGGTGGCAAGCCCGTCTGGATGACAACTACCTCAAGTCACTAAATATGCCGACATAATAATCATGTATTGTGTTCTGGCATAAGTCACCCAAGTTCCAGATCTCCTACGCGGAGAGCAGTGTGTTAGCGGTGCCCCTGACGTCACAAACACACCCATAAGCGATAGTAGTACTACTGTAGAAGTAGTAGTAGTAGCGAAGTAACACGTCATCACTGTTCATATAATAGGTTACGTTGCCAATTAACCTTGCCAAAAACTGTCATAAAATTTTAATATAAAATTAAACTTAAAATTGCAAAGTATACAACCTCCCTTGCGCTCTGAAAATTGTTTGAAATGACTTGGCTAGGTCGTAAAGATTTGGATCTTAAATTTAACAAGTTAATTTATCTTGGGACGCCTTAATTTGATAAAGCGTCACTCTGTAACCACTAGTTCTAACCTCGTGACATCCTGACCTGATTTTGGATTAATTATAACAAGCTTGCACTTTTCATGCTTCCGCCTGCAGAATGGGAGGTCAAAGAACATTTTTCATATTTTGCATGAAATCTTTATCTATATAAATAAAATGATTAAGGTCTGCAGTTGTGCGCGCATCACGGCAAAACTAATGGATAAGTATTAATTACATTTTCTAAGTTTTATTTATAGGACACTTGGCCCTTATCTAAAAAATAATTATTGCGATATCTTCACATGATATAAAGTTAAGTTTAAGTTTTAAGAAACAACCATTTTTATAAGTACTACGTGTTCAGTGATGTGTGTTTTCTTGCCGCGGGAAGTGGGACAAGAGGTGTAGCGCGCATGCGTACGAAAACTTACATATTTATGCGATTTACTTTTTTCTGTTATTCGACCAGCGGAGCGAGCGGGAACAGCTAGCCTTAAGGTGAACTACCTACCTTGTGTGAAATTTCGAAAAAAATCTATATTGTTTTATGCAAATTTTGAAAGACTTTAGCCTTAGTTTTAGAATTCGCAGACTCAATCAGATCTTGCGTAGCCAGTGAGCAAATTGAGTCGTCACTTACATCTACCCTATCGTCCGTTCACTGGCGTATATCGAACATAAAGGATATTATTAAAGAGTATTAATATCGTGCTACGTATAGGATAATCCTTCCAAGAACTTGGAAGTACTAATCATCCTCACCTGCATAGTGGTACCCTGTAATAACGAAATGAGCAGCATTTCATTCTGAAAATCCCGACTCGAAAAAAAAAACGACACGGGTGAGCATCTATGCAAAACGACGCAAAAATTCCCCCCTGCGACAGTCTTAATAATGAAGTGTGATGAAGATTATAACTGCTAATACTATCACAAGAATGAGTTCTAAAAATATAATTAATTCCACATTCTCTTAGCGGACTTAAAATTATTTAACTTCAGCCAACAATCACCGTAAAAGCTCCCACCATTCTTACAACAATATCCAAAGTTTGTCTTTCATTCATAGAACAAAACTAAATTATGCAGTCTGTTTTGTGTTCTATACTAGCTAACTTGAATATGTCCTTGCTGAAAGAAACCGAGATATGTTAGAATATTATTAATAATTTTTAAATGAAAATATAATTTATTGCCTATATTCATCATCATCATCATCTCAGTGTAGTATCCCGGTTGCAACCCAAACTTCCGTTTCGGTGCCCGGGGTCCGCTTTCAATTTAATTTATTTATATTATTTGCTAGTAAAAAATGTAAGTGTTGGATTGAAATGATAATTTATTTTCTACTATAGTTGATCCGGCAAACGTTGTTCAGCCAAACGAATTTTAAAAAAGTAGTCTATGTCCTTCTCCAAGGTCCAATTTATGACTATGCCGAAATTTATCAAAATTGGTTCAGCGGTTTAGGCGTGAAAGCGTAACAAACAAACAAACTCACTTTCGCATTTATAATATTAGTTAGGATTGGATCATTTCAATTCAACAATTAGGCGAGTTATAAAATATGTTTTCTAAATATTTGAACTTCTAATTCCTTTCCTGGAAAGTTCATTCAATGTCGCAAAGTAAAGGATGCTTTTGAAGCATCGCTATAATGATGTCTGAATCCCTTATATTTTGTGTCTAGATTTTCTGAACATTATGCATGGTTCACAGATACAGAAAACAGTTACTTCTTTATATTCTTTTAAATCGTCGCTACATTGTGTGTAATGGCGTGTCACTCAAGCAACTAATGCATTCTTTAAGACAACCGTTTGTGATAAAGAGAACGCGTTGCAGTACACATTGGTGCAAAATAATGCACACATGCTATAGCGATTACCAAAGACGAATTTCATGAATAATAGATTAATTGGTCAATATAATTTATAATAGAACCGTTGAATACCTCCTAGTACAACGACTAATGCACTTCAGACGGCTGCGAAAGGTAGATTCGATTCCCATCCTGATTCTAGGTGTTTATGTATAATATTTATTTATTTACATAAATAATAATATATCAGAATTAAAAGTACCCATAACAAAAGCGCTTTGCTGCTTACTTTGGAACTAGATGGTGCTGCGTGAATTGTTATAGTGTATTTACTTGTTATTTATTATTATCGATTAATAAAAATAAACTGTCATCAACGACTCTCGTATGACTAGAAATAAGATCAAAGCCAAAGCAAGGCAAAGCCAAAGGTTGAACAGTAATAGCTTTTTAAACCAAATTTAGCGACATCTATACTTGCAATGCAAAACATAATGCACAAAAGAAAAGTTTTTAACACTTGTCTTCTAATATATGACTGTCAAACTTAATCGCTTAGTGAAAAGGAGTTGAACAAGCTTAAGGTGTGTCCGAATGCTATAGAAAGAAGTGTACCAGGAATAAAACTCAAAGATAAAGTAAATTTAAAGAAAATTAACAAATATACCAAGTTCAAAAGAGTAGAAAATGTCATTAAAATGTTAAAATGAGATTAGTGAGGACACATCACAGATTCAGCTGAGAAATGGACCAGGAAGGTAACCGAGTGGTATCCAAGAGATAGAAAAAACGAGGATGACAGTATAAAAAGTGCGAGGACGATTTAAAATATGTTGCAGGAACATTCTGGGAAAGGGAAGCATGAGATAGGTGTAAGTGGAAATCCTTGAGAGAGGCCTATGTCTATGGACAAGCTGGAATAGAAAATATTACTAGTGCCAAATGAGGAAAGAAAAGGAAAATTTAATTTAAAGAGTAATTTATTTCTAATTTGTAAACAAAAAAAAAGCATGTTTATCCAGCAATTAAGGCTATTTTTATTTTATTTATTTGAAATGAGCTATCTTATTAACTCTTCCTTTTTTTGTCCAATAAGACACAAGAAAAAGCGGGAAAAGATGTAATTCGCTTTATTTTATATAGAAACGACGGCTCCTAAAGATGAAAGACGAGAAGATATCCTACAAATGTTATCAAATATGAAAAAGAGTACTCCATTTACTACTACTATTACATTTACTACATTGAGATATTATTCTAATTCCTACGAGCCTACGTTAAATGTCACTCAAATGACAAAAAAAACTTAAAAACTTTCTAAGACTAAAACATCATGTGATTTGAATTACGTATTGATGCACTTTGATTCTATAATTATATTAACTTAAACACTAACTACTAACTTAAAACATGAAATCAGTTATTTTTCATTTCGCAATTTTTATACATGCCAAAAACTAAATAGAAATGTATTCCTTTAAATCCCGCATGATCTACAACAAAAATGGCGATTGTAATCTGTCTACGAATATTCTGAGTTATTCATTGCGACATTATAACAGACTGGTATATTTATTATTTGTGTTATTTATTACTATCATAACTCATTTCAAAATGTCGCAAGACACCTTTCGTATTTTCACACTTACAAGCGACAAAGTTATATCGGAAGATTAATGTCTATCCATGCTTATAAAATTGTGTACTGTTTTACGGATATTTGATAGTCAAACACGTGTCAAAAAGCGTGAAGATTTGTCTTCTCTTTTTTGTTGCTTTAATTCGTATATTTTTTGATGGTCTGATATTTATAATGTCGATACTAAACTGTTATTCACTTTTCACTTTTGAGGTGTGACGTTTGACTATCTATATACAAATAAATAAAATTGGAGTGTCTGTTTGTAATATTAAAATAACCGCTTTTTACTAAGTGTATTTGAATATACACACGGTACATATATCAAAACAACATTTTTTACAATTTTTGTTTGTCTGTCTATCTTCTGTCTGTCTGTCTGTTTGTTTCAGCTAATCTCTGAAATGGCTTGACCGATTTTGATGGGACTCACTAGCAGATAGCTGATGTATCTCCGGTATCTTCTTACTCACGCAGGGGTGAGCTGGGCGCGAGGAACACCCACGCGCACCTCTCTCTCAGCCATGTGTGTGCAGGCAAAGTCAAAGTCAAATTTTTTTATTTTAAATAGGCCTGAGTAACAAGCACTTTTAAAATGTCAAAAGCTAGGTGTCTGTTCCAAAAGTGTATCCTATGGAGAAGAACAGACAAGAAACTCCATGGATGTATTTTGTACAAACATTTATTATTATAATATGAAGTATATATAAACATAATTATAGAACACGAAATTGATATATTATTTGTCAGTAGGCCGAGGAAATGCAAGCGTTTAAAAGGATACAGCTGAGAATAACCTAAATGTACATTAAAAAAAATATATAAAAAGAAATCATAAAAAAAATCATTGCCGTATGCAGGACCTGCATACGGCAATGCAGGCTGCGACCCTTTCCCAGGGGGCCGCGCCCACGATCGAACACTACAGTGGCCGGAGGTCTATCGCCAACCTCCGGCGACGAGTGGCCCTGCGTGAGCGGGAAGGGAGCCTAGCACGCTCTGTCTCCCTTTTTTTTATTGTAGATAGGCGTACGTTTGACCGCGATCTCACCTGATGTTAAGCGACGATGCGGTCAACGGTGTAGCACGCTTGCCTATAAGAAACCTGTTCACTCTCCTCTTGAAGACCCCTAAATTATAATGTTCGGGAAACACAGACGCCGGCAAAGAATCCACTCCTTGGCTGTTCGCATGATGAATGTGGAAGCAAAACGCTTTGTGCGGATAGAGGGCATGTCGACCATGAATGGGTGGCGCATAGCCGTACGTCTGGTTGTCCTGTGATGGAAGGGAGATGGAGGAATTAAGTTGTGTAATTCCGCCGCACACTCTCCGAAATGTATCCTGTAAAACACCGAGAGACTCGCAACTTTGCGTCAATGTTCAAGACTCTGAAGTCTAGTCTATAGACTCCCTCTCCGCCGTCTCCTTCCCAGACAAGACTGTCTCGCAGAAGAAAACGACGGCCTCCCATCAAGCTTGGCTTGGTAACTTCGTCCGTGTTGCTTAATATATTAACAAAGTTTTCGTCAGGAGGCAGAGGTAGAAGAAACTTCCCCACTCATATGCATGTACGCTACACCGCTTGCCCCCTTTCTCCGTGGCAATAAAACACTCATCACTGAATAAGTGAATACATAGTGCTCATAAAAATCTTTATTTTGTAAAACTTAAAAACTTTATATGAAATGAAGATATCGCAAAATTTTTTTTAGATAAAGGCCAAGAGTCAAAAAAATTAAACTTCGAAAATTTAATTAATATTTATCTAGTAGTTTTGCCGTGATGCGCGCACATCTGCAGACCTCTATCATTTTATTTATATATTCGTCGATATGTATTAATTAATAAAAGAAAAGAATATAATTAGCATATCAATTGGGTACTACCCATGCTTTGCTGCTAACTTTGCGACTAGAAGGCGTTGTACCTTAGCATTGCTACTTGAAACTTAGCAGAAAGAAGTTTTGAGTCAAAACAGGCCTTTTACGATTCACATTAAATAAAAACAATAATAACAATCTGTTACGTCCCACTGCTGTGCAGGAGTCATCCCCTAGAGAGAACAGTACGTCAACCATGCTAGTCCAAACCTGATAAGTGGGTACCGCTGATATGGATTAAATGGAGTGGAGAAATTCAACTCAGAATTATATGACCAATATTTAGCCACAACATTAATATACGAGTACGAGAAGTTGGTCAAATTTCTTGGCCAAACGTGTACGGTGTACGTAACACGGTACACGGCATAGCACTTTAGCGATGCTGTTAACAAGTGTTCACAATAACATTGTTTCAGAGGAAATATTATTTGTGTTATTTTTCTTATTTTTCAGATGTACTCTTTAGAGAAATATGTATTTATATAATTGCCGCGTGATCTTAATATAAAATTATATAGCGCGGAAACTATTAAACACTAAATTTACTAATATTCGAAACAATCAACAATAACAAAAACTATACTATAAATTACGACCTCCATGACGCAACAGTTCGATTCCTCTGGTTCTGAGTCTGGTTGAGTTCCTGTTCTGGGTGTTTATAATATAATATTTATTTAGAAAAAAAATATATCTAATAATATAACTCAAGAGCTCTCCTCCTTTGATACTAGAGGGCGCTGTGTAAATTTTCCTATTATACTCGTATTCATTTCATTTTATGAAATATAATTACACTCGTATATTTTTAACATAATATTTATATTTAGACGTATGTAATCCCAGTCTTTAGTTGTAATTTAAAAAGTCAAAAATATATAAGAAACACACAAAAATAATAAATAACAATCAAATGTAACAAGTTAATTATCTAATAACAAGAAAACTCAACACTTCCGTCGTTTAGCCGGTGTTTGTCTGTCGGTTGAAATGCTCCCGAAATCCCTTCACGTGTTCTGTCAACAGTCGTTAATTATTTTGTCACTTCCATGATTAACTGGCACGGATTTATTTTTACATTATATATCTGAGATTTACATTAAACAAAACTAAAATTATGTAAATAAATAAAATATAGGCAGTTAGGTTGCACTTTATCAATATCCCAGCATTAAATACCGGTTGCAACCCAAACTGCCACTTCGGTGCCCGAGGTCCGTTTCATCGTTGGTAGTGAACGCGATGGCATGCATGTCACCCTTTTTTGGGTCCACCTCTCCTGCCGGAGCCCAGCGGAGGTGATATGGCCAGACATTTGTTCCCCACGAAAGTATCCGGTTGCTTCAAAATGTGCCAATTTAGCCGCAATGTTACGGACATGAAGGCTACTGAATGCGGAAATTCCGAACGCGGTTTTTCCGCTTTAAGAACGATTACTCCAAAATGAGACAAAAGATATGGCACAAAACATACTTTTTTCAAAATAATACTAATATTTTTCGTTCATGATTTTATTCCTATATGAAAAATTAATTTTCACTTTTTATTTAGATTTATCATTGTTTTTTTAGTTTTTTTTAACTATAATAATAACAGTCCATAATGTCTCACTGTTGGACTTGGGCCTCCTCCAACAGGAACCAACATACCCGTCACGATCACATACTGTAGTCTCGGTTGTAATCTCAGATTTCTTCTCACTTTACTTCACCGTCTGTATGGAAATGGCAATTATATTAAATGTTGCCGTCATTACTTAAATACGGAATTATATTTTGGGGCAATAGTACCGAAAAAGAATCCGTATTTAAAACTCAAAGGAGATGTATTAGAGCTATATGTCGGAAAAAGGAAACTGAAAGTTGTAGACCGCATTTTAAAAGCCTTTACCTTTTTAAATGTTAATATTTGTTCGTACCAATGTGCATCTTTTTTAATAAATATAATATTAAGCGACAAGCACATAAAACAAGCTGCCCAGTAAGCCAATCTGCCTTAAAAGGTAAAAGCGTGTTATGTAATGCTCCTAAACTCTATAGCCATCTACCAACATTTTTAATTGACATCCAAAATTTAAATGTATTTAAATGTAGACTGAAACTATTTTTAATTGACAAGGTATATTATTATATTATAATATAATATTTATAATATTTACCTATTTTTATATAATATATTATTAAATAAATGACATACACATACTGTTTAAGGGTTTAATAGACATTTATTTATTTTCAAATATTCATGTAATGTATAATGATATAATTGTATAATGATGAATGTACACGCAGATATATTGTTGCATGCCGAAAGACTGAATATGGTGTCTTTATATTTTATTATCAATTTTTATAACCCATATTTCGCAAATAAATGAATTTGAATAAAAAAAAATAAGTTATAATATTTACGCGCGTAACATACCCATACCACGTAACCCATGTTTGCAGTTTTTTTTATCCCCCTCCAGTTTACACGTGGTACTCATGAATACGTTCTCAATCATTTTTTGCTTACAGAAAGCAAAAGAAAATAATTTGGTTCATTTTGTCTTTATTAATTCAGCGTTTGCCGCGTGACGCTCATAGTGCATGCATGCCTATAGTAACGAGTATAAACTAAACGCTAAACGCGCTATACAGGATGACTTTGACAAACCCGTCCAAATTCACACAGAAGAATCTTTAGTAAAAGTTATGAGAAACATGTATTTTAGTTATGTATCACATAGTACAAAAATGTTGAATAATCTGCATCACAAAGTCATTCAAAGAACTCGCAATTTACATAATACGGCGCCAGAGTGTCAATGACCTCTCCATCTGACCTAGTAAAAGGCCGAGGACGGCGGCATTGCACCGGGCGAGCGAATACGCACTACTCATTTACGCGGGAGAGACAGAGACAGGTAATAACAGGTTAACGTACGAAGGTTACACCATAGCACTATTCTGTACGATTGAATTAATGATCATATATGAAATATTTTATGGTGAAAATTTTGCATACAATTTTTTTTGGAAAAATGGGTTCCTTAATTGATGTTTAGTGCGTGAAAAAAATTTGGACGGTTTTGTCAAAGTCACCCTGTATATTTGAATATAGCTCGAAAAAAAGCGCGAGATATATTTTACTGGATTATACCGTATGCTATTTGAAGACCTCCCTCTCCCTGAATGATTACGTACTATGGGTACGTTCTCTTACGCGAGAAAATCTGCTTAGACAACGGCTTCGTGGATTTTAAACCTGTGAACCCAAGGTCGGTTTCCTACTTTTAACATTAGTTTACATAAAACTCTTTTTGTATTGTTGAGAAACAGCGGACAGGCTAACAACCTACTTAATAGTAAGCAGTCACCGTCGCCTATGGATGTTTGGGACGCTGAGGGTACCGTGAACACGCTGCTATTCCATAGGAGTAATCTATCTTCATTATCATCATCAATGTACATATCAGCATATATTTCACTAGACATTAGTCTTTGTATGGTAAAAATATGCGCGCGTGTGTGTGTGTGTGTGTGTGTCCTGGCGCGTATATTTTGTGCGTATGTGAGTCATAAATCTATATTTCAATTTATTTATATACGAGTACTATATTATCTAAAAATACGCTTAAATTCTAAGATCTTACTGAATGAATATCTTTAATTAAAATCAATCATACTGTCAAAAGACATCCCGACGATCTTTATCAGTTGACTTCCGACCTTCTTTTTATTCTCGTAGACGCCATTTTTATCTTGGAGTCTAATTTATTACAAGCTAAGCTATGTCTACACTTTTTTAAAATGCCTATTTTATTATAAAATTCTGTTCCTACAACGAGTTTTTTATATATCTTGAACGTTATGACATTTTTTAAGGATGATATATGGAGTAGAAATCCGAAGTATCCGAGCAGGGGCGGAGAAAGAATACTGACCTCTACGGCCGGGGCAGCCTGTCGTAAAAGGCGACAAAATAACCCACCCTAGCTACATAGTAGGGCCCAAAGCCCGTCTGGATTAGTCTTAAGTATGCCACCATAATAACTTTGTGTTATGTTCCAGCATTAGCGACCTAAGTTCCTGTACCCTTAAGGGACAGCAGCATATTCGCGATGGCAATGGCGTTGTAAACATCCATAGGCGACGGTAACTGCTAAATTCTAAGTGGGCAGTCAGCCTGTTTGCTGTCCTACAGCAATAAAAAAACTACCTCTGGTGGTTAGAAGTTTGGCCGCCCTAATAATCTTGCATTGTGTTCCGGCACAAGTGACCAGCTTTGAGTACCGCAGATAGCAGCGTGTTAGCGGTGCTCCTGACGTCGTAACATCCAAAAGTGGCGGTAACTGCTAACTATTAAGTGAGCCGTCAGCCTGTCTGCTTTTCCACAGGAATAAAAAAAAATCGTGGCGTGACAGTTTTCGGTCTTTGCAACGCCTGCGGGGTCACAATTTCGATTCCCATACTGATTTATTCACAAAAGAATAATATATAGGTAGTTTATAGATTGTCTATAACACAAGCTCTTCGCTACTTAATTTGGGACTAAATGGCGCAATCAATTGTCACAGTATATTTAAAATTTATTTCATACTCATTCCTTACTATAAAAAAAAACATGCAGGGCAGTCTTTAGGGACTGCCGATAGAAGTGAAAACTAAAAACTAAATAACTTGTGAATTGTATCGTTTAGTTATTAGATTATTATTTTCGGTTTATAAAAAATTGTTTATGATCAAGAATTAAAGTTTAAATTGGTCATTAACACTTCTTTACAAACCAAAAATTGTTCACCCAAAAAGTGTTCAACGAGCCTAAAAAAGTTTTTCTTCATAAACTCAACTGTATTTCATTGTAATAAAGTCGCAATTCGAATAGATGTATAAGTAATGCAATGCAATCATTTAAGTTACATTATAAAATAAACCGTAAGTCATTATTAATAAGGTTGGTATTACTGGAGCAAACCTCCGTCTTACGAATCTTATGAAATTTCGATAAGGACACATGACCTGACGCGAGTTTAACATTTTTACCTATCACAAAAAAGTGCACAACGCCGCTAAAGAAGTTTTCACTTCAAAAAAACTAAATGATCCCTGTTTATGAGCGCAGTACTTTCACTGCGTCCTAAGAACCTAACAGTTATTACCCTATTCTACACCTAGACAACACGAACAGTTCCGGATACTTGGGGCGTGTTAAACTATAAATGATTAGAATCGCATGTCGCGTGTGTAGTCCATCCGTTTGGCGAATCGCCAACGCTTTGATGTCGTTACCGCTAATCTATATCATCGAAATCGCGACGAATCATGTTTCGCGATTCGCAAAACTTTTTGTTGTTTTTTGAGTGCCCTAGATATACATATTTCTAATTTTAGTGTTGAATGAAAAGTGCTATTACAAAACGCGACCTCGAAGTTTAGCGAGAGCGGAAAGTTTTGATGGTTCCATTTTTGTGGTTAATAACAATTTCGACGTCCATTATTGTGTTTTTTTATTAAAGAAAAATTGGTACGTAATGCTGAAAAGGTATTTGCTTTTGCAAAACCATCTAGATATATATGTATACAAATATATTATTCATATAAATCAATGAAGTAAATTATAGAATAAAATAATATTTTTATCTTTTATCTTATTGCTATGGGATAGGACGGAGTGACAGCCCACTTAATAAAGCAGTTATCGTCGCCTATGGATGTTTACGAGGCCAGAGACAACTCTACACATCACTAATTCCAAAAAAAAACCTAAACAGAAGGTTATTATGCCGGTATATTTAGAAACCCTACCACATACCAAAATACGTATATATAATAGATTTAAATGTATGAACATAGAAGTTAATTACAGAATAAAATAATATTATTAAAAGTAAAATATTCGTGAGGATAGACGAAGATAATTTTAATATTTCTCAATAACGATTATTAACTTCCGCTTATTGGTGAGAAATACTGAAAGTAACGGAATCGTGACCAAAAGCAAATTTAATTTTGATGAAAGACAAACAAAGATAGCTTTATTCACGAAAATCCTAACTAATATAAAAGCGAAAGTGAGTTTGTTTGTTTGTCACTTTCACACCTAAACCGCTGAGCCAATTTTGATAAATTTCGGTATAGTCATAGATTGGATCTTGGAGAAGGACATAGGCTACTTTTTTATTCATATGGCAGAACAACGCTTGCCGGTTCAAGTAATGATAATGTAAACAGAACTTATCCGTGCAGGGGCGGAGAAAGAATACTGACCTATGCCGCCAGGATCAGCCTGTCGTAAAAGAGGACAAAACGACCCACCCTGGCTACGTGGTAGGGCACCAAGCCCGTCTGGATAGCGATCACCTTTGGTCTTAAGTATGCAGCCATAATAAATAACTTTAGGTTGTGTTCCGCCATTAGTGACTTAAGTTCCAGTACCCTTATGGGACAGCAGCGTGTTCGCGATGCCAACTGGCGTTGCAAACACCCATAGGCGACGGTAACTGCTAAATTCTAAGTGGGCCATCAGCCTGTCTGCTGTCCTACAGCAATAAAAAAACTTATTTCAGTAACTTAACATTCTTCGAGATTATTATTAACACGAATTCATTGCTTTGATGTATATATAAGTATTTTTTATCATTAAAAATAAACAAAATCCATCTTCTCTTCTTTCAAGAACTACATAGAAACTTTAGTTACGTCCCATAGAAGTAAAGGAACCTGGGTAACTAATGCCACAACACAAGATTATCATGGCGGCATATTTATAAACCAAGGGTGTTCGCCATCCAAACGGGCTTGAGGTCCTACCACGTAATTTGGGCTCTTGTCGCCATGGCTACAGAAACGAAGATAAGAGTGAACTGTCACTGTTAAGACAACAGCCACGGCCGCTGTTGAATTTTACCAAACGTGAATTCTATCGTCTTCCGCGGTTTCTTATCGTGCACACACAGCCAGGATAAAATAAATGTTGCTGATTGCTGTAATGATTACTTACAATAGAAACTCTACGCAAAGCCATGGCAGCAGGTAATACATAGGATAATCTATATAAAGTCAAAAGTTCGAATACAAAACTCTTACTACAGAAAAAACAAATTCACAGCAAACGGATACAGGTAGATCTTCGTAACGATGTCATCGCTCTCTGTCAGGGAGCCATTAGCCGTGGATGGCTCCACCAGGCACCGTTTAGAACGCTAACGAATATAATGGCCTTATTTATATATTAAAAAGCTACGGTAATACAACAGGAAATATTAGAAAATTTTACGACTTACGTGGCATACCTTGAATAGAGTTCTACTTTGGCCTTTAATAGACTAGCAGAAGTGTTTTACGTTCTTCTTTCTGTAGTCTGGACTACTCTTTTAATCGATCATTTATCGTCTTTTACCATAGATATAGAATTTTTATTCTAAAATAAAAGTAGCCTAAGTTACTCCTTGTTACATCAGCTATCTGCCAGTGAAAGTCTCGTCAAAATCGGTCCAGCCGTTTCAGAGGTTGGCCGGAAGAAACAGACAGACAAAAATTGTAAAAAATGTTGTTTTGGTGTATGTACCGTCCGAATGCACTTAGTAAAAAGCAGTTATTTTAATATTACAAACAGACACTCCAATTTTATTTATTTGTATAGATGTATATAAATTTGGCCATGTAATGCGCAGGGAAAATAGAAAATGATAGAAATGAGACCGGATGAATACAGGAGTAGAGGTAGACCAAAAAAGGTGGATTGTGTAAAAGATGATATGGCAAAAAAGGGTTTGATTTGGGATGACGGCTAACAGAGGAGAATAGAAGGAGAGAACATGTTGTGCCGACCCCCTATAATGTGCGATAAGGGCAGGAGGGAGAAGAGTATATAAAGTATGTAAAATAAAGTATGTACATATATAAAAGCTACGAAAGATATGAATATTATAGAAAACACCATGTATACTTGTATTTTATCTCATTCTCTCGCAGGCTATATATCCTGTTTATGAATGCGTTTGTCTCACTTTGTGCTAAATAAGTTTCACTTCAAAAATTTTAAAGACCTTCAAACACCTATTTATGAACAATGGTGTAACCAGTCCATCAAGATGACGACAAAGTTAAAATTCAAATAACCTCCTAAACTTTTATTGCACGTTGCTTATGCATAATGCAGCTATGACGTCAGAGTGCTCAGATTACTGAGGGCAGGATTTTCTTTATAGAGCAGCTTGATATGCAAAATTACATGTAGATCATTTTAGATGCAAATTGGTCTCACGCGAATGTATAGGATTTACGTCTTAGAGGCATTTGACGTTTCAATGGCGTCATTCATCCATCACTTGGTAAACCTTTTTTAGTATTTCTCTTTATAATAAAAACTATTTTTTACACGCTTTATATTAACATGACCTGTGTGTATGTTCTTCTTCTTCTTCCTGAGGGGAAGAGGGGCAGAGGGCGCACTCCTACATGTTGGACACACACGATTCGGGACTCTACGGGCGCAAGAAGAAGTGTATGGAAGAAGCTGGTGGCGAGGACTATGCACCACAGTCACGTCCTTCAGTCATGAGGTTACGACAGTGAAGAAGTATGTATGTATCTATGTAACGGAATTATCTATACGTGCAGGGGCGGCGAAAGAATACTGACCTCTGCGGCCGGTGTCATCATCATCATCATCATCCTAGCGTTAGTCCCGGTTGCCACCCAAACTTTCGTTTCGGTGCCCGGGGTCCGCTTTCCGACTTTTTCTACTCCACTTCGCGCGATCTTCAGCATCCCTGGTAGTGAGCCCATTGGCACGCATATCACCCTTTATGACGTCAAGCCAGCACTTTTTGGGTCTACCCCTCCTGCCGGGGCCCGGCGGAGGAGGCATGGCCAGACATTTGTTTCCCACGTAAGCATCCGGTTGCCGTAAAACATGGCCATACCAACGGAGCCGACACTCCTGCAATTTATCTGCAATGTCACGGACACGAAGACTACCGCGAATGCGGGAGTTCCTAACGCGGTCCTTCCGCGTCACTCCACACATCCACCGCAGCATATTCATCTCCGTGACACGCAGTTCCTGCTTGTGTCGCTCTAACACCGGCCACGCTTCACAGCCGTATAAAAGGACAGGCCTAATGATGGTCTTATAGACCTGTCCCTTCAACTTTACCGGCATCTTGGGGTCACAAATGACACCAGTTACCTCACGCCATTTGGCCCACGCGGCAGCAATGCGTGCCTTGACGTCGCAATCGATGTCACCAGACGCATGAAACACAGATCCCAGGTATTTCACATGGTCCGTGCGCTCGACCGTGTTGCCGTCTATGCGTACGGGTGTGAGATCTGTGGAGTTACAGGCCAAGTACTCGGTCTTCGCCACATTGAGCTTCAGACCACCGTTCTCAAGCGACTCCTTCCACACCTTCACACGTCGCACCAGCCTACCCCTGTCCGAATCTGCCAGCGCGATATCATCAGCATACATGAGCAGCCACGGTGGCTGCTCATGTGAGTTTCTGATGCTGTCTGACAATACGTCTAATACCACGCTAAACAGAAACGGACTTAGGACGGATTCTTGGTGCACACCGACGGTGATGGGGAAAGGTTTTGTGTCGCCAACAGCGGTCCGAACTACGGAATCGGAATCACGGTACATGTCTCGGATGATCCCAATATAGGCCTCTGGAATCCCTTTGGACCGCAATGCCCACCAGATTATCGCGCGAGGAACACAGTCGAAGGCCTTCTGCAAGTCAAGAAACAGACAATGCAGAGGCGTATTCTTCGCCCTGTATTTCTCCGCGACAGTCCTTAGGGCGAAAATAGGGTCCATTGTCCCGTGACCAGGGCGAAACCCATATTGACATTCCGAGACAGTGCATTCCTGTCGAATCCGAGAGTCGATAACCCTCTCGAAGAGCTTCATGGTGTGGGACATGACCTTTATACCGCGGTAGCTACCGCACTCCTGCACCGATCCCTTGCCTTTGAAGACTGGAGTAATGATACTCAGCCTCCATTGGTTCGGGACCGTACCGGTGAGGAGTGTCCGGTTAAAAAGGTCGGTTAAAGTGCCCACACCACGAGAGCCCATCGCCTTCCAGGCTTCGATGGGGACTCCATCGGATCCAACAGCTTTCCGATTCTTCATGCGGCGAAGACAATTCTGGACCTCTGCAGGCGTTATCAGTGGCACTAGTCCTTGGTTCGGAGGAAGATCTGGCGGCTGCACCTCTTTATGCTGCTTGTTCAGCAGCTCGTGGAAATATGAGCGCCATCTCTCCTTCACCGCGAGGTCCTCGCATAACAAGTTGCCCCCGGGGTCTTTTACACAGCG
Organism: Malacosoma neustria; assembly: GCA_963693495.1. Classification (NCBI taxonomy): domain Eukaryota; kingdom Metazoa; phylum Arthropoda; class Insecta; order Lepidoptera; family Lasiocampidae; genus Malacosoma; species Malacosoma neustria. The sequence continues at coordinate 10,913,623 of OY856393.1, read as the reverse complement.
GCACTTGGAGATATCCTGTGCCGCTTTGACCCTGGAGCGCGCCAACTTATATATGAGCTTCTGCCCCTCAGACGAGTCCAACTTATCGTAAAGTGGTTGTAAGTGGTCTCGTCTGGCTCTGGCTACAGCTTTCTTGGTGGCGCGTTTGGCATCTTTGTATGCGTCGCGATCTTCAGGAGATCTGGACGCTTGCCACTTCTTAAAGAGGGCTTTTTTCGCCCTGGTCTCCCTCTGGACTGAGTCGTTCCACCACCAAGTCTCCTTGTCACACTTGCGTCCGCCCTTAGACACGCCAAGCACCTCTCTCGCCGACCCAAGGATAGCCGCCTGAATCCTGTCCCAGTAAGCTTGAACCGGTTCGCCCTCACCACCAGCGCACTTGTCGCCGATGGCAGAGGCGAACTCCTGGGACTTGACTTCATCAAGCAGCCACCACCTGATTCGGCGTTGAAGGCGGTCGACACATTTGCCTTTGGGCTTTACGCAGAGGTCCATGACAAGAAGACGGTGTTGTGCAGTGAGACTCTCACCGGGTATGACCTTGCAGTTGGCCACTTTGCTGATGTGGTGTCTCCTAGTGAGTAGGAAGTCGATTTGGGTAGCATTCCTCCCGCTCTTGTAGGTGATGAGATGCTCGGGTCTCTTTTTGAAATATGTGTTCACGATGGCAAGGTCGGCAGCCGCACACGTATTGAGGATGTCCTCCCCTTCCGCGTTGCGGCTACCGTACCCAAATCCACCGTGAACACGCTCAAATTCCCCACATTCATTACCCACATGACCGTTCAGATCACCCCCCAAAACGATCCCCTGTGATAATGGGATTCCACGGAGCACTTCTCCGAGTTGATTCCAAAACGCTATTTTATCGGCGTCGTCACAACCGGCCTGTGGCGCATAGGCACTTATCAAGTGGGTAACTACCCCATCGATAAGCACCCTAACGACCATAAGCCGGTCGCTATGACGTTTCACTTCCAAAATGTCGTTCTGGAACTCCTCCGAGAGCACTATGGCAACCCCATTCTCCCCACCAGGTGCACCTGTGTAGATCAGCTTGTAGCCATTCCCAATGAACCGGGATCTGCTGGCCTTCCACCGAGTCTCCTGCAGGAACGCCACGGCCACCCTCCGCCTGGAGAGCACATCGGCCAACTCTCTCGCGCGTCCGGTTAGCGTGCCAATATTCCACGTTGCGAAGCGGAGTTTCCTTTTGGATGGGGCTAGTGTCTTTAGCCGTGCTCGCCCACGGCACGGCAGCCCTAGTCCACTTGTCACAGGAGTCGGGCGAAGTTCCTGCGCGTCGTTTTGCGGCGACGCCCTATCCGTGACAATACCTTTCCGTGTCCGTACCATTTTTGTTTGGCTTGTTTTGGTTTTTACGGGAGCGACTGCCGTCCGACCTCCCAACCTCTAAAGGGAAACCTAGAGGTGTCCTTCCCTCGCCGCATGCAAGCTGGCAGAGGGAGTGACCCATCAGTCGGCTTTTACGACTCCCTTGGGATGATTTGGGGTGGCCCTATTCTTTCTTCGGCCGGGACCACACGGCGTCTCTGCGGCCGGTGTCGGTTTGTCGTAAAAGGCGACACAACACCTCACCCTAGCTACATGGTAGGGCCCCAAGCCCATCCAGATGGTGACCACTTTTGGTCTTAAGTACGCCGCCATAATAACTTTGTGTTGTGTTCTGGAATTAGTAACTTAAGTTGCTGTAACCTTATGGGACAGCAGCGTGTTCACGATGCCACTGGCGTTGCAAACACACATAGGTGACGGTAACTGCTGAATTCTAAGCGGGCCGTCAGCTTGCCTGCTGTCCTACAGCAATAAAAAAATCGGACTCGATTTTTACCCACTTTGACCGATCAAAAAAATTCATAATTTTGTACACTTGTCCAGACCTGATGACAATACACAAACTTAATAATTTTGTCCCATAGTCCATATCAAAATCATCAGGAACGCCTTCTCTTTCTTCTGCCGGAAGATGGCGTTTAATTAATAAAACTGCCGGAAGATGGCGTTAAATGAATAAAACTGCCGGATGGTGGCGTTAAATTAATATAACTGCCGGGTTTTTTTGGTATCTTTTTACTGCTGGAGTTCAGCAGACCAGCAAACGTCTCATCTGGTAGCGGTTGATCTCTGTCATCTATAGACGTTTGCAACACCAGAGGCATTGGAAACGCGCTTCCGATCTCGAAGGAGTTTCTTCTCTTATATACTTGTGACTTAGTTAGACTTAGTTTGGGTGTGTTGCTGAAAGTTTTATTGTTATTTCTGTTTTTTCTTGTTCTATAAGAAGTAAAATATTGATAAAACTAATATAATCCAAAAGAATTGTGCAAAAATGTGAAAATACAATGTTATGCAATAGAGCCGACGCTAGAGACACGGCGAACACGCTGCTGTCCCAGCACTTTCAGAAATCAGTTAACGCAGAGGTTCCCAATCTTTTTAAGTTTTAGGCTCCCTAAGTAATCGAATTTTATTCGCGGCGCCCTTAATACATCAGATTTTTTCCCTTAATTTATAATTTTCTTGAAAGATTGAAAAGCTTTAATTTTTAAAAGCGATTACCCATTTAACAGTGAAAAATAGAAACAGATACTTACGCTTTTCCTCGGAATTATATATTATAAAATATCTAATTTCAACTGTTTCTGTAATATCCATATTATTATATATAATCTATGTATTATATAGTTGAAAAATAAATTATACACGAATTTTAAATTCACGAACAGTTTTTGTTGTAGTGAATTTTTTAAATGAATATTGCGGCGCCCTTATAACGGCACCGCGACGCCCCGGGGAGCCGCGGCGCACTCTTTGGGAATCACTGAGTTAATGTATGAAAATGAATAGTCATCAAACTTATATAACTCGGCTAATAGCTATTATATGTTCATGGTATATTATTATGAGTATTGTTTCATATGACATTTAATGTAATTTTATTTATTGTTGTCCGACACTTTAAATGGAGTCAATTTTTCACCTCTCTATCAAAAAGCATTCTTCTGACACAGGCATAAAGAAACATCCAAAAGTCCGTTTGGTATTTACATCTACTATCTGACCAACACTAAAAAGAAGATAGTGATGTCCATTTACTGTCTTTAAGTTAACTGTACGACTTAGGAAAGTATTGAGATGTATCTTTTCTTCTCGTTGGTCAACAAAAGCCTCTCTCGATAATCCTATTTCAGCCACCTATAATTTTGGAATAAAATAGTTTATAATTCTAAAACCTTTTTACATAAAACCTTCTCGCTTACTTTCTCGAGATTCCACTTAGCTCTAGACTGTTCTCGTAACGTAATCTTGTCAAGCGGATATCACTTTACAACATTTTATGTACTAACAACCGTACGATTTACGAGTGAAAGATTGTACGTGAATCTTTGAAAAAGTTAAAAAAGCTAATATGTATGATTTAGACTGACTTTTTTACTTTTATTCGCAACGTGCCTACCAGGGGTAGAATATAGTTTAGATTCAACTTTCTTTTTTAACGCTGTGGGGCAGCTGACAGCATAACGACCCACTTTTTTTGTAAGTAGACGGGAATCGAACCCGTGTTTTCCGTAAGCGTATCAAAGTGCGTTAGCCGCTACGCCAAGGAGGTCGTCAAAAATAGTAAGCAGTCACCATCGCCTATGAATGTTAGCAGTGCCAGGGACACCTGTTCATAGCGATTCACAATTCTAGACCACAAATCATTCCATCAAAAAATGTTTTCTATCTCTTTAGAAAGCTTTTGAACTCAATCAAACACAAATAAATCAATAGAGTGATATCAATAGCCTGACCCAAATTTATTATTGTGATACACAAACGAATCCACCAAATTATTTCCAGGGCCAGTGTTTAAGTGCTTCTATGATAAGGATTTAATATAGTCGATATGACTATATTAAAAGAGAATTTAAAAAATAGGACATGATTCAAAGTTCTTTACAGTAGTGATGTGATTGATTTATAAGGCGAAGTGACCGGTAGTTCAGTTACTAAGGGATAAATCGACTATCATAATCCAAACTGACATACAAATGATCCACTAACTCCCTAAATCCCTAACCTGCCGACACCCTCTACACATAAACACCTATTTTATATGTCTGTTCAGCAACGGGGGGGGGGGGGGGTCTTCGGGGTATTCCAATGAATCGTTTTTTATATTCGGTTATAAACTCGTTTATTTTCGATTTTTATAACGTTTTCAGAAACTTATGTGTTCGTAATTACGATAGTACAGAGCAAAGAGAATGAATAACCGTCAAAGTTGACATTGACGTTTCTTTCTTCGTTTAGAAATTCATTGTCCGAGAAAACAAATAAGCAGTACTACGCCGCACTCCGAATCGTCATGGTCATCTCGGCCTCGCCATTCCAAACCTAGATACCTTTTTGCTGCTGGCCGAGATGTGAAGGCCAGCAGCGGCCGCAATCTTTGAAGCGGTGGTAAATTAGCAAATTCGATTTAAAACCTCATACGTTTCTTTTATTCAGCAGTTAATAAGTCGTACCTTGCCGATGATGCATCACTGAGACATTGGGGATAGGTTATTATAGCGACAACACAAGGTTATTATGGCGGCATATTTAAGACCAAAAGTGGTTGCCATTCCCACGGACTTGGGGCTCTACCACGTAGCTAGGGTTGTTTTGTCGCGTTTTATGACAGTCCAACCCCGGCCGCAGAGGTTAGTATTCTTACTTCGCTCCTACACGGAGACTAGATAATAAAATAAGTGGTCCTAGTATATTTATTTATTTATTTCAAATATACGATATCTGTTAATTTGAAGCTTAAATTTCACGTGTCGCATATCAAGTGACCCAGAAATCTATGGATGAATCAAAACAATGATGCGATTTGATTGTGAATGGTGGATGATTCGTAATCATCATAATGATAACAATTCGTAATCATTTTGCGCTCGAACGCATACGTTGTGACCAGTGACACGTTTGAACAGTGCTAATTCGCTATATATTTCATGTCATCTATAATTAATTTTCGTGACAGCCATTTAATATAATAGCTGTGTTGCCGTTCCTCATGCTCATACTGAATAACGGCAGATAAAAGAATTATTTGCGTCAAATTAACTTTGTAGCAAAACTTTTTACACTTAAAAATAGGTAGTTCAGAATGTTTAATATTAAGGAAGTTTTAGATTTCAAATTTAAATAAAAAATTCGTTATTTAAAAGTTTGAATTATTATTTAATGATGGAATTATATTTGCAATAAGTAAACTTCTCAAAAAGAATAAGGCTATCTTAACCTCATTCCTAAGACATCATATAAGATATCAATTTGGCTACTCCAGCTAACCAAAGGAAGCAAATGATATCCACTTTAATAGTAGTATTTTCATTTTCGTATATGCAATATTACAACGGAGACCAACACCAAAACCCTGAACTGTTGCCCCTCGGGGAAAAACCCTCTCATGACGGGTTCCTCCGGCCCAGGGGGACCGAGGGATATGTGGGACTCCGGTAAAGATGTTCGGCCATCCGACTACCCACTATAAAAAACCCCGCTGTTCTCCTATCGCCTTCGCCCGGGCCTACGGAAATGTGGCCTGCCGATCTCGTGGCCCGGGCCGGCGCTCTTCTAAAGTGTTGACGCCAGGGAGTCAGGGTTTCGTCCCCCCGGCGCTCTCCTGAGTTGACTCAAGGAGTTGAGGGGGGCCGCGGAACAGCACGCGGCCCTCTCCTTCGCGTATACACATACACACACGTCATATTTATGGAATATATTTATGGTTGCAATCCAGACGGGTATGGCGCCCTACCACCTAGCAAGGGTTGTTTTGTAGCCAGGCCGCCCCTGGTTGTAGGAGTCAATATTCTCACCCCGCCACATGAAGAAAGTTAGACTTAAACTATGTTTCTACATTAAGTACCAAAAGTAGACCGAGTCTGTAATCAGTAACAGTTCCTCCCAAAAGGTTTAAATTATAAACATAAATTACTGGTGTGGGTAGCTGACAATGTTATTTTAAACTACCTTCACAAAATTGAACAAGGAATAAAAAAACAATATATGGGCTTAGGTCATTTCCTGTGTTTTATTTATTTTGAACTAAAATAGAAGTTTCAATCAAAGATACGTTGTAGTCAAGTGATATGATACTAGAGTCGTAAACAGACAGTGTTTGATTCTCACTGCACCAAGTAATTAGACATTTTTACTTAATAGACAGGGAAAACATCGTGAAGAAACCTGTAAACAGAGCTCATCGGTGTGTAACCCGCCAATCTGGATTAGCGTAGTTTACTGTCCGTTTCCTTTATAGGGAGGGCCGAGTTTAGTCGGAAGAGTTGTTGTTAGTCATAGTTTCAGCTAAAACCAGAACAATATAATGCCTGTATTTAGACAACGAAAAACAATACAAGGATAATAAAGTGGCTCGTCTCGACCCACTAACCTGCTAACTGCGATAATATTTGATGTAATAAACAACTGATAACGCCTGACTTCCGAAACAGGATGTTTCTAATGGATACCACTTAACTGGATATTGTTTTTGGTCAAATAATTTTGCATAATTTAAACAATAGTATTTTTGTGTAGTTTTTTAGGTGATATGGTGGGTGTCAATCTCCTTATTATTAGTTGTGTTGATGTAATCGGACGTTGTGTTTCAGCGAGCCGTTGGCAACGTCTTCGACGGTGGTCGACTCTGCAGATGTGGATTACGTCCAAAGAAACACACTGTACGTGAATATTGCTGCAATTTAATATTTCTTGTGTTTAAACAGGATATTTTATGATCCATGTAATGTGCAGGGAAAAATGCTATATAACAAGGAAATCGATAGAAATGTGTGTGGATGGATATAGAAGTAGAGGTAGATCAAAAAAAGATGGATGGCAATCCATCCATCTTTTTTGTAAAAGAAGATATGGAAAAAAGGGTGTGAATGTTGAGATGACGACTAACAGAGGAGAATAGAAGGAGAGAGAACATGTTGTGCCGACCTCATATAATATGGGATAAGGGCAGTAGGAAGAAGAAACAAGATTTTTTTATATTACATACATACATAAATAATCACGTCTTTTTCCCGTAGGGGTAGGCAGATACCACTTCTTTCCACTTGCTACGATCCTTATATTATGGTATATTAACAAAACTAACACCGATGGACACGTTAAAATTACAAAATTCTGAGCAAATGTTAACAACGCAGATTCTCGAGCCAGAAGAGAAAATTGCCTCGTCTTACGTTTTATTTTTTGAATATCGAATTATAATTTCGAATACACCCATGAGTATACAGAGTAAAAAACTATATACTAAACAACCAAAAGGTATTTAGGCTCAGTGTGATATTTAAAAATAACAACGCTAATATGTCTTGGTGTATAAGTTCAAAATATAAATAATATATCATCAAAATGCAAATAAAATAAAAAAATCAAAAACATGTTGTGCGACCTTAGGGGTCGCTACGGTTTATAACAAATTTTAAATATAAGACGCCTCTAGCCTGGTGTTATAGAGCTTATGGGATAAGTAGAGGAAAAAAGAGCTAGAGGACTACCTCGACTAGATGGTTAGACCGTATAAAAGAAAGAATCGATACAAGGTTCCAGGATGTGGTATGGATGGCGATCGACGGGTACTGCTGGAGGGATTTTGTTTATTCCCGTGTGAACGCATTAAATAACTAGATAGAACGCATTATATATATAGAAAGTTTTTAAACTAACCAACTGGAATTTATTTACTCGGTTTAAACTATATTATAGCCCATCTAATTAAAATATTTTTTTTTTCATTAAAATATTTTTTAACCAATGGTGTGAAAAGATAGTAAAGTATTTTTGAGTTTACCCTGAACAAATCTCTAATCATTAATTTTTTCTCTTCGATAGGTTATTAGAATTTTCTCCACGACCTCCGTGGAGTAACAGTTAACGCACTTCGATACGCTTGTCCCGGGTTCGAATCCCGTATACATGTATTTCTTTACAAAATAAAAGCATACATGTAGTATATTAGTTATCTAGTACTCATAACACAAGTTCTATGCTAGTCACTTTGTGTTTAGATGGCGCTGTGTGATTGTCTCAGTATATTTATTTATTTATCTTTAATCTGTGTCTGTGACATATTAATTTTATATAATCACAACTATATTACACAATAATGGCCTATTATGTACACAAATATATTTGTGAATGTTTCATACAAATAAATAGTTTAATTCTTGATAAAATCTTATATATATATATATATATATATATATATATATATATATATATATATATATATATATATATATATATATATATATATATATATATATATATATATATTCTAAAATGAACACACGGCTTCAAGAGAGTGGGTTTGTAAGGAGGAGTCCGTGAATTCGATCCCGTCTATAGAAGTCGTATAATTAAAATAAATTATTCTACTCTGGACGAAGTTTGTGAAAAAAGCCCACAAAATCACACACGCAACAGGCTAGATAAATGTCTTTTATTTTATTTTTTTGTATTTTTAAAAAAAGTAAAATATAAGTATATTAGCTGTCCCATATCCATAAGGGATTTTATCCATGCAGGGGCAGAGAAAGAATATTAACCTCTGCGGCCGGGGTCGGCCTGTCGCAAAAGGCGACGAAACAACTCACCCTAGCTACGTGGTAGGGCCTCAAGCCATTCTGGATGGCGACCATCTTTGATCTTAAGTATGCCGCCATAATAACCTGTGTTGTGTTCCGGCATTAGTGACCCAAGTTCCTGTCCCCTTATGGGACAGCAGCGTATTTGCGATGCCACTAGCGTTGCAAATACCTATAAGCGACGGTAACTGCTAAATTCTAAGCGGGCCGTCAGCTTGTCTGCCTTCCTACAGCATTAAAAAAGCAGAGCGCTTCAGCAAAATGTGTTATGGGTTTTAGACAACTGGGTATTTTGCTTTTATAAATAAATACACGTTACAAATAGATACCCAGACTTGGTAAGGGAATCAAACGCGTGACCTGACGTTCCACGTACCTTCACGCCAGAAGAAGATGGTATTTAGAGTAAACCAACATAGCTGAAAACCTTGTAATTATCTCACGGGGTCAGTACGACATATAAAGCAAATATTCGCCTATCTTATCTTAAAGATGCGTAGGTTAAATTAATTATTTTTAATTTATGACGACCTCCGTGACAACGTCTCCACGTCAGCCGCCTGGTCACTGGTTCGATTCCGTCCGAACCGTGTTATGTATAATAATAATCATTTATTTCGGAAATTTCGTCCATAAGTTATTAGTGGGTTAGTTATAAAATTCCTAACAGTAAGTTAGAATTGTTAGTAATTCTAAATTAATCAACACTATATTTTCCCCGTTACAATAGCTATCCAATGCTTCTGAATAGCACAATCGTAGCGGGCTGAAATCATTTTAAGAATGCTGTTGGCGCTGCCACGCAATCGCAGTAGCATTGAGGCCGCTTTTTTCCTGATTAATGCCTTAAAACCATCAACCCGGGCATTTACAAACATGGCCGATGCACTGCAATGACGTGGCAACCCCATAAGCACTCTAAATGCATTGTTGTACTGAACGCTATAATATGCTAGGTTGTAGAGTAGCATGCGAGTCTGGACTGCAACCACTTCTGGTTTTAATCATGCCGCAATAACCTTGTGTTGTGTTCCGGCCGGCATAAGCGACCCAGGTGCTGGTTCCCCTACATAGACAGCAACAAGTTAGTGCCCCTGGTGTATAAGCACATATTATAACATAAACCTGCAAATCGAAATCACCGGTATGTAAAACTCGCCAATCCGCCTGGGACAAGCGCGGCGAATATACTATCCGTTCCTTCTCTTTTTTTATTGCTGTAGGACAGCAGACAAAATTTAGCAGTTATTAGAGTGAGAAAGTTCAGAAAAATCTTAATAAAAACAGGCCAAAAGGGTCGCAACGCCGTTTTTTGGTCAATGTGTGGTTGGGAATAATTGACGACAATTTAATCAGAACACACGCTTACGAAAATTTTTTGATAAATGAAATGTTTGGCTTCCTCGAAGACGTGCCTTTGGCTACAAGGCAAAACATGATATACCAGAAAGTCGGATGTCCGTCATTTTGGTGTCAATGTTAGGCGATGACCCGATAGTCATTTTTCTAACCGTTAGTCTTCTTCAAGTCCTAGTTCAAAGTTATTCTCTGTGGAGGGATTAAGAATTCTCAAGGACGGAGTAACTGACCCCGAGGGTAGCCTGTCGTAAAAGGCGTTACAAGTCTAGGCAAATAAAATCCCAAATCCGTCTAGATTGCAAGCACCCATAGTCTCTAAATATGTGGTCTTAACTTTGTGTTAATGCACAGATGACCCAGGTTTCAGTTCCCAACGCGGCAGCATGTTAGAAATAACCTTAGCGTCGCAAACATCAATAGGCTCTCAGCTACCACAATAAAAAACATATATGAAAGCAACATTTCCTTTTAGATAGTAAAATAGAATTTACTAAATCTAAAACGTAGTGTTTATCCACTTTCTAGATTCCAGCTGGCAGCAACGCTTGCATTCCGTTTAAAATTGGAATACCGACTTCTCAACCTCATTTCTAGCTACGTTTGGATAGGAATTGTGAAATGCACTGAAATTGTGCAATTTAAAACAAAAATATATCTAACGTATTTTCATGTGTTTAGTGAAATTACTTTTATTAGTAATTCCGGTGATTTTCTGTCATGTTTTTTTTATTTCGCACTTTTTAATTATACAACCTGTCTCGTACTCATTAAAGAATGGAGAATTTTGTAACGTGTTACCACAATTATCCAAATACAAAGAATCTCTTATGTAATTTCTAACCTAATGTGCAATAAAATCGTCATCATCTTGACTTAAAATGCCATATCATCATCCGTTTTCTACTTGAAAAACCCATTATGCATCTTCAGCATCCATCTACGTCAGCATGTCGATTTTAACCTAGCGTTTTTCAAGTTATAACTCGAAGTTTCGGTAAATATTTGTAACGTAAAATATTTTTCTTAAAAATAAAGATCGTGGTCTCCTTTCTTCACTAAGAATATGAACTACTTTGAATGAGAACGCGTACTGTCAGCTCTGATATTTGATAAATGCAACTGATGTCTAATATTGCAATTTTGTAACGCCGGACAGACGCTAAAGTGTTGTTATGGGTGCATCACTGCTCTCGTATATCAGTGTCGAATGTACCTCTATATGTCGCTCCCCCTCGTGGCTGTCGTCTCTTGACAGTAACAGTGACATCTTGACAACTATAAATAAACAGACGAGACAATATAGGTATACTGTAAATGCAATCCATAGAGCAAATCTAATTCAAACACTATTAGTGTATTTACTAAAACAGGTGCAGAATATCACTCAAGAATCAATCATGGAGTAATAACGAGTCCCATGATAATCATCGAGAAGTTTATAGTTTATTTTGTCTAGTCAGACTTCGAGGTTGTCGCTTCAAGAACAATTTGTTGATAAAACATTTTAAATTATAAACGAGCGATTGCAGTTTGTTTCTTGACAGGTTACACTATAAGATGAAGTTATATAATTACGGCTCCTTAAATAATGAAAATGTCTTAGTAAATATAAACATGTTTAATAAATATGTGTGAAATACGAAAACTCAAAAGCGACACGGTGAGCAGAGTAGCGTTGTATGGCGCAGAAGTTATAAATGTAAAATTCTCTTGTCTTTCCGGTACATTAAGCTGTCGTGAAGGTATATTCATGACGCTCCATTGTTGTGCAACACTTTATTATGAAAACAGATATTTTAAAGGACTTCATGTAACTAGTCTGGTGAAATAATTGCAATTAAGTAACTTATTTCTGTAACTATACCCCATTATGTGGAGTCGGTACAACATGTTTTCTTCTTCAATTCTGTCTAAATCAATCTTTTATTTGGTCTAACCCTCCTTCTGTTCCCACCCATTCTCACTCCTCATGTCATTCATTTTCCGTGTCACATGACATTGCTCCCTTTGAATTACCCTGCCTTACGAGAGTCTGTTACTCTTTTGTTTGTCAGTCAATATTTTTAACCTAATCTAAGCTCAGCATTCTCATCTCCGCAGCACGTCCTTCCCCTTCATGGCCCTGCTTTGCATCATCATCATCATCCCAACGTTAAATCCCGTTTGCAACCCAAACCTTCGTTGCCTGGGGTCCACTTTTCGACTTTTTCTTCTCCACTTCGCGCGGCTTTTGGCATCCTTGGTGACGTCCACGCGTATCAACTTTTACGAGGCCAGACAACAGCGTGAGCCTTTACCCTGATTCATACAATACAAGAGGCCCCACGGATTTATAAATGTTTTTATTCTACCTAAGCTACATTTGTGGGTCGATAATAAATATGTCTAAAATAACTAAGAAACATTATATGTCCAAGTAAACACCCCAAATAAAACAAAACAAACTAAAACCAATATCAACGATGATTGGAAAGACCTTAAGCCATAAATATCTGTCATTAGCAATAATTATTTCCTTTCAAGTTATCGTGTTACACAAATGTATGGAAAACACGTTAAACAAGGTACTTTAGATTAAGATAAAACGCGCCGTTTATGCTAAGTCTGCCATGAAAATAATTGTTACTGTTTATTGAAAAAGCGTTTGCTAAATTTTCCTTCATTATAATAATTTTGTTCGACACTTACATCCAATAAATGTCCGTTAAACACGATATTGCCTTCATAATTAAGTTTGCAGGTTGCAGAGTACCTGTATTATGGGTACTATACAACTAATATCCCTTTTTAATTAAATAAATACATATTATACATAAACCATACATACCATACATTACCCGTGCAGGGGCGGAGAAAGAACACTAACCTCTGTGGCCGGGGTCGGCCTGTCGTAAAAGGCGACAAAACAACCCACCCTAGCAACGTGGTAGGGCCTCAAGCCCGTCTGGATGGTGACCACGCCACGCCTTAAGTATGCCGCCATAATAACCTTGTGTTGTGTTCCGGCATTAGTAACCCAAATTCCTGTACCCTTATGGGACAGCAGCGTGTTCACGATGCCTCCTAAGCGGGCCGTCAGCCTGTCTGCTGTCCTACAGCAATAAAAAAAAAGAAAGAACGGATAGTATCCAAGGTGGATTGGCGGGTTTTACATACCGGTGATTTCGATTTGCAGGTTTATTTTATAATATGCGCATATACGCCAGGGGCACTAACTTGTAGCTGTTTATGTAGGGGAAATGTCCTTTATGGGACAGCAGCGTGTCCGTGATGCCACTGGCGTTACAATCACCTATAGGTGTTTGCAATGCCAGTGCAGTACACGGTAACTGCTAAATCCTAAGCGGGTCTTCAGCTTGTCTGCTGTCCTACAGCAATAAAAAAACATGTACCTTAGTAGTACTTACACTCGGTGACCATTTTAGAGGTTGAAATCCCACATGCACCGTTTAGACAGTTTTTATCGCCTAATGGGTAAATTACATTATAATTGCCATGTACCAACGATGAAGGAAAATACCGTGAAAAAACCTGCAGAGATAACCGGTATCTGATGTAACCGGCAATCCGTCTTAGACAAGCGTGGTGGATATACTGACCGTTTTGTCTTAGTGGTACCCCAAACCCTGCAATGGGTCGCTTTTGGCTGCTATTATTATATACAGAAGCATCAACGTCCGTTCAAGGGCTGAGAAAGTATACTGACCTCTGCGGCCGGGGTCAACCCTTTACGTACCCGTTACCCTTATGGGCCAGCAGCGTGTTCGCGATGCCACTGGCGTTGCAAACATCCGGAAAATACTCGAATAACGGAAAGTACCCGAATCTAGATTTTTATTGCCGTAACACAGGCTGATGGACCGCTTAGAATTTAGCAGTTACCGTCGGTTATGGGTGTTTGCAACGCCAGTGGTATCGCGAACACGCTGCTGTCCCATAAGGGTACAGGATCTTGGGTCACTAATGCCGGAACACAACATAAGGTTATTATGGCGGCATACTTAAGACCAAAAGTGGTCGCCATCCAGACGGGCTTGGGGCCCTACTACGTAGCTAGGGTTGTCTTGTCGCCGTTTACGACAGGCCGACCCCGGCCACAGAGGTCAGTATTCTTTCTCCGCCCCTCACGGATAAAACCTGTAAATGTTTCGGCATAAGTGATCTGAGTTCCAGTTGCCCTACGCGAACAACAGTTCCCTTGGCATCGCAAACATCCATAGGCGACGGTACTTGCTTGAATATTAAGTGAGCCGTTAGTCTATCTGCTGTTTCATGGCAATAAAATGGTGGTGGACTCTAAATAAATAACACTAGGACTAGGGAAGTAAAAACTAAGCTATTGCTAGTTTATACCATAGTGATCCCAATAGCAGTTTAATAAAAAATAAATTTCCACCAACAAATTTCTAGCGGAAACAAGGCACAAATTATGAAGTTAAAATTGATTATCTCTTTAATTAAAGAACTCTTTGAATAAATAAAATAATAAATTCCAACTAATTACCATTGACACCAAACAAAATGGAGGCTGAAAAAATAAATCTTTAATCTGTGTCTTCCCCAAAAGAATTTAATAATTAAAACTTTTCCTATAAAAATGAAATAAGATTGAAGTTTCCGTGGTATTCTATCAGTGGACTTATTTGACCCTTTAAAGATTTTATTAAGGGAAAACTTCGCTCGAAATGTAATTTTATTTGTTTCCTGAATAGAGTTTCTTTAGACAAAAAATATTTGCATATGTATGGTAAATTATTATAATGTCTCCTTGCAGCCGCGGAGTAAGAATTTTTTTTTTATTGCGTAGGACAGCAGACAGGCTGACAGCCCGCTTAGAATTTAGCAGTTACCATCGCCTATAGATGTTTGCAACGCTAGTGGCATCGCAAACACGCTGTTGGGAATGCAACACCCTTATGGGAATAAGGGTACAGGAACTTGGGTCACTAATGCCGGAACACAACACAAGGTTATTATGGCGGCATACTTAAGACCAAAGGTGGTCGCCATCCAGACGGGCTTCAGGCCCTACCACGTAGCTAGGTGGGCTGTTTTGTCGCCTTTTACGACAGGCCGACCCCGGCCACAGAGGTTAGTATTCTTTGACGACCTCGGTGGCGTAACGGATAACGCACTTCGGTACGCTTGCGGAGGTCACGGGTTCGATTCCCGTCTCGCGTCTGGGTGTTTATGTATAATATGTATTTATTTACAAAAAAAAAGTATATAATTAGTATATCAGTTGTCTAGTACCCCATAACACAAGTGATATGCTACTTAGTTTGGGACTAGATGGCGCTGTGTGAATTGTCACAAAATATTATTATTATTATTATTTCTCCGCCCCTGTACGGATAAAAGAATACTGAATACTGAACTGATTGTCGTAAAAGACGACAAAACAATTTAGCTAGGTTCCATACCCGTTTGGATGGCAACAAGCCGTGCTCATTAAATATGTTAGATGCCAAATCGTAATTTACTTCTATTCAAACAGATTACTCAATAATAACAATTTTACTCCGTGCAGAAGCGGAGTAAGAATACGGACCACCACCCCTGGCTTATAAATATGCCGCTATAATTACCTTGCGGTATTCCAGCATGAATTACCCAGGTTCTCCTCTGTGGACGGCAGCGTGTTAACAGTGTCCCTGGCGTCGCAAATTTATTAGCGACAGTAACGCAGTTAACGAAATTGTAACGCAGTCGTGCTCATATTTAATGAGCTTGTTGCAATCCAGACGGGTATGGAACCTAGCTAAATTGTTTTGTCGTCTGGCCGTCAACCTGTCTGTTGTTCCAAAGTCCAATTATCCCCAACCGGGATTTGACGCTGAGATGATGATAATCACTTACTTTATACTGACGATCCATGAAAGTTCAGCTTTAAGAAAACTACCTCCTTGGCGTAAAGGCTAACGCACGTCAACATGCCCGCGGGGGTTACGTATATATTTCAAAAGAAAAATATTTAAATATCAGTTGTCTAGTACCCATAACACAGGTACTAAGTTACTTACTTTCGTATGAAATGGCGTTGTAAATTATCCTAGTGTATTTATTTAGTATATTTATTCAAGATTAATATAATATTTGCGCCTTTATGTAATTCAACAGTAAATTTTATTTTATTAAGCAACGTAAACAAGCTGTAAGGCAATAAATAACTTTCAGCAACATTGGACGTAATAAATAAAGTGAAAATACTTGAAACTCTAGAAAGTAATCAAAAGGAGTTTCGCTACAAAGTTTGGCCAACGTAATAAGTAGGAAATAAAAGCTACGAAGAGCTTGACACTGGTAAAAAGGATTTCAATTATTTAAAATGGAAAACAAGAATAACTGTCATATTTCGTTAAATTCTAAAAACATAAAGACTGTTTCGGATCTCATGATTTTCATTCCTTTCCTTTGTAATAAAAAGCGAATGATTACAACTAGAGAAGAAAATCAATTATATAAAGTATTTAGTGAATCCCTTCTTCGTATTTTTATCCTACTTTTCTGTAAAAAGTATTGTAGGCACTTTAAGAGTGTCTAATATTATATTAATTGAATCTATAGATAGAAATAAAACAAGACGTTACTAATAGACCGACGGTGGTCATTGCTCTGTACGAGCAAAGTGGCATTATATTTACGCGGGAGTGGCAGAGACAGATAATAACAGGTCAATGGCCGAAATTATTCCTGCTCGGCGTCCGGAGTATAGCCCATCACGCCCGCTCCGCTGGGCGATTAACAAAAAAAAATAGAAAGGTTATTATCTTTATAAAACTTTTTTTTTCAATAAAAGTATCCTATGTTACTTCTAATACCTCCAAGAATATGTGTACAAAGTTTCATGATGATCGGTTAAGTAGTTTTTGTGTGAAAGCGTAATAAACAAACTTACTTTCACATTTATAATATTATAAGTATGACATTGATAATATTAGTATGATTTCGCTTTTTATTACTGGCCAAAGTCAAAATATAATATGCATTTATGTGTAAAAGGAAAATATATAAATAGTATATCAGTAGGATGGCACCCTTAACATAAGCTACATAACTACAGTACTTACTTCATGACTATTATACATAGTAGTTAGTATTTTTTTAATGTCTATTTTTTAAATCAATTATAAATTTTAATTAATATGGACTGCAATAAGCATATCTACTTAGGTCAAAATCGAAGAAGCTTTTACTCAACCCAGAGTGTGATAAACTTCTCCACTACAAAACTTTCTCGGTTGCAAATTTTGAAGCAAGCAAAATCGTAGCTTAAAGCTAGCAAAAGCTCGAGCCCCATTGGGTCCCTAATTTGATATCGCGCGTCTAACTTCAACGTCCGAGTTTGCAAACTTTGGGCTAACATATATTTTGTTCAAAACGTGACTAGTCTGTACTACTTCAAGTAAAGAAGGAACATTTTTTTACCTAATTACATAATATGCAGTTATAGATTTTCTAGAATTTTCTATAAATGTGATTTAATTTACGTAAAATAGTGCATCATCGTCCAAGAAGTAAATTTTAGTACCCTCCAAACATTGCATTTCGAGTAACTGTCCTTCCATCTTCCAGCACAACTATTGCAAAATGACCATTCCGGCCAAAGAACTAGGCAATCATCTTTTTCCTTGACTTCTTTTCTTTACCTTAGTTGGCCGATCCTCAAAAGGAAACATTAGTAGCAATATAACGTGTGACTATCAAATACACCAATGAAGTGGCCTCCGTTGACCTTGTCCAACATTTCGCGACACTAGCCCATGCAAGGCGTTTCTGGTCTTTGGTCAAAGTATCGGGAATGCTATTAGTGCAAAGCTTCCTGAAGCCTAAATGTTATATAAATTTTTGTACTTGACTCATACCAGTCTTGACTCATATCAGGAGCAATATAATATTACCTTTAAATGAAATTCTAAAATTTCGCTAAATCTATTTCATTTATTTTCTTTAGACCCTGAGCTTAAATAATAGTTATTTCTTTATTAGATAATAAACCATTGCCAGAAATAGATTAGTAAGCAATGCAGAAAGATGGAATGAAATAAAAAACACGTGCAATTGTCTAGAAACTTTACAAGTTGATCGTACAAATATATTTGTCTACATATTTTAATAAAGCAAAACAGTTGTTTATGTTGCCATTTTGTGAAGTTATACCCGTTATTTGAAAATTTCAAGTGTTTAATATAAATATTTATGATAATTTAGTTATATATCCGTGCAGGGGCGGAGAAAGAATTCTAAGCTATGCGGCCGGGGTCGGCCTGTCGTAAGAGGCGACAAAACAACCCACCCTAGCTAAGTAGTAGGGCCTCAAGCCCGTCTGGATGGCGACCACCTTTGGTCTTAAGTATGCCGCCATAATAACCTTGTGTTGTGTTCCGGCATTTTTGACCCAACTTCCTGTACCCTTATGTGACAGCAGCGTGTATGCGATGCCACTGGCGTTGCAAACACCCACAATAGACAACGGTAACTGCTAAATTTTAAATGGGCCCTCAGCCTGTCTGCTGCAGCAAAAAAAAATGCCCGCTAAGCCAATGCGGATGTTCGGGTAATACATAGTTATCTTGGTTTCATCACTATGTTTTTCTTCGCCGTCGATACGTGGTAATTATTACAATTAGCTGAAACTGCAAACGTTGTTCTGTCATAAAAAAAATCGTATGTCCTTTTTCAAAGTTGAATCTATCCTCTATACTTTCATCAGAATTGGTTCAGGGTTGCAGGCGTGAAAATGTAACAGATAGAGTTACTTTCACTTTTATAATATTAGTTTACATGTGCACATTAGAAGAGAAAAACTGCCAAGCGCCCGTCATCATCATTCTTCGAGTGTAATACAACTTATATTAATTATGTATCTATCTATAATTAGTTTAAGTAAAAAAATATTCAAGAAATCCCAATCGAATAATGTAGCCAAATCACTCGGTAAAGAATGAATTTGGGAATAGCCAGAAAACGTGAAATGGGTCTAGTGAGAAAACAATTTAATCAAACGTAAATAGCAGAGTCGGCAATGGCCGGCAACGAACCCGAATACGCTCGCCGGATTTATGCGAGATACTTTGAATGGCGGTCCTGTTTTATACTTCTTTATTGACCCCCTCTGACGGCTGATTTAGGTTTTCTTATTGATGTATATTATACTGCCAAATATAAGATTTTATTGATATTACAAGCTATTTTCTTTTACGTGATCATTTCCTTTCACTACGGTCGCGTCTTCTTCGCAGGAGCAATTGCAGTCTGTCACAACAAACACAGAAAGTATAAATTCAAATATTTATTTGCACATCTTAGTGTTTGTAATCATTTTTTAATACATCATTTTACACTTGAGGGTAATTTTCTGACACTGCGAAACAAGTGATTGATTAAACGTGAATAGCAAATTGCATAAAATGGATATTATATAAAATATAGAAGAAATTATAATAAAAAGTAAAATAGAAGAGATGGGAATTAAAAACCGCCGATAAAACTGAAAAGCAAAAATTTATAAACCGTCTTTTTATTATTAACCTTAATAATTAAGTTCTTTAACTAATGTAAGTATACCTAAGCAATTGTGTGTCAGCGCCAGTGCCCTCACGTGTGTTCCAGTTCGGGTTGCTGTCACGCTGACATTAACTTCGTAAACGCTCTACATTTTCCGCCGAAAGGGCGTGTCACGCTGCGCCGCCGCCGCGCATCACGCTTTACGTAATTAATTATTTTGCTTGTTTGGCGCCGACTCAAAATTAATTAGGTATACTTACATTATAAAGAACTTAATTATTAAAATTAATAATTAAAAGACGGTTTATTATTTTTTGCTTTTCAGTTTTTTCGGCGGTTTAATTTTTTGTTAAAAAGTTTTTATTTCATAATTTTATGTGGCTATAATCTACTAATTACTACATGCTTAAATAAATCCTGTCAAAATGATGCGTGGTCATAGATATAATCAGCGAGTGAACAATCAATCATTCACTGTTTTCGTACCCTTAGGGTTGGATTTTTTCCCCCAAATTTATATGGGACCACTCACTTAATAGTGATTAAATTATCATGTACATGTTTTTATATCGTTTTTATTGTTTACGTATATTACGCGTTATACAGGGTGCATCAATTGGCAGGTCCAGTTGACTGAAGCTTCAAAGGTTTTTGCTAAGGTCACTTTTGTGGAATGGTAATATTCAGAACAACCCACTAAAAAACCACGCTGCCTTTCTATCATCTAGTGTGGCACGGAAATATCGCTTAACCGATGCCGCGACCTTTTTTTTTTGGTCTCGGGGTAAAACCCTCTCTTGACAGGTTCCCCCGGCCCGGAGGGACCGAGGGATATGTGGGACTCCGGGAAAGATATTCGGTCATCCAACTACCCGCTGTTCTCCTATCACCTACGCCCGGGCCTACGGATATATGGCCTGCCGATATCGTGGCCCAGGCCGGCGCCGGCCCGCCCTTTGTCTTAAGGCCGGCCCCTTCTTAAGTGTTGGCGCCAGGGGGTCAGGCTTTCGTCCCCCTGGCGCTCTTCTGTAATAACTCTAGGAGTTGAGGGGGGCCGCGAAACAGCACGCAGCCCTCTCCCTCGCGGCAATAGTGCGGGCGGCGGATTCTTCCCCGAGGGGCCGCCCGCGGCCGCTTTCTACGGCGGCCGGAGGTCGTTGCTTGCCCTCAGGCGCCGACGACGTGGCCTGCGTTGGCGAGAGTTGACTCCCGCTCCCGCTCCGCCACCTCCTTTGCGGACATTACTGCCTCGCAAAAGGAGGCGACGGCCGTCCATCCAGGATCGCCCCCGACCATGGACAGAACCAGGGCCGGGAGCGACAAGTCCGCAGCCAATTCCGGACGGGACTCGCATTCTCGTCGCGTGCTAGTCAGGCGTGGGTACGACTACTAGACGACACTCCAAAAAAACCAGGGAGTCGCCTAACGTCGTAGCCGCCCCAGCAAGACTAACCGACAGCGAGGATGCGATTCCCACCCGGGAACACTCTCTGTGCAGCCGCAGTCGAAATAGGCATGGTTACGACTACCAAATTAGGGCCCGGGGCAGAACCCGGGACCCCAACCAGGGCTCGCAACCATCCCACCGGGGATCACGCCACGAGCAGAGAGCGAAGTTGGAAAGGATGTAGGAGGTAGACGGAAAGAAAGGTAGGACTCTGTCGCCTCGGACGGAGAGGGGAGTGAGGCGACGGATGCTCGGGCACCTCGGGTACGCACACCCGTGCACTCCTCGGACAGAGGAGTTTTAAATGCCGCGACCCTGGCCGGAGCTTCAAACATCTTGCTTGTAACCTTTACATTATGAAATAGTTTTTTGAAACTTAACTTTTGTTTTTTTGAATCTTTTATAACTCAAAATTTTAACTCAAAATAGATTGCCTCATATTATTTTGGTAAAATTAAGATCCATTAGGTTTTGAACCTACTTTATAAAATAAATAAAAATTACCACTGTTTCACGCATCTGGCTGCTTTAGTGAGAAGCAGTGGCAAGAACACTCCTTACTTTAAATTGATGTTTGATTAATTTTTGAAGCATAAAAAGAAGAAGCTTCATGTTTCAGTAATATCAGCCCATGCCATCCCACTTCTGGATTCGGGCTTCTCCCTAGATGGGACGGACAGTAAACCCGCCATGCTTGTCCAAGGCCAATTGGAGGATTTCGCATACACACGGATATTTTATCCTCGTAGGAGCGGAGAAAGAATACTAACTTCTGTGGCCGGGGTAGGCCTGTCGAAAAAGGCGACAAAACAACCTACCCTAGCTACGTAGTAGGGCCTCAAACCCGACTGGATGGCGACCACCTTTGGTCTTAAGTATGCCGCCATAATAACCTTGTGTTCCGGCATTAGTGACCCAAGTTCCTGTACCCTTGTGGGACAGCAGCGTGTTCGCGATGCCACTGGCGTTGCAAACATCCATAGGCGATGGTAGCTGCTAAATTCTAAGCCATTAGCCTGCTGTTGACCTACAGCAATAAAAAAAACGATAATATCTGTTATTCTACACAGTCAGTAGATGGCGATTATGCTATAATACACACATTAGGTGAGAAAAAATGCCTAAGCGATGCATGCCACCGTAGCATTCTAACCCGGGACCTCTAGATTGGTCTCTCAATGTAATACTATTGAGCTACCGGATATCTATAATCATCATTCTCTCAGCGTTGAATCCCGGTTGCAGCCTAAACTCTCGCTTCCGCGCCCGGGGTCCGCTTTCCAACTTTTTCTTCTCCACTTCGCACGGTCTTCAGCATCCCTGGTAGTGAGCCCATTGGCACGCATACCACCCTTTACGACGTGAAGCCAGCACTTTTTGGGTCTACACCTCCTGCCGGGGCCCGGCGGAGGCAGCATAGCCAGACATTTCGCATGCTTAATCATAAACTGACCGATTACGATTTAGGTCTAAAGTGAGATAATATAACGGGCAGCATAGTCTCGACGCCCTCTATCGGCCAAACTAAGATTTATTTCGATATCTCTTTCCCACACTGAGTTACCACTATTTAGTTATCCATACTATAATATTATAAATGCGAAAGTAACTCTGTCTGTCTGTCTGTCTGTTCCTCTTTCACGCCTAAACGGCTGAACGGATTTTGATGAAATTTGGTATGGTGATAGATGATAACCTAGAAATGGTCATAGGCTATAAATAATCACGCCATCGTTCTTAGGGGGTAGGCAGTAGGCAGATAACTAAATTGAGTTAGTGATTTTTTGTGCTTATCCGGTATCTATGAGAATCGGCCAACATCTATTTTTCATCCCCCTAAATGTTAGGGGTGACCCACCCCCAAAAAATTTTTTTAATTTTTTGACATTTTATTATTTATATGGCAGAACAACGTTTGCCGGGTCAGCTAGTAAGTCAATATATGGGATAAGTAGTAAATGTCAAAACGTTTTTTGCGATTTCCCAAAAAACAGGTTTTTTTAGTTAAGTCAGTTTATGATTAAGCATGCGATTTGTTTCCCACGTACCACGTACCTGGTATCTATCATCTTTCATACCAAATTTTCGAAGCCCGAGTTTCCGTCAATATATTGCTAAAAGAATAAACTCCTGCGCATCATCGGTATAATTCCTTAACTTTTCCTGCAGTGCCAGAAATATAAATTGGGTCGGTTTAACAATAAAAAAAAGGCTTAGTATAATTTGTGACGGTTAAAATATTTATATGCAGTTCTTAATTTATAAATCTTTTTAATTAGATGTCACTTGATGGCTGTGAACACGACATTTATTTTATGGCTTTACGGCCGACAAATAATTTATTTACCGAACTCGGTAGCCGTAAACGTCCGCCCGAATTGCCTCAGAAGCTTTACTTTGTGATAGAATATTCTAGTAGCGTTTATATGTAGGACACATTTTTAACTGTTTTTAAATTCCTCTTACGTACACAATAGACAAGTAGAAAGATATATTTTGTCAATTAAAATAAACTGTAATAATTCATAGAGTGCAAAGCACTTATGTTCTGGATAATGGACACCTAATATACTACTTATATATTTTTCTATTGTAAATAAGTACATACTATAAATAAATACTCAGACTCGGGTCGGAGATCGAACTCATCACCTCTGCATGCGTTCTAATGTTCGAAAGCAGTTGTGCTAAAGAGGTATTTTTTAGATAATCATAACCAGGGATGCCCAAGGCTGTAAGGTTACAATTAAGTGAAGAAAATGCTGCTAAATATACAACCGAGATTTAACGTTAGGAACTAGTGATGTTGATAAATTTCTTGAAGGCAATCGCTTTACTTTATCTATTAATCAATAACAATAATGTTAAAGGGAGAAATACACTAGAAGAAGGAGAGAGATGACCTGGATATCTGAATCCCTTAACTAACTTATATTAAAAATATTACATTAATTTTAATTTATTTATTGTCTATGTAAATAGTTTTAATAGCAACTGAAAGAAGCAATTGAAAGCCATTGAGTCTAAAATATTTTGATACCAAGACAAAATAATATTAACTTTACTTGGCTGTTGTTACTTTAGGATATTAATCTTAGTATAAGCATGACTTTATGCAAATTCGGTACAACCTTTAAGGTGTTCCCTAAATAAAACTTTTTCTGTTAACAGTTAGGTGCAAACATAGGTTTAACATAATTGTTTTAGAATAAATGTAAAGAGCTTTTCCATCTATGGCCATAACAGAAGCATTCTTTATTGTCTGCGTGGACTTATGTCTGGATAGCAACCACTGCTTGCTCTATAAGTATGCCGCCATAATAACCTTGTGTTGCGTTCCGGCATTAGTGAACCAGGTTTATGTTCCCCTATGGGACAGCAGCGTGTTCGCAGTGCCCCTGGCATCGCAAACATCCATAGGCAACGGTACCTGCTTACTATTAAGTGGGCCATCAGCTTCTGTTATAATAATAATAATTATTTATTACATAACAAAAGTTATAAATATATACAATAAGTTGACAACTAAGTTAAACAATCAAACAATATTAGGGTCATTAAATAAAATTCTGTATACTTATGCTATAAAACAAAAACAAAGCCTCTGCCCCCAAACTAGAAAAATATTTGTGTCTTGGAGGCCGAAGCAAAAATTTCCGTTGTATAATCTGTGCGGTATGGGTGTGTGTACGTGAGAGAGAAAATATATGTTCATTTGATAACAATTATCTTCAAAATTAAAAAAAAAATTCTCCTTCTTGCTGTCTTTATTCCAATTTATGTGGAGACAGCACAACATCTTCTTTTCTTCCACTCTCCGCTATTAGTTGTTATCTCAACATTCTCACCTTTTGCCATACCTTCCATTACAAAACCCATGTTCATTCATCCACCTATCCATGTTCACGTGCCCCTCCTTTTGTCTCTTCTCCTTCTATCTTGTTAAATGGCATTCTTCTCTTCGCATT
This sequence comes from Malacosoma neustria, assembly GCA_963693495.1. Taxonomy (NCBI): domain Eukaryota; kingdom Metazoa; phylum Arthropoda; class Insecta; order Lepidoptera; family Lasiocampidae; genus Malacosoma; species Malacosoma neustria. Next base: position 10,888,685 of record OY856393.1, on the reverse strand, counting down.
ATATTATTATTCTAATAACGAGTTATATATTGTAGTAAAATTTGTAATTCCTTTGAAGGTTGTAATAACATAATTATTTTTATTGTTACAGGACAGCAGACAGGCTAATGACTCACTTAGAATTTAGCAGTTACCGTCGCCTATTTGCGATGCCAGTGGCACCGCTTACTTGCTGTTCCATAAGGGTACAGGAACTTGGATCACTAATGCTGGAACACAACACAAAGTTAATATGGCGGCATATTTAAGACCAAAGGTGGTCACCATCCAGACGGGCTTGGTGGCGTCGGCCACGTAACTAGGGTGGGTTATTTTGTCGCCTTTTACGACAGGCCGGGTCCGGCCGTTGAGGTCAGTATTCTTTCTCCGCCCCTGCACGGATAGAAATTATGTTGGAATATATAATAATCAAATGATTATATTGGACCTATTTTCAAAAGGATCACAAACATTGCTTTAATTATATATTATTTGATAATGTTTGTGAAATTTTGTTAATTTTCACAACGTATGTACAGGCTAAGCGTGGAACGTAATCCGTTCATCTAGATTTGTTCAGTTATTCTATACGGGAAGTTGATACGTTCACGTGATATGTTTATGAACATTCCTTTCATTCTGATCAAGCCAATTCACCATGTATCAAAAATATTTCTACTTTTTCGGGTAGTCTACGCTTAATTGATCATAATATGTACAAAAGCATTCGCCAATAACTTTCCTGCAAGTTTTACTCGCTGTTACAGTACTGTGGTGTAGGTAGGTAAAAAGCTCCGCCCGTTAACAATATTAGCTTCGCTCGTTTTGCCATAATTCAGCGATACGACTGTTCAACTATAATACATTTAAAGCTTGTTATTGTGCGAAATAAGAGCAATTTTATATATTCTCTTGTGTATTAAACTCGCAATAGCCATAAATTTTGTGGAATACTTTTCGATTTAGGTACAGCAATGGTCCTAACAAGGTAAAGAGTACCAAAGTAATTAAAATTAGGGGCGAAGTAAAATTTTGACCCCTGTGATCGGGGATACATTTTTTCCACCTTGGCTGAGTACATTATTTTTATTATATATACATATATTATTACTGAGCAAAAACAGATAGCCCACTTAGGGCTAGTCGTTATCTGAACGTTCACACCTTTTTTTTACCATTTTTTACCTCTCCTTTTGTATCCATCCTCACTCACTCACATTTCTATCACCCTCCTTGTTACATGATGCTCCTCTCTTCGCATTATATGGCCATACCAGGCGAACCTATTACTTTTGAGTTTTACAATCACTTTACTTTTTTTTACTTTCAAACTGCCTGATATACTCATTTCTAATTTTATCCATTTTCGTTGTAACTCCACTCATCGATCTCAACATTCGTATCTCTGCTGCATACAATAACCTGTAATTCTTCCTCTTTGTGGCATAGCATTGCAATTCATACAATATGACATGTCTTGTTAAGGTTTTATAAATTTTACCTTTAAACACACGGCACTTGTGGATCGCAAATTGTTCCTGAAACCTTTCGCCAATTCATCCACCCTGCTTTCACTCTGTTTAATGATCTGAGGTACCAGAAGTAGGACCAAGTTGGCAGAAACACGCCTCCTAAAGTAACTGGTGTGAAGGCGGAATTTCCACCAAAGTCGCAAAATAGATGTTCAGTTTTGGTTCTACTTATCTTCAACCAAACACCCTCCTATCTCTCCTGCAATTTAGGCAATCTGCTCTGAACCGCATGAGCATTTTCTCCAACCAGCACAATGACAGCGGCAAAGAGCATACACCAAGGTGCCTCCTCTTGTATTCCTGGTAATATAGGAAATATTGTGTGCATCTATAATACAAATTATTTATGTACTATAGATATAAAACTACGGATACTTTTGATGTACTTAATGAATACATATAAAGCTAGAAGCGTATAAATAAAGTAGAAGAATATAAATAAAACTAAACGCAAATTAAAACGTGCGCAGTGAATGTGTTAAGTTAAAAGCTTCTCCACCCCTAGTTAGAGTTTTCCAAGTTTTTAACTAACTGTTGCTTTCTGGTGAGAAAGTTTCTTCACATTATTTAAACTTATTTTCTTACAAATATTCATCAGGTATTTCAGTTTACTGTAACGGGTCCTATCAAAAACTCGTGCGTTCATTTCTCGACAGAAGGAAGCGTTACAACTGCTACGAAATAGCAGGTATGTAGTAAGGCTCAGACCCTCCTAGGTCCGTCCCCACTTCTCTATGAAATGCCTTACAATGGGCTAAAATTTACCGTAGGTCACTCAAATATATAAATTATCTTAAAATAGCAATAAATAGGCATCTACAAATATTATTTAAAGAATATTTCGTAGCAGCTGTAAAAACCGTTTAGAGATTTCAACGAACAAAAAGCCCCCCGACTTTTTGAAAAAAGCTGATATTTTGACACGAGAATTTTCGATTGAAAGTTAGGGTGCTTTTTTGATATTAAGTTAAAATAAGGCGAAAAAATAAATATTTTAAATCAAATAAATTACAGTGTATTTGGGACATAATAAGGTAAGTTTCCACCAAATGTCGTAGAAAAAAAAATTTTTTTTAAAAAAGATAAAAATAAAAAACCAAAAACTTGGTTATTTGAATTTTTCAAAAAAATTTAAAAATTGTAAATACAAAAGTTGTAGATCTTTTTATTACCTACAACTTTGCCATTTAACTTTTTTCCATAGGACTTGTAGTTTTACCGGAAATCGCGATAAACCATTTTTTACCCTTAGAAACTCACCCCCTCCCACTTCCCGAACTCGGATCGCCCGTAATTTATTTTTCCTTTCATTTTTATCATATTACCCTCCTTTTCTAATGGGTTTCATCCTACTGTAATTTTTTTTTCACTTTTGATTATTTTTGAAGGCTTTGGCCCTGGTCTACTTAGGGGTAACGCTTTATTGTAATCCAAATAATTTACAAAATAGAAAATTATTTATAGAATCAATGTTTGTTTAAGATAACAATGGGTGGCTTTATCGCAAGGAACTCTTCCAATCAACCCGACAGGAACTCCAATACCCGCCCTTACATGATAATTTTCCTTTGCCTGAAGATAGATATATTTACTTTGTAACAACGCGTAGTTCATTGTTCGGAACGACGATTGATTTTGTTTTCTTTGAAAAAGCAATAATCTTATTGAGAGAATGTTCAGATAGCGTGTGCCGATATATGACAGGAGAAAACGTGTATAATTGAAACCAATACGATAATGAAATTTATATATATATATGGGTGTGTGTGTGTGTTTCACATTGGAAAAAGCCTTTAAATCAATGGTAACTCCATCTCCTAAAACATGTATGAGATCAAGTTTTGTAATGAAAATAATAGTAAAGCACCAGATGGCATGCCAACTATGGAAGATAGGGTAAAGAGTACTATCTTATACAGCGGAGAAGTTGAAAAAGTGGCCAGCTGTACGATTTTTTTATTGCTACACAATAAGCCTTCGCCTATTGATGTTTGCGACGCTAGAGATACCGCGAACGTGCTGCTGTCCTATAGGACTATAGTGACCTGAGTCACTAATAAATAAATATACTGAGGCAATTCACACTAGACAAATGTTATATATACATAGTCAGGTCATAAGTATTGTCACACAGTAAAAACTTTTCTTTTAGAATGCTGGCCACAAAAAAGTTTATTGAATTCGAATTTCGAATTGTTCATGAAAATAAAAATGTATAACTTTTAGAATTTTACTCATTTTTAAATATGGAGTGGACGCTTAAAGAAGACCGTGTTGCAGTTATTGCGTTGCATCGTTGCGGTTACGCGCCAATTCAAATTTTTAACATACTGAAAAATTTGAATATTACCAAAAGATTCATTTATCGTACCATCAAACGATACAATGAAGACTCTAGTGTAGATGACAGGTCAAGAAGTGGTCGCCCTCGGTCTGTTAGGACTCCAGCAGTGATAAAAGCTGTGAAGGCACGAATTCAAAGAAATCCCAAACGTAAGCAGAAACTGTTGGCCCTTCAGATGGGGTTAAGCAGAACCACGGTGAAAAGGGTGTTAAATGAAGACTTAGGGCTTCGGGCATATCGAAGAAAAACAGGACATCGTTTGAATGCTCGTCTAATGGACCTGAGACTGAAGAGATGCCGCGCTTTGTTGAAGCGGTACGCGGGAAAAAAATATAGGGGAAATTCTTTTTTCGGATGAAAAAATGTTTACCGTAGAAGAGAGCTACAACAAACAAAATGATAAGGTGTACGCACACAGTAGTGAAGAAGCGAGCAACCGTATTCCGCGTGTCCAACGAGGTCATTTTCCATCCTCGCTCATGGTATGGTTGGGAGTTTCTTATTGGGGCTTAACAGAGGTACATTTTTGTGAGAAAGGTGTAAAAACGAATGCTGTTGTGTATCAAAATACAGTCCTGACGAACCTTGTGGAACCTGTTTCTCATACCATGTTCAATAACAGGCACTGGGTATTCCAACAAGATTCGGCGCCAGCTCATAGAACGAAGAGCACACAAGACTGGCTGGCGGCGCGTGAAATCGACTTCATCCGGCACGAAGACTGGCCCTCCTCCAGTCCAGATTTGAATCCGTTAGATTACAAGATATGGCAACACTTGGAGGAAAAGGCGTGCTCAAAGCCTCATCCCAATTTGGAGTCACTCAAGACATCCTTGATTAAGGCAGCCGCCGATATTGACATGGACCTCGTTCGTGCTGCGATAGACGACTGGCCGCGCAGATTGAAGGCCTGTATTCAAAATCACGGAGGTCATTTTGAATAAACTTTAATGTCATAAGAATCTATGTTTTGTTAAGTTCATTTTGGTATATGAATGGTTACATAATGAATAAACTTGTTACAATTATTTTACATTAAACATGTGACAGAATTTATGACCTGACTAGGTATACTTTTTTCGTAAGTAAATACATATTATATATAAACACCCAGACGCAAAACGGGAATTGAACCCGAGACCTCCGGAAGCGCACCAAAGTGCATTAGCCCTTACGCCACGGAAGTCATCAAATGCCGGAACACAACACAAGGTTGGCCATCCAGACGGGCTTGGTGCCCTACCACGTAGTTACGTAAATTATAGTTCAAATATCCGCCAGGATGCGGTGCTAGTGCAACTACAGTTTGATGAAAAGATGAAAATATCGTTGTAGACGAATTGAAGTATGCTGAGTTAAATATATATATATATATATATATATATATATATATATATATATATATATATATATATATATATATATATATATATATATATATATATATATATATTTGGCAAATAGAGTAGTGACAATACAGTATTAAAAACCTCAACTATTAGCGTAGTTCTAATAATCAATACAAATAAATAAAATTGGAGTGTCTGTTTGTAATATTAAAATAACCGCTTTTTACTAAGTGCATTCGGACGTATACACGGTACATATACCAAAACAACATTTTTTACAATTTTTGTCTGTTTGTTTGTTTGTTCCGGCTAATCTCTGATATGGCTGCACCGATTTTGAAGGAACTTCCACTGGCAGATAGCTGATGTAACAAGGAGTAACTTAGGCTATTTTTATTTTAGAAAAAAAATATCGTTTTTGTTAAAAATGATAAGTTTCGGAAATTTCATATTCCAATTTAAGTTGACCTCATTTATATCATCAATCATATGAAATAGGGTTCAGCTTAGGCTGGACTATGTAAGTTCAAACGCACGTATTCCGGGGGCGCATGGCGTAGTTGCATTCGATAACACTGACTGTTTGTATATTTCATTTATTTATATATAATGTTCTTTCAAATATTAACGACGTGAATTTAAACAATGTGTTGCTCTGTAAACAAAAGATTTATTTTAATGAGTTATTTTTACAATTTATAATGCATGCACATACAAGAATTAATAAGTTACCTGTAAACAAAGAAACGACATTTAACGTTTATTATTCAGTATTTCTTTCTATAATTACTTTACTTTAACACACAAAGACCACCATTTTTATTTTATTTTTCTATCCATCTGTGCATGACAGCTTTGCTTTACCGACGTAACAGAATACATTGCTTCTACTGCTATCTGCCGACACAGCCGAACACCATATTGATTTACCGACGGAACGAGTCGCGGCAAAACTCAAATTAAAGAAATGTTTAACTATTTCTTTATATATATTTTAGGGTTTATTGGGTAATCCAAAATAAACCATAAGATATATCCACAAAAAATGCTGCCCAAAGTCACTATTCCACGCGGACGGAGTCGCGGGCACAGCTAGTTTAGTAAATATGAGCTAATAAAACACTGGTGCTATTGTGGCGCTACTTTAACGCATTTTGACAAGCACTTTGAACACAGAGACAGTACTCCTTTCCTGTACACTCCATAACAACAATAATGAAAAACAAGATGTAAGTTCAAGAGAAAAAGTAAATTCCTCTCTCCCTGTCTGATGAACGTCGAAACGTGCTGAATGTGAAATAAAGAATACCAGCACCCTTAATCTTTAATCAGGAGTTACTTAGTTAAACCCTCAGGTGAAGCTCACGTAACCATCTATTTGCGTCTTTCACGTCTATTTATAGCTATTAATACCAATTCTTTCAATTGAGGCGAGCTATAGATGTCGATGCGGTTGCCACACCGTCCGTTTTATATTGTGGCCACATGTTTTGTTTTAAAATGGATATTCTTCCTTAAATATGAAATAGAATTCATGGTGTAAAAAAAGTTTATGAAGACTATAGAATATTTACCGTGACGATATATATTAGAAATGTGTTTTTTATAAAACAATTATTTAAAAAAACATTAGTTCTAAATATAATCTTAACAAAGAATAAGCTAGCTACACCCAGCGCTGGTCATCCAATTGCCTTTGCCGCAATAAACAAATAACATAAAAAAACTTTTAACTCTGTAAAAAATATATCATTCATAAATCAGAATAATCTATATAAATAAAATAATAGAGGTCTGCATTGTGCGCGCATCACGACAAAACTACTGGATAGATTTCAATTAAATTTTGTAAGTTTTATTTCGAAGACACTTGGCTCTTATCTAAAAAATATGCGATATCTTTATTCAATATAAAGTTATTAAAGTTTTAAGAAACAATGATATGATGTGTGTTTTCTTGCTGCGGGAGAAGTAGGACAAGCGGTGTAGCGAGCATGCGTACAAGTCGCGGGTATCAACTAGTAACTAATAATTACAGTCCATAAACGACGCACTGCTGGGTATAACCTCCCCAGATGGAACAGACAGCAAACCCATCACTCTAGTCCAAGGTGGTTAATTTCCCTTCGCCGTCGGTACGTATTAATTATGATGTAATATGCACATTACGTAAAGAAAAACTAATCTCGTAAGATTTGAACTCTGGATCTCGGAATTCCGAGCGTGATACCATTTAACTACTGCGTACATAATAAAGCAGAGGTATAAAAAAGTTCAAACAAAATAAAGGAGATCAATATTTATTTTTTTATTTATTTTGTAAAAACGGTTAATAAACCATTATTAAACGTCAAAATCAGGAATTTAGAGCGTAGCATATTTTTAAATATTTCCGATTTTGAATTTACGAAAAATTATTGTTTTAAATTAATACACACTATAAATATAATAACTATACGAATATATGCAAAATTGACCCCTGCTAGCATTTGTTAGTATATTCCAGCGCTTATCTTCTACTTGGATCATTAGGTGACGTCATTACATTACAGCATAATACTATATACAGTCAACGACGTGTTAATTAGTGAAAAACTTATATTTATATCTAAATATCGAACTTACTTAAGTTTTCTCAATATAATAAATAAATAGTGTTTATGTAGAGTGAAGGAATCAATCTTAAAACAAAATAATTCTGGTTAAAAGGACGACGACGAAGAAGGAAGTTCCACGACGCCTTAAATACTACTCACCATGGCTATAAATATTGTATCCATTACGAATTTATGAACCACGAACACCGTCCATTGGCTCACTATTCGATCATAGGGTGACCACACGTTCGTAAAATTGGAGAATATTGCGAAAGGCCAAAATTTTCACAATCAAATTAAAAATAACAATACTTAACAAAGAAAAAATGATGTATTATAATGTAACTAAAGAAAAAGAGGTTATAAATATATCACAGTGTACAGAAGGACGTCAGCAGTAACATGTTATAGGGCATTGTTTATCTTAAGCGAAGTAAGAGCTAGTCTTATAACTGACAACTTCAATTAGCCTCAAATATATCTCTGATGAGGCCCTTACTGAATTGACATCATGAAACAATTATCTTTACCCCAATTAAAATAATACGTGTTTAAAAATATAGAATTTCGGAGAATTAACGTTTTATATAATATTAACTGATTACTAACCGCGATTTCGTTCGCACATTTGTCCTATATCAAACTATAATATCTGTGCCAAATTTCCAATTCTGTTCAGCCGTTCTGGCGTGACTAGTTACAAACATCTATTCATCCAAAGTAGATAGCTGCAATAAAGAAAGTCCGCACCGATTGCTACGGTGACCAGTGGTCAGTCATCAACCTCCGGCGACGAGTATCCCTGTGTGGACGCGAGGGGAGTAGGTTCCTCTTCACGCTTCCACTCATTCTACGTTACCTTTTTTGCGGGTATGATTGTCTTGTAGAAGAAGATAACAGCGTCTCTTTCGATTTGACTCCCGATCATAAAATCTTCTGCAGTCTGTATGTAAGATCTATTGTATTTCTGAAGAAAACCCTGCGGGTTTCCCCGGGTTTCCGTTAAGTGCAAGGAACTGTTTTAAAAATGGAATGAAATACTTCTAAGAAGGAGATCTATGTATGTATATAAATTTGCAAATGTGTTTTAAAATTGCGATCGTAAAATTTTGGACAGTTGACGGTAGAGTTAACAAAAGTGGGTTAATGTCTACTCTAGAAACCTGCTCGATATTCTGCAGTGTTACGTATATGAGTTCTGATTAATAACAACCCATTATGCCCTCCCTAGAGAGAACTGATAGCATACTCGCCACGGTTATTCAAAGCAGGTGAGTAGGTTATAAACACAAATACCCTTGGCGTATAGCTTATGGTATTCGTTACTGTCAGTGAATTACAATAATAATTTGTACATCAAGCGACAAAAATGTCTAAAAAGTACGGGCCTTTGCACGCCATAAAAGCATGATACATTTAGCTATCCCCACTAATAAACATCTAAACCTTGTTGATTCTTTAATTAGCACAGAAAACTATATACGCGGGATTTTACGCCAATTCCTGCTAACTTCTGAACATTTATCCCAAGAAACAATTTTACGTGAAAAATGATGGCCATCGGAAATAATTGGGCTCAAAATTCTTGAATAAAATATGTTTTTTAGTTTTATTATAAACTGAAAAGCTCTAATAAATTACTTAGCGCATTTTCAAGAATTCCTAATAATGTTAAAAGCAATCTCTATAATCATAGATCTGTCGAAGAAACATTGAAAAAAACTTGATAATATGCCAAATTTAAAATGGAGTTTTTCCATTTAATATTATCTTTATTTCATTTCTGAGTATGATAACTCACAGTAATGAATGTTTCATAGAAGCCGACAGCTAGTCGCGGTCGCATTAATGATGATTTCATACATCACAGAAAACATTACCGAGCTGGCTTGTTTTGACATGTTAATAAAACGAAATGATAATCAAGCACTTTTTTAAATGGCCGCGTGATCCGGATTCAAAATATAAATAGAGATACTATACTTCATCACTCCTCGTCAATACCCCTTTTATTAGTTTGCATAAGTACACATGTTTACATACCTAGTTTTCGCTCCTGTCTTCCCACTCTATCTAATAAATAATAATTATTTATTATATAGTTGTATAATAAATATTCTTTCATTATTGTAATATCACTTGTTACAAGAAGAAATAAATAAATTATTAATACATACAGTAAAAAGGAAGGACGCTCACTCCCCTTCCCGTCCGAGACGCCGGAGTTCTACCTTTCTTACCGTCTACCTCCCACATCCTTTCCCATCTTCGCTGTCTGTTCGTGGCGTGGTGGTTGTGGTTGCGAATGCTAGTTGGGTCCCGGGTCCTAATTCTGTAGTCGCAACTATGCCCACTTCGACTGCGCCTGCACATATAGCGTTTCTTGGGGCGGGAATCGCATCGTCGCTGTCAGTTGGTCTTGCTGGGCCGATTATGATGTTAGACGACTTCCTGGTTTTCCTAGGGTGTCGTCTCGTAGTCGTACCCACGCCTAACTGGCACGCGGCAGGGATGCGAGTCCCGTCCAGAATCCCCCAACTTTGTGGGCTGGGGCTGGGGGACCTATAACAGCCCACCCGAAGCCTAAGGTCCGTAGCGCGCCGATAGGTTGTATGTCCGGGGAGGAACCCGGTCCCGAGCGCCAGACCACATAACACCACATTCCGCAAGAAAGGTCACCTCTGGTGATCTTAGAGCGATTACCCGTGAAGGGCGGAGTCGTTGTGGTGGGAGATGGAGACTCGGATGGTTCGGTCCGCTTGGAGAAGTCCTTCCGGACGGTTCCAGCTAGCACGAGCATTCGGGGGAATACTCCCTGACAATATGGTCCAGGATCCGTCCTGGGCGAGCGCTAGAGGGGGTCTAGGTCTAGGGGGAGTTCTGTGGGGGGAAATGACCCTGGAGCCTCTTCGTCGGAAGAAGATGCTTCTGTGGACAGGTCCATTACTAAAGACGGACCGTCTAAAAGTAGGCGAGGACGGCCAGCGTCTACAAGGCAATACGTCGGAATCGGGAAGGCTCGGAGAGAGCTTCAAGCGGCCCGGCAGGAGGAGAGGGAGCTTGCCAAGTACAAGAACGAGTTCCACCACTAACTCCGAAAGAAGGAGGTAGGACACCGGGTCCGCTCCGAGCTCCCCCATGAGTCTCAAGATTCCTCACGTTCACGCAAGGCACGAGAGGATGGTCGAGGAAAAGAGGTGGAACTAGAGGTCGCTGAAAAAACAACAGTCGACCTCCAATATTGCGTTGAAGGGGCCCTGACCGCTGTTTCAATGGTGGCCAGGGTATTGAAAAGGTACCTGCCAGAAGGCCCTTAAGGGCACCCGACCCGAGTTCTTAAGAACTCCGTTAAGACGGTGCGAGAAGTGCTCTCCGAGCTCGCGTCCTGCACCGAAACGGAAATGTGGGACGGCTGGCAGCTATCATTCGCCAGATAATGGCCGAGGTGGCCGATCTCCGGCAGGACGTGGCTCGTCTCATGGCGCTAGTGGATAAGTCTAGCCACCCCGCTTCCGTCACCACTACATCTAACACGAAGATAACCCAACCCCCTCCAGCAGCGCATGCTGAGTCGGAGGAGTAGCAGCTCTTCATGCGCCGCGTCATGGTCCAAGTGGGGACCATGATCGATACCAAGCTGGAGGGGCTAAAGGACCGCCTGCTGCCAGTTCCTTGCTACCAGCCACTGGCCCGTGAAGTGCGGCAGGCAGCGGCTGTCACCCGGACTGACTTATCTAAAAAGGATTATCCGCCGCCTCCCACCCCGAAGAAGGGCCGGAATGTAGATCAAGGAAAGACAACAGCTGCAGCTGCGCTCTCAAACGGAGCACGACCAGCAGCTCCCAGAAGGACAGCGGTGCCTCCGCCACCTCCTCTGAATGATCGATGGACGGTCATCGAAAAGAAGAAGAAGAGGAGGGCGAAGACCGGCCCTCAGCCTCCCGCGGCCAAGCAGGGGGCATCGACCATACCATCTGGGTCGAGGCAGCCACCACCGGCTCTGGAGAAGAAACGGAGAAGGACGGGTCCCCAAAACCCCCACTGTCACGCTGACCGGATGGTACAAATGATGATGGTAAGGTGGATACCCTGAAGCAACGGAGAGGAGCGTCACTTACGATGGCACGTGGTGGAGGCGAAAGAAAAGTAGACATCGCCGCCCTTGGGATTAAAGGTGGCCTTAAAATGAAGACCACATGGACGGGGGCCTGCGTGATGTTGCTCTCTGGCTCCGAACTTTTCTATTGAGATATATAGATATTGGGCATAGGTCGCTCCCAGCCCTGGTTCTGTCCATGGTCGGGTGCGATCCTGAATAGACGACCGTTGCCTCCTTTTGCAAGGCAGTCATGTCCGCAAAGGAGGCGACGGAGCGCGGGCGGGGGTCAATCACCACACTCCCCTCCCACCAACACAGGCCACGTCAGCGGCGCCGGAGGGCATCCAACGACCTCCAGCTGCCGTAGAATGCGGCCGCGGGCGGCCCCTCGGGGGAGGATCCGCTGCCCGCACTGTTGCCGTGAGGGTGAGGGCTGCGTACTGTTCCGCGGCCCCCATACCTCCTTAGAGCGCCGGGGGGGACGAAACCCTGACCCCCTGGTGCTAAACACATGGAAAAGGCCCACCCTGATACGAAGGGTGGGCCGACGCCGGCCCAGGCCACGAGATTGGCAGGCCACATGTCCGTGGGCCCGTTCGTAGGCGATAGGAAAGCAGCGAGGTTTTTAGTTGGTAGTCGGATGGCCGAACATCTTTCCCGGAGTCCTACATATTCCTCGGTCCCCCCGGGCCGTGGGAACCCGATAAAAGATGGTTTTCCCCGACAGAGGAAAAAAGCCAAACATCTAGCGGTGAAGGCCTGTAAGGACTGCTACTTAAAGTATCTTCAATTTGATACAGCTTGTCCAAGACACGAAGTTTCTGATAGTATCAGTCAGTCTAAAAGTTCGTACGCGTTTCTGGGAAATTATTAAATACTATTAGTGTATATAAAACACAATGTAACAACATTTTAATCAAAGATATATTTTTCTGCATTATCTACAAATTCTCGCCATCTTGCAGGTAGCTTCTTAATTCCATTGCTGTAGAAAGACTGGTTTTGATGCAAAAAAAATCCTGAAAATTAATTTCGTACATCCTGGTAAAAATTAAACTTTTCCTTAGTAAAAAATTTTGTTGGGCATAAAATAAGTGAAAACTACTTGAGGCAATACTCGGGGAGTAAGCAGGATGCGGAAAAAGCTCCCAATTATCTTCACCAATTTTTGCAGCGTTTTTCAAATCGATGTTTGTTAGTTGCTGGCAATTGGCTTCGGACAGCTCATGCGGTGCTCACTTTCCAAGCCTGAATACTTCCCAATCTCTTTTAAATAACGAAAGACCATCCTTCCTGTGATCTGATTCATTGTTAATTGTGGCACTGACTTCACAAAATATTTAAGAACGTCTTTATCACAATGCGCAAGAACTTTTGAACTGACATATACTCGTAAAATCTCTACGAGAGCGTAAATGACGCTAATGACGAGGATAATGTGATATAAATTCTCCGTATAACGTATCGACAACCTTTCGCTATTTCCATCTTCATATTGATGTTAATTTTTGTATTATGTGTGTTGTAATTATGTGATTTAATGTCATGTAATTAATGTAATGTACGAGTATATCTATGGTTGTTACAATATTTGACCTGGTTAAAAAAATTGATGATGACCCTGGATGGAAAGTGCTCTGTGGAAAGTATTGTCTTACGTTGTAAAAAAGTATGGTCACCCGAAAGCATTATGGAACATTTATTTCTCTATATCTAAATGAAGATATATGAGGAGGTCAGTTTTTATAGGACATAAATTTGTACCGGGATCCTGTTACTGCCCGATGAAAGAATTGGCACACGTTGATGGGCCACTGCGGAGATTAGAATTAGTCAGAATGAATAAAGGTTTTTCATTATTCAATGACGTTCGTATAAATCATTAAAAAAAAACAAAATAGCCTGTTTGTTTTGGCAATTTATCATTTACTATTATATTTAAAAAATATTAAATTGTTATAACACTTCTTATTATTTATTTTGTAATTATAAAATTTAGTCACTTCTTTACCGTTTGACACAACACTATTGTAATAACCATCATTACTTTTTAAGTCTGTGGTCACACACTCTATAAGATATCTAAATTAAATCACGTGAACTAATTTCAGTTTGCTTTTATTTCAATATATACAACAATTTGTTTCAATTTTGTTTGTTTCATATATACAACTCACGACGATTTCCTTCAACTTCGTTGCATAGCAATTTTGTTATAATATAAGCATTAGACGAGAAAAATTGTCCAACTGGTGCATGCCGTCGTGGGATTTAAATACAGACTTCAAGTTGATGTCAAAATGAGATACCACTTGGCTACCAACTACATCTTACACTTCTATTGTAGTAATGTAGTGACATGGGTTCCTATGGGACAGCATCGTATTCGCGGCGCCTCTGGCTTCGCAAACATTCATAGGTGACGATAACTACTTACTGATAAGTGGGCCGTCAGTCTGTCTGCTGTTCTTCATCAATAAAAAATGACCTTATCAAAATATCACAGTAGGCTTATTCATCTATTAATCGTCTTAGCGTTACATCATGGTTGCAACCCAAACTTTCGCTTCGGCGCCCGGGATATTTTTGACTGACTTCATACGTGGCCTTATACGATCATGTACGTGAATTTGATTCCTGCGGAGGATATTACAATTGTATAAATTCAAATCCAAATTCAGCCCATTCCATCTGTTTTTTGTGCCTCGGTCATTAAAGTAAAATATCTAGTAATCTAGTTCACTGACATTGTACCGTAATAAGTTTCACGCCATATTTTAAATAGTTTAACTTCCCAATACATACATAAATTACGGGCTAAGAGGCTTTTGTGTGGTACGGATATGGGAAAGAAAAGTTTTAAAGTCAACTGAGAATAGCTATTATATTAATTGTAACTGTCCAAGTTTGCGGCTTTCATTTAGAAGCCGGATTTTTTTTTTTTTTTTTTTTTACGGGGTGGGGAAATCCTCATGGACTACCTCCGCCTGGGGAAAGGCGGAGGGGCATGCCGGAATCCTACCGGCTAAAACCACCACCCCGGTGTCTCCTCACACGTGCGCGCGGGGCCGCGGGAATCCAGATTCTTCCGCAGCCCCACACTAGTGCTGGCCCGGTCTGTCCGGGCCTCGTCTCCTGCACGGGGTAGTGAGGTGTTTAACTACCCCGTGCATCGCCTCAGAGGCGCGCGCCGACACCCGCACGCGCCTCCGCCTCGGGTCCATCGAATAGGGGGCGGGGACTTCCCCAAGTCCCTCGCCCCTGGACCCATTCATGGGGGCCGGAAAAGGGCGTTATCCACCCTTCCCCTGCGCCCGGTGCGCCTTCTGCGGCCGGGGAAGGGAGTCGAGATCTCCCTCTCCCGTTCCGCAGTTTCCTTCTGCGACATCACGTCCTCGCAGAAGGACACCACTGCGTCCCACGACTCTGCGCTACCGACCATCCTCCGCACTACGGCCGGCAGCGACAGATCTCCTCCTACTTCATTTGTGAGGACACGGCGCTGCTCCTCCCAAGCTACACACTCGGCGAGTGTGTGTTGCGCCGTGTCCTCCCCGCCGTGGACGCAGTGATGGCACCGAGCGTCCGGCTCCCTGTCTATGCGGCACAGGTACTTGCCGAAGCAGCCATGCCCCGACAGCACCTGCGTCACCCTAAACGACAGGGAGCCGTGCCTTCTCCCGAGCCAGTCGTCGAGTACTGGCCGGATCGCCTCGACGGTAGCGAGGCCGGCGGTAGGGCGCAGAAGCCTTTGCCGCCATTCCGCCACCAAGACCTGACGGAGCTCCTCTCGGCGCAGCGCGATCTGGCGCTGCGCCGGCCTCGAGCCCCGTGCCCGCTCTTCCTCGCGCCATCGATATAATGACGCGAGTACTTTCGCCTCTAGGTCCCAGGGCGGGGATCCGGCCAGGACGCAAGCCGCCTCGTAGGAAATCGTGCGATACCCGCGGACGACTCTGACGGCCATCACCCTCTGCGGCTTGCGCAGAATGGCGAGAGTGCTGGCCGTCATGTCCAACGCCCAAACAGGGGCCCCGTACAGGGCCATGGACCGCACGATTCCCACGTACAACCGCCTACAGGCAGCGCTCGGGCCCCCCAAGTTGGGAAGCAACGTCGAAAGCGCGCCCGCTGCACCCATCAGCTTGGGCGCCAGCCGCCGGAAGTGGGGCCCAAATTCCCATCGGCTGTCGAGCACCAATCCCAGATACTTCATGGTGGACTCGACAGCTATCCGGGCCCCACTGACCACAATGTGTGATCCCGGCGCCGGCGCACGTCGGGGGCCATGAAACACCATGGCCTCCGACTTGTTAAGGGCCACCTTCAGGCCCAGGCGCCGGATGCGGTTCACCACCTGTGACACCGCAGCCGTGGCTATCAACGTCGCCTCCCTGTGCGAGCTCCCCCGGGCAGTGACAAGCGTGTCGTCCGCGTAACACGTCAAGTCGGCGCCCGACGGGAGCTCGCCTCTCAGCACCCAGTCGTAGCCGATGTTCCACAGGAGCGGTCCCAAAACCGATCCCTGCGGAACACCGCACGACATGAGGTGCCGACCGGCACCGTCACGTCCCCGATAGGTGACGCATAGCCGGATTGAAGCAACTCCTGACACTGAGGGAATTACAGTACTTCGCGTCTGTCAGTATTCATAGCTACAATAGAACACTCATGTATTTTTTTCCTAATGTTTTGTTGTAGTGGAGGCCGCATCTCAACAAAAACGTAGGGTGCCCCCCATCACTATAGACAAATGACCTGAGATATATTTCCGGTCGAGCCTAAATGGAAAAATAGTACCAAGATTTGGGGAGACATACGTAGTGGATAACAATTGGCTGACGACGAATCTTCTAATAATATATAATAATAATTAAGACGATTAATTAAAACGAGCCATTCATTATGAATAGACTATATACAAAAAATACGAGATTATCAAGACTGTGGGCATGTATGTATGCATGTAAAAACTTCAGTACACAGTACCGTCGGACACGGATGTAAGGATCTAAAATGGATGAAATGTTCATAAGAATACTATAACACAGTTCTCGCCTACCAAATAGAATAAAACCAACTGGTATACGAGTAGAACTATGCCATAGTAACTAAGTGACAAAAGAAAAAGCAATTGAACATCAGTATATTTCAATTAATTTGTTTTAAATATGGTTGTTTAAAGTTATTAAATTTTTTTAATTCAATATTTTTTTATTTAATACAATTTCATTGCTACTCCTTCCATATTTAGCTCCTATAATTTTAAATATAAATACAAACTTATTTTATTGATAACATTTACATAAAATAACAAAATTATTATTCGCTTACCAATAATGGCGTATTTATATTTTTGTTTTAATCTAAAATATTTACATATATATAATACACTCGAAATTGGAATTATTGATTACTAACTATATTTTACCTTTATAGCTGTACGTTTTTCACAAACATTCAATTGACGGACTCATGCCCAACCAAAAAAATTATTTACAGATCATAAAGATACAATTTTTGTATGTATAGAACCCACGAAGTCATTTTGTCATGGTCCCTTACGAACCCGGCTTGCCGGGAAGTGAAATTTTATACATGTTGTATTAATTAATATTATCTAAAAACATACATCCAGTAAAAATGCTGTCTTCTTCTTAAATATGAAAATAGATTATTCCATTCTGAGTGTATCTATAGAAAAATTTGACTAGCCGTTTTCATATAATACAGTGGTGTATATTTTAAAAAAACTATGTATTATCACTAAAGAAATTTATAATAAAAACAAATCATAATTCTAAAGCGTTCAAGCCTTCAAGTGTTTTTAACTTTATTTTTTGTAATGTATTTTTTTATTGCGGAACCAGGTTTCCGCTTGGTTATTGATATTGGTAAAGTTTTCTCAAGGAAAAACCATTTTTTAATAAAAAAATATTATCATAAGCATAAGGGAATGTATTTTTTATTTAATTAACCTGAATCAGGTTAATTTATTTTTACAAATCATTTTAGCCGCCATCTAATTAAAATGATTACTTTATTAATATAACTGGTGGGAGTAATTAATTCATTTTGTGCTATTCTAAAATCAAAATGATTCTTTTCCTCTTTAAAGCCAGGATTGTACTACAATTCTATAATTATTTGGATAAATGTTGGTAAAATCTAAATAAAACGACGAATTATAACGCCAGAGCAATAATTTACATTCTACATGAATTTTGCAAACAAATCATTTTTAAATGTCTTCCAAAATAAATTACAACGTCCCTTAATAAAACATATTATATATTTTAAACTCACATATCAACTATAACATATTATAATACTTACCAAACGAAATCTGTCAAAATATCTGTACACAACACAAAACTTTTTTAAACACTACTAAAACACAACTCGAACTTTCGCGCGGAAACTTTATACCCGAACGTTATATATACACACGTTAATACAGCGCCGGTCGCGCGACTACTGGCCGCTGCCTCGGGCCTCGCTTTTCTTCATTTTCATCACGCTGAGGGCGGGAATGCCGTTTCTATACGTTTGTATAGTCTGTGACGTAATTCATCTAATACGCGTGGAAATAAGTGAAAAATATTTTTATAAAAATAAAAACCCAGATTCTTGGAATACACTCTAAAAAGTTAAGAGATAATAAGATTTTATCTCCATACAGGGGTGGAGTGAGAATTCTAACCCCTGCGACCAGGGTCTGCCTATCGTAAAAGACGGCAAAACCACCCTAGCTACGTTGTAAGGCCCCAAGCCCATCTGGATACACCCTCGGTCTATTAGTATGCCGCCATAATAACCTCGTGATGTGTACCGACATTAGTGATCCAGGTTCCTATACCAGGTTACTCTTCACCTCTATCAAATTATTTCAGACAAAACCATTTCGGTGCTCGGGATCTGCCTTGCTCCGTTTTTCTTTTTTAATAGTAAGACCATGTGTGCCATGTTATTACGATATTAGGCAAGCACTTTATGAGTTTACGTCTCTGTAGAAGGGGCTGGCTAGATATTTGTTTACCGTATAGTTAGAATTTGTATAGTACTACTGTCACTTTTAATTCCTGGTCTACCTATCAAATAGTTAAAATGGTCGTCTTTGTAAATTAACTAAATATAGCCGGGTGTTCCAAACTATATATATTGAAAGTCGATACCCAAAATCGAATGCATCCTTTCCTCGTTGAATTTTAGGCAGTTTTGCAATATAAAAGCGAAGAACCGAAGACAAGTCGTAAAATTTTATATGGAGCTCACATGGCTCACATTTATGGGCTGGAGCACCTGCCTGTCAGCTCAATCCCCTAGACTCCATCCAACGGTCACAGACGGTCTAGATACGCTTGGACTTCGGAGAGACTTTGCGTCTCTTTGCGTATTCTACCGTCGGTACAACGGTGAGTGTTCTGAGGAGCTATTTAGAATGGTGCCGTCGTCGTCTTTTTACCACCGTACTGCCATCGGCTGGGTATTCATCCTCATTTCTTGGAGCCACTTCTTTCTTGTACGAAACGGTTCTCAGGAATGTTCATGTTGCGTACTCTCAGGATCTGGAATGAGCTTGCGGCTGAGGTTTTCTCAGTATGGTACGATATGGGGTTCTTCAAAAAGGGCGTTATAAAATTTCTTCGAGGCCGGCAGCATGTTTGTATTGCCTCTGGTGTTGCAAACGTCTATAGGTGACGGTGACCAACTGCCAGGGTGGGCCATTTACCTATCTGCTGAATTCTAGCTATAAAAAAAATTTATAATTAATATTAACCTTAGGTTTTTATCATCAGAAACTTATTCCATATCATTTTTTTTAATTTATTTGAATACTCAATATAAGGGTCTATATCTGAGAAAGAAGGTAGAAACTGAAAATTAACACGGGTTGAAATAATGCATAATATAA
Organism: Malacosoma neustria; assembly: GCA_963693495.1. NCBI lineage: Eukaryota > Metazoa > Arthropoda > Insecta > Lepidoptera > Lasiocampidae > Malacosoma > Malacosoma neustria. Next base: position 10,868,870 of record OY856393.1, on the reverse strand, counting down.
AGTTCCTAGTTTTTAGACCTACCTACTACCTAGTGAATTACTTATATCTTACTTCCATATATAATATTTAGTTTCATAATAACAAACATTAATTATATTATTTTTTTATTTCAACACAACACAACACTCATCATAGATAAATCAAATCGATAATGCGGACCCTACGAATAACATTTAGAATTAAGTACTGCCTCTGTAAATTCGCTCAAAGAACAGCAAAGAAATCCACTTTAAAGCATATATTGTTAAGTGTGCGTAGGGCCCGTGTCAGGGGCGCTTTTTTTAGAAGATTCGTCCTACCACGAGGCACTACAAACATTGGTGGTTTCCTCCGCAACCTAAATAATTGTCAGGTATGTTCAAGCATATCTGGTTTAACAGTCCAAGATTGTGGATTGAAGGGTCATTATCTGAAACATATATTTGACAAGAATTGCGTCTCTCGGGTTTATTGTTATTTATTAAAATAAAATTCTTTAATTACGTTAATAATTTTTTTTCTATACCAGTCCACCAGTTTCTGAAATAAGATAAAACAAGAAATATATAAAAATATTTTAGCTACAATTGATTTCAGATTTGATTAATTACGTACATAAAAACTCATAACATTCAAAACAGTTTGATCTAGTTAAGAAAGTTTCGATCAACGTTTGTAAACAACCTTATTCCGTCGATATAAATCACATCTTAAGCAATATTAAATACTAGCCGATCACGCCCGCTCCGCTGGACGATTAATAAGCAAAATTTAATCGATAAAAATGAGAAAGAGTAATCTCTTCGTAAAAAATATTTTTATATATATTATATTTATGTAATATCTTCGTAAAAAAAATCAATAAAAATTATCCTATGTTACTTCTAATACCTCCAAGAATATGTACACAAAGTTTCATGATGATTGCTTAAGTAGTTTTCGCGTGAAAGCGTAACAAACAAACTTACTTTCACATTTATTATATTAAAAAATAGTATAGTATAATATGATTGACGCCGATCTAATATTTGACTTAAATTTTTTTCTTATATACTCTTTTGTTGTAAACAATAAAAGTTTAGCTTACGAATACTTCCGTAGTGAACCACTTCGCGTTCTAATATTTCGTTCGTAATAAGCAGTTATCGTCGACTATGGATGTTTGCGACGCTAGGGGCACCGCGAACAAACTGCTGTCCGTATACGAGTAATGGAATATGAGTCACTAATGCCGGAACACAAGACTACTAACTCCTGCGGCCTGTCGTAAAAGGCGACAAAACAACCCATCCACGGATACTTACCCGTAGCTACGTGGTAGAGTTCCAAATGGACGTCAACCACCCTCGGTCCTAAGTATGCCGCCATAATAACCGTGTACTGTGTTCCGGCATTAGCTGACTTAGGTTCCTATACCTTTGTGGGACAGTAGCGTGTAATGGCGGAGTATTTATATGATAGATCAAGGCAGGCTTGGGGCCCTACCACGACGCTATGGTTGCATTGTCACCTTTTACGACAGGCTGACCCCGGCTACAGGGGTTAGTATTCTTCCTCCGCCCCTGCACGGAGAAATTTTTCAAAATATATGAAATATCTGTCTTCAGGACACGGCCATACAGGAAAATTAACTAGGCTTAAATTCAAAATATTCTAAACATATGTACGATATAGAACAGATTGCCATGAATGTTATGATTGCTTCAATCAGCTCGATAGTAAATAAACTTCTAACATTTCCCAGTAAATGTTGCATTAATCAAATGCTGACACGACGTGATATAAATTTTGAGATTTAAACAGATATGCCCGCGGCTTCACATGGGACAGCTATTTGTAAAATCTTAAAATTAGTACTGCCGTTTCGGAACCAAAATCGACAAAGAATTTTTTCATTCATCCAAATGAGTGAACAAAAGTATATCTAAATATATACTTATTTTTATTGCTGTAGAACAGCAGTTCAACAGCCCAAAATACGACATACTTTATTGTCAGAACTGTGTACCTACATACAAAGATGGTTTCCATTAAATTGTTTCAACAGTTTCACCCCTTAGAGTGTACAATATTATTTTATTAAATAACATTACCTGTCATTAATTATTAAAATATCAAGTTATACATGAATTTAAATATCAAAACATGTCAAACAGAATAAAAATTTACATTACATACTTGTACAATATACATTTTAAATCTAAATAATAATAAATATTATAATAAGGATAACGTCTTATTTAGAACTAGCTATGCCCGCGACTCCGTCCGCGTGGAATAGTGACTGTAGGCAGCATTTTTTGGATATATGAGGTCAACTTAAATTGGATTACAAAATTTATAACAAAAACTATTTTTTTTTCTAAAATAAAAATAGCCTAAGTTACTCCTTGGTACATCAGCTATCTGCCAGTGAAAGTCCCGTCAAAATCGGTGCAGCCATTTCAGAGATTAGCCGGAACAAACAGACAGACAGACTGACAGACAGACTGACAGACAGACAGACAGACAAAAATTTTAAAAAATGTTGTTTTGGCATATGTACCGTGTATACATCCGAATACACTTAGTAAAAAGCGGTTATTTTAATATTACAAACAGACCCTCCAATTTTATTTATTTGTATAGATTATTATAATGCCACAATTAATTATTAAATTTGTCACCTAAATAATCAATTATTTTGTAATATGATTTCTCAATTAATAACTTCATAAGACGATATTTAAAAATATTATCTGATTGTAGGTCTAGAAGTTCACCATTTAAAAGTAAGCAGATACGGTTAGGAGCACCGTCCACGTCAGGGAACTAGAACCTGGTCACATATGCCGGGACATAATACAGCATAAGTAGATGGTCTGGATGACGGCCTTGGAGCCCCATCTGGCTAGGGTTGTTCTGTCGCCTTTTACGACAGGCTGCTCCCGCCGCAGGGATCAGTATTCTTGCTCTGCTCCTGCACAGAGGCAAATAGGTTACAATATAATTGTCGTATATATTATGATAAACAAAACATTTTTTTATTTGTGTACATTTATTATTCCATCACGGCGGGTAATGAATAAAACTGACTTTTTCGTGAATATGTAAGATTTAAAAGGAATTAAAAATGTAATGTACCACGATATTCAATTGTCTCGAAGTTTCTAATATTTAAAATATTGTATATAATTGAAACTGTCAAAAGTAATCATTTTCCAACTTTTCCACCACCTTACGGTATGTCCAATATTTCTATTATACAGACATTTAATTAAGTTATGACATCCGCTCTCCTTCTCAGTTCTGTCGTAAAATTCTAAAACTTTTGATTTGACGACTTTGTCGGACACTATCAAATATTTTCTGCGTCCCCGCGTTTTCGGGTCGGCCGCTTTGAATTGGTTCGGTCTAGATGTGGGGAGAGGGAAAAATTAGACGTATTACTCTCATTGTTTTTGTTGTACCAATGTATTCTGACTAAACCACACGGCTCCAGTCGGTCCAGACCACAGATATGAACAAAATTAGCCCATTTGCTGCAGAGTTGTAGAAGACTACATGATTAGTCAACAAGTCTACAAGTCGGAACGCTTGTTTATTTGATTGGAAGTCTATGTTTTTTTTAATGTTTTATGCATCTAAATCACTGTAAGTTTTCGACGCAGACTGTAAGATCGATGGACTCTGTTCAATATAAATCCTTTTCTTCAACTAATCTTAACCAAGATAATATGTATAATATGATTATAAGAAAGTAAACTATATAAGCATTATATCTGTTGTCTGCCCAAAACACAATCGCCCTAAAGCTTACTTTGGAACTAGAAGGCGTTATGTGAATTGTATATAAGCTCAGAATGGTCAGAGTCAGTGTCGTCCATTGTCACAGTAATTTTAAACGAAAAAGGAATTAAAATAACGAAATAATTATAAATTGCACTTAAATTGTCTGTTCATAATTAATTTCACACAAACTACCTGATTTCGACGATTCGTCGTAAACGTGGTGCGCCGGCCATTCTTACTTCAAAAAGTGAAGTCGCTTCCAACAACGACGTTCCGTCAGAGTGACAATTTTTCACTCTGATCTGACGCATGACGTTGACAAAGAATTTCCTTCAAGATGGCGCCGTCATATACTACTTATCTGTTATCGAATCTATAGATAACGTAATCGTAAAAAAAAAACTTAAAATACATCTATCTCAGCTTTTTTCTTGTGCCTTCTTAGCGAAGAAAAGAAATCTGAGAAGCTTCGACCAGGAAATAGGGATGAACGCCCATACCATCGTGGAATTCGAACCCCGAATATCTAAGTTAGTTTCCCAGTGTGAGCGTAGCTGCCACATATCACGTATTGAATATATATTTACTTTATTATATTGTTCTCTCAAATATACCCTATATTATTAAATCATGAACACAGGGCCGTGCTCAAAAACAATAGGTGATAAAACAATTTATGACACAAATCTAGGCCTAACTAATAAAAATTTGCTTAATACATTGTGTTTATCTCGATAAAGTTAAACGTATACAAACTATCTTTGTAAAAATATTTAAAACATACACGTTTTATTAATAATATAATATTAAAATGAGATCAATGACGGCCGCGACGTAAGTGTAAAAACATTTTATGGGTTTGTACTAATTTTAAATGAAATATATTATCTCTTAGAAATATGTAATACAGCGTATTTGGCGGGACGCCTTTAGCTCGTCAGGATGCCTGCGGGGATCAATGCTATTTTTATGTATTGTATAATATATAATAATTAAAAAAAAGAAAAGTGTACAAGTATAAAAATGAAAAAAGTTATCTTATACCCATAACACAGGCTCTCCAGTGATTTTTCACAGTATATTTGTTTATTTTTAATATACTTATATCGAATAAGATCGCGGTTATATCGACACAGAGAAATTTCTAAAAGATTACCCTGCGAAAGAGATACAAGGCTTATTCGGTGTACAGTTGCAGCCGTCTCTGACCATCACGTTTCGACCAGCACAGTAACTCGACCGCCGTAAGAATGGTAGGGCCAATATACCTTTACCGGCTTCCCCGTGGTGACTCGAAATTCGGTTTGTAAAAAGTTAAAAAAGTTTGGAATCTTTAGAATGTTTATGATGCGCGCTACGGATTTGAAATGAGCTTCCAGTACAGGTTCCGATCGCAGTGCGAGATTTATATGAATAGACGACATAAATGTCCTAGGTTGTGAACTGATGTTGCCAATGCTCATAGATGCAGGTGACTACAAGTTGGCCATTTGCCTACCAACTGAACCTGTAAAAATATTGTCGTGCCCTTTTGCTCTATGTCGACACTAGCGCTTGGTGTATCACAAGTGGCGCGTCTTAATGAGCTCCGCCTAATTTTCGGGTGTTGGATAAAAGGTCAGTTCTGAATAACAATGAAAGGATACCGAGCGGTTATTTGTTATAAATCTTTTTATTCTTAGGAGTGCAAGGGCCTCCACCATGACCTACAAAATCCAAGTCACGCTGCTAACGGTGAAATTTAGTAAAGAAAAGACCCATATGAGCAGTACCTGTGGTTGTTCATGTATGCTGATGAAATCGCGCTGGCAGACGGACAAGCACTGGACGGCACCGAGAATACGTTGTCCCACAAGGGAACAGGAACCTGGTTAACTAATGCCGGAACACAAGGTTATTATGGCGATATACTTACAGACCAAGGTTGGTTGCCATCCCGACAGGCTTGAAAACCACTCACAGGGTTTGATATTTTACTCCGCCCCTGCACTAGAAAGGAGAAAAACATATTGGTCTTAAATCCCAGTTGTAAATTAAACTTTCACTTTAACAGACACCGGTCTGGAGTCTGTTTCCCTTTCCGTCTTCGGCAACCTAGGTCCGCTTAACGGATATATACGGATAGGAACGCTTATTTCCCTCTCGGGGTCCCGCGGAAGCAGTATGTATACATTTGTTCTCCTTAAGCCGGCTACCGCAGAACGTCCCTAAATTTCCACATGTCCGAATAATTATATTCCATATAATTATACGAGTATTTATTCCTAAACAACAGTTTTTTATGTTTGCCACTACACTACTGTTTTGTACATCATAATACATCTGGGACACCCCATTACAATGATTAAATAAACTCGCACTTAAAATAATGAATATTAATGGTAAATATTTAAAAAATATAATGATCGTTATCATTGGAAGAAGTTTTCAATGTCTCGAATGAATAAGTGAATAGTTCTAACTTTATTAATTAAAACTTATATAAGCTTATACTTTTGAAATGTTTTATACTGACTAATCTCTGACATAGAACGAATCTTGCAAAGCCATTATAAAAAAGATATCAAGAATTTCAACTTGATTTGAAATTCGAATTACGATTAAGTTACTGCTGACATTTGTTACAGTGATGAATAAAAAGCTTTTTGGCAGTCACCGACAATTTATTTTAGCTCTATTAATATTGCGAACAAACCTTAAAAATAGGTAGTCCCAGGAGTAATTCCATGAACTAGATGAAATTGTAGTTTCGCTAACTTTACTCATCTAGTTCCAAATCGACACTTGATTAATATCTTTGCCCCTTGGGTACAGTTGAAGCCTCATTCGTATGTACAAAATTCCGTTAATTTAATATTTAATCAGTTTCAAGGTATTCTTCTACTGTGTGAACCATGTCAATGCTCTGGACTAACATTTCCATAGATTTACTTCTTTGAAACATAACTCACATGACGACCTCCGTAGTGTAACAGCTGACGCACTTCAGTACGCTTGCGGAGGTCACAGGTTTGATTCTCGTCTCACGTCTGGGTGTTTATTGTACAATATGTATTTATTTAAAAAAAAAACATATACTCGTATGTAGTATATCAGTTATCTAGTACCCATAACATAAGTGCTAAGCTACTTACTTTGGGCCTAGTTGGCGCTGTGTGAATTTTTCTAGTATACTTATTATTATTAATTATTAACTCCAATGTTTTTTCTATTGTATAAACTTCAACGCGACTTTTTCCGCCAGTGCCCCTTACTGATTATATATGTTGTTGACCAATGAGATATTATTTTTTTATTGCTGTAAGACAGCAGACGGGCTGAAAGCCTATTTGGAATTTAACACTTAGCGTCACCTATGGGTATTTGCAACGCCAGTGGCATCGTGAACGAGCTGCTGTCCCATAAAGATACAGGAACTTGGGTATTTGATGCCGGAACACAACAAAAAATTATTATGGTGACATACTTAAGACCATCCAGACGGCCTTGAGGCCCTACCACGTAGCTAGGGTGGATTATTTTGTCGCCTTTTATGACAGGCTGACCAAGGTCGCACAGGTAAATAAAATAAAATCTATACAAATAAAATTGGAGGGTCTGTTTGTAATATTAAAATCACCGCTTTTTACTAAATGTATTCGGACGTATACACGGTACATATACCAAAACAACATGTTTTACAATTTTTTCTGTCTGTCTGTTTGTTCCGGCTAATCTCTGAAATGGCTGCACCGATTTTAACGGGACTTTCACTGGCAGATAGCTGACTGACAAGGAGTAACTTAGCTATTTTTATTTTAGAAAAAAAAATAGTTCTTGTTAAAAATGATAAGTTTAGGAAATTTTACTCCAATTTAAGTTGACCTCAGATTTATATCATCAATCATATGAAATAGGGTTCAGCTTAGGCTGGACATGGAGGTTTTATTTCTAATTTATGTTGACCTCACATATCCAAAAAATGCAGCCCAAAGTTACTATTCCACGCGGATGGAGTCGCGGGCACAGCTAGTGTGGAATATATGTGGTTTATTTACATTTTACAGGCATGACAAAATTCTATGTAAAAGTCTGGCAATCTTGTCAGAGGAGTTGTACGGTACGTTTACAGAGACAGCATCGGTTCTCCGACATAATATCAATCGCACTTTTACTCGCTTACTCGCTCATTCCAAGGTAACTTGGATTTCCTTAAAAGCCACCTCATTTATACTCTGTTTTTATGATTTATACACAAGAAAAGCAAATTTCTACGTGCGGTGGAGTAAAAAACTAACCCCTGCGACCTTGGTCAGCCTGTCGTAAAAAGCGACAAAACTACTCTAGCTAGGTGGTAGGACCCCAAGCCCGTCTGGGTGGAAATCCCTATTTCTATTATCCCTATTTCTAAAACCGTATGTTAAGTTCCGGAATTAGTGACCCAGGTACCAGTATAAATATTTAATACAGTGGACCCCCGGTAATCCGACATTGTTTTGCAGGGCAGTGTCGGACTATCGAATATGTCGGATTATAGAGTATTGCCTAAGTCTCCTAAAGTCCGGAATTTTTTGAAAAAGAATACCTATTAATCCGAAAAATTACAGATCAAAATTATAAGATTCTATCTGAACTACAAATCATACTAAATAAGTTTCTCGAATTTTGTAAATTAAGCGACACAATAGTCTGTGTTTCGGAAGCAACTTTCAGTTTTACTCTATGACTTCCGAAGTAACATTGATTCGTTGCTAGAAATGGCGACTATATCTGGCCATATTTTTTTCAAGACGTTGTTTAACAAGTTATGCATGTTGGATTACAAGGGGCGCCGGATTAAACAGGGGCCGGATTACCGGGGGTCCACTGTATCTAGGTATACAAACAGCAGCGTGTAGTGCTTCTAACGTCGCTAACATTGGGCGACGGTAATTACTTATTATTAAGAGAATCATCAGCCTTTCAGCTTCTACTCAGTAATAAAAAAATTACAATAAAGAGCGCATAAAGAAACGAAGAAACTTTGTCATATACTCAATGCAGAGTCCAAATGATCCTAGAATATTGGAATGAAGGATCGGTATACTGAGATGAAACGCTGAATGGTGGCATGAAGCCATATCAAAAGGTTAACGCTTGGATAATCCCCGGCGTAAGAACGCGTGCCTGTACCACTTTCGGCCCTCTTATATATCCCGGTTTACGATTTGTTTACGTGCCCAAGGGACTATAACACGTTCCATGTCGCCGTCACGTTTCGGTACGTGCCAGTGGCTGTGTGCGGATTGTTTGGAGAATTAGTGTAAAATTAAATATGGGAACGTTCACTTAATTTTGTAACAGTCATATAACCGCCTTAGGTTTTTAAGACATAAGTATCAATTTGGATTTTAATCTATGAAGATTAGGATCACCCCAATTCGTTCATATTGAGTTAAAGATGTACCTAGATGAAAGGAATCAAAGAAAAGGAATAGCATATATTTATATTTATTCATCTTGTGATTATTCTTGTTATAGTGAAACTATTACTATTTTACACATCTAAATAAGTATGTGTACAATATTCATTTATTATATCAATCATATATTGCAATATATGTATATGTGTGTGTGTATGTATGTATATATGTATCTACGTATGTATGCATATATAATTATAATATATTTATATTTCTGTAGTATAATTATGTTTATTATTTTATAGCACATCCCGTTTTATAATTTTGTAAATCCTGTCCATCCAAAGGTTGTCTGGCAGAAATCAAGCAGAATAAAGAAATATTATTATTATTAGCTTTCAGGATTGGAGTGTCAGATCAGAGTGTCTATAATATGTATTTTCTTGAACCTAAAAAAGCATATCTTGACCAAAGAGTCAAGAAGAATAATTCTCGCGGAAGATGATTCACGCAAGAAGATAATATTCATAGCAGTTTTTGAGTACCGCTAGCCAATTTCCTTTCTATCGTTTCCAGGTCTTTCTTATCTCGTGTTGAATATATGGTCATCTGCTTTTTTGTCACCTCTGTTCTTGGCTCACGCTATCGATTATTGACGCGTATTTTGATAAATTTGCATCCATCTTGGGCGCCATCTTGTATTGTCAACCGCCACAAATATTACATTTTCTCACAGTTTCCACGAACATTGTAAAATTATTCAATAGCTCCTTTTAAAATAAATAACTTATTATTTTATAGTATGACGTTCAACATGACCTAAATTTCATCGGTTCACAGAAACATACGTACTCTTTCCAACTAAAATCTTGTGTAATATAAAATTATTTATGAATTAAGCCTTTAAGGATAATAAGTATCCTTATTGTTTGTAAACAAAAGCATAACTTTTCATTGAATTATTAATACTAAGTACAAATATTACGTGGTATCAGGCCAGATACGATAATCGAATCCCTGTGAAATCGACTTCTAAAGCGTCGGTTTCTATACGTCTATTGTATTTGCTTCAAATATAGGTGTTCGATCCTTGCATAAAGGGTTTCTGAAATCCCGCCTCCTGATTGTTGTTACCTACCCTCACTCTTGGTGAGGTGAATGGTAAAAGCGAGGGTGGGACGAAAATAATATAATTAGTAACGCGCAAGCTTCTAAACGGGCGGGATGGTTGACGTTCGACCTCCCTGATCACGTAGTATCGCGCAAGCTCCTAAACGTGCGGGACGGCCGACGTTCGACCTCCCTGAAAAAAGAGACATGGTAACGCGCAAGCTTCTATACGCGCGAAACGGTCGACGTTCGACCTCCCTGATAGTTACTCGAAACTCTCATTGGCCGTGCCATAAAATTGTGTGGTCAGTGCGTGACATTTAGTTGGTGCCGTGGAACAGTTCCTCCGCGACCTGAACGGAACCGGAAAGGGATGGAATCAAGGTCAGTGCGAATTTCTTTGCCCACTGCAAGGTATCGCGTCTCTCTAACCACCGCTCCTTTTCCCTCCTCTCTCATACAGTCCGCTGCTCTCGAGCTATCCTTCTCATTTCTGTATTGTGCAATTTCAGTCCGTGACCGGCATCGTACAATAGGCATGACCTGAATTTACTCCCAAGCTTTAGAGTTTGTTACAAAATTTGAAACGTATTGCGATTTTATTTATACAAATGCCACGGCTTATTGATGGGATCACCAAGTTATTTTAAGCTCAGCAGTGTTGGCTCAACTGATTGTTATTATAATATTGATTCAAAAAAATCTATTCTTCTTGTGCAGACGTTTTATGCGGAATACTTCTGTAATTTTTACTTAAAAATCCGTGATCTAATATTGAGTATGATAGAGGGAGCCCAATATTGAGTTATTTTACAAGTCCTCGTGGATCTTTACTGTCTTATACGAAAGAGACGTTTGACATAAATGTAACTGAATTTGGACAGCCCTACGAAATGTTTAATTTTACTCTTCTTTTGCCGTCTTTAAACTTGAAGAACTAAACTATTGTCTTTCACGCCCCTTCAGGTTGCCATATCAACATCTTGATCTTAAAGAGCCTAAGCGTAGCTCCACTAGATGTCCCCACTATACTTTCTACTTCTCGTTTGTAGGGTTTATCATTTTCGTATCTATTAGCATACCATCTATGACGTCTTACAAACATTTATTGATGCTATGATTCAAAAAATGTAGTATCTACTACACTCTATTCTACCACATACAAATTAAAGTTACTATCAAGTTATAAATTTATTTCCTAAAACAAAATTTGTCGATTTTCTATATCATAGTAACATTTATTTTACAAATTCAAATGTCCAAATCTCTAGACAATCCCACGTCTTCACAATTTATGTATAATCATACAGAGGTTAGTCTAAATTAAGCTGGCTTATTTGTAAATTGGTATTATTGTTTTCTATTGCATACTGATCGTAGCAAGAGATTGGCATAGCTAAACTCGCGCGTTTTTCATTCTTTCTATAATATGTAAGAATTCTGCGCACGCAATGGAATAAAACCATTGTCTTGGGAAATACTCTCAGTTTATTCTGATACATTTCTATTCGTTTTTATACATTACGTGACACATATGTTATTTTAGTATCCATGTTTATTGAAATCAAATGAATGCTTGTCGAACAGCGACGACAACTGTCATTAAAACTAATTAAAATATAATTATGAACAAAAAACCACAAAAATAGATATGTGGCAAATTTACTGAAGCAACTGACATCTAACCCCGGGACATGAAAAATAAAAGTACTTTACTTTTGCTATTTATAAACTTGCAAAAGTTGTAATCTATTAGACGTCATTTAAGACACCCAAAAGTGGCGGGAAACATTGTCCCTATGTAAACCTCACAGACCACCAATATCCATTTATATACTCGTAAAACTCTTCTATTCTTCTTCTTTATAAACTATTGGCTCCAACGGAAGTGGCATTGATTTGCCAACTTCAAAGTATATAAAAAATGCCCGGTGTAAAGAAATTTATAAAAATATAATATAAATTTCGACACTGTTGTGATTTCTGTTAACCTGAGGACAGTACAAAACACATAAGTTAGACATTTAAATAAACTATTTTGCTGCAATAAACTTACATAAAATATGTGCAAAGCATTTGTTAGTAAGTGTCAACATAAAATTAAAATTGATCGGTCTGGGGAATATGAGGCGTGTAGTTGCAAAACCCGCTAAAATGGTTTTTGAAATAATGACGATGTATAGTTAGGAATCACTCTACACTATTTACATAGCTATCAACTTTTTATTCCACAAATGCCTCTATCTAATATATAAAATTCTCGTGTCACAGTTTTCGTTGCCATACTCCTCCGAAACGGCTTGACCGATTCTGATGAAATTTTTTGTGCTTATCCGGTATCTATGAGAATCGGCCAACATCTATTTTTCATCCCCCTAAATGATAAGGGTGACCCACCCCCAAATTTTTTTTTTAATTTTTTTACATTTTATTTTTTATATGGCAGAACAACGTTCGCCGGGTCAGCTAGTATTCTATATATTCCAATATTCTATTCAACCTTTTACTTTGCGTTTTGAATCAAACCCTATTAAATTAGCATGGGTTTAGTTTGATTTACAAGTTTCCAAAAATATCGTTATAGCGGGTTTTGCAACTACACGCCTCATATATCGTTCACACTCGCCCGTGGTTCTGACACATGAGACATCGTAGGAATGCCATAAATGTATACCATAGACTAAATCATGCACACTACATGGGGTAATCCTGTTATTTTTCTGGCTGGAACCACATAATCTAATGATCCTTACGCTAGTCTACAATAAAAAACGAAGCTTATCTTCTAAAATATTGACTATTTCCTAGTAATAAAAAAGGTGTTCAGTATATATTACAATAATATGCTAAGAAAATACTTTTATAATTTTTTTTTTTCATTTGTGTCGTTAAAATATATTGGAGCTTAATCACAGAGATATGTCACAACAAACAATTACATCATAGAAATGTGGGGCGAATATGTCAAAATTTGACAATAATAATGTTATTAACGCATAGGATTTTGATAATCACCTCATTTGTCAAATTGTTTGACTTGGGATTGTGTAAAAGAGGTTTATGATCGAAAGGAATCCTATACACGCTTTATTAAAAATATAAACAAAAAATTAATTCAATATTCGTATTATGTTAATCAAAACAGAAAATTTATTGATGCTCTTTCATCTTAAACTAATTATCACATTATCAACACACACCTATAATACATGGATTCTTCTGCTAATAATATATTTCATATTGTATTTATTTACTTGTTGTTTGCACAGGAATGAATAATTAGTAATTCTAGCCTAATTCTACGAAATCGTAGTTATTTTTATAAATATATCTTTATGAATCTCCTTTAGGGTTCATCGTTTAATTCTAGTACCAACCGTCAATCGTAGTCAACCGTTTTTCTCCGTGCATTAGTGAATCAAGGATACTGACCCTTGTGGCTGGAGGCGGTCTGTCGTAACACACAACAAAACAACCTAGCTAGGTGGTAGGGCTCCAAGCCCGCCTCAATGTATATAACTCTCTAAATATGATATCATAATAACTTTGTCTTGTGTTTCGGTAGAAGTAACCCAGGTTCCAGTTCTACTACGTGAACAACATCGTGTTCACGTGCTTTTGGCGTCACAAACACCCATAGTCAACGGTAACTGCTAACCATTAAGTGGACCGTCAGCCTGTCTACTGTTCCACAGTATTCAATACAAGCTTTTTGATGCTGTTGAGTATTTTCATTGTGATAGTACTTTACGCTGTTTTTTTTATAGCTAGAGTTCAGCAGACAGGCAGAAGGCCCACCCTGGCAGGTGGTCACCGTCACCTATGGACGTTTGCAGCACCAGAGGCATTACCAACGCGCTGCCGGTCTTGAAGAAATTTTATAACGCCTTTTTTGAAGAAGCCCATATCGTACCGCGCTGAGACAACCTCAGCTGAAAGCTCATTTCAGATCTGGAGAGTACGCAACATGAACGTTCTATAGAACCGTTTCGTACAAGAAAGAAGAGGCTCCAAGAAATGGGGATGAACACCCAGCCGACGGCGGGCACCGCGGTGGTAGAAAGACGACGATGTTTTGCGTAAATCCGTTTCAGAAGAAAAGAGATGATTAAGCTAGTTTGAGTTTCTGTAGAGATCACCGCGACGCGCGACGTGGCATTCTGCGGACATAACCTAAGGTTACAATGTACATCCAGACCATAACAAACTTTTTGCAGATCGTATAATCCTGCGTGAGAATCAATCCCAAACACGAATAAATAACGTTATATAGCCACTGAAACAAGCTTTACGTCGTATTGTTTGTCTGAAATATAAATAAATTAAAGATAAATATGTACTCGTGTATTGGAATCTTTCACACAACGCCATCTAGTCTCAAGGTAAGTAGCATAGCACTTGTGTTATGGGTACTAGACAACTAATATACTACATAAATACATTTATTTTGTAAATAAATGCATAATATACATAAAATCAGATGCGGGATAAGAATTGGCCCTATGACCTATGCAAGAGTACCGACGAGCGTACCTAAGCGTTTGAAAAAAAAAACAATATCGATGACTGTATTTTATTTTCTTGAACAAGTTTATTAATAAAACAACTGAATGGGACCAAAACAAACGTTTCAACATTTTTCCTTATAAAATTCCTCGTCGGCAAGAATGCTGAATCATACGACTACAACGTGAAATTCCAAGTATTGGATGACCTAATTATCAAGATTTGAAGGTAGAGTGGAATTGAAACGGCCTTGACCCTAAGCTACCAAGCTAGGAGTTCAAATTAATTATTTGTCAGAAACATTTTACAAGAGATAGGAGGAGTTTGTGTAACTAGAATAAATTTATCGCCTTAATATTTTAACCACAGATTATCATAGATGGAGTTTTTTTAACTTTAATTATTTTTTCATATTTACTTAGTGCTTGGCCAGACTGCAAACGCGGGCGCGGGGCGGTCGCAGCGCGGCTACTTAAACATATGAAACCTTATTTGAATGTCCGTATTGGGCACGCGAGCGGTTTCATATGTTTTTATATGTTTGTATATTCGGACAGGGGAGAGCCGGGGGATGAAACCCTGACCCTCGGCGCAAACCGAAGAGGCTTGCCTTAACATAAGATGCGGACTGGCCTAGAGCACGAGATCTGTAGCGTTTATCCGTCGGCCTAGGCAATAGGAGAATAGCGGAGTTTTTAGTGAGTAGTCGGATGTCCACCATCTTTCCGGAGTCCCACAAATCCCCCAATCTCCCCGCGTCAAGGGCACAGTTGGAAGTCTACTGACAGTAACTATACGTTTTTTTATGGAACAAGAGTTATGATCTACGCAGTCTTAGTGTTTATGTACTAATATTATGTACTAATCCCGAAAGGGGGCGAAACAAACTGAAGTCTGAAAAAAGAGTGAATGCAGAATGAAATGGCGACAGGTCTCAGAAACAATTGACGACTCACGAATTCCGCTCAGACGGCGCAGATGAGAATGCTGAGATGGATGTGGGGTGTTACGAAAATTAATAAATAAGTATATTAGGGAATTAACGGCAAACAGAGGAGAGTAGAAGGAGATAACGTGTTGTGCCGACCTCACATTATAAAGGCATGAAGAAGATTTTTGGTACATTTTTATAAGTATTCCGTTTTTATCCGTGCAGGGACGGAGAAAGAATACTGACTTCTGCGGCTGGGATATGCCTGTCGTAAAAGGCGACACAACATCCTAGCTACGCGGTAGGACCCCAAGCCCGTCTGGATGGTGACCACTTTTGGTCTTAAGTATGCCGCCATAATAACCTTGTGTGCATTAGTGACCCAAGTTCCTGTACCATTATGGGACAGCAGTGTGTTCGCGATGCCACTGGCGTTGCAAACACCCACAATAGACAACGGTAACTGCTAAATTCTAAGCGGGCCATCAGCCTGTCTGCTGTCTCACAGCATTAAAAAAAGGTACCAGTAGAAACTAATACTTCGGACATAACACTGTTGATTACGAGACTGACCTTTTGCTTGTTTGCATTGATGTTATTCTAATGTATATGTATATATATATATATATATATATATATATATATATATATATATATATATATATATATATATATATATATATATATATATATATATATATATATAGATAGATAGATTATTCTTTATTGTCCACCAAAGATTATATACATGCAAAGTAACTTAATATTAAACTTATAACTAGTGCACAATAGGCGGCCTTATCGCTAAGAAGCGATTTCTTCCAGACAACCTTAAGGTCGGAATACAATCAAAAAAAATATGTATGTATTAATATATAATTTTTTTATGTGCTGTGCAATAATAATAACTAGCGGTGGGCGATTATAAGATATACTAATACAATCATTCGATTATGAAGATGTCTCGAGAAATCTCGATTATAACAGGTTAGTTAGTTACTAATTTAATTAGTAGTCGGGGTTGCGAGTCGATGCAGAGAGAGAGGATGGCCTGTCGCCTGGCGCGGCAGCGTGTGTGTGTGAGCGTGGGGAGGAGCAACACTGCGAATTCTGGCTCGCAAGGATATCATCGCAGAAATATACTACGCTGTATCAGACTTTTTAAAATTAATAGCGTGTGTTACAACAACAAAGTAATATATCAATAATCACGACTCACACTTTAAGAATATTGTTTTCATGAGAGGTAAACTTACTGTTAAATGACTTCACCAAAAAAGCGTCACGTATCACACAACCGGAACAAAACAAAACAGACGATATCAGTCTGTTCTATTCAAAGGCTAAAACAAAAAGCGACTCTCGAGTCTCGACATTTTACAATAGTATTAGTAGTACAAATTAGTAACGTCATTCGATTATGAAAATGTATTAGTTATTATTTCATAATCGACTATCAAAATTAGTACTACAAAGTAATTCGATTATACAAATAATTCATAACCGCCCACCACTAATAATAACAGCCCATTGTCCAGGGAAGAGAAGAGGGAACGAACAGTATACCCGCAACGTGATCTCGATATGCTGGTTTCCTCAGGTTGTTTTCCTTCACCTCCATCGGTATGTGGAAATTATTTTATAATAAGCATATACGGCGAGAAACTCTGTTGAACGGTGCATACGATCATGGGATACGAACTCGTAACCTCTAGATTGGTCTGATACGAATTAGTTACCACTTACGTAAGGAGATATACAGAATTATAATGGCAAGCTTTAAATAACCCAGACACGTCTAGCAATCGGATAGACAGGGCAGGTGGACATGGACTCTTGATGGCTTACCGCCAGACACTAGTCATATTAAATAACACAACTATTCATATTTATGTATTTTCTAGCTGACCCGGTAACCTTTGTTCTGTCATATAAATAAAAAATAGCCTATGTCCTTCTCCAAGGTCCAATCTATCTCCATCGAAACCCATCAAAATTGGTCCAGCGGTTTAGGCGTGAAAACTAAACAGACAGTTACTTTTCACATTTATAATATTAGTATGGATACATTACCATATTCATACCACAAGTTACCGGTCTATAGAAATGTTTGTAATAACTTAAGATTCTTTCCGATTTATTTTTATGTATAACTAGCTGTGCCCGCAACTCCGTCCGCGTGGAATAGTGACTTGGGCAGCATTTTTTGGATAAATCTTATGGTTTGTTTTGGATTACAAACCCTATAAACCCTAAAATATAAATAAATAAAATATGCAAACAGTGTTATCGAATGCAACTGATACGCCATGCGCCTCCGGAATACGTGCATTCGAACCTACAAAGTCCAGGCTAAGCTGTACCCTATTTCATATGATTGATAATATAAATCTGAGATCAAGTTGAATTATTCCGAAACTTATCATTTTTAACAAAAACTATTTTTTTATTTTCTAAAATAAAAATAGCCTAAGTTACTCCTTGTTACATTAGCTATCTGCCAGTGAAAGTCCCGTCAAAATCGGTGCAGCCATTTCAGAGCCGGAACAAACAGACAGACAGACAGACAAAAATTGAAAAAATGTTGTTTTGGTATATGTACCGTGTATACGTCCAAATGCACTTAGTAAAAAGCGGTTATTATAATATTACAAACAGACCCTCCAATTATATTTATTTGTATAGATATCATATATTAAGAAAATAAAGCATTTTTTTTATTGCTGAGGAACAGCAGGCAGGCTGACGGCCCACTTAATATTAAGTAGTTACCGTCAGCGCGCGCTGTTTCATAGGGGTACAGAAACCTGGGTTACTAATGCCGAAACACAACACAAGGTTATTATCGTGGTACACTTATACACCAGAGATAGTTACCATTTAGAGGGTCTTGGGCTACCACGTAACTAGTGGTAGTAAGTGGTTTTTTTTTCTCATTTTATGACAAGCCAACCCCAACCGCAGAGGTTAGTATTCTTACTCCGCCCCTGCACGAAGAGCATTTTTGAAACATACCTCACAATTGTATCGTGAGAAAATATGAATGAGTGAATGAATATACTTTATTGCACAACACACAAAAAAATATACAATATAGGACAAAACAAACAAAAGATTGTACAAACGGCGGCCTTATCGCTGGAAGCGATTTCTTCCAGGCAACCTTAGGATGGAGTAGAGTTTGAGAGGGCTGAAAGTGGGGTAGTGTTGCATATTCATTCAAAATATCTTAATAACAATATAAATACTAAACGATACCCTAAATTTTCAGTCTAACACAATCAGTAATCCATTTGCCTTCTTATAAGACTCAATGGAAAAATGATAGAGTGGATGTATTTCATATTTCTAGTCGGGATATGGTCGAGTATTGTAGTTTATTAGATTTTAAAAAACTCAATACAATAAAAAATAAACAATTTACACAGCGCTATCTAGCCAGTATTTAACAAATTATTAACTTCTAGCGGAATACCAGACATTTGACAATTGGTTTCATCATTTTGTTAATATTCATAACCTAAGTGATTTACACTAATATATGCATGAATTTTAAATAGCAATCTTAGCAACCTATACATGCCTAGAACGTTTCAAACTAGAATGTAAATCAGGCATAAAAATTAAAGAAACTAATAATAATGAATTATTTACGAATAAATATCGAACCGTATTTATGGAACTATGTGTCAAAATAGCCAAAATAGTCATTGACAGAAACAAAACAAGGTTAAACAAGCAAAGTTGAAAAATAATTTTACGAAATATATATGATGAATGACTATTGCTTTCATAGGAATCTTCTTCCTCCTACCCTTATCCCACGTTATATGGTCGCCTCCTTCTGCGAGGCAGTCATGTCCGCAAAGGAGGCGGCAGAGCGGGAGCGGAAGTCGACCACCACACTCCCCTCCCGCCAACGCAGACCACGCTGGCGGCGCCGGAGGGCCAGTAACAACCTCCGGCTGCCGTAAAAAGCGGCCGAGGGCGGCCCCTCGGGGGAGGACCCGCCGCCCGCACTATTGCCGCGAGGGAGAGGGCCGCATGCTGTTCTGCGGCCCCCCTTAACTGTTGATTCAGGAGAGCGCTGGGGGACGAAATCCTGACCCCGGCGCCAACAATTTAGAAGGGGCCCGCCTTAAGACAAAGGGCGGGCCGGTGGCGGCCCGGGCCACGAGATCGGCAGGCCATATATCCGTAGGCCCGGGCGTAGGCGATAGGAGAACAGCGGGGTTTTTAGTGGGTAGTCAGATGGTCGAACATCTTTCCTGGAGTCCCACATATCCCTCGGTCCCCCCGGGCCGGGGAAACTCGTCAAGAGAGGTTTTCCCCGAGACCAAAAAAAAAAGGGTCGGCACAACATGTTCTCTCCTTCCACTCTCCTCTGTTAGCCGTCATCCCAATATTCACAACCTTTTTTGCCATATCTTTTACGCAATCCATCCACTTTTTTGGTCTACCTCTACTCCTGTATCCATCCACTCTCATTTCTATAATTTTCCTTGTTTTAAAGCATTCTTCCCTGTGCATTACATAGCTAAACCACGCTAAAGTCCGGACGCCGAGCAGGAAGAATTTCGTACGTTGACCTGTTATTATCTGTCTCTGTCACTCCCGCGTAAATTAAATAAATATAATGCGGCCTCGCTCGCACAGAGCAATGACGAACGGAACGTACGAAATTCTTCCTGCTCGGCGTCCGTAGTTTAGTCTATTACTTTTAAGTTTTTCAATAACTTTCAAACTTCTTTTCAACTACTTTCAAACTTTCTCTTTTTATCCATTTTCGTAGCTCCACACATCCATCTCAGCATTCTCATCTCTGCAGCATGCATAATAATCCATATCTCATCCTGCACCCTTTCGTCCCTCCCCTTTGTGGCCCAGTATTCCAATCCATACTGTACGATGGTAAGTGATACTCTTGGGTCACAAATTGTTCCTGAGACCTGTTGCCATTTCATTCATCCTGCATTCACTCTATTTCTCATATCTCAGCCTATCTCACCGTCGTTCTAGATTATTGATTCGAAGTACCGGAATTTGGAGCAGGTTGGCAACGTCATGCTTCCTAAGGTAATCGGGATAAAGTCGGATATTCCACCAAAATCGCAAAATAAATGTTCAGTTTTGGTTCTACTTATCTTTAACCCAACACCCTCCAATCTCTCCTGCCATTTAGCCAATCTGCTCTGGACCTCGTGAGCATTTTCTCCAACCAGCATAATGTCATAGGCAAACGGCATACACCAAAGTGCCTCCTCCTGTATTCCTGATGTTACTGCATCTACCACCGGGAGAAACAGATAAGGGCAAAGAGTCGATCCTCAGTGTAAGCCTACTGCAACACTGAACTTATCTGTGACGCCATCAAGGGACCGGACGTTCGTACTTGCCTTATCGTATATCACACGAATAAGATGCAAGTATTTCACAGGCACTCCATTCACTTTCATGGCCCACCACAAAACCTAGAAACCTGATCATATGCCTTTTCGAGGTCAACAAATACCATATGCAGGTTCTTATGTGCACTTCTATATTTCTCGCATGTGTGCACATATGTATATAACTGTCTATTCGAAAGACTTCTCGGGAAGATTCATGTTGCATACTTTACGGATTTGGAACGAGCTTCCGTCTGAGGTTTGTCCATCGCTGTACATGAGATTTTTCAAAAAGGCGCTACAAAACTGGTTCGAGGTTGATAGCACGTTGGGAATACCAGAGGCAGTTTTGCAAATGTCTATAGGCTATCAGGTGGGACGTTTGCCTTTCTTCTGAGTTCCAGCTATAAAAAATTTAATAGTCCTGCCTATGTATACAATAGTGTAACTAACATATTTATAAAGATACAAATAGAAATCAGTAACAGCTGCAAACGTCCGAGTCTAAAATAAGCGTATTTGGTTATGTTAGGATGAAAGTAGAGAAGATATATTAAATCTCAGTGTATGTAACATGTCTGGGGAGACGTGCGCCAGCTGCCAACCCGTTATGAGACCGCGCCGAAGGGATAAGTAAATCGGGAACGCTTCTAATGGAATTAGTGAGGACTTTAACTAGATTTTGAAGCGAAGCTTTTATACGGACGTTCGAGCCTCTCGCATATAGACGCGGGCCGCGCGGCCATCTATCCGTGCAAACCGTTACACGTGTTAGCGTGATTTATTGCAAACGAAATAAAAACAAAAAAAGGAATCGCTTGATTTTGCTTTGAAAATTTTGTTGAAATATTGCTCATTTTAAAAAAAATTTTTTAAGTAATTTGAATGTTAAACTCTTTGTTTATTAAAGTCACAGACTTATTAACATACTAGCTGTGCCCGCGACTCCGCCCACGTGAAATAGTGAATTTGGGCAGCATTTTTTGGTTATATCTTATGGTTTATTTTGGATTACAAACCCTCTAAAACCTAAAATCGCTAAAATATAAATAAATGAAATATGCAAACAGTCAGTGTTGTCGAATGCAACTGTTACGCCATGCGCCTCCGGAATACATCCGTTTGAACCTACAAAGTCCAGCCTAAGCTAAACCTTATTTTATATGATTGATGATATAAATCTGAGTTCAACTTAAATTGTATAATAAAAAATCTGATTCTGATCATTTTTAACTAAAACAATTTTTTTTTTCTAAAATCGAAGTAGCCTAAGTTACTCCTTGTTATATCAACTATCTGCCAGTACGACTGGGTCCTGAGGGGGGCACTCCTCCCCGGCGTCGGCGTCATCTGTTACGCCGACGACACGCTCGTCACAGCGCGCGGGAGGAACCCCCGCCAGGCGTGCCTTCTGGGCACGGCTGGGGTGGCGCACACAGTGGCAAGAATCCGGCGACTAGGCCTGGAGGTGGCCTTGAACAAGACGGAGGCCGTAATATTTTACGGGCCCCGTCAGAGGCCGCCACCGGGCCTGAGCATAACGGTAGGAGGCGTCCACATCGCCGTCGGGCCGTCCATGAATTATCTTGGACTGGTGCTCGACGGGCGATGGGACTTCGCGGCACACTTCGAGCGCCTGGCGCCGAGGCTAGTTCGGGCGGCGGCGGGACTCTCCCGTCTGCTGCCGAATATCGGCGGGCCGGGCGCAGTGTGCCGCAGGCTCTTTGAGGGAACCGTGCGGTCGATGGCCCTTTACGGGGCCCCGATCTGGGCGGATCGCCTGACGGCCAAAACGACGGCGCTGCTTCGCAGGCCGCAGCGCGTCCTGGCCGTCAGGGCGATAAGGGGATACCGCACGGTGTCCTTCGAAGCGGCCTCCCTGCTGGCCGGATCCCCACCATGGGACCTCGAGGCCCGGGTCCTGGCGCTGTTGTACCAGTGGCGCCGGGACGCGGCCGAGCGTGGCTCTCGCCCCGCGCCTCGCGAAGTTGAGGCAAAGCGGGCGGAGCTGCGCGACGTGGTGCTCATGGTGGAGTGGAAGGAGCGCCTCGCGCACCCCAGCGCGGGCCTCGCCACCATCGAAGCGGTGAGGCCCGTCCTGGCTGAATGGTTGGAAAGGCGCCACGGCGCCCTGACCTTCCGCCTGACGCAGGTCCTCTCGGGGCATGGTTGCTTCGGGAGGTACCTGTGTCGCATAGGGCGGGAGATGACGTCAGGGTGCCACCACTGTGGCGCGGGCGACGAGGAGGACACGGTGAACCACACTGTCGCCGTGTGCCCTGCGTGGCGCGAGGAGCGCCGCGCCCTCGTCGCCCAAATCGGCGTGGACCTGTCGCTCCCGGCCCTGGTTCTGTCCATGGTCGGGGGCGATCCTGGATGGACGGCCGTCGCCTCCTTCTGCGAGGCAGTCATGTCCGCAAAGGAGGCGGCGGAGCGGGAGCGAGAGTCAACCACCACACTCCCCTCCCGCCAACGCAGGCCACGCCGGCGGCGCCGGAGGGCCAGTAACGACCTCCGGCCGCCGTAAAAAGCGGCCGCGGGCGGCCCCTCGGGGGAGGACCCGCCGCCCGCACTATTACCGCGAGGGTGAGGGCTGCGTGCTGTTCCGCGGCCCCCCTCAACTCCTAGAGTTGTTAGGAGAGCGCCGGGGGGACGAAACCCTGACCCCCTGGCGCCAACACTTTAGAAGGGGCCCGCCTCAAGACAAAGGGCGGGCCGGCGCCGGCCCGGGCCACGAGATCGGCAGGCCATATATCCGTGGGCCCGGGCGTAGGCGATAGGAGAACAGCGGGGTTTTTTAGTGGGTAGTCGGAAAAATCCCGGAGTCCCACATATCCCTCGGTCCCCCCGGGCCGGGGGAACCCGTCAAGAGAGGTTTTTCCCCGAGACCAAAAAAAAAAAAAAAAAAAAAAAAAAAAAAAAAAAAACTATCTGCCAGTAAAAGTCCCGTCAAAATCGGTCCAGCTGTTTCAAAGATTAGCTGGAACAAACAGACAGACAGACAAAAATATTGTAAAAAATGTTGTTTTGGTATATTTACCGTGTATACATCCAAATACACTTAGTAAAAAGCGATTATTTTAATATTACAAACAGACACTCCAATTTTATTTATCTGTATAGAAAAGCAGCGATTATTCTTGAGGAATTGTTGTCGATAATGTATTGAAATTGCTTAATAAAAAGAAAACTTGATTTTTAAATTAAATTATTTGAATATATACTAGTTATTTTATTTGGAGGAATCGTTAAAATCTTGCATTAGTCTATCGGTTTTTTTGTTTACATTAATTTTCAATAACTACATATTGATATATAGTAGTTTCTGAGTTATTAAATATTAGAACAATAACTTACAGGCGTTCTGAAACAATAACTGAAAGCTAAATTCAAACTTAGTTCTAGATAACTGACCCGTTTAAGGTACCATGTGTACAAAGACTATAAAGTACTAAGTTTTCATTGTTCTATATATATGATTTATATGACCTTAAGATCTGACATTCCACATCGCCCCCGGCAAAGCGGTACGTGTGAAGAATTGAATGCTTTTCTTGAAAAAAATACGAAAACACACTTCGTACTTGCCCGCTTACGTACATTTACGAGTATAAATGAAATAATTTAAACTTAAGCCGATAATGTTTTTTATTTAGTATTGTTACATATGCTTCAGTACTTTATATGTTAATATTATTTGACGTGTAAACATTTAAGTACCTCTAGGATATAATTGTAATATTTGTTTTTGTCTCCGTGCAGAGGCGGAGCATGAACACTAACCCCACAAAACAACCCTAACTACGTGATAGGGCCCCAAACCCGTCTGGTCAGCAACCACCCTTGGTCTTAACTATGCCGCCATAATAAACTTGTGTTGCGTTCAAGCATGAGTGATCCTAATTCCTGTGCCCCTAAGCAGCGTCATCGCAAACATTCATAGACGACGGTAACTTCTTACTGTCAGCAATAAAAAATACTTAATTCAAAATATGCAAACTCAAGTAGCAATAGAATGTAGCAAACGAGTCCTAGAGTGGAGACTGTCAATAAGAATCAGGACAAGGTAGGAAGAAGTAGAAGGAGTAGAAACCCAAACTAATAATTGTAAAGTTTGTGAATTCATTCAGATTAAATTCTTACCAGGTATTTTTATGTACAAATGAAAACTCTAGTCCAAGTGATGAATACTCCATCCATCACTCTGTTGCTGGGTCAGAGCGTTTTGACACAGCATCATGCTGAGTGGTCGACCTAATTTGGTGGATTCAGAATAGTTTTAATAAGTAAATTTCTTTGTTATTTTGTTCCATCAAATAAATTTATTTTCTTTCTTCTTTCTTTCTTTCGCTCAAATTGCTTTAAAGGTTGTATTTGTATTCCACTTCACCGTTGAACTTGATCAGGGGACAGAAGCGTGAAAGGAAAAGGGAATAAAGGATTTTAAAAATAAAAAAGGCGAATTAACAAAAAAATTAAGTATTTTTTAAGTAAAAACCAACAAATTTACTAATATTTTTCAGCAAAAATATTAAAGCTTTTTAACTAATATGAATAATTATTATAAACACTATTTATTTTTGGAGCGGATACGGTTGCAATATGAACCCGTATGTTTTCAAGGTAAACATTTTAAAGGGTTAAATGAGTGGGTGGTTTAGATATATTTTCTTAACCATTTTGCCGCAGTTAATATTAATTTATATAGGTGTAAAAAAAATGGGTAGCGCATGTCTTGAATATTTCCAGTATAACATAGTTCAAGAAAATTAACATTGTGACATCATAGAAGGCAAGCTACATGTTTATTTGAGTCGTCACCCTCTGCTATTTAACGCTCATTTGTGTTAAGTCGGTTTTTGTCGACTAAGGAAGCAAGATATAATCAAAGCGTCCCTTTTAAAAGGTTTTAAAGTTTTAGTTACTAACTTGAACTGTTGTTGTCAGCCAATCGTAGTCCATGGCTGGACGTAGGCCTCCCCAAGTCCTCCGCCTTTTCCCACCACCGTCCTACAACACGCTTTCCAAGACGCAGTCTCCACTGTAAGGCTCGTTTACGGCATCACCCACCGATCTTCCAACAGACGTTACCGACCCACTGCCGTTTCAGTTTGCATATTTTGAATATCACTTTAACCTAAACTACGCTTTACCCCAACTATATATCAGAGAATTGTCAACTACAGAAATTCAAATTAATATTCTAGGGGTCTTAAATCATGACGTCAGAACCGGGGACATTTAATCACAGTTTTTGCGCTTCCAACCAATTACTTCACATCCTTTAAAAACATTTCTGGAATGTTTCCAGATTTTCTTCCGTTATTCAAATTCCGATGTAGGGATGAAATATTGAAATATTTTTGTTTACGAGTTTGATTGTGAGGTTTGAAGGGTCCCGACATGTCAACCTCATTTATTAGCTAGAGTTACCTAAATAACTGACAGAAGGTTTATTTGAATCTAGACAAGATGAAATGTCAAACAGCATTTGTCCCTGTAAAAATCAGATTTAAAATAAAATAAGCATTTATTGTTGTTCGTTTTGTCGTTTTAATAATAATTAATTTATTGACTATTCACACAGCGCAATCTAAAGCCAAAGTAAGTACACTACTTTGCAAAAAAAATCGGGCACCTTACAGTCATTGGCTTTTTCTATAAATAATATTAAATATCTGGATGACCGTGCTTTGCTCGGTATTTTTTTTATAAATTGTGTTTTTTGGAAATTAACAATTGATTTTCTTAGTCTAACCTCAAAGCAAACATTGACTTCTTGTTACTTAACAACGCCATCTGCTGGAATAGCTTTAGTGTTGTGTCGTTAAAGCAATTTAAAAAAAATAGTATTATTATTCGCCGATAGATGTCAGGAGGAGTCACATTTTTGTTATTTTTCTTCCAATAAAAAAAAAGCGAATAAAATGACATTTTCTGGAAATAATTCCTAGCTAGATCGATTTATCGCCCCCGAAACCCCGCGTATACTAAATTTCATGAAAATTGGGTATTTGAAAAAAAAATTTTTTGTGATGAACGAAAAGATCATATATAAGTTTTATAACAAAACTATTTTTATTTTATTTTTTTTTTCGCAATAATTCAAAAGTTATTTCAAAATAAAAATTAATTTTTGAATCCAGTATCGAAGACACGCCGGTAACTCCCGAACAAACCCGAGCGCGTGTGTGACGTCATAATGTTAGTTTTCACTCATTGCAGTTGATAGAAAAATAATAAATACATTGTTTTGATCTATTTAATTTTGTTGTCATTGTTAAATATTTAAATTTATATTAAAAATGTTGAACCTAAAAAGTTATCGATCTTGTTTTGTACCATTATGTACGAATACTACAAAAACAACTCCTGACAAAATGTTTTTAAATGTTCCCCAAGATGACAAATGTCGAAATAAATGGTTTCAAGCAGTGCACCGTGATAATCCCAAAACAAAATAATATAATAAATACTTAAATATTTTCATTTATTATATTATTTTTTAACAGACTTACCTTGATGCCTTGGCACCTCGAACTTCAGCAGAATTAAACCGAACGTCATTTTTTTTAAATCGATTATCATAAATATATCAACATCAGGAATATTATCAGACTTTGCCTTAATAAATCCTTTATCACACAAAGCTAATCGGAACTAACAATTCGTATTTTAGCAATAAATTTTCAATATTATTGTCTAGTCACGTGTTAATTTATGTTATGAACAGCCTTTAACGCTGTACTGTTATTGAATAGCTATAACATTATGACGTCACAACTATGGTGACCAATCATGACGCGTTTATAGTCACGTGATTTTTTTTTTAAATTTCATCAATTTTTAATTGTTTATAATTAAATAAAAAAAAATAAGTTTTTTGCATTAAATATCAATATTATTAATAATAAAGTTTTAAATCAATAATATTTTTTTTTCAAATACCAAATTGTTGGAGCCGATTCCGAGATTCCAATTATATATATATATATATATATATATATATATATATATATATATATATATATATATATATATATATATATATATATATATATATATATATATATATATATATATATATATATATATATATATATATATATATATATATATATATATATATATATATATATATATATATATATATATATATATATATATATATATATATATATATATATATATATATATATATATATATATATATATATATATATATATATATATATATATATATATACAAGAATTGCTCGTTTAAAGATATAAGATATAATTGCTCGTTATATGATGTCATTAATTAAAAAGAAATTTATTATTATCAATGAGTATTCTCTAACACTTAAATCCTGGAATTGGTATTTTAGTCAATGTAAGCAGAGAGCCTTGTTAAAATGGACATTTTTATAGGTATAATGAAATTAAGACTGCGAGTATTTTTGACATATTTTGATAAAAGCTAAAAAACACGATAACTCAAAAATGGTTCACTTTTGCCATAAGGAGGTTAAAATTATCGCAAATAGTCCCCTATCACCTCCTAACGGGAATACATCGAATTACCAATAACCCTGTATGTTCAACTGAAGGAAAAGGGGATAATTATGTTAAGCTAAGTCACTACCAACTTTTAAAAATTGGTTAAAAATCACTACTTATCTTTAGTGTAACAACAAAACATATATTTATTTATGTATTCTACAAATATAGATATTTAAGTATGTTTATCTATTTATTTATTATATTTTATATGTATTATTGAATTTTATGTATATTATCTATTTATTATGTAAATGAAATATAATTATTATTTAATGCCATACCTCCCTTCCACATCAATATAACACCAATAATGTTCTATAGCCCGGGTTGCCTGGAAGAGATCGCTCTGTAGCGATAAGGCCGCCCATTGTAAGTCAAGTACATATTGATTGTGTAAATAAGTTTCATTGTTTTTGTAAAATTGGTTTACAATATAGTGTTATCTATCTATCTATCTATTTTTAAAAACATAAGTTGAAAAATTCAAAATTAACTTTTTTTCATACCCAGACTCGTTGTTAGGTGCCAGTAACATAGTTTAACTATTAAAACCTCTTTAGAACTAAATCATTACCAATAATGTAGAAAAATCAAAATCGGCCATTCTTTTGCTAAGAGGTTTTTAAATTGTTATTACTAATACTTCTATACTGGTGTTCATGTGGATACAGTTTTAAAATGAATAATCGAACAAACTCGATGAAGAAGTAAAATACGTCAAATAAGGCAAATTAATAAATAATACAAATTAATATTATAACATTTCAATTAAATGATTAATTAGATGAATATTATATTTATGAAAGAAAGAAAATATGTTTAAATTAGTTCGGTCATATAAAAAATGTGTCCTTCGTATGTCCTTATCCAAGGTCCAATCTATCTCTATACTTATATCCATCAAAATTGATTCAGCGGTTTTGGTGTGAAAACGTAACAGACAGAGTTATTTTCACATTTATTATATTTCTGTGGAGTGCAAAAGGATAAAGCAACGAGATACGAGAAAACTAAACAACACCTTTCTGTTTACGAATTAGTAAAAGAAGAAATACAGTACTAAGATTCTCGGACACCGATAGTTCTACATGCGGGATCGGAGAATACTGGTGGTACTGGTACTGGTGGTGTTAATCTCTGTGACTGGTGCATGCTGTCTCATAGCAATAATAAGAAACTAAAAAACAATCATACCTAAAAATTCATTTACGTAAATTATGTCATTGTTCCCTCAATGCCTTTGTTTAGACGCGCGTCATTGAACTGCCTAACTGTTATGTCGTTTTTGTGTGGAAAACCATTAAACAGACATTTTGGCGCGCTTGTCACTTTGGTCAACTGCCAAAACAATGCTGTGCCGCGTAGCCAGGTCGCTAATAGAATTCCTTAATCAAATTTTAAATTATTCTATTTTTATACACACTGATTTTGAGACGATAAATGAAAATTATAGCGGCTTTTTATCTATACAAATAAATAAAATTGGAGTGTCTGTTTGTAATATTAAAATAACCACTTTTTACTAAGTGCATTCGAACGTATACACGGTAAATATACCAAAACAACATTTTTTACAATTTTTGTCTCTCTGTCTGTCTGTTTGTTCCGGCTAATCTCTGAAATAGCTGGACCGATTTTGACGGGACTTTCACTGGTAGATAGCTTTTTTTTTTGGTGTCGGGGAAAAACCTCTCTTGACGGGTTCCCCTGGCCTGGGGGGACCGAGAGATATGTGGGACTCCGGGAAAGATGTTTGGCCATCCGACTACCCACTAAAAAACCCCGCTGTTCTCCTATCGCCTACGCCCGGGCCCACGGATATATGGCCAGCCGATCTCGTGGCTCGGGCTGGCGCCGGCCCGCCCTTTGTCTTGAGGCGGGCCCCTTCTAAAGTGTTGGCGCCAGGGGGTCAGGATTTCGTCCCCCCGGCGCTCTCCTAACAACTCTAGGAGTTGAGGGGGGCCGCGGAACAGCACGCAGCCCTCGCGGCAATTGTGCGGGCGGTGGATCCTCCCCCGAGGGGCCGCCCGCGGCCGCTTTTTACGGCGGCCGGAGGTCGTTATTTGACCTCCGGCGCCGCCGACGTGGCCTGCGTTGGCGGGAGGGGAGTGTGGTGGTCGACTCCCGCTCCCGCTCCGCCGCCTCCTTTGCGGACATGACTGCCTCGCAGAAGGAGGCGACGGCCGTCCATCCAGGATCGCTCCCGACCATGAACAGAACCAGGGCCGGAAGCGACAGGTCCACGCCGATTTGGGCGACGAGAGCGCGGCGCTCCTCGCGCCACGCAGGGCACACGGCGACAGTGTGGTTCACCGTGTCCTCCTCGTCGCCCGCGCCACAGTGGTGGCACCCCGACGTCATCTCCCGCCCTATGCGACACAGGTACCTCCCGAAGCAAACGTGCCCCGAGAGGACCTGCGTCAGGTGGAAGGTCAGGGCGCCGTGGCGCCTTTCCAGCCATTCGGCCAGGACGGGCCTCACCGCTTCGATGGTGGCGAGGCCCGCGCTGGGGTGCGCGAGGCGCTCTTTCCACTCCACCATGAGCACCTCGTCGCGCAGCTCCGCCCGCTTTACCTTAACTTCGCGAGGCGCGGGGCGAGAGCCACGCTCGGCCGCGTCCCGGCGCCACTGGTATAATATCGCCAGGACCCGGGCCTCGAGGTCCCATGGTGGGGATCCGGCCAGCAGGGAGGCCGCTTCGAAGGACACCGTGCGGTATCCCCTAATCGCCCTGACAGCCAGGACGCTCTGCGGCCTGCGTAGCAGCGCCGTCGTTTTGGCCGTCAGGCGATCCGCCCAGATTGGGGCCCCGTAAAGGGCCATCGACCGCACGGTTCCCTCGAAGAGCCTGCGGCACACTTCGCCCGGCCCGCCAACGTTCGGCAGCAAACGGGAGAGTCCCGCCGCCGCCCGAACTAGCCTCGGCGCCAGGCGCTCGAAGTGCGCCGCAAAGTTCCATCGCCCCACTGGTAGATAGCTTTTTTTTTTTTTATTCCGGAGGTGCATGGCGTAACAGTTGCATTCGATAACACTGACTGCATATTTCATTTATTTATATTTTAGGGTTTATAAGGTTTGTAATCCAAAATAAACCATAAGATATATATCCAAAAAAATGCTGCCTAAAGTCACTATTAGCAAAATGCCGCCATAATAACACAAGGTTACTATACCGGCATACTTAAGACCAAGAGTGGTTGCCATCCAGACAAGCTTGGGGCCCTACTACTTGGTTGTTTTGTCGCCTTTTACGACAGGCTGAACCTGGGCGCAGGGGTTAGTATTCTTATTCCGCCCCTGCACGGAGAAAATATATACTTATTTATTTATTATTTATTCTACAAAAAAATTATCATTCATCATCATCCCAGCATTGTATATCGGTTGCAACCTAAACTTCCGTTTCGATGCCCGGGGTCCGCTTTCCGACTTTTTCTACTCCATTTGGCACAGTCTTCAGCATCCCTGGTAGTGAACCCATTGGCATAGATCATGTGGTCCCGGCCGATGAAAGAATAGGGTCACCCCAAATCATCCCAAGGGAGTTGTAAAAGGCGACTAATGCGTTAGTACTCCTTCTGCCAGCTTGTATGTGGCGAGCGAAGGACACCTCTAGGTTTCCCTTTAGAGTTGGGAGGTCAGACGGCAGTCGCTCTCGTAAAAACCAAAACCAGCCAAAAAAAACAAAAGCGTACGTACAGCTAAACACTGTTGTTATACAAATAATGGATACATTTGTATAATAATAGTATATCATAACCCTTCTTAGCTCAAGCAAAATATTGATCAAACAGTCTTCAGGGCGTGTTTGCTTAGAAACCTATATTTGCAGGTCAGTCAAACATGACGTCATATAAACAATCTACTGACGTCAGTCGGGAGCTGAGCCACTGGTTCTCAACATGTTTTGTTTAATATTTATACAAATACTGTAAATTTGAAAGTAACTATATCTGACTGTTACGTTTTCACGCCTAAGCCGCTGACCCAATTTTGATGAATTTCGGTACAGAGATAGATAGGACCTTGCAGAAGGCTACTTCTTTTTTTTAATATACCTAGTCAGGTCATAAATTCTGTCACATGTTTAATGTAAAATAATTGTAACAAGTTTATTAATTATGTAACCATTCATATACCAAAATGAACTTAACAAAACATAGATTCTTATGACATTAAAGTTTATTCAAAATGACCTCCGTGATTTTGAATATAAGCCTTCAATCTGCGCGGCCAGTCGTTTATCGCAGCACGAACGAGGTCCATGTCAATATCGGCGGCTGCCTTAATCAAGGATGTCTTGAGTGACTCCAAATTGGGATGAGGCTTTGAGCACGCCTTTTCCTCCAAGTGTTGCCATATCTTGTAATCTAACGGATTCAAATCTGGACTGGAGGAGGGCCAGTCTTCGTGCCGGATGAAGTCGATTTCACGCGCCGCCAGCCAGTCTTGTGTGCTCTTCGCTCTATGAGCTGGCGCCGAATCTTGTTGGAATACCCAGTGCCTGTTATTGAACATGGTATGAGAAACAGGTTCCACAAGGTTCGTCAGGACTGTATTTTGATACACAACAGCATTCGTTTTTACACCTTTCTCACAAAAATGTACCTCTGTTAAGCCCCAATAAGAAACTCCCAACCATACCATGAGCGAGGATAGAAAATGACCTCGTTGGACACGCGGAATACGGTTGCTCGCTTCTTCACTACTGTATGCGTACACCTTATCATTTTGTTTGTTGTAGCTCTCTTCTACGGTAAACATTTTTTCATCCGAAAAAAGAATTTCCCGATATTTTTTTCCCGCGTACTGCTTCAACAAAGCGCGGCATCTCTTCAGTCTCAGGTCCATTAGACGAGCATTCAAACGATGTCCTGTTTTTCTTCGATATGCCCGAAGCCCTAAGTCTTCATTTAACACCCTTTTCACCGTGGTTCTGCTTAACCCCATCTGAAGGGCCAACAGTTTCTGCTTACGTTTGGGATTTCTTTGAATTCGTGCCTTCACAGCTTTTATCACTGCTGGAGTCCTAACAGACCGAGGGCGACCACTTCTTGACCTGTCATCTACACTAGAGTCTTCATTGTATTGTTTGATGGTACGATAAACGAATCTTTTGGTAATATTCAAATTTTTCAGTATGTTAAAAATTTGAATTGGCGCGTAACCGCAACGATGCAACGCAATAACTGCAACACGATCTTCTTTAAGCGTCCACTCCATATTTAAAAATGAGTAAAATTCTAAAAGTTATACATTTTTATTTTCATGAACAATTCGAAATTCTAATTCAATAAACTTTTTTGTGGCCAGCATTCTAAAAGAAAAGTTTTTACTGTGTGACAATACTTATGACCTGACTAGGTATAGCTAGTAGTTTTATACTTCCGTAGTAGTAGTTTTTTCGCCCCCAAGAGGAACAGGCAAGATGATACTTTTATAAGGAAAATCATCTTACACGGAGGAGAAGTTGAAAAAGCTTCCAGTTCTACGCTGTAAATTATAATTCTAAAATCAGCCAGAAGGCGGCGCTAGTGCAGCTATGTATGCTATGAATGTAGCTGTAGATGACGAATTTAAGTATGCAGAGTTGAAAATTCTCTGTCCCACTTTAACCGTCTTATCCGTGCAAGGGCGAAGAAAGAATATTAACCTCTGCGGCCGGGGTCGGCCTGTCGTAAAAGTCGACAAAACAACCCACCCTAGCTACGTGGTAGGATCTCACAGCCCGTCTGGATAGCAACCACCTTTGGTCTTAAGTATGCCGCCATAATAACCTTTTGTTATGTGCCGGCATTAGTGACCCAAGTTCCTGTACCCTTATGGGACAGCAGCGTGTTCGCGATGCCACTGGCGTTGCAAACACCCATAGGCGAATGTAACTGTTAAATTCTAAGCGGGCCGTCTGCCTGTCTGCTGTCCTACAGCAATAAAAATAACAGTTTTGGCCCTTTCCTATAAAATTTACAATGATGCGATGGTGTCATCACCTTAACACTAAAATGCATATTGTTGCCAAAAGTATACATACTCATTTTTTTAGATAATAAAAACATAAATTAAATTTACAATAAATATAAATAATAACCTTCGATTAACAAATAATAACATTTAAGTATTTTTACTAGCTGTTCCCGCCCGCTTCGCTGGTCGAATAACAGAGAGAAGTAAATCGAAAAATATTTCAAAGTTTTCGTACTCATGCGCACTATACCGCTTGCCCCACTCTTCCGCGGCAAAACACACATCACTGAACACGTAATGTTTATAAAGATCGCTGTTTCTTAAAAGTATATTAAATGAAGATATCGCAATAATTTTTTTAGATAAGGGCCAAGTAAATCCAAATAATAAAACTTGGAAAATGTCATTAAAATCTAACTAATAGTTTTGCGGTGATGCGCACACAACTGCAGACCTCTATCATTTTATTTAAACTGACGGACTCATAAACTACATCAAAGTTCAGGATTACTTTGAAATGATTTTTTTTAATAAGTATGCAAACATTTTAGATTAAATTATATAATATGGAGAGACTGCCTCTTAATCTCAAAAAAAAGGAAAATTTAAAAATAGAACTGCAGTAAAA
Organism: Malacosoma neustria; assembly: GCA_963693495.1. Lineage (NCBI taxonomy): Eukaryota > Metazoa > Arthropoda > Insecta > Lepidoptera > Lasiocampidae > Malacosoma > Malacosoma neustria. The sequence continues at coordinate 10,833,667 of OY856393.1, read as the reverse complement.
CAAATGAATATAGCCGGAAAAAGAAAATTTACTCGTAGTATCAGATTTGCGTGTTATTTATAGCAAAGTTTTAAATTGATTCTCATTGATTTTTTATTCTTTTGTCAATTGAATTATTGCTACCAGCAAAATTGTTGGGTTAGTTTTTTTAACTCATCGTTTTTGAACCATAATATGGATACTTCGTCCGAACAAGCAGCTCAAATTGTAGCATTGGCGCGGGAAGGCTTGGATCAACGAACGATTGGTAGAAATTTAAATTTAAACCAATCTACGGTTTCTAGAATATACAGAAGGTTTGTGGAGACAGGTTCTTACAGAAGGAGACGTGGTACAGGCAGGACTCGAGCAACCACCGGTCGTGATGACCGATTTATTTTTACAACTTCCCTGCGGAATCGTTTCCTCTCGTCAGTTAACATCAAAACAGAGCTTAATGAAGTACGTGGAGTAAATATGAGTGCACGAACAATAAGAAGAAGGTTAAAGGAAGCGGATATCACCCCTTTTAGACCAGCAAATGGCCCAAAGTTGTCTGTAGCTCACAGACAAGCTCGCTTAAGATTTGTGCGTGATCACCTGAATTGGACAGAAGAGCAATGGGCCTCCGTATTTTTCACGGACGAGTGTAGGACATGTTTATATGGTGCAGATGGTCGCAGAAGAGTCTATCGTCGACGTGGGGAGCAATATGCTCAAAGTTGCATTGAGGAGCGTGTTCCTTTTGGAGGCGGTTCGTGTATGGCCTGGGGTGGCATATCGATGAACGTGCGAACAGAACTTGTGTTCATAGACATGGTCCGTCAAAACGGTAATAGAGGGGGTTTGACTGCACATCGCTACATAACAGAGATCTTAGAAGATCATGTGGTGCCTTACATGGGATTCATAGGCGAAAATTTTACTTTAATGCAGGATAATGCCCGGCCGCACGCTGCTGCACAAGTTCTACAATATTGCGAAGAGGTTGGGATACGTACAATGAATTGGCCAGCATGCAGCCCGGATCTTAATCCCATTGAGCATGTTTGGGACAATTTAAAAAGAGCTGTATATGCGAGAAACCCTTTGCCCACGACAGTGGCAGCACTAAGAACAGCACTTTCAGAAGAATGGGACAATATTCCCCAAGATCTTTTAATAACCCTAATAAAATCTATGCGGAACCGATTAGAATCCGTAATAAGGGCACGTGGAAGTAATAGACCTTATTAAAACATAAATAAACCCTTGCATAAAGTTTGTGTCTATTGTTAAAACCAATTTTTTAATTAAACCAATTTTCCTTAAATTTCTGTTTTTTCTTCAAAAAAGTCTTAAGGTCCTTTCCAATACACAAACTTAAACTTAAGTCTATGACCCTACGCTGATTTAAAGTTCACGAACCAATCTAGAGGTTTCAATTTAAATCTGTATAGAAAGTTTGCATACTTGGTTAAAATATTTATTTCAAAGTCGTCTATTACTTTGATGCAGTTTATGAGTCCGTTAGTGTATATTTTAAAATGTTCTATATAAATTTACATTTAAATGTTATTATTTTAATTATATTACATGAAGCACGTCAGTTAGTGATATTTTATATAAAATAGTTTCAAGAATAGACGTCTTCAAAACGTTGCAATTGAAAATCAGTCGCCAATCCAAACGGGAATTCCGTTACCGAACTTAACATCGAAGGAATGAATGCCATTCCGACGACAGCAAGTTTTGCAACTTCCCCAATATTTTCCGATAGCATTTCAGATTATTTTAGAATATTAAATTTTAGTCTACTGCAGGAAGTTATAGCATTTTTATAAAAACGTTTGTAAACGAGTTGGTAAAACGTATGAAACCATAAATAGGACCAACGTTAGTACTGATCGCGGCATTTAAGTTGAACCAAAATGGCGGTCGTCCACGCAGGTATAAGCACAAAAAGTTAGGCTCGCGAATACCCGCGAAATTTTAAACTCTCCGTGATAATTTTAATTCTGATTTAAGAGTCAAGACACAAACAAATTCACTTCCACATTTATATTATTATAACCTACCTTTTGTCCGTGCAGGGGCGGAGAAAGAATACTAACCTCTGCGGCCGGGGTCGGCCTGTCGTAAAAGGCGACAAAACAATCCACGCAAACTACGTGGTAGGGCCTCAAGCCCGTCTGGATGGCGACCATCTTTGGTCTTAAGCATGCCGCCATAATAACCTTGTATTGTGTTCCGGCATTAGTGACCCAAGTTCCTGTACCTATGGGTTTATTGTACAGCAACGTGTTCGCGATGCCACTGGCGTTGCAAACACCTATAGGCGATGGTAACTGCTAAATTCTAAGCGGGCCGTCAGCTTGTCTGATGTCCTACAGCATTAAAAAAACCTGCTAACAATAATTAAAAAGAAAACAATAAGTGTATGCTACCAGTTATGCTGATATGTAATAACTAAATGAATAAATAAATAAAAAGTTTAATCACTACCACTGCTGTCACTCATCGACATGACACCTTCTACATAATTTCTAAGTAGTATGGCATCGGAACTTGGACCAGGGGTTGCGACTTTGGGAATCGTGCGGTCCATGGCCCTGTACGGGGCCCCTGTTTGGGCGTTGGACATGACGGCCAGCACTCTCGCCATTCTGCGTAAACCGCAGAGGGCGATGGCCGTCAGAGTCGTCCGCGGGTATCGCACGATTTCCTACGAGGCGGCTTGCGTCCTGGCCGGATCCCCGCCCTGGGACCTAGAGGCGAAAGTACTCGCGTCATTATATCGATGGCGCGAGGAAGAGCGGGCACGGGGCTCGAAGCCGGCGCAGCGGCAGATCGCGCTGCGCCGAGAGGAGCTCCGTCAGGTCTTGGTGGCGGAATGGCGGCAAAGGCTTCTGCGCCCTACCGCCGGCCTCGCTACCGTCGAGGCGATCCGGCCAGTACTCGACGACTGGCTCGGGAGAAGGCACGGCTCCCTGTCGTTTAGGGTGACGCAGGTGCTGTCGGGGCACGGCTGCTTCGGCAAGTACCTGTGCCGCATAGACAGGGAGCCGGACGCTCGGTGCCACCACTGCGTCCATTGCGGGGAGGATACGGTGCAACACACGCTCGCCGAGTGTGTAGCTTGGGAGGAGCAGCGCCGTGTCCTCATAAATGAAGTGGGAGACGATCTGTCGCTGCCGGCCGTAGTGCGGAGGATGGTCGGTAGCGCAGAGTCGTGGGACGCAGTGGTGTCCTTCTGTGAGGACGTGATGTCGCAGAAGGAAACTGCGGAACGGGAGAGGGAGATCTCGACTCCCTTCCCCGGCCGCAGAAGGCGCACCGGGCGCAGGAGAAGGGCGGACAACGCCCTTTTCCAGCCCCCATGAATAGGTCCAGGGGCGAGGGACTTGGGGAAGTTCCCGCCCCCTATTCGATGGACCCGAGGTGGAGGCGCGCGCGGGTGTCGGCGCGCGCCTCTGAGGCGATGCACGGGGTAGTTAAACACCTCACTACCCCGTGCAGGAGACGAGGCCCGGACACACCGGGCCAGCACTAGTGTGGGGCTGCGGAAGAATTTGGATTCCCGCGGCCCCGCGCGCACGTGTGAGGAGACACCGGGGTGGTGGTTTTAGCCGGTAAGAATCCGGCACGCCCCTCCGCCTTTCCCCAGGCGGAGGTAGTCCATGAGGATTTCCCCACCCCGTAAAAAAAAAAAAAAAAAAAAAAAGGGGTTGCGACTTCATCTTCACCGTAGCTTGAATCACTGCTGTCAGAACGGTTAACTCGTATTATAAATTTTTCACTCATTTCGTCGATGACATGATCACTTTTGACGTAAGTAATCCTTTTCTATCGTTTTGACTTTATCGTATAGCTATTTCCAGTCACTTGGCCCCATTGACTTTACTTTTTCGTTTAAACTCTATTACACGGGTCACATTCCACTGAACATTTTTGTTACTGACATGCCCTTTTATTGCTGCTTATTCCATTTCATTGGGATTTAGGTCCGATTGGTAGGTTGGCAGGTGAAGTATGCCATGTCCATGGTCTTTAAAAGTTCTGTCTATGCTAAAAACTTTGAAGTGCTCTTTATTTTTTATTTTAATCATTCAATTAAATCATATATCTGAGACTTCAACATATCATCATATCGGCTTTTTTTGTATTACCAATTGGTGCTAAATCATATTCCTTGTTGTGGTATTTGGCATTGTCCACAACTATTACCGAATTCGGGGAAATATTTGGTATTATAATGGGTGCGTACCCACTTCTTATAATTTTCATAGTTCATGTCATCGTGATAGTCGCCGGTTTTCGTGCCTGACTTGAATGTGTACAGACATAACGTTTGGCACAAACTATTCTCCGGTCCGGCACGAACGCGTTGCCCTTTTGAAATAGGTATTTTCAATCCCCGAGTGGACCCATCTGTCCAAACTTTCAGTGTTGTGTGCGTGGCATGAACACATAATTGATCTGTGTAAATAATTGATCTGTTTTCTTGACGATATTTTCTTAGTTTTTGTAACTAGTTTATTCTCAATAATCTTATGGCCATTGTTTCTATTAAAACTTTCCTGTTATACTCGATGGCTTTCCATTTGGACCCGAGTTCTTTAATGATTCGGCGAAGACTATTTCTGAATTTCGAAAATTTATATGTAAGCATAATTTTGCACGAAGTTTACCAATGGTCGGTAATTCATTTTGAGTTTTATGAAAATTGTGAATGCATCGTTTTATTACTCCCTTGTCGAAATCGTCAATGCCTGTCACTGGTTTCATTCGCTGTCTCTTTTTACCAGGGGTCCTAAATGTAACTATTAATTCTAAACGTTTGCTTTCTCTCATAATCCTTTTATCTGTAGACACAGATTTTTTTGTAGCTTCGACAGTTTTATTTACAAAAACTGTTATATTATTTTCTTTTATAAAATATTGCTTCTTTCTCGACTACTTCTTTAAAATTGGGGCCGAGACATTTTAGTGAAATTAAATTATCACAAATTTGATAGTCTGAAGTGAAAAAATGCGCGGGGTAGTGTGCGCGGCGCGGGAGCTAACTTATTTTTTGAACCTGTTATTGACAGAATAAATTAAAAATTTTAACAATTTGTGGTAGTTGTAGCATCAAACGTCTTTTCTTAAGATGTTTTTAAAATTTACGTAGATTATCAATTCAATCACGAATCTCTTCTTAAGATTTACAATGTTTTCTATTTACAAAAAAAAAGTATATAAGTAGTATATCAGTTGTCTAGTACCCATAACACAAGTGCTATGCTACTTAGTTTGGGACTAGATGGCGCTGTGTGAATTGTCACAAAATATTATTTTTATTATATAAAAATCAGGCTTTATACTATAACGTAAGTAAAATTATAATTTTATGAACTTTAAGGGTGTCTGGCAAGGGGTTGACTGGGGTTGCCACGTTGTTAAGTGTCTGGCAATGAATAACGTGATTTTTAATAATATTCTGAAGGTAATACCAAAACCAATGTGTGTTGCCAGTGATGACATACGGAACGCAGACGTGGTCGCTAACTATGGGCCTTATGAGAAAGCTCATGGTCGCTCAGAGGGCAATGGAGAGGGCTATGCTCGGAGTTTCCCTGCGAGATCGAATCAGAAATGAGCAGATTCGCAGGAGAACCAAAGTCACCGACATAGCCCGGATGATTGCAAAACTGAAGTGGCAGTGGGCTGGGCACATAGCTTGAAGGACTGATGGCCGTTGGGGCAGAAAAGTCCTGGAATGGCGACCGCGTACCGGAAGACGCAATGTTGGTAGGCCCCCCACAAGATGGACCGATGATCTGGTCAAGATCGCCGGAATAGGTTGGATGAGGGCAGCGCAGGACCGATCATCGTGGAGATCTTTGGGGGAGGCCTTTGTCCAGCAGTGGGCGTCTTCCGGCTGAAATGATGATGATGAATACCAAAAAATTGCACTTTATTATTTGATGAATTTAGACCTGAATTTTACACACCTTTAGTACCGTGTACCTGCCAAAGATACGGTAACCCAAACTTCATAATTCCATCGTTCCTACCTGTGTTGGCAGCACGCGCTAACAAACTTTCAACTTTTATAAAATGACGAAGGTCTGGGGTTCACGGGCTCTTGCTCTATTATAAATAATAGGTCTTTACCTATGAAATTGCCGTTTTGCAGTACTGGCCATTTCAAATCAAAATAATTTTTGTTTGGCTAAGAATTCTAATTTCAAATTAATTTTATTTTAAAAATATGGAATTCTTTTTCCAAAAGTAGTCATTTGTTTATTGATTAGTGTTACATTTTCATCGCATTTCAATTCGCATTCGCTTTTTCGTCATAATGGATACGTTAAAAATTCGAGTAATTATGGAATATTAGCACCGTCGTGGCAGCAACGCGGCATCAGCGGCACGCAACATCAGCGACGTTTACGGAGCTAGCACTACAAACCAACGCACCACTTGTTATTAATTTGCTCGCTTCCGTTCTGGAAATTTCGACCTGAAAAATGAACCTCGCGGTCGTCCGAAGACTTTGGTCGACCATGACGAATTAAAGGCGATTGTGGAAGCTGATGATACACAATCTACGGCTGAATTAGCAGCAGCTTTCGACGTTAGCGTCAAAACAATATTGGCCCATTTGCGTCAAATTGGCAAGGTAGAAAAGCTTGACAAATGGGTGCCCCACGAACTCAACGATCGCCAGCGCGAAGTACGCGTCGAGACGTGCCTTGCACTGCTCAACAGACACACAAATGAAGGAATTTTGAACCGCATTGTTACCTGCGATGAAAAATGGATTCTGTTTGATAACCGCAAGCGCTCAGCAAGTTGGTTGGATCCTGGTTCAGCACCTAAACAATGCCCTAAACGAAAACTTACCCCTAGAAAAGTGATGGTCACTGTTTGGTGGTCTAGCGCCGGTGTGATTCATCACAACTTCTTATCAAACGGGGTGAGCATTACTGCAGATGTGTACTGTGAAGAAATGAATACAATGATGGAGAAGCTGGCACATCTCCAACCAGCATTGGTCAATCGCTCGTCTCCGCTGCTCCTGCACGACAACGCGCGACTTCATACTGCACAGCAGACGGTCTCCAAGTTGCAAGAACTGGGGTTGGAAGTTCTCCGTCATCCACCCTACTCACCAGACCTTGCACCTACAGCTACTACTTTTTCCAGAATTTGGATAACTTCTTGGCGGGAAAAAAAATCAATACTCGAGAGGCAGTACAAAATGCCTTTGAAGAATTTGTTGCCTCACGTCCAGCTGATTTCTTTAAGAAGGGCATCAATAAACTGCCACTGCGTTGGCAAAGATGCGTTGATTGCATGGGTGATTACTTCGATTAATACAAATAAAAAATACATGAAAAAAATTCGTTTAAATATTTTCATACAAAACGGCAATTTCATAGGTAAAGACCTAATACATTGTATAATAAAGTAACAAAGTGGCTTAAATCACTGTCAAACGATAACACCGAAAATTTGTTACGAGAAGTTAAATAAAGTATTACATAATAAGCACATACACAAACACGCGCGCGTGCGCACTTTGATTTATTTTTTCTTTGTTATTTGTTTCAGTCATATAATGTCCGAAGTAGATGATGTCACTGCAGGACAGTTTCTATACCTATTGCAGTGCATTGTCACCACTGTAATTGTACCTTTTACGAGGCTATATCACGAGTAAACCACTTTTGTTTAAGTTCGCTCATGCACCGTGTTTATGCAAATAATGAATATTTGAATTTGAATGTTGTTAAAATAACTATTGTAGATATGGTTACTCATTCTTGTATTCGCGGAATGACTTGACACCGTGCAGGGGCGGATTATGAATAATTACCCCTGCAGCCGGGGTCGGCCTGTCATGTTGTAAAAGGCGACATAACAACCCACCCTAGCTACGTAGGGCTCCAAGCCCGTCTGGATGGCAACCACCTTTGGTCTTAAGTATGCAATCACAATCAAGTATACAATCCATAATAAAATAATATACGAGTAAATCCATAGGCGACGGTAACTGGTTACTGTTAACTGGGCCGTCTGCAGCCTGTCTGCTGTTCTTCATAAAATAAAAGTAAAATAATCACAGTTTCATTATAAATATCTTCAGTGCTACGTCTGGGAAAATAAATATTAATTATATGAAATATTATATGAAAAAAAATCACAACCTTTGCCCTAACTGTGTTCTATTTAAGAATTTTATTCTTATATAATAACATCACATATAATAACGTCCTTCTTATATAATAATGTCCCACGGCTGGGATCTGGCCTCTATAGAAAACGGACAGTACCTGCCATGCTTCTTCAATACGAATTCGCTAATTCGTATTATGTTTTAAATTCGTGTTACACAAACTGGTGGTCTTATTATCAAACATCATATGTGGCAATTATAACATTATGTTTGTTCAGCAGAGTGTTCGCGATGCCACTGGCGTTGCAAACACCCATAGGCGACGGTAACTGCTAAATTCTGCGGTCTGTCAGAAAAATATTGAAAAAGTTTTCTCAAATCTCGGTCCCTTGCCCCCATCCAGGCCCAACTGGCAACCTTTCGCAAGACTTTTTATGTATGTGTAAAGCTTTTGTTGTCTCAGATGACACAAACAGTGACTCCGGGCGAAAAAGGCATTCAGACCCCGTGGCAGCATGCTCGAGGGCGCACCTCCTGTGAGGCACGCTCCCGGCTCGACCGCTGCATGGGGACCAAGTGAAAACCAGCCACGAATGGCAAGAATATTTCAATTGGGAACTATCAGTTCCACGGGTGAACCTGATCCTGTACTAATCTCCTACCTTTTCAGAGTGCTTGTAGCTGGGGGAGAAGACACGGCGAAAGAAACTCCCCCGGGGAAAACCGTAACGTTTTATATTTATGGTGTGCGACACAATACGCAGATATCTTGCGTCTCACTCACACATTTGCATTTTATTCTTTTATATTATATCGTGGTAACTTATCATCTATTCACATACCGTATTTATAAATATATACAGCGTATTCTCTTAATAAATTATGGAATCATGGAAATGTATTTTATTGAAACTCTACTCCCAAGAAGACTTCCGAAGAAGAACTGTGCCTCAACAGCAAACCTATTGTATATACTGGAAGCCAGTAACCCCTGCACCACCAAAGGTCCACCGTGCGGATAAAATTAGTTCTATTTTTGTAGTGTTTGACTCCAACGCTTTATTCATAAAAACACTTAGTTAAAATAAAATAATATCAAGTTCCCGCCAAAACTTCTAACATGTGGGTTAAATATGTCAAACGTTCACAATACCTTAAAATGTTCCATAGAAAAAGCTAACCGAACATCAAAAAGGTTTGAATATAATCTGTGGTACATCACATCAGCCGACTGTCGCTTTGATACGCTGGCCTTTTAGCCAAGTGCCGCCACATGATAGATCGCATCTGTAGGTCCTTGACCTTTAGGTATGTATCACACTAAGATTATAATATAATAAGCTATGTACAAAATATATTCAAAAGACGTAAATGTTATATAAGATTTTACAGCATGCTCGACCGGTGCTAAGTTCTCGCCAGATGTTAGTGTGAAGTAAAAGTATAATTATTTAACGAAATAGTAAAGTATAACTTAGTTAAATAATCCTAACTAATATTATAAATGCGAAAATAAGTTTGTTTGTTTGTTACGTTATAGTATATATTTTCATTAGTATATAATTTCGGTATAGTCATAGATTGGACCTTGGAGAAGGACATAGGCTACTTTTTTAAATTCATATGGCAGAACAACGTTGTGTCGGGTCAACTAGTTATATATATTTTAAAGTTCCCTGCACTAGTTAGCACTAAGCCGTGACATTATTTATAAAATATAAAAATAATATTATATTTCTCTCAGTGCATGAGCGAAGTAACAATACTAACCCCTGCAGCCAGGATCGCGTATGGCGCCATGGCGTAAAAGGCGACAAAACAACCCACCTAGCTACGTGGTAAGGCCTAAGCCCGTCTGGATGGCAACCACTCTTGTTATTAAGTATACCACCATAATAACCTTGTGTTGTGTTCCGACATTAATGACCCAGGTTTCTGTACCCCTATGGGATACCAGTGTGTTCACGGTGCACCTACCGTTGCAAACATCCATAGGCAACGATAACTGCTTACTGTTAAGTGGGCCATCTGCAGCCTCTCAGCTGTTCTTCATAAAATAAAATAAAAAAAAGATAAATAACTACAGTTTTATTATGAATATCATTTCAGTGCTAAATCTAGGAAAATAAATTCCCCCAAAAGTATGCATTAAGCATCTAATAATACGGTACACAAAAAAGTGATTTGTATATTTTATGCCACCTACCGGCAGGTAACATAGTCGCAATTTTTGCAATTTTCAAGGATTTATTGCAATACTAGCTGACCCGGCAAACGTTGTTCTGCCATATAAATAATAAAATGTCAAAAAATTAAAAAAAATTTTTTGGGGGTGGGTCACCCCTAACATTTAGGGGGATGAAAAATAGATGTTTCTGATTCTCATAGATACCGGATAAGCACAAAAAATCACTAACTCAATTTAGTTATCTGCCTACTGCCTACCCCCTAAGAACGATGGCGTGATTATTTATAGCCTATGACCATTTCTAGGTTATCATCTATCACCATACCAAATTTCATCAAAATCCGTTCAGCCGTTTAGGCGTGAAAGAGGAACAGACAGACAGACAGACAGACAGACAGAGTTACTTTCGCATTTATAATATTAGTATGGATTGAAACAGCTTATGGTCCCAATAAACTTCAGATTCGGATTCAGCGAGTCGAAATACATGTCAGTATGTAGGTGGCGTCAAATGTACTAACTACTTTTTTGTTTGTCGGTGTACTCATAATTAAATCAATGTTTCGTTTTCCAATATTAAATTGAAACGGAAATATATTACAGCTTTTAGTATTAATAAAACTTATTTGTTTATACTGACTCTTATTTAGTTATTAAACTAAATTCAAAAATCTATCATTTTTTTAAATTATGTATGGGACAAAAAATTAAAAAAGATAGTTTAAACTTAGATTATACCTAGTCAGGTCATAAATTCTGTCACATGTTTAATGTAAAATAATTGTAACAAGTTTATTCATTATGTAACCATTTATATACCAAAATGAACTTAACAAAACATAGATTCTTATGACATTAAAGTTTATTCAAAATAACCTCCGTGATTTTGAATACAAGCCTTCAATCTGCGCGGCCAGTCGTCTATCGCAGCACGAACGAGGTCCATGTCAATATCGGCGGCTGCCTTAATCAAGGATGTCTTGAGTGACTCCAAATTGGGATGAGGCTTTGAGCACGCCTTTTCCTCCAAGTGTTGCCATATCTTGTAATCTAACGGATTCAAATCTGGTCTGGAGGAGGGCCAGTCTTCGTGCCGGATGAAGTCGATTTCACGCGCCGCCAGCCAGTCTTGTGTGCTCTTCGCTCTATGAGCTGGCGCCGAATCTTGTTGGAATACCCAGTGCCTGTTATTGAACATGGTATGAGAAACAGGTTCCACAAGGTTCGTCAGGACTGTATTTTGATACACAACAGCATTCGTTTTTACACCTTTCTCACAAAAATGTACCTCTGTTAAGCCCCAATAAGAAACTCCCAACAATACCATGAGCGAGGATGGAAAATGACCTCGTTGGACACGCGGAATACGGTTGCTCGCTTCTTCACTACTGTGTGCGTACACCTTATCATTTTGTTTGTTGTAGCTCTCTTCTACGGTAAACATTTTTTCATCCGAAAAAAGAATTTCCCGATATTTTTTTCCCGCGTACCGCTTCAACAAAGCGCGGCATCTCTTCAGTCTCAGGTCCATTAGACGAGCATTCAAACGATGTCCTGTTTTTCTTCGATATCCCCGAAGCCCTAAGTCTTCATTTAACACCCTTTTCACCGTGGTTCTGCTTAACCCCATCTGAAGGGCCAACAGTTTCTGCTTACGTTTGGGATTTCTTTGAATTCGTGCCTTCACAGCTTTTATCACTGCTGGAGTCCTAACAGACCGAGGGCGATCACTTCTTGACCTGTCATCTACACTAGAGTCTTCATTGTATCGTTTGATGGTACGATAAACGAATCTTTTGGTAATATTCAAATTTTTCAGTATGTTAAAAATTTGAATTGGCGCGTAACCGCAACGATGCAACGCAATAACTGCAACACGGTCTTCTTTAAACGTCCACTCCATATTTAAAAATGAGTAAAATTCTAAAAGTTATACATTTTTATTTTCATGAACAATTCGAAATTCTAATTCAATAAACTTTTTTGTGGCCAGCATTCTAAAAGAAAAGTTTTTACTGTGTGACAATACTTATGACCTGACTAGGTACAAGTATTTCAAAGCTTGGTACAATTAGCTTTAAGCAATTATAAATTTAAGCTCTATAGCCGTTATATTAGAGACGTTTCTGGTTTGCAACCTAATTTTGGTCTTTCACTTAGGTCCTCAATTGATCAAATAATGGTTTTTGGATTTTCGGCTTATAAGAGGCAATTGTCTTTCTGACCTTCAAACCCCGATAAAAGACTCAACCAATGCTCTTAATCAGAATCGTAATTAATAATTTTATGAAAAGCAAATTAAGCTAAGAAGAAAAGGAATGAAATGGATAACGGGGAACAGAGAAAGAACCACCATTGATATTCTACAACAGCGTGGTCCCAACCAATCGAATATCAAAGAATTTACTTTCGCATGACTCTACTACTCTACTCTCAAAAAATATAACCAACTTTTACATAAAAGATTCTAAACAAAGTACAATAAAAACAGTTTAGCCATAAAACGTGTAACGCCATATCCGGATATCCGATAAAACAAAACTATAAGTTTAATCGCCCATTACGACCGTCTGAAGGATGTTTTAGACTAGCAATAATGTTTCACTAGCTCGTGGGAGAAAAAGTTTAGAATTTCAACATGGTGTTTTTATTTGTTGCTGATTAATAAACAACTTTAAAATTCTAATATTCTATTTTATATTTTTTATCAATAAGTCAAGAAGATTTCTTAAATGACATTAGCTAAATGCACAATTCGTGCCATGCCATCTCCTAAAAAAAGAAGAATAAGATTAAATATATTTTAATTGTATACAGTATATACACAATTGTCACATAACGTAATAATTTACGGTTTCCCAAAGCGGATTGGTACATGTAACCCACATGTACCACCAATCTCAGGAGCCAGGCTACTTCACGATGTTGTCCATCACTATCAGTGCGTGGCTATTATTATATTACATGTGCTCACAAGGCGAGAAAAACTGCCTGAGCGGTGCATGCCGCCGGGAATGCACACGTAAGCTCCAGTTAGTCTCCAAATATGATACTACTTAGCTACCTTGTTCGTTTACGTACTATTCAGAACAAAAAAATCAAATCTAGATATTAAAAGTGGGCTTTTGATAAAAAAAGGTTGTTTGCAAAAAAGGTTTAACGGTAATAAAACTAAGATTTGTGGAAAAAATAATAATATGTTACGCTATTGGTTGATCGCAACCTGGATACATAATTCATCCTATTTTGGGTATATGGTGTAGAACGAAAATAAAACGATAATATCAACATCATTTTTTTTTTTACTTATTACAATTTCGACATCATGCGGAAATGTGAATACTGAGATGAATGTGTGGAGTTACAAAAATGGATAAATTTAGAAATGAATATATAGTAGAGGAAGTGTGTAAGTAGGGCCGCTGGTTGAAAAACTTCTTCTTCCTTTGCTATCTGTAAGCCAATAAGAAATCCAATTGTCATTGTTTTTTTTGGTGGTACTATTATTGAAAGTGATGTGGTAGCCACATATTTGGCTGGAATTACATGGCAAATTAATGTTTTTTAGACATTACCACAGTGGAAACCTTTACCCCGCAGGACTTTATCACAAATACGTAATTTATAATAACCTATTTTCATAATATAAATATTTTGTCTTTCGCAGGGACCAAACCCACAACGACCGTATCTTTGTGGGTTTTACCATTTGTGTGACCACTGAACAAGCCAGGACATCGAGTTTTAATACGAGTATTAAGTAGGTACGGGGTAGCCAAGGGGTACCTCGCGTATTAAATCCACGAAAGCATGCGGTTTTATCCATGCAGGGGCGGAGAAAGAATACTGACCACTGCGGCCGGGGTCGGCCTGTCGTAAAAAGCGACAAAACAACCCACCCTAGCTACTTGGTAAGCCAGTCTGGATGGCGACCACCTTTGGTCTTAAGTATGCCGCCATAACTTTGTGTTGTGTTCCGGCACATACATGGGTACATTACGGTTTATTCAAAGTATTCTCCATCACTAGCCACTACTGTTCCCCATCATTCTGGCAACTTTTGGATACCACTTGGGATCCTCATCTTTTTAGGCTCTCCATGAATCAATCCAATTTTTAATATCGTCACATGACACAAAGTGGTAATCCGACAGTCCATGGGTCATTGACTGGAATTAGTGGTAATTGGAAGAGACAATGCCTGGTGAATAGGGTAGGTGGGACAAGATTGAATTTAATAATTACTTAAATTTATATGTACTCCATAAGTAAAATAGAAATTTAGTCCAAAAAGTGAATAAAACAAGTTAGCTACAATCAAGTTGCTTCGGCGTAATGGCCAGCATTTCTCACACCAGGGGTCAAGTAATGAAGCGTTCCAAGTTCCAAACCCTGATCAATTGCAGACCCTTTTCTTATTTGATTTATTAGTTGCGTCAATATAGCTTTATGAACAAATACTTGTGGTCGATTCCTGTGTTTCGGAATGCGAAACAGAATATTAGAATACGAGAAATAGCTTTTTATTGTTTTGAACTAAAAATGTTTTTTTACCTAAAGCTGTCTTTTAAGTCACTTAAATCTTTTAAGTCAGTTAAATTTGTATAAGATCTTGGGGTATTCGTCTCCTACTGAGCAGTTTTCTGAGCCTTTTGAAACGTTTCTAAGTCATTAAGTTTTTAATTTTTAGGGAGCGTTCAAGTATTACTTAACGCAATTTTTGGAGATTTTTAGACACCCTCTCTTTTAAAAAAAAATTGTACACTATCCTGTAAAGCTAACAAGCAATTTTGTGAAGGTTAAAAAAATTCGAGCGGTCATTCCGTTTGAAATTTTGAGAAAAAAAAGTTACAAGGTGCGTGAGATAATCTCTTTAAATGACCGTTCTGAACGGTTAAAAAAACAATATTACGTAACGCGTAATTCAAATCCCCCCTCCCACCCCTGTAACGCATCGTAACGTTTTACAAGACCCTTCTTCCCCCAAATTCATTACGTAATACTTGAACGCTCCCTTAATTGATAGCTTGTTAGGTGGTAGAGCTCTAAGCCCGTCTGGATGGGAACCACCCCTGGTCTAATTTGACGCCGTAATAATCCTGCGTTGTTTTCTGGCATAAGTGACTCAGGTTCCAGTTTTCCTGCGCCAGTGGTCGGCAACCCGCGGCTCTTTAACTCCTCCCCACGGAATATTACTATTTTCATCTATAATCCTTTCAGTAATAATGTTTACTACTCCTACTAAAGCCAAGCAGATGTTAAAAAATGGCTCTTTGAATAAATTTCAATTGTGTATTATCTATATTTGGTTCTTTTGGAGGACAAGGTTGTCGACCACTACCCTACGCTGACGGCAGTGTGTTAGTGGTGCTCCTGGCGTCATAAACATCCCCAGGCAACGGTAACTTCAGTCAGTTTGTGCGCTATTGCACAACAATAAAAAATTTTGTCGATAAGGAAAGTAATGCATATTTTACAGGTCAGCAATGAATCGGCTAGTTTTTTTTTTACTGTTTACACATTCTCTCGGTGCAGACGATCGTTTTTAAAGTAGCAAAAAGTATTGGTGAAGATGGTGAGAAAAGTTGCCAGATTGATGGGGAACAGTAGTGGCTAGTGATGGAGAATACTTTGAATAAATCGTAATGTACCTATGTATGTGCCGGAACACAACACAAAGTTATGACGGCATTCAAACTCTTCAAACATTTGAAGAGTTTGAATTGAAAACGTTGCAGATTTTCAAAATTATTTACGGCCATATTATTGAATAACCATAATGTGTCGCACATCGCTATCTAGTCCTAAAATAAGTTGTAGAGCGCTTGTGTTATTAGACAATTGATATACTTTTCTTTTATAAATAAATATATAGACTACATTAAAGTCCATGGTTGAAAATAGGCCTCTCCCCAGGTACGCCACTTAGGCCGATCTTTGGCTTGCTGCTACCTCCTTCCTGCCACCTGCTTTTCACAGTTCAGGTCATCGCAACATCTGGCTAGGAAGTGTCATACATTACGTTTGCTAAAACTGTAAGTGTCGGTACTTAATATTAACCATTAGTGAGTGGACATAGAATAAATAAGTTATGCCGTACACTGTGATTTGCTTTGTCTTCCCGAATAATAAATAATTTTACATGGCGCAGCCGATAAAAAAAGGACTAATCGGATCAAAACAAGTTTGTAAAGTGTCGTAGTGTATAGTGATCTCGTAGTGGTCTCCACTCTTAAAGTTTAAAAAAACAAATTAAACACGCTTTAATAGTAAACCGAAATAAAAAGTTATAATAAATAATAATAATATCAATAATAATAATATCAATATAATCAAGTCTGTGAATGCTGACACATGGCTGTCTGAAAAATTTTATTTAAAAAATAGTTTTCTGATTTCTTTTTACATATTTGCCATTGCAATTACGAATAAATAGTGAAAATAAATCCTTCAAGTGTATATATATCATAAAAATAAGAAATAAACTATTGAAAACTAAAATCTCATAAATTAGTTCAAAATGACAACTCACGTCAAAATGAAAATATGCTTTCGAAGTGTTGTAAAATTTAATATGTATAAATAAAACAAGTCACATGAACAGACAAGATAGCCAGCCGTAATCGCGCACGCCTTCCACCTGCTGTACCCACTTCGCCAAGCTCCACCCGACCAACCTCTAACACAGAAGATTTGGCCAGAGGGATGTCGAGCCATAACAACGAGGATGGGACAGCGTCGTCTAACTCGTGTCGAAGACCTACGCGGGGACGTGGACGACCACCATCAGCACGCTTAGAGCCTGCGGGGAGCGCCCCGCGCCCGACTCCCGCTACTGGTGGTGTAGTGCGCCGCATGAGATGGACTAGGGAGATGAATGAGAGTGTCATGCGCGCGTACTTTGAGGCTACAAAGATGGGAACCTACCTCACGGCGTATCGTGATCGGATGCTGTCTCTGTTTCAGGTTCTTCACCCAAATACCACTGTCACGGCACAGCGCTTGTCGGATCAGGTGCGGGCCATTCAGCGGTTAAAACTGCTGGACGAACCTGTACTTGATCGTCTACGCACTGAAGTACGGAACAGTCTTAGGATAAATGAAAATGCACAATATCCAATTCTACATCATAGTGATGTTGTGATGGAAGTATCCTCAACATCACCATCTAATACGGATTTGGATATTCATAGGACTGATTCCGTAAGTAGCCAGGATTTAGAGCGTATGAGGAGGACTTTGGAGGAGGCAATTAAGGAGTATAAAGACATACCTACCCTAAATAGACCACAGCTACCTCGTCTACCCATACATAGACATAGTTTGTCTATTTTGGGTAATTTTAACCAGCTTTTAGAACCGTATATATTAACAAGTAAAGATCTGGATGAGACACATTCTATTTTGTACTGTGGGGCTGTCGCCGTGTGTCGTACTGTTGGTGTGAAATTTAATAATATTCCCAAATATAAAAAAAAAACATAGACAAACCAGCCTGGCAGTACAGAATAGAACGTAGAATTAATGCAACACGAACTCTAATAGCTAAACTAATTTGTTTTCGATCGGGAAATACTCGACCAAGGGTGATGCGTTTCGTGACTCAGGCATTTGCTGGAACCGATATTGGATCTAGTGACTATATGCTTAGAGTCACGGAGCGCATAGACTTCTTGAAACAGAGAGTCTATGCCTGGGCAAACCGGATTCGCAGGTATAAAGAACGCACAGAAAGATATTTCCTTAATTGTCGCTTCTAAAGAAACCAGAAAGGTGTGTATAGAGGCTAGGAACATTCGAAGGTATTAGTGGCTGACGGACAGTTGCCAAATAACGATGCAACGCTGGAATTCTGGCGTGGCATCTGGTCTGTTCCGGGAAGTCACACTGAGAACGAATGGAAAGGGGCTGTTGAACAGAGGTGTGAACTTATTCCAGAGATGGAACAAATCATAGTGGTTCCATCAGACGTAAGTTGTGCAATCCGTTCGTGCCAAAACTGGAAAAGTCCTGGACCGGACGGCTTACACAACTTTTGGATCAAATGGTTTAAGATTTCGCACTCCTGTTTGGCAACTCAATTCCAAGATGCTATAAACTCGTGCTGCCTCCCATCCTTTATGACCACGGGGGTCACGCACCTTATACACAAATCTGGTAGTACCATGGATCCTAGAAATTATAGACCCATAACTTGCTTACCTACCATCTACAAGTTGCTTACATCCATTTTGAGAACAAAATTAATGAAACATCTCTTAGACAACAAAATTTTGGCTGATACTCAAAATGGATGTAGGCCGGGGTCCCGTGGTACGAAAGAGCTCCTCCTCGTAGATATGGCTATCAATAAACAAGTCCGTCGAAATAGAAAAAACCTCTGCACTGCTTGGATTGATTATAAAAAGGCTTATGATTCAGTGCCGCATTCATGGCTTATGAGGGTGTTGGAGTTGTATAAAATTGATGCTACTCTACGCACCTTCCTAGGTTCGTGCATGCGACAGTGGGTCACAAGACTTAGCCTCCCAGGAAGAGGACGGTTTTTAGACGGACTATTAAGAATAGAGCGTGGGATTTTTCAAGGTGACAGCCTGAGCCCATTGTGGTTTTGCCTAGCATTGAACCCTTTGAGCGCACTGCTTGAGGATTCAAGACTAGGTTTTCAACTTCGCAGAGGGGGTGAAGTCATATCTCACCTACTATACATGGATGACCTCAAACTGTTCGCGTCAAAAAAAAAACGGACCTACTAGAACTATTAAAACTAACTGAAAGGTTCAGTAGTTCTATAGGAATGGAGTTCGGCGTGGACAAGTGTGTGGTTATGCATGTACAGCGGGGGCGAGTTGTCAATTCAAACGAATTACAACTCTCTGAAAATATGTCCTTCAGATCTCTCTCTGAAGGTGACACCTACAAATACCTTGGTATATCACAATCATTAGGTATCGATGACGTAGACATAAAACAGCTGGTAAAGGAGAAATTTTTTAGCCGCCTGAGAAAAGTGTTGAACTCCTTCCTCTCAGGTGGTAACAAGATTCGCGCCATTAACAGCTGGGTTATGCCATCGCTGACCTACTCCTTTGGTATACTTAGGTGGACTCAGACAGAGCTGGATGCCTTGGATCGAAGGGTTCGTTGTATGATGACTTCATATCGGATTCATCACCCACGATCATCGGTTATGAGATTGTATATCCCACGGAAGTGCGGAGGGCAAGGTCTGCTAAATGCCAAAAATCTGCACAACCATGAGATATGCAAGCTCCGGGAATACTTTCTCAAAACCAACGTGGGGATGCATCGGGATATGAAGGCAGTAGACAAGGGACTCACCCCGCTCTCTCTTGCAAAAGAGAGCTGGAGCAGGCCTGAAGTAATGAGTACTGCTGAGCGTATGGATGTGTGGAAGAGCAAGGAGCTGCACGGTAGATTTTATCGAGCACTATATGGGCCCGATATAGATCTGCTGGCATCGGTGAACTGGCTTCGATTCGGTGACCTCTTTGGGGAAACCGAAGGTTTTGTCTGTGCAATTATGGACGAGGTTATTAAGACGAACAACTACCGGAGGTACATCCTAAAAGACGGCACGATCGACACGTGTAGAGCCTGTCACTGTCCTGGTGAGTCGATTAGGCATGTTACTTCTGGTTGTTCTCGTCTTGCTAACTCTGAGTATTTGCACAGACACAACTTAGTGGCCAGAATCATCCATCAGCAACTTGCCCTTCGATACAAGCTTATATCTTCAGAAGTGCCCTATTATAAATACACGCCTGAGTCAGTTCTTGATAGTGGCCATATCACGCTCTACTGGGATCGATCTATTATCACAGACAGGACTATTGTTACCAATAAGCCTGATATTGTGATAATAGATCGATCTGCGAGACATACGATGATCATTGATATTAGTGTCCCACATGATGGTAACCTCGTGAAAGCAGAAACTGACAAGATTACAAAATATTTAGATCTCGCTCACGAGGTCGCCGCCATGTGGCACATGGAATCAACGAGCATCGTACCGATAGTGGTGTCAGTGAACGGGCTTATAGCGAAGAGCTTCGATAAACACCTAGAGAGGCTTTCGCTAGGTAAATGGGTGAAGGGTCGAATACAGAAGGCGGTTCTCCTAAGCACGGCACGCATAGTGAGGAGATTCCTGTCTCTGGAGCCCTAACCACCGGTAGCTTGGGCCCTAGGCCTCGCTCCCAGCGACGGACAGTTTTTTATATTTTTTAATTTAATTTCTTTGTAAATATCGTTTTATAAAATAAATTATTTTTTTAATATTAAGTATTTTATAAAATGAAATGTAAATTATTTTGAAAAATGTAAATAACTAGAAAAGAAAATAAATAAAGAGGAATATCAATAATAATCAATGATTTCGTAATAAAATTCAAATAAAATATAACAAAATAGTTATATTAAGAACAAAATAACCTGATTGCCCTAGCCACGACATTGAAAAAGGTATGAATCAATTGCATTGCAATCAATCCTTAACGCATGTGCAAATTTTCAAGTAAATCGGAGTTTTTCTCCAGAGGCGGATTAAGGTATTATATATATTGCTGTCTGTTTCTTAACAGTTTACACTACCAGATGAAGATAATTAAGTGTCCGTAAATAAAGAAAATAGGTATTTTAGAAAATATAAACATGTATTATAAAAAATATATCTAAAGTAAGAATGAACACAAAAGCGACACGGTGAGTAGAGTGGCGTTGTATGACGCAGAAGTTACAAATATAAATTTTTCTTGTCTTTCCGGTACATTAACCTGACGTGAAGGTATACGTGTATTCATGACGCTCCGTTGTTGTGCGACACTTTATTCTGAAAACAAATATTTAAAGGATATAACTATTCTGGCTAATGTTACAATTAAAAAAATATAAATTTTCTCCGTGCAGGGGTGGAGTATGAATACTAACCTCTGCGACCGGGGTTGGCCTGTCGTTATAGGTAACAAAATATCCCTGGCTACGTAGGGCTCCAAACCCATCTGCATGGCAACCACTCCTGGTGTATAAGTATGCCTCCATAACCTTTTGTTGTATTCCCAGCATTAGAGATCCAAGTTTTTGAACCCCTATGCGGACAGCAGTGTGATCGTGATGGTCCTAGCGTCGCAAACATCCATAGAGGATGGTAGCTTACTATAAGCACTTATATAAAGCATGTTAAAAAATCCAATTAACAATCCCATTTAATCCCATTCCATTCAATCCCATCCTATTCAAGGATAAACCATAATAGGCCTGTATGAGAGATGTAAAGGCACTTCACTTAAGTTATACAAGATAAAAGCCTGTTCTGCAGGAATTTAATCAGGACTTTTTTATTCACTGCCCCGCCTTATATATTGACCGTAACTCAAGCCATGAATTCAAGCCGCGTGTATTATCTGTAACTCGATGAAATTTTTACACGCACTTAAAGTAATGCTCAGATTTCGGTTCATCGTAATTTTTATTAAGTTGTTAAAGATTTACGATGGTAGGATATTGCGAGCTTGTAAAGCCTGTGAAATGAGCTTAATGCCTTTTAGAAGGGTGTAATATAGGTTTAATATTATAGGTCAGTGGTGGTATAATATAATACCAAATTTTTGAAGAATTATTTAAATAGCCATATTTTAACATATCTTTTAGCAGGAGACATTATTATGGAAATAATTATAGATAATAAGTAATATTCCGTATCTGGACTACATTTCGCGGAGGAGCCCCAGCCGGGCAGTCAAAGTATGGCTCGCGAGCTGCGGGTTGCCGAGCATTGTTATAGATTGTGTTTAATTCCGATGGCATGCATCGTTTAGTACGGTGAAGGATATCATCGCGAGGAAACTTGCGATATCGTATGTGTTATTGTTTATCCGCCTTGGACAATCATGGCGGTTATAGTGGCCATTCGCTAGAGGGGGAAGGAACCCAATAGTAGAAAGTTATGAGGTGTTATTATATATAATAGAAGTAATACAGCTTTTTATAGCAGTCTAGAATCGAGATTTCATTCTCCTCAATATAAATACATACTTTAAAGTATGTTGTGCACGTTTTGACCCGAAAGGACCGCATTAGGAACTCCCGCATTCGCAGCAGCCTTCATGTCAGTGATATCGCGGATAAATTGCAGGAGGGTCGCCTTCGCTGGTATGGCCATGTGTTGCCAATGGACTGACTATCAAAGATGCTGAATACCGTGCGAAGTGGAGAAGAAAAAGTTGGACAGCGGACCCCGGGCACTGAAGTGGAAGTTTTGGATGCAACTGGGATTAATAACGGTAAAATGATGATGATGTTGTACACATTTCAAATTTACTATTTTTTAGAGATCGCATACGATGTTGCCAGTTGTTGGCATATTTTGAGATATGAAATGGAGGGAACGTGACCGAAATAGGAAATAGTATACAAGTTACGAGTATCTTTCTTGGTTGTCCTTTTTGATGAAGTATTTACATACTGAAAAAATCTGACTCCAGCTCAATATACGTTTTATAGTATATATGCCTAGTAACAATACTTGATGGTGCATTAATGAACGAATGAGCGGGTTGCACCCCAGACCACAACACACTGGTGAGCTGCACGAATACATACTAATGCACGATACACACCTTCCTTTTTTTTTGGTCTCGGGGAAAAACCTCTCTTGACGGGTTCCCCCGGCCCGGGGGGACCGAGGGATATGTGGGACTCCGGGAAAAATGTTTGGCCATCCGACTACCCACTAAAAAACCCCGCTGTTCTCCTATCGCCTACGCCCGGGCACACGGATATATGGCCTGCCGATCTCGTGGCCCGGGCCGACGCCGGTCCGCCCTTTGTCTTGAAGCGGGCCCCTTCTAAAGTGTTGGCGCCAGGGGGTCAGGGTTTCGTCCCCCCGGCGCTCTCCTAACAACTCTAAGAGTTGAGGGGGGCCGCGGAACAGCACGCAGCCCTCACCCTCGCGGCAATAGTGCGGGCGGCGGATCCACCCCCGAGGGGCCGCCCGCGGCTGGAGATCGTTACTTGCCCTCCGGCACCACCGACGTGGCGGGAGGGGAGAGTGGTGGTCGACTCCCCGGAGCGGGAGCTCCGCCGCCTCCTTTGCGGACATGACTGCCTCGCAGAAGGAGGCGACGGCTGTCCATCCAGGATCGCCCCCGACCATGGACATAACCAGGGCCGGGAACGACAGGTTCACGCCGATTTGGGCGACGAGGGCGCGGCGCTCCTCGCGCCACGCAGGGCACACGGACGATACACACCTTCCTATCCTATCCGATCCGATCCGATCCTAATTATCGGATGAAATCGAACAATGTATTGTGCAACAGATCCTAATTTTATTATTATTATTATTACAAAATCGGATATTCGAACCATACGTTTCCTAAAATGGTATCCTAAATCGGAAGGAGTATAGAACATTTGTCCGATAAAAGGTCAGTCACATGGGATCAGCGTCCCAGTCCAGATGTCAGACCGCAAGTATTTTTTATTATTTTTAGAATGTTACAAAGAATGTAGATGCTTATGGGACACTTCGGCACCAGATTATTCGAACAGAAATTTGAGGAATAAGTCCTATGAAAGACTTAAAAATCTTAAAAATCTACAAAAACGTTTGCAAAAATGCAATATAAGCGGAGATGTAAAAGAAATTGAAAAAAAATCTTCAGCCCATAAGCTTCCCTTTTTCCTCCGTTTTCGTGTATCCACAACGATACTTGATATTGCTACTCCTATTGCTATCTTCAACGTGGGAGCCATATGAAACACGTCTGCACAGAGTCACCATTAGAAACCAATCTGATTTTAGGAAGCACAGATCGTAAAGTGTATAGAGAATGAATCCGATTTAGGATTTCCGACAAATCGGATAGGATCGGAAGGTGTGGATTGCGTTTAAGAAAAATAATAAGTGAATGGTTTCAAGTAAAAATTACTATGTTCAGAAAACATCTAATGTTATATAGGTAATATACGAATTGTACAGCAACAGGGGTATTCAGGGTATTCCGAAGAATTGTATATTACATCCGTTTATTTTTCGATTATTGCAAGGTTTTTGAAGATATGTACTCGTATATGTGTTCGCAGTTAGGATCGCAGAGCTCTCAGAGAAAGTGAACATTCTTCGCTGTCATTCGTTGTTTCGTATCGTCCACATCTCCATGATTGTCCATCAATGATGACATTGACATTTGTTTCTTCGTTTAGGAGTTAACACTTATATAATATACAAAGATACTTTTTGTTTGTTGAATGCTAATGTTACTGATTCCCAAATTACTTTTTATATAAGTTTAGTATTTATTTAGAGAAGTAACTAAACATATACATAGTATTTCCATATTGTTGCTATATATAGCGTACATATGGCTGCTACAAACTCTATTGGCACCCGCCAAATAAGCTCTTTCCTAGTACGTTTCCTAAGCTGGCTTTGTTTAATGTAAACACTTTTGTGTTTGACACACTTGAAACACTTTTGCACAATTTTACAGATCTAAATCTGAATACTTCCTGAAAATGGACAAAGGATTACATAACAACATGCCTTGGACAAAGTTCCGCTATTTTTTTCTGACGAACAGCAGTCACCATTACCTATAGATGTTTGCGACGCTAAGGGCAAAGCGAACACGCTGCAGTCCGTATACGAGTACTGGAACTTGAATCACTAGTGCTGGAACATATCACATGGTTATTATGGTGGCATACTTATTAGACTAAGAATGGTTGCCATTCAGGCGGGCCTTGTCGCTTTTTACGACAGGCTGAACCTGGCCGCAGAGGTCAGTATTCTTATTCCGCCCCTGCATGGAGAAAAAGCTTATTATCAAACTTTTAAAGCTTCCTTAATATCTGCTGAACATAGGTGGCCTGCATTACCATTTCGTAACCTTTTCAGTTTAACCCAACGTTGATATTTGCAACAGAGATGTTATGGAGCTCCGTAACCGTAACCGAAACTATCGGATATCCGAAATAAAATTATATCCGTATCCGTAACTGTATCCGTTTCACAAGTTTCGGATAGTTTCGTATAAGGGCGGAGTCTAAATAAAACGACATGTTTCGATATATTTGTGTCATTATTAGTTTATATTTTACTTCAATCTAATATCCATAACCGAAACTATCCGAAACTAACGGATAATCCGAAATAATTGCATATCCGTAACCTTATCCGAAACCGATATAATTTTATTCCTATATCCATATCCAGATCCGAAATATCATATACATAACATCCCTGATTTGCAACCGAAACGAATTAAAAGTTTTTTAGGGATAGTATAATAAATATATGTAGAAAATGACACACAACGGGTGAATCTCAGACAAATCTGTTTTGAGAGTTCGAAATATTTCTTACGGTGAATTCTTACACAAACATAACTTTGTAGCTAAAATCATGTTCCAGTAACTTGATCTTTGGTATGGCTTAGTAGATATAGAGGATTTTTCCGTGCTGGGACAAAGTAAGAATACAAACAACTGCGGCCGGTAGTTGCCTGTCGTAAAAGGCGATAAAACAACTCACCCTAGCTACGTGGTAGAGCCTCAAGCCCGTCTGGATGGCGAACACCTTTGGTCTAAGTATGCCGCCATAATAACCTTATATTGTGTTCCGTCATTAGTGACCCGTGTACCTTTATGCTGCTGTCCTACAGCATTAAAAAAAAAGCTAATTCAGCATAATTCAAAGTCAAAATGGATTAAATTTCGACTTGACGCTGGTTTTCAGTGCGGACCTTAACTAAGACAGTTGACCCTAGATTTCAACCCAATTTTCTTGTCTTAAAATTAATATTGTACAATACCAATCATCACAGACAGGACTCTTGCAACTAATAAGCTTGATATTGTTATAGTAGATCGCATGTCCAACGAGTAAATACTAATATCAGCATTTCGCATGACAGTCTTCTTCTCAACATGTCGGCACAATATGTTCTCTCCTTCTACTCTCCTCTATTAGCCGTCATCTGAACATTCACACCTTTTTTAACCATATCATATTTTACACAATCCATTCATCTTTTCTTTGATCTACCTCTCCTCTTGCATCCATCCATTCTCATTTCTAGCATTCTCCTTGTTACATAACGCCCCTCTCTTCACATTATATGCCATACCAGGCTAGCCAATTACTTTTCAGCTTCTCAATCACTGGCTTTCAAACTTCCCCTAATATACTCATTTCTAATTTTAGGCACGCATTGCTGCCACGTGGGTGAAATGGCGTGAGGTAACTGGTGTCATTTGTGACCCCAAGATGCCGGTGAAGTTGAAGGGACAGATCTATAAGACCATCTTTAGGCCTGTCTTTTTATACGGCTGTAAAGAATGGCTGGTGTTAGAGCGACACAAGCAAGAACTGCGTGTCACGGAGATGAATATGCTGCGGTAGATGTGTGGAGTGACGCGGAAGGACCACGTTAGGAACTCCCGCATTCGCGGCAGTCTTCATGTCCGTGACATTACGCATAAATTGCAGGAGTATCGGCTCCGTTGGTACGGCCACGTTTTACGACAACCGGATGCTTACACTTCCGACTTTAGTCTTAAATTAATTGGCTTATTCCACACGAACAGTTCACGAAGTACACAAAGTTGTTAAGAATTAATTTGTCGGATATAAAAGTAATAAGCAGTTGAAACAATGTCCCAAATATAAAAGATATCTCGTAAAGCGTTACGTCAACAACCGTAGTTAAGTACCGATAAAATATTTTGGCATCAATTATAAGACTGGTCGTATTTTTACGCATTAGATCGGAAATTTTCATTCATTCTTTTGGAATGTTAAAAAGTTCTCTTTACCAAGCCATAAAAATCTTTTAAAAAAACATCATTTATTCTTACAATCTTAATACATATATAGTAAGGATAAATGTTGCCATCCAACATGGTAACGCAGTTTGGGAACGTTTCCGGCTAAAAGCGATCTGGAATCAATATATTTTTTTATAAATTTGGTTTTTTTGTTATATTTTTAATATTAATAAATTCATTACAAACCTGGTATGGCCACGTTTTACGGCAACCGGCTAATTACGTGTCGGAAAAAATCTCTAGCATTGCCGCTTCCGCTGGTCCCCTGCTGTAGGGGCAAACCCACTTGTTGTCTTGACGTCGCAAAACTTTACATGCGTGCCAATGGACTCACTACCAGAGATGCCGAAGATTATAAAAATGGAGGAGAAAATGAAGCGGATCCCGGGGACTAAAACGGAAGTTTGGGTTTTAACGATGACGATAATTACAGAAAATATTTTATTTATAATCAGACAATTGTATTTATTGATGTCAAGCAAAAAAAACATATTTGTTTTCTTTCATATTAGATGTCGCATCGTAAAGAGATCTCTTCTTAATACTATATTATTCTCAACGCAATAAAGCGTTTTAGGCCTACTATTTTGAAGTAAAAGTGTTTATTTTGTTTCTCTACAACACGACGGACCCTACACCATCCATGAAATGCAGGAGTGGAATGAATGAAGATCGTCTTACTCTAACGTTAGCTTAATTAGGTAATTTCAGTTTTAATTAAAAATAAAAATGCGTTAATTACGTCAAAAGGTTCAATTATCTCTTAAAATATCATAAAAACGACTCGTTTCATCTTTTGTCAGCCAGTGAAACTTACTGCTGAAAAGTAGCTAAATCATTCACAATTCAAAATCAAAAATCAAAATCTAAATAAAGAACGTGTTCAAAATTTATAATACCTAATTTTAACATTTAAAAACGTTTCAGAAATTTATACATTGTTATTTTGTAAACATTATTAGCTTCATACACAATTTCAAACGGTTCGGTTTTCCTTTTAAATTTGTAAGGTTGTAAATTCGCCTCTATAAGAATTTGTGCTACATACGTCATCTATTTTCTTTATGATTATGTGAAAAAGAAGAAGAAAAGGGCAGCGATCGAAAAGGCACGCAGGCAATGTTTTTTTTTATATCATCATATCATATCATATCATATCATTTATTCATGAACAAAAAAATTTGTGTCTGAAAATTTCTACATATTAATACCATACATTTAACAAATAACATTTAGTTAACAATAAATTGAAATAAATAATTAAAATCATTACATTTGTTACATTTCTACATTATACTTATTTATTTTATTACATTTATTAATTTATTAGGTTTTCAAAAATACAAATTATTTATATAAGCTTCACATTGTCAAAATATATACATATATCCATATACACAACGAGTCAATATAAATTATAAGGAAAAGTATTCTTCTATTGAGTATAAACAATTTTTAATAAGAAAAGATCTAATGCTTTTTTTAAATACATTAAAGTGATACACCTTATTTTTTATATCTATTGGTAATTTATTAAACAATTTTACAGCTTGAAATTTATAGCCATGCATTACTACATTTAGGTTTAATTTGATTTTACTTTTTAGATCTTTTCTTCTTGTGGATTCTCTCTGTTTCCTTTCTTCTAGAGTTTCAAAATCAAATATATTTTTTGCAAGGTTAGTTAGCGTTACCAGTATATAAAGAGACGGGACCGTAAGTATATCCAATTTTCTAAAATGGTCTCTGCATGACTCCATTTGTGATATACGAAGCATTATCCTGACACACCTTTTTTGCAAAACAAAAGCTTTCTCACAGTTGTATTTATAGCTATTTCCCCAACATTGAATGCTGTACCTTAGCTTAGATTCAACTAGAGCATAATATACCATTTTTAAATGTTTCAGACCAACTTCATCGCGCAAAGTTCGCAATGCATAGCAAGCCTTACTGATAGAACCTTCAATTGCATACAGCTCTTCTTTCCAATTTAAATTAGAATCTATATATATCCCTAAGAATTTAGCCACACCCACAGAAGTAATATTATCATTTTTTAAGGTTACAATAACTTCGTCATTATTCCTTGATGTAGTTTTGAATAATAAGATATTTGTTTTTTTAATATTAATATCAAGATTGTTATCAGTAAACCATGTATAAAATAATGTAATGACTCTGTTCAGTTTATCATTTAATAATTCTAAATTAGCAGCACTTATTACTGCATTAGTGTCGTCAGCAAAAACTACAAGGTTGACATCAGGAATTTGATTTTTAATGAAAGGTACGACATCATTTACAAACAATAGAAATAGTATTGGGCCAAGTATGGATCCTTGTGGAACACCCGAAATGATATTTTGTAATTTGGAATTATGTGTAGTTTCAGTATTATTTGTGATGTATTTTATCTGAACATACATTTGTCGATTTCTAAAGTAAGATTCGAATAATTTAAGAGCAGTTCCCCGTATACCGTAATGTTCCAATTTAAATAGTAATAGCTCATGATGAATTGAATCAAAAGCCGAACTTAAGTCCAAAAATAGACCTGCTACTTTCATTTTATCATTCAATTTTTGTAAAACATCATTAATCAAAGTGTTTATTGCATCAGTTGTGCTAACATGCTTTTGATAACCGAATTGTCTTAGATTTAGAATTTTTTTGTATTTAAATGGTCAACTAACCTTGTTTTTATTACGCTTTCTAATAATTTTGACAACGTTGGTAGCAGTGAAATAGGTCTATAGTTTAAAGCATCATTTTTAGAGCCCTTTTTATGAATGGGGATAATTTTTGCGATCTTCAGTTGGTCTGGAAAGGTCCCCACAACGAAACATTTATTACAAAAATTCGCCAGAGGCGCAGCCATAATGTTTATATTCTCTTTAATTACGGTGATCGGTATTTCATCATAACCGCAAGACTTTTTGTTTTTCATTTTTTTAACAACATCTACAATTTCTCTTTCAGTAACCGTGTTCAATATCATGTCTGACATTATCCTTTGAGTATTTTCTTCTAAATATTTTTTCGAATTCATATTTTTTTCTGCACGTAAAGCGCATTTCTCACTAAAAAATTTGGCAAAAATGGACGCTACTTCATTTGGTTCAGTAATTAAATTATTTCCAATTTTCAGTTTGTAATTTTCGTTAGCTACTATTTTTAATTTATTAGTGTGCCTCCGTACTACAGACCAGATAGATTTGCTAATGTTTTTGGCTTTAAAAATTTCAGCATTGATAGCTAATTTCTTTGCGCATCTAATTACTTTTCTATAAAGTTTGATGTATTTTTCTCGATAATTTAAGATACTTATATCATTACATAATTTTTGAGAAGTGCATAAGGCTCGCTTTGTTTTACTCGAAATCTTTATTCCTCTTGTCACCCAATTTATTCGACATCTTTTTATTAATCTAGTCTTCTTTTTCTTTGTGATAAAACTTTTACGAAAACAATCATCTAATTTTAAAATAAACCCATTTATACCTAAGCTATTCCATTTGATGTTATTAATTTTCTCTTGAAAAATGTTCTGATTACTTTGGTTAAATACTCTACGTGTGACTGATAAAAAAGGGATATGCGTTGTTTTATCTATGGATTTTTGTATCGACAAATTACATAATAATGCACCATGGCCATCAGCAAGACCATCATATAATTACTTATCTTTTTTGCTTTGTGTGCACTTATCAAGAAGTTTGCATAGTATCTAACACTGAATGTGTGTCGGCCTGTCGTGAAAGGCAACAAAACAACCCTATCTACGTGGTTGGGCCCCAAGCCCGTCTGGATGGCAACCACACTGGGTCTATAAGTATACCGCCATAAGAAACTTGTGTTATGTTCCGGCATTAATGACCCAGGTTTCTGTACCCCTATCGCCAGCAGCATGTTCGCGGTGCTGCTAGCGTTACAAACATCCATAGGCGACAGTAACTGCTTATTATTAAGTGGGCTCTCAGCCTATCTGCTGTTCCTCACAATAAAAAAAATTCTTGTATGTATTGTGTGAATAGAACATGTGTATTATTTTTTTTTATTGCTGTAGGACAGCAGACAGGCTGACGGCCCGTTTAGAATTTAGCAGTTACTGTCGCCTATGGGTATTTGCAATGCCAGTGGCATCGCGAACACGCTGCTGTCCCATAAGGGTACAGGAACTTGGGTCACTAATGCTGGAACACAACACGGATAAAATTGTTGCAATTATTTATTTAGTTTAGGCAATGTAGGTATTTTAATTGGGTCGATATTTCACCTCATGGGCCCGAATAGGTCAACACTGAAAAGGAGGCTTTGTTGTCGGCCTCATTTGGTGGAAATGCAATTAATGTTTTATGTTATGTCCGTGCAGAGGCGGAGAAATAATACTAACCTCTGCGGCCGGGGCACCCTAGCTACGTGGTAGGGCCCCAAGCCCGTCTGGATGGCGACCACCTTTGGTCTTAAGTATGCCACCATAATAACCTTGTGTTGTGTTCCAGCATTAGTGACCCAAGTTTCTGTACCCTTATACAACAGCAACGGGTTCGCGATGCCACTGGCGTTTCAAACACCCATAGGCGACGGTAACTGCTAAATTCTAAGCAGGCCGTCAGCCTGTCTGTTGTCGTACAACAATAAAAAAATGTTAATTCATTGTTAAATTACAGTCCATTAAATAAACGTATTTTTTTCTCTTTTTTTAAATCTTCAAACTTCTGGGATGATACGCCTAAAGTCGTGCTTTTAAATCTAAATCGTCCTTAACAACAGACGTGCCTACACTCAACCACAAGTGGGTCAGCCTAAGCATTTGCGAGCACGATTAACACGAACAAATGGCTCGGCTGAACTTGATGAACCGTAAGCCAGTAATCAAGAACAGTTTAATTATGTCCACGACCACTAATATCGTGTCAATCTTTTTTTTTTATAACCAACCGAGATTTAATCGTCTATAAACATGTTAGGAAGTCGTGATAACTTGCCCCTTTTTATTCTTTTTTGCGTTAAATTTGACTACGTATTGTCCGTTATTTCGCCAAAAATATCACAGTTTTTCTATGACTTTAATTCCTGACATGAGAATGTACTATTATAGAATAGTACGAAGAGAGAGTTATGAACGGAGAGCCGTTCATATCTCATTACCACTTGAGTGAAACCAACGTGTTTTTCCAAGCGCCCTTAAGTGGCTAGGAAATTCACGAGATATGCATTACAATGTATAAGTTCGTCTATATAAATTTGTATCAATATATTGCACTGTCGATTTAGTTGTCGACTGTAATGGCATTGTAAAAGATTTAATAAAATAAATAAATATATTCAGCAATAATACTTTTACTTAATAATACTTTTTTACTAGATTACGGAAAAACATAGGAAAGGTTTTCATTTCGTTGTCATTTAGTTTTCCTATCAAACTTGGAAGGTTTAGAAGCTGGTCGTTAAAAATCCAGTTTAGCTAAATCGTCATTATCTTGTGCTATAACGCATCGAATTTGACGATCTTTGTAGCGAAGCGGCTAACGCACTCCAGTACGCTTGCGAAGGTTACGGGTTCGATTCCCGTCTCGCGTCTGGATTTTTATGTATAATATGTATTTATTTACAAAATAAAAGTATATATGTAGTATCCCTATGAAAAGAAATACGGCTTCATGTTAGAAAAAGTACAGAAGGTTTTTCTACATTTTTTATACAAACGTGTAATTAGGGTTTCATCCCCGCATGTAAATCCCCGCATGTTTATAAAAAATTGTTTTTAATCAGGCATTAAAGTTTAAATTAGTCATTAACACTTCTTTACAAACCAAAAATTGTTCATCCAAAAAGTGTTCAACACGCCTAAAGAAGTTTTCTCTTCAAAAACTCAACTGTCATCATCATCTTTGCGTTGTATCCCGGTCGCAGCCCAAACTCTCGCTTCGGCGCCCGGGGTCCACTTTCCGACTTTTTCCTCTCCACTTCGCACGGTTTTCAGCATCCCTGGTAGTGAGCCCATTGGCACGCATTTCACCCTTTACGACGTCAAGCCAGCACTTTTTGGGTCTACCCCTCCTGCCGGGGCCCGGCGGAGGTGGCATGGCCAGACATTTGTTACCCACGTAAGCATCGGTTGCCGTAAAACGTGGCCGTACCATCGGAGCCGACACTCCTGCAATTTATCCGCAATGTCACGGACATGAAGACTGCCGCGAATGCGGGAGTTCCAAAAACTCAATTGTATTTCATTGTAATAAAGCGCAATTCGAATAGATATGTATAAGTAATGCAATGCAATCATTTAAAAGTTACATTATAAAGTAAACCTCAAGTTATTATTAATAAGGTTGGTATTACTGGAGCACAACTCCGTCTTACGAATTTTCGATCAGAACACGTGACCTGACGCGAGTAACATTTTTACCCATTACAAAAAGTGCACAAACCCGCTAAAGAAGTTTTCACTTCAAAAAATAGAAAAAAAGAGAAATGGTCAATGTAATCCAAAAAGTAAGGAATTTTTCTAGACTACTTAGTCTAGAACCCCATTTACGAAAAATTTCGCGTCGAATAGTCCTATTCCGATATGTTTATTAGTTTTGAATGAATGAATAAATGAAAAATTTTTGAAGTGATCAAGTATCAAAGAAACCCTGTTTTCCTTTTATATACTACTTGTTGACACAGAAAATGTTGTTTTGCCATATAAATTTTAAAAATGTCCTTCTCCAAGGTCCAGTCTATGACTATACCGAAATTCATCAAAATTGGTTCAGCGGTTTAGGCATGAAAACGTAACAAACCAATAAACTCACTTTCGCATCTATAATATTAATTAGGATTTAAAATACTTTTAAAAAGGTAAAATGTAAAAGGTGATTGTATTGTAATTTTATTTTGTCGTATGAATTAAGTTATAATTTATTTTAACGTAGGCACAAAGGACAAAATAACGTACGAAGTGAACTCGGATCGTAAATAATAATGCCTTATGTATATCGCATTAAAAGCAAAAACGTGTAATGGATCTTGTTGCTTGGATATTTCGCGCGTACACTTGTTGAGAAATAGGTTAGGATTATTTCCAACTAGAAATACCCCTACACAAAAACACACATATTTAAAAAATAATTTACTGTTGACTTGAATCACTTGATAGTGTGTTACAGATTAATTTTGCTTCTTTTGTTGTGGTGACTGTTACCGTAGCGACGCCAACAGTCGATCTGATCTAACTAGGAATTGACAGCGCTTTTGCAGGATTTTGCGTGAGAAAAAAAAGCCCACAAGGGATCACATACAATTACTACCTTATCTTACAAGAAAAACTTGAAATCAGTATCAACCACATGGAAAGTAAATTGTGCAGGCAAAAAAACATGCGACTAACTAATTTTTTTCTGTACTCGAAGGTAGTTTGGTTGGTATACGAGGGCGAGGGGGATGATCTTAGAATATTGTGTACCTTCCTATGAACAGAATGTGAAATTCGAAAACAAATTAATTACGTCAAAATAATTTTCACAAATAAGAACATGTTTGTGCGATCTGTTTTTGCTTTCCGGATTTATTGGAATATTACAATAACATTGCGCAGGTTGTCGGCCTTTTAGGATTGTGACCCCGCGCCAGGGCTTGTTTGCCCGATTGTCCCTGGATCCTGCGACAACCTACTGCCATTGTATATCTTGCGAGTTACATCAGTTACTTTCATTAATTCATACTTATATGTAACTTTATGTTTACTTATGTTGCAGTAACAACTGATTTTCATATTGTTTTTATACATTATATTATATATTTTTCTTTATAGCGTTTGTTAGAGCTTTAGCTTTTTTATATCTGTCGAACAGCAGACAGGCTACAGTTAGTACATAGCAGTTACAGTCGCCTATAGGTGGCTGCGACGTCCTTGTAGTACGGCGAACACCCGTCCGTGTAGGGTACTGGAACCTGGGTCACTTCTGCCAGAAGCACACGAGGTAATTAAATGCAAATTCATTTATTTGCGAAATATGGGTTACAAACTGGATGACAAAAGTTAATTATGCACATTTAGAGCCACCACCTGGCTAGGGTTGTTTTCTCGGCTTTCACAACAGGCCGAAGGGGCCGTTTTTACTTCGCGTCTGCATGAAGAAAAAGTATTTTTTTATTGCTGTATGACAGTACAGAACAACGCAAATGGACTTGGATTAGTCCCGATGGTGCCACCAAAAATGAGATTGACTTCATTATGTCGACCAAAAGACAGATATTCAATGATGTCTCTGTGATCAATTCGGTGAAAACTGGGAGTGATCACCGCTTAGTAAGAGGCACATTGAATATCAATCCAAAATTGGAGAGGTCTCGACTGGTGAAGTCTACGCTCCGACCTGCACCCATACAGATCCAAAACCCGGTAAACTTTCAACTCGAATTGCAAAACCGCTTCGAATGCCTCGGTGACTGCGTTGACGTGGACGAGTATAATAACAGGTTCGTGGAAGCTGTTCAAACGGCCGGGTCTAAATTCTTCAAGGCCAGCCGTTCAAAAAGAACCGGAAAAATCTCAGATTCTACTCTCAAATTGATGGATGTGAGACGTCAAATGACCCTTCAGTCCCCGGACGATGCTTCCCAGTATAGGCAGCTAAATAGACAGATCTCCAAGTCCTTGACTCGCGATATCCGCCGCCATAACACAGACTGTGTAAAGGCGGCTATAGAGCGTAACAAGGGCTCTAAAGTATTCGCACGAGACTTGTCTATTGGGCAGAGCCAACTGACGAAGCTGAAGACCGACGATGGCAGGGTCGTTTCGTCTAAACCCGAACTTTTGAGGGAAGTCGAGAAGTTCTACGGACAGCTATACACGACTACACGGGCACCTGTTAACAACAAGGCTAAAGACCCAAGAGCCAAATTAACCCGACACTACACCGTAGATATCCCAGACGTCAGTCTGTACGAGATTAGTGTGGCCCTTAAACAGCTTAAAAACAACAAGGCGCCGGGTGATGATGGAATTACAGCCGAGCTTCTGAGAGCTGGTGGTACTCCTGTGCTTAAAATCCTCCAGAAGCTATTTAATTCCGTCATCCTCGATGGCAAAACGCCGCAGGCCTGGCACGGAAGTATAGTGGTGCTGTTCTTCAAAAAGGGCGACAAAACCCTTTTGAAGAACTTTAGACCGATATCACTTCTGAGCCATGTTTACAAGCTGTTTTCAAGGGTCATCACGAATCGTCTCGCGCGCAGATTTGACGACTTCCAGCCTCCCGAACAAGCCGGATTCCGAAAAGGTTTTAGCACCATAGACCACATACATACGCTGCGGCAGGTTATACAGAAGACGGAGGAGTATAACCAGCCACTATGCTTGGCGTTCGTGGACTATGAGAAAGCCTTTGATTCGATCGAGACCTGGGCGGTGCTTCAGTCTCTCCAGAGGTGCCACATTGATTATCGATACATCAAAGCGTTGAAGTGTTTGTATGAAAACGCCACCATGTCAGTCCGTCTCCAGGATCAGAACTCGAAGCCTATCCGACTACAGCGGGGAGTCAGACAAGGCGATGTCATATCGCCGATGCTGTTCACTGCTGCGTTGGAAGATGTCTTCAAGCTTCTGGACTGGAACGGACTGGGCATCAACATTAACGGTGAGTACATCACTCACCTTAGATTCGCAGATGATATCGTAATCATGGCTGAAACCATGGAAGACTTAAGCCATATGCTTGATGGCCTCAATACAGCTTCCCAAGGAGTAGGTCTCAAAATGAACATGGACAAGACGAAGATCATGTCTAATGTCCATGTCGCACCTACCCCCGTAACAGTTGGGAACTGTACTTTCGAAATTGTTGACGAATACGTCTACTTGGGTCAAACGATCCAGTTAGGCAGGTCCAATTTCGCGAAAGAGGTCACTCGTCGAATCCAACTCGGATGGGCAGCGTTCGGGAAGCTCCGTAAAATCTTTTCGTCCCAAATACCGCAATGTCTCAAGACGAAGGTTTTTAACCAATGTGTGTTGCCAGTGATGACATACGGAACGCAGACGTGGTCGCTAACTATGGGCCTTATGAGAAAGCTCATGGTCGCTCAGAGAGCAATGGAGAGGGCTATGCTCGGAGTTTCCCTGCGAGATCGAATCAGAAATGAGGAGATTCGCAGGAGAACCAAAGTAACCGACATAGCCCGGATGATTGCAAAACTGAAGTGGCAGTGGGCTGGGCACATAGCTCGAAGGACTGATGGCCGTTGGGGCAGAAAAGTCCTCGAATGGCGACCGCGTACCGGAAGACGCAGTGTTGGTAGGCCCCCCACAAGATGGACCGATGATCTGGTCAAGATCGCCGGGATAGGTTGGATGAGGGCAGCGCAGGACCGATCATCGTGGAGATCTTTGGGGGAGGCCTTTGTCCAGCAGTGGGCGTCTTCCGGCTGAAATGATGATGATGATGATGATGACAGTAGACAGGCTGACGGCCCACTTAGAATTTAGCAATTACCATCGCCTGTGGGTGTTTGCAGTGGTATCGCGAACACACTGCTGTTCCATAAAGGTACAGGAACTTGGGTCACTAATGCCGGAACACAACACAAAGTTACTATAGCGGCATACTTAAAACTAAAGGTGGTCGCCATCCAGACGGCTTGGGATACCACGTAGCTAGAGTGGGTTGTATTGTCCTTTTACTACAGGCGGACCCCAGCCGCAGAGATCAGTATACTTTCTCCGCCCCTGCACGGATAGAAAGTAGCTAATAAAAACCTTTTCACTCTGACTGTACAAATGTTTGTATAAAGTTTCGTAGGACAACAATCCATTTAGGTGGACGAGGGTTCCCTAAATTCTAGCGTTTATTAGAACTACCTCAAGTTTTATTTAATTACAAAGAAAAGCTTTAGTGCGTGGACAGGTTTTGTCATTTTATAAGCTAACTAGCTGATCCTGCAAATGTTCTTTATCCGTGCAGGGGCGGAGAAAGAATACTAACCTCTGTGGCCGGGGTCGGCCTGTCGTAAAAGGCGACAAAACAACCCACCCTAGCTACGTGGTAGGGCCTCAAGCCCGTCTGGATGGCGACCACCTTTGGTCTTAAGTATGCCGCCATAATAACCTTGTGTTGTGTTCCGGCATTAGTGACCCAAGTTCCTGTACCCTTATGGGACAGCAGCGTGTTCGCGATGCCACTGGCGTTGCAAACATCTATAGGTGACGGTAACTGCTAAATTCTAAGCGGGCTGTCAGCCTGTCTGCTGTCCTACGCAATAAAAAAAAATGTTCTGCCATACGACTTATTCCTGTTAAATATTTTGGTTATAGATATTTTTATTGCTAAGCAACAGCTGACAGGCTGATGGCCCGCTTAATAACGAGCAGTTACCATTATCTACGGAAGTTTGCGATGCTATGGGAATACACCGCGAATACGCTGCAGTCCCAAAAACCTGGGTCACTAATGCCGAAACACGGCACAAGATTATTATACCGTCATACTTTAGACCAAAGGTGGTTGCCATACCGATTTTGCCATACCGAGGTTTGTTTTGTCGCCCTTTACGACAGGCCGACCCAGGCCGCAGGCGTTAGCATTCTTACTCCGACCCTGCGTGGAGAAAATTATTATATTTGTTAACGCCTTTTGGCTATAAGGGGTCTAGGTGAGGATGCCATATCCTATCTCTTTTCCTCTTACCTAATATCCGCCCCCCGTCCTTGTCAAATAAAGTGCGACCAATTTAAAAAGCATTATAACGTCGATGGCCGAACGGTAATTGTCGGTTCCGTCTTATTTTTAATATAAACTGAATAATTTAGTAATAATTGGATGTAAAATGATGTAAAGGTGTATTTGATTACTCCTACGAGTGGGACATTAGTGGGCCCACGTGAAAATAAGGACGAGTAACGAGAATTGTGAGTACCCTCAAAAAATATTCATTTCCCTTCTATAACTCTTCGCCTAGGAAGACCCAACACCAGCGCGAACAATATTAATAAATAAAAAATAACGAACGTATTGAGTGTGGGAATGGGATTACGTTATTGTTCATACAAAAATACTAAAATCTCTAAAATGAGAGAATGGAGATAGAATGTTGAAAATTTGGCAGTATAGATATTTTTAGATGCCAAATAAAAAAATATTAAAAGTTTAGTCAGTGAAATTGAAATAAAAATAGAGATACCAGTCTCCTAGCGGGATGAAATTTACTTTACGACTTATTGTCATATCACATACGTGTATATAGATTCACTTTTCCTATCTAATTATAGCTAAATAAAACCTAAAAATGAAAGTAAAGCACCTAAAATAAAAGCATGTCTTGTTCCACCTGCCCTTATCCCACATTATATGGGGTCGGTCGGTCTATTACAACATGTTACATGTTGTAATAGTTGTGGCTTAGTTTTTACAACCGGCTGCTTGCCTGACATTAAGCCTTTTTTTGGGAAAAATCTGTCATCCTTTTTATTTAAATTATTTTTCTCATTTCACATTGAAAGTAGGCACGAAATTTCGTTGTCAATCATCTAATATATCCTCAAACGACCATTTTATTAGTTTCTTCTTGGGTAAACAATATCCGAGTGTCGGTTTGGGTGTGCAGGGTGCACTTTTGCCGGGTCGCCGACTTTTACGGAGTCCGTGCACAATTCACATTCGTCAACTACGTCACGAGGGCTTCTATATAGGAAATTCGCAGTGCCGAGCGTCATCGAAGGCTCTTGGTCCTGCATTCCGTTGCGCTTGAATGCAGACACAGACAGCTTGCGCACAATGCGTCCATCTTCTTATATTATGGTGGGGGCTCACAGCAATCTTCCTCTTGGTAAGTTAAAGGCCTTGAAACTCGCGGCTTCTTTTCACAACAATACATAACCTTCGGCAAAGGACATCGTGGCAAGCAGGGATAGCACATAGGTGGACCTTCACAGCACGTTGTTGGACAAGGGGCCACAAACATCGGACATACTGCAAATTACTCGTCTTTAGGGTAAAAGCACGCCATTTTTATTACACGCTTTATATTAGTTTCACTTGTATGTTTGTATATTTGTATTGTATATTGCATTTTTTTGTTAATTCCACTATCCTTAATTTAAATTTATTGAATTTTTTTATTTTTTAGTTTGATTTTTTATAAAAGCGTTTTAGTTTTTTTTTTTAAACTATAATTTATTTTTTTGATTTTACTTCTTTTTCTTTTGTAAATTTTATATCATAATAATAAATTTCCACTAGAATGTTGATAATTTTGATGGATTTGACATATGCCCTTTATTTATTGATCAACTGTTTAATAAAACAAAAGCATGTATCTGCAAAAATAGATGCGTGTAATTTCCATATCAAGATATTGTATGAATAAATAAGGGAGAAGCAATAGCTTTCGATAAGCTGTCATCATAA
This sequence comes from Malacosoma neustria, assembly GCA_963693495.1. Lineage (NCBI taxonomy): Eukaryota > Metazoa > Arthropoda > Insecta > Lepidoptera > Lasiocampidae > Malacosoma > Malacosoma neustria. Next base: position 10,793,097 of record OY856393.1, on the reverse strand, counting down.
CAAATGATCAAAATAATCTAATCATATTTTTCAGATTTTTTTCAGTATTACTCGATAATAAAAGATTGGATAGATGAAACTAAACAAAATATGTTTTATTTTATAGGTACCTCAGTGGTTTTATAGTTGAGACCATTCTGAGGTTTTTTGTGTCATAAACGTTCTTGAGAACCGTTTCATACAGAAGACCCAGGACTCCAAAAAACGATGAACGCTCAGATGACGGCAGGTGGTAGAAAGATGAAGGTGACGAAAGTGCCATTGTGAATAGGACAGCCTGTTGTAGACAGCAGAATACGCAAAGAGGGCAAAGTTTCTCTGAAGTTCAATGCTGATTAGACAGTCTGTGAGTATGGAATTAAAGAAAAGACGTGCTACGCCATATGATGTCACTGTCACTTCGCAATTTTTTTATTTAATGTTCTTCATTTGTGTTTTTTAAAGCGGATTTAGGTATATACGAAGTAAAATTTTGTATATTTTGATTAAATAATATTTTGAATGCATTATGGTTAGGTTGCTCTAGATTAGAGTCGCCAAACAACCCCAAACATAATTTCACGCCCCGAATAATTACGTTATGAGAGTGGAACTAACAAAAGGGTTAATGCTTTAATGCATCATAAAATATATGGTACGATTTGGAATGAGCTCATATTAATATTTTGTCTGTTGGACATTCATCATACCATTTCAGAGTTGGATTCAAAGAATAAACTAATATACCTACTGGGACAACTTACACCGCAGCTTCGTTCTATATTGATATGATGTAGCATTATTTGCAAGATGTAATCCAAACAGTTTTCCAAAATTTGGATATCAACCAAAATATAATGAAAGACATAAAAATAAGTCAATAACAAGGCCAATAAATACATCCTTATCCAGCGAAGGTATATTTAGTATGGCATCAAAAATTATTAGTAAATTACCCAATAGTTTTAAAATCCTTGACATGTCAAATTTTAAAAGAAATTTAAAATTATTCTTCATCGAGAAATGATATAACTAATATTATAAACAATTACAATTTTGATGAATTTTTATAATTTATATAGTCATAGATAGTCATAGGACCTTGGTGAAGGACATAAGCTACTTTTTATTTAAATTCATGTGGCAAAACAACGTTTGCGGGGCCAACTAGTAATATTACCTAGTCAGGTCATAAGTATTGTCACACAGTAAAAACTTTTCTTTTAGAATGCTGGCCACAAAAAAGTTTATTGAATTCGAATTTCGAATTGTTCATGAAAATAAAAATGTATAACTTTTAGAATTTTAATCATTTTTAAATATGGAGTGGACGCTTAAAGAAGACCGTGTTGCAGTTATTGCGTTGCATCGTTGCGGTTACGCGCCAATTCAAATTTTTAACATACTGAAAAATTTGAATATTACCAAAAGATTCGTTTATCGTACCATCAAACGATACAATGAAGACTCTAGTGTAGATGACAGGTCAAGAAGTGGTCGCCCTCGGTCTGTTAGGACTCCAGCAGTGATAAAAGCTGTGAAGGCACGAATTCAAAGAAATCCCAAACGTAAGCAGAAACTGTTGGCCCTTCAGATGGGGTTAAGCAGAACCACGGTGAAAAGTGTGTTAAATGAAGACTTAGGGCTTCGGGCATATCGAAGAAAAACAGGACATCGTTTGAATGCTCGTCTAATGGACCTGAGACTGAAGAGATGCCGCGCTTTGTTGAAGCGGTACGCGGGAAAAAAATATCGGGAAATTCTTTTTTCGGATGAAAAAATGTTTACCGTAGAAGAGAGCTACAACAAACAAAATGATACGGTGTACGCACACAGTAGTGAAGAAGCGAGCAACCGTATTCCGCGTGTCCAACGAGGTCATTTTCCATCCTCGCTCATGGTATGGTTGGGAGTTTCTTAATGGGGCTTAACAGAGGTACATTTTTGTGAGAAAGGTGTAAAAACGAATGCTGTTGTGTATCAAAATACAGTCCTGACGAACCTTGTGGAACCTGTTTCTCATACCATGTTCAATAACAGGCACTGGGTATTCCAACAAGATTCGGCGCCAGCTCATAGAGCGAAGAGCACACAAGACTGGCTGGCGGCGCGTGAAATCGACTTCATCCGGCACGAAGACTGGCCCTCCTCCAGTCCAGATTTGAATCCGTTAGATTACAAGATATGGCAACACTTGGAGGAAAAGGCGTGCTCAAAGCCTCATCCCAATTTGGAGTCACTCAAGACATCCTTGATTAAGGCAGCCGCCGATATTGACATGGACCTCGTTCGTGCTGCGATAGACGACTGGCCGCGCAGATTGAAGGCTTGTATTCAAAATCACGGAGGTCATTTTGAATAAACTTTACTGTCATAAGAATCTATGTTTTGTTAAGTTTATTTTGGTATATGAATGGTTACATAATGAATAAACTTGTTACAATTATTTTACATTAAACATGTGACAGAATTTATGACCTGACTAGGTATTATGGATTTTTAAATTGACGATTTTAATTAATATAAATTAAAAAAACGTAGAAACACAGCTTTTGTAGCATTCTACTCGTACACAGAAGCGCCTGGATTGCCTAGCTTTGCCTTCTTTTGTTTTTAATGTATGTTTCAGTCTTGTACGTCTCTTAGAAATAGATTCATTCCCGGCATCTTCGGATTTGTCTTTCCCAGAGTCTACTAGATATTCCACTAACTGACGTCGGAATTCTAAGAAATCAATTTCACGTAAATTATCCTGGGTTAAAATTAAGTTCTCAGAGTTTATATCTAACTTGGACATTGTTAATAGCTACGAAACAAGAAAGTGGTAAATGCAAAATAAGACGACTTAATGTCCGTTCCGTGATAGCGGTGAGGTGCGCAGGTGCCCGGAGAGATGACCTCACCGGCGCCTTAGTGACAGAAATCGACATAATTCATTCAGTGCGCCACGTAGGGCACCGGTACCTCGTGAAGTTTTTTTTTATTTTTTTACGGAACCCTGCCTCCGATTGACCCCAAAATTTAACAGTATACATATATAGAACTATAACATTAATTGACAGTTTTGTTTTGTTTAATTTTCGTCATTGTTACTCAAGCAGTTAATGTGTGAAGAAGGTGTTGCAAAAAAGTATCTTATATTTAATTTAAATCTCTAATATTTAATTTAAACAAAGCTATCTACTCCCAAAGTGGCAGAGCACTTTTATTATGGGTACTGGATAACTGATATGTTTTTTTAAATAAATAATACATATTATACATAAAGACCTCAGTGCCGGATTAAGCAAGCGCGGGGCCCGTAGCAAATCTTTTCAAAGGACCCCGCACCTGGGCGCAATTCCATACCTCAAACTACAGCACCAACGTAAAAGCTACATCACCAATGCACTTGTCGCCGATGGCTCAAGCGAGCTCCTGGGACGTGACTTCATCAAGTAGCCACCACCTGATTCGGTGATGGAAGCGCTCAACACGTTTGTCTTTGGACTTCACGCAGAGGTCCATGACATGAAGATGGTGTTGTGCAGTGACAGTCTCGCCGGATATGATCTTGCAGTAGGCTACTTTGCTGATGTGGTGTCTCCAGTCTACAGGAGAATTTGAGTCGGTCCGCGGCCCGATAATGAGCTCTAACTCATTATCGGACCGACTTAAATTCTTCACATTTATACGAGCGACTTTTTGTAACATGTGCTTTTATCGTATGAAATTCTGTTTTATTTTCGCCAAGGAAACAATGGGGATTACCGATTATATGTCGTAGATTGTGTTAGTAGGAAAAGATGTAACGTTTTACCTTTTTGTGACATCAAATAAATTCAATATATTATGTTACCACGTGTTTATAAGTTTCATTTAAAAAATTACGCGTAGGCCGAGATGAGCGGGTTTAAATATGCGGGGCCCCCATTTTGCGCGGGGCCCGTGGTAATTGCTACTCTTGCTATGTGGTTAATCCGGCACTGAAACACCTCGACTACAACTAGACTAGACTCGACAAGAATCGAAATCGTGACCCCCGCAACAATTTAGACATCCGTTACCATGGAGCTTGGTAAATTAGTGTATTTATTAGGCTCCCGTTAATAACTATTCTAAAACAATTTTTTCAAGTAAAATTGATTTAATAATATATTTTAAATAAATACGTTTTTAAAAATATCTAATATCTTATTTTCAAGTATTCCTTCTTCAATCTTTCGTATCGAATCTACAATCGAGAAAGTGTGGGTAAGGGCTAATACTAAAACGCAACGCTTCTTTCCTGTAATCGCGACTTCTAAAACTGATTTCTTCCAAAAAATTCCAGTTCCAATATTTCCTTTCAGATCAAGAGACTAATGCTCTAAAGCAATTAGAAAATTTCGTTACACTCTAGGATTTGATCTTAGTATTTTTTTATTGCTGTGGAACCACAGGCAGGCTGACGGCGCACTTAATAATAGTTATCGTTACCTATGGATGTTTGCAACGCGGACAGTAGCGTGTTCGCGGTGGCTAGGGGTACTGGAACCTGGGTTATTGATGCCGGAACAGAACATAAGGTTATTATGGCAGCGTACTTATACACCAAGAGTGGTTAACATCTAGATGAGCTTGTGGCACTATCACGTAGGTTGGATTGTTTTGTCGCCTTTTACGACAAGGCGTTTGTCTTGACAATTCATTTATCTTCCTTATATGAAAATCCTCATCACTATGAGAGCAATTTCACAAACCTTTTAAAACGGTTCATCCAGAATCCACATTAAAGTACATTAAATCCGGATTAAGCTAGTCCGTACTAACGCAATTTACATTTTATTCAAATCTCAGTGAACTTTATAGCCCTGTCCGGTTTTAAGGTCTTAAGAGTATCCCAAAATGTTATTTCACGTTGTAAAATTTATTGTTTTGTCTAATTTCTACTGCTTTATGTTACACAGATTTTCATGAAGCACTGCAAATAGAAGACGATTTTAAGGTACAAGCCACCTCGTAAGTATCCCACGAATTCATGCGGGCTAAATGTCGTTTTGTGAATTATCTCAACATATTTACCAATGTTTATTTTTTTGTGTACATAACATTAACAGAACATATTTTTACTATCATGGAGGGTAGACATTAGGACATCTATGTTTAAAAAAGTTACCGTCAAAATGCGTTAAATTAAGTTGGCACCACAATAGCATCAGTGTAAAGTGCAAAAAAAATATTAGAACAGGATAGACAATTTTTAACTCAACATACTTCAATTCGTCTACAACAGGTACATGTACAGGGAACATATTATGTAGCTACACTAGCGCCACTCTGGCGGGTTTTTGAACTCTCATTTACAGCGCACAGCTAATCACTTTTCAATTTTTCTCCCCTATGAGATAGTTGTCTTTATCCTCTATAATATATATACTACGATTTGCCATTCACTAAAAACTAAAACCTGGATTATTTTTTGGAACGAAATCACTCCTCAAAAACTCATGCTACTAACCAGTGTCAATTGTTAAGTATTTAGTATCAAGCTTTTAGTATTTCACTATCAATTACAAATTGTTTCTGCGGAAATTAATACAACATCGGAAACTGATATCCCGTAACAAAAGATGAAAAAGAATTGAGTATATATCCTAGAACAGGGCTAGTAAACCGTAGGATTTAAATTTATTTCGTAAATTATCAGAAATTATTTAATTCCTCTGTACCAAGGCGGACCAAGTATACGGACGCATCTGGTAAGGGTTGGTCTATTGTAAAAGGCGACAATACAACCCTAGCTAGGTTAGAGCTTCAAGGCTATCTGGATGGCAACCACCTCTGCATTTTAAATATGCTGTCATAATAACCTTCATAACAACCTCGTATTGTGTTGATAGTACATTTTTGTTATACACTACCGATCATCGTTAACTACCTCATATCCCTAGCCTACAGTTGGACTGGAGCTCCTCAAGATCTTTATAAAATTTGATCTTATTCTTTTCCCGTCAGGCCACAACCAACCTTTTTAATATGGTGCACCGGTGAATCGGCATAAGTGATCCAGGTTCCAAAGAACCTGCGCGGACGGTAGCACATCAACAATGCCCCTGGCATCACAAACATCCATAGGGTACAGTAACTGCTTAATATATTAAGCATTTAAAAAGTCAAGGTCTGTTTATGAAACTCATTATCCAAAACTCGTAGAGCTTACGCTATCACGGGGCGAGCTATTAACAATTTAGAAATTAGTATCGCATTGGATAATGCCGGGACAAGTTGACCATAGTTAAATTGAGTAATCGTGGTATAGTGCCTTTTATAAACTTTTAATTGCCATTAGTAAGGGCGCCGAAAGTTTGATATTCCTGACTCTATAGAACGTATCGACATTAACATTATGTTTTGTCTGTGTAATTATTTCTGAATGGAAAATCCATTGTGCTCAAAGCGATGACTGAAGCGGCAATGGGCTGAGCACATGTGACGTACGAATGTGTTGACCTAAAAGAAGAACGACATCTTAAAAAGGTTGGTAGTGGTTGAACGAGAAAAGAAACAGATCGCGATAATTTGGTCTTATGGAGGTCCAATCTTGCTGTAGACGATGTGTGGTAGTTAGCGATAATGGGTAGTGTATAACTAAATATGCAGACTCTAAGACTGCGTACAGAATATCACCAACTGGTATAACCAATATGCACTTCCTTTATCTATTTTATTATATTGGCACACATAACGCGCAAAAGTTTCCCTGTTTTATTTAACAGTAGATTGCAACTTTAAATATGCAATCGCTATATTTGATCTGTTATTTTAGTGCAACATTGGTCTATCTTAACATTTACGTCTTTGCCTATGAAACTGCAATACTGGCAATTTAATGTTTTTTTTTTAATCTATATGGCCAAGCATTTTGATTCAAAATTATTATATTTTTACGACTGGTTCTGTGACTACCTATGAAGCCTTGCATGATCATGTCATTTAGTGGAGAAAATATTTATATACGAAATATCACCCCTCTTGAACTTCCCAGATTTCGAAATCCTGAAACATGTACGCATTGCTCAAGCACCTAAAGAACAGATTGTTTTTATTTTTACTTTATTTTCAACGTCTTTCATACTCTGGATAACTGTTTCAAGGTCAACAATTCTTGTAACTAAAAGAAAATTATCTTTCACAACCTCTAAGACAAGGTGTTGACCTTTTTCATTGTACGGAAACAAAATAAGCAAAAACAACCAGAAATATATAATAATTTACGTTTCATACAATACATTACAAAAATTGACGACAAGAGAGAGGTAACCAACCGTTCAAAGTACCCTAATGCACTCAACGGGGGAGGCCATATCAGACCTCCCAACGGGACAATCTCATTAACAAACACAAGAATACTAAAATAATGACACAATTATTCTCTTTGTTTCAAATAAATCTCTTTGATTTATAAGATATTGAAAGCTTTTTCTAAAAGGTTGGGAAGAAACATGGCTGAATTTTGGCGCAATTGTCGCAGCCATTTTTGTATATTCTGGATACTATTATTTTTCTGATTTATGGCATGACGTGTATGTGCTTTTACTTTATACTTAAGGATTAAACAATAAATCTGGTATATACTTAAGGTTGAAAGCTTAATGTAATTTATTTATCTAAACATTTTTCATAAACTACTTGCTTTATGGAACTTTCCAGTTTAGTTTTATTTAGAAGTAATTTCGGGTTTAAGTAAACAGATTGTGTTATACTCTGTAGTGTATACATTTTGTCAATGGTATGCATTTTCAGGATCCCGTGTTCCAAAATGAAAGCTTTGGATCATTATGATGATCATTAACTTACGAGGACAAGGCTCTGCCCAAAGCTCTTAGATTAAGAGTCAGATGCTCGTGGGCTTTGGTTAAGGCAAGCGGTGGTAATTTAAATTTATGTCATAAATAACTTAATAATTATCATTTCAAATGACTATCAAATGACTTTCACAAAATGTTCTATCTAGGCATGTGCAATTATGAATTAAAAATATTGAGTTTGAATTTGACAGAAATATCCTTCGATTAGATTAGATAAAACGAATTACTCATAAAACTTCGAATAACATCTAAAATCATCTAAAATACTGATGTGTTTTATGTAGAGTACAGATAAAAAGAGAACCATTTTTCTTCATCTTTCTTCTTCTTAAACTTTCTGTGTCAGTAAAGTCCATCAAAGCGCGTAGTACAAATAGGGTGGCGCTGCGATAGCAAAATTTTGAAGGTAGTATAGTAGGTTAGGTAAAGGTAGTAAAGTAATAGAGAACTTTTCACAACAAAATTTTCCCATTATTTTACACTTTGCCAAATTTTATAACAATCAGCACAATATAATCACGCATCATAATTGCTATTAAATTTCACGATAAATAAATCACTTTTCACGTTTTCACATAGCAGTTTTTTGGACATTTATGATATATTTACGTAATAATCATCATCAACAACAACTACTTAAGTCATGAATTCAACACATTATTGAATTCAACATACTTCACTCAGTATAAAATATTCATGTCTTAGTTTTTCGTACGCCAACCGTACGCTGAGGGAAAATAGTTTTTCAACATCCAGCAAGACACTTTTTCCTTACCTCTAATATTTAGTATTAAGACTGGCTGGAAAAACCAAAAACGTGTATAAAAATAAACCCATAATTTGACATAATTACAAATGTCTTATACCTACTATGTTGTAGTTTTTTTTAATCTTTTTAATTAATAAAAGGCAATTTTTTGTGATTGTTTATGATATGGGCGATGAAGATAACATTAATACTTCCATTGCCCATGTCGTACTGTGTTGTGTTGCAGGGCGCGGTATTAGCCAGATACATGGCAAGAGTTTCACCCATCCCGGAATGCATGCGAACTTTTTCATACATGGCGTACTTGGATTCTTACACTACCAGAGTTAGTGTTCTATACAGATTCTATTTAATTTATTTTAACGGGATGACATCTACAATAGGGGACGGCAGCCCTTAAAAAAGAACTTGAACTGCAAAGTGAGGTTTAAAAGATATGACTACAGGGTTAGCCATATGTTTTCGACTTAACAAAATCTACTGTTGCTAAGAGAAAAAATTGTATTGATTTGACTATGGATGGGGCCATATTTTATTGGCGCCAAATTATTCATGTCGCTTTGTTATAAAAATATACTAAGGTTTGCTTCAGTTTGTTTCCGGAAGCGTGCCGAGACAGTTAGTAAAAAAAATAGCGGAACTATTGTCACTTAACCCGCAGAAAGCTAAGATGATGCTAGCGATGTTTTTGAATTTTTGGTATTGTTCACTTTATTGCAACAGTCTTGTCAGATAATTTCAATTATAACTCATAACGTCATACATACTGCTTGACTCTTACGTCCCTTTAGAAGGATGAACAATATACTTGCTATGATTACAAGGTTGAATGTGTAATCCACACACACTGGAGATTCCGGTGTCTAGATTTACATATAATCTTTTATTTCACCGTTAGTTCGTAATATAATATGGGTTTTCAATCAGAAAAATATTTAGAAGTTTATCCCATACTGGGGACCGAAGACATTCCATCATTAAAACATCTCATAAATTGTATTAATTAATTTTCTCTTTATAAATGTTTCAGGCGGCAGATTCAATAATGATTTCAAGCCAATATACATCATCAGTTATAAAGCAACGCGATATTTGGCCCTCCCATGTCTAATGGCGGACTTATATCGTGGAAACCAGACCCTGAGTGTGATTCACCTATTATCCGGACTGATCCCATTCACATTGGCTCTTTCTGGAGAAGAAAATGTGCATTTAGGTAACCTGATGATAGCTGCCAATATAGTCTCATTATGCTACTACTCGTTGGAGAACAACAGAGAGTGGGGATGGTATACAGCTGCTGCTGGGCTCTTCTCATACTTTTTGGCTGGCCAAAAAACTCAATACAAGATGATCTACCCTTTAGGTTCGTTTTTTTATTATTTTATGCCTAGCCAGTTTTGGAGTCTACGAGATAATTTCTTATACCGATAAGTTACTTCCGATCTCAATTCCGAATTTCCGCACGGAGCTCAAGACAAATTAGTAAATTCTGAGCTGAATTCTCTTTGCGCACCTATTTGCTTCTGAACACTTTCTTTTCTTAGTAAAAGAAACACAAAAAAGACTGGAACAGAGCTTAGTTTAGTTTTTCAGAAGTGACTACAATTTTAACTTACCTCGAAAGAAACTAAACGATGGGCCTTACCTACTTCCAAAACAAGTAACAATAACAACTAGTTTTTCTATTCTTCTTCATACCACAAGCAAAATGGAATGAAAGAAAGAAAGATATTATTCATTTAAGCCAATTATTTACAAACACATTATGATATTACTGATTTATAAAATAACTTAAGCTATGGGATCCTAAATTGGACCTGACTCAGCATAATGCTGGCTTACAAAAAGACCGCGTTGACCTTAAGTCATGCCCATAGATGGAGTAACGTCTTAAAGAAAATAAAAGAGAAGCAGCTCAAATCTAAATTATACATAAACAATTAAATAATTAATATGTAAATAAATTTAAATAAAATGTGAAGGTAAATTGATAAACTTATAAAAAACAAAAATAGGTTAGTGAGTTCCTGAGTTGCAAATATTATAGCTATAGTTATAAAACATTCAGACTTTATAAACTTTACATTAAAGAGTATCGTAATTTAAAATAAAATCATTTTTAAAATTAGTGACATAATTTTAATAAAAATAAATGTACTTTGACATGTTTTGATGAATTTCGGTATAGTCATAGACTGGACCTTGGAGAAGGACATAGGCTACTTTTTTTTAATTCATATGGCAGAACAACGTTTGCCGGGTCAACTAGTCATTTATATTCAGAAGTATCATTCGCTCATTTAATCTCAACCTTACAATACTTTGTACTTAAATACTTTGTAGATTTGTACTTTATACTATAACTTTTTATTTTTTTTATTGCCGTAGGACAGCAGACAGGCTGACGGCCTGCTCAGAATTTTGCAGTTACTGTCGCCTATGGGTGTTTGCAACGCCAGTGACATCGCGAACACGCTGCTGTCCCATAAGGGTACAAAAACTTGTGTCACTAATGCCGGAACACAACACAAGGTTATTATGGCGGCAGACTTAAGACCAAAGGTGGTCGCCATCCAGACGGGCTTGAGGCCCTACCACGTAGCTAAGGTGGGTTGTTTTGTCGCCTTTTACGACATGCCGACCCCGGCCGCAGAGGTTAGTATTCTTTCTCCACCCCCGCACGGATAGAAATTGTACGGATAGAAATAATGAGACAAATTAACGTACGAAATAAAAAGAAAATGCAAAAACTAAACAACTGAATAAAATTCGCTTGCTGCTTTGTCATCCAAAGATATTTTGAAGTTCATTTTCAGATCTTATTGTAAATACTTGTGTTCCATCACTTCTAACGAGTTAAGATGTATTCTTTTTTAGTCCAAAAACGCCAATTACGCTTTCGGCATTCTTGTCGAACCTTATAAAATAATTTGCAAGTAAATCGAGTAAGTCACTCGTTTACATAAACTCGTCGCGGAGGTCCTGCTATTCCAATATCGGAAATTTAAAAACTAAATAAGTAGGTACGTCGTGAGTGTGCGGCCTTCAGTAGACAGTAGATCATCGCGTAGTTGTCGACGGACTAGGCGCACGATGACACGTCGTAAGGCCTCATTTATGGAGACGGAGGGAGTCGCGCGTCGCGTGTGGCCTCCGTATGCGTATCCATAAATGAGGTTATAACTTATTCTCCATTTCAGTTTATTTGCAAAATTCAAAGAGCGAGCCACACCACCGCGTTCAGCGAAAACAATGTCCCGTTCCTCGATCTCGACCCCTAAATGAGTCGCTAATCGTGTTACGGTTTGACATAAGATTTCATCTTCAGCCTCTGGGAGGCAACCAATGTCCAGATCGCATTACTTTTGGACACACCAGGCTCTTCCCTTTGCTATAACCTATCAATATTATTCTCAATGTTGTCCAACCGCTACCCGATCCTCATGCTTTTGCAAAATGCTTGAAAGAAGAATGTTTTATTGTAATCATATGAATTAGGATAATGAATAATTTCTTCTGTTTACGTTCCAGGGCTGGCTTTAATGGAATATTGCGCATATAGGGTATTCCGTGCCCATTATGATACTGACACCCCAGTCGTGCCCCCTCCGAGACGATAAAATACCTACTTTTTATTTATTTCAGATAGTTTTTGCAGTCCTCCATGTTGATAATTATGAGTGATGTATAATATATTTGTATGGTATTCAAATAAAACATAAATAAATATAGAAGTTTTACTTTGACAACATTTCTACGTTTAACTTCATACGGAGGCATCCCTTTGCATATGAATTTATTAGCTCGTAAGTATGGCGGGTCCCCTACACGGGAGGGATAGAAAGGATAATCACAAGTGTTATTAAAATGCATTAAATTAAGGTGGCGCCGCAATCGCATCAGTAAATTTTAGAGGAAATAGTTATAGTTAATCTTCTTCTTCTCAGTCGAATACTCTTGACAGAGCAGTCGCGGTCACGCAAGACGCCCGGCAGCGCTTCACAACCGCGCGCCATTTGTCCCTAGCTGAAGCCTGTCTTGCGCAGTCGTTTAGGGATGTGTGTGTCATAGACTTAATTTGGTCCGTCCATCGCAACGGCGAACGCCCTCGCGATCTACTGCCATTTACCCGGCCCTGCACAACCAGCCGCTCCACGGAGTCCCCCCCGCGTCGCGTCACATGTCCAAAGAACTGGAGTATTCGGGATTGCACCACCGATGACAGTCTCTCGCCGATGTTAAGCTCCTTCAAGATGGAGACATTGGTGCGGTGCTGTGTCCAGGAGACATTAAGCAGTCTCCTCCAACACCACATTTCCAAGGCGTCAATACGCTGCCGCTCCCTTTCCTTCACCGTCCATGTCTCGACCCCGTACAGGAAAATCGGGAATACAAGCGCTCTTACGAGACGGGTCTTGGTGGTCTTGGTTATGCTTCGGTCTCGCCATACCTTCGAAAGTCTGTCCATGGCACTGCGCGCGATGACCATGCGCCGCTTGATTTCGTCTTCAGAACCTCCTCTATTTGAAATCAAAGAGCCCAGGTAGACGTATGATTGGACGACTTGGCAATTCGCAATCTCAGTTATTTCCGGAGCATTGTTGCGACCACGGTCCACAATCATTATTTAGTTAATAGCCTATAGTTATTAGAGTGGGATAGAAATTTTTTAACTCTGCGTACTTCAATTAATTCGTCATCTACTAATAGGAGAACTGGTGAACAATTTAGGATATATTCTTGTAGTGTGAAAAAATTTATAATATCATCATCATCATCTCAGCGTTCATCCCGGTTGCAACCCAAACTTCCGTTTCGGTGCCCGGGGTCCGCTTTCCGACATTTTCTACTCCACTTCGCACGGTCTTCAGCATCCCTGGTAGTGAACCCATTAGCACGCATATCACCCTTTACGACGTCAAGCCAGCACTTTTTGGGTCTACCCCTCCTGCCGGGGCCCGGCGGAGGCAGCATTGCCAGACATTTGTTTCCCACGTAATCATCCGGTTGCCGTAAAACGTGGCCGTACCAACGGAGCCGACACTCCTGCAATTTATCCGCAATGTCACGGACATGATGACCGCCGCGAATGTGGGAGTTTCTAACGCGGTCCTTCCGCGTCACTCCACACATCCACCGCAGCATATTCATCTCCGTGACACGCAGTTCTTGTTTGTGTCGCTCTAACACCGGCCACGCTTCACAGCCGTACAAAAGGACAGGCTTAATGACGGTCTTGTAGACCTGTCCCTTCAACTTTACCGGCATCTTGGGGTCACAAATGACACCAGTTACCTCACGCCATTTGGCCCACACGGCAGCAATGCGTGCCTTGACGTCGTAATCGATGTCACCAGACGCGTGAAATACAGATTCCAAGTATTTTACTTGGTCCGTGCGCTCGACCGTGTCACCGCCTATACGTACGGGTGTGGGATCTGTGGAGTTACAGGCCAAGTACTCGGTCTTCGCCACATTGAGCTTCAGACCACCGTTCTCAAGCGACTCCCTCCACGCCTTCACGCGTTGCACCAGCTTACCCCTGTCCGCCCTGCCAGCGCGATATCATCAGCATACATGAGCAACCACGGGGGCTGTTCATGTGAGTTTCTGATGCTGTCTGACAATATGTATAATACCCCGCTGAACAGAAACGGACTAAGGACGGATCCTTGGTGCACTCCGACAGTGATGGGGAAGGATTTTGTGTCGCCAACAGCGGTCCGAACCACAGAATCGGAATCGCGGTACATGTCTCAGATGATGTCAATATAGGCCTCTGGAACCCTTTTGGATCGCAATGCCCACCAGATTACCGCGCAAGGAATACAGTCGAAGGCCTTCTGCAAGTCAAGAAACAGGCAGTGCAAAGGCGTATTCTTCGTCCTGTATTTCTCCGTGACAATCCCTAAGGATTGTCACGGAGAAATACAGGACTATATACAGGAGGATTTGTTCTGCCGAATCCGAGAGTCGATAACCCTCTCGAAGAGCTTCATGGTGTGGGACATGACCTTTATACCTCGGTAGCTACCACACTCCTGCATCGATCCCTTGCCTCTACGTGGTAGGGCCTCAAGCCCATCTGGATGGCGACCACCTTTGGTCTTAAGTATGCCGCCATAATAACCTTGTGTTGTGTTCCGGCATTATTGACTGAAGTTCCTCTACCTTTATGGGACAGCAGCGTGTTCGCGATGCCACTGGCGTTGCATACACCTATAGGCGACAGTAACTGCAAAATTCTGAGCAGGCCGTCAGCCTGTCTGCTGTCCTACGGCAATAAAAAAAAAAATTTGAAGACTGGAGTAATGATACTCAGCCTCCATTGGTTCGGGATCATACCGGTGAAGAGTGACCGGTTAAAAAGGTTTGTTAAGATGCCCACACCACGAGAGCCCATCGCATTCCAGGCTTCGATGGGGACTCCATCGGCTCCGACAGCCCTCCGATTCTTCATGCGGCGAAGACAATTCTGGACTTCTGCAGGAATTACCAGTGGCACTAATCCTTGATTTGGAGGAAGATCTGGCGGCTGCACCTCTTTATGCTGCTTGTTCAGCAGCTCGTGGAAATACGAGCGCCATCTCTCCTTCACCGCGAGGTCCTCGCATAACAGGTTGCCCCCAGGGTCTTTTACACAGCGGCACTTGGAGATATCCTGTGCCGCTTTGACCCTGGAGTGCGCCAACTTATATATGAGCTTCTGCCCCTCAGACGATTCCAACTTATCCTAAAGTGGTTGTAAGTGGTCTCGTCTGGCTCTGGCTACAGCTTTCTTGGTGGCGCGCTTGGCAGCTCTGTATGCGTCGCGATCTTCAGGAGATCTGGACGCTTGCCACTTCTTAAAGAGGGCTTTTTTCGCCCTGGTCTCCCTCAGTTGGACTGAGTCGTTCCACCACTAAGTCTCCTTGTCACACTTGCGTCCGCCCTTAGACTCGCCAAGCACCTTCCTCGCCGACCCAAGGATAGCCGCCTGAATCCTGTCCCAGTAAGCTTGAACCGGTTCGCCCTGACCACCGGCGCACTTGTCGCCGATGGCAGAGGCGAACTCCTGGGACGTGACTTCATCAAGCAGCCACCACCTGATTCGGCGTTAAAGACGATCGACACGTTTGCCTTTGGGCTTCACGCAGAGGTCCATGACAAGAAGACGGTGTTGTGCAGTGATACTCTCACCGGGTATGACCTAGCAGTTGGCTACTTTGCTGATGTGGTGTCTCCTAGTGAGTAGGAAGTCGATTTGGGTAGCATTCCTCCCGCTCTTGTATGTGATGAGATGCTCGGGTCTCTTTTTGAAATACGTGTTCACGATGGCAAGGTCGGCAGCCGCACACGTATTGAGGATGTCCTCCCCTTCCACATTGCGGCTACCATACCCAAATCCACCGTGAACACGCTCAAATTCCCCACATTCATCACCCACATGACCGTTTAGATTTAGTTAGACCGCCCAAAACGATCCCATGTGACAATGGAATCCCACGAAGCACTTCTCCGTGTAGGTTCCAGAACGCTATCTTGTCGGCGTCACTACAACCGGCCTATGGCGTGTAGGCGCCTATCAAATGGGTAACTACCCAACCAACAAGCACCCTCACAACCATAAGCCGATCGCTACAGCGCTTCACCTCCAAAATGTCGTCCTAGAGCTCCTCTGAGAGCACTATGGCGACCCCATTTTCCCCACCAGATGCACCCGTATAGATCAGCTTGTAGCCATTCCCAATAAACCAGGATCTGCTGGCCTTCCACCGAGTCTCCTGCAGAAACGCCACGGCCACCCCCGGCCTGGAGAGTACATCGACCAATTCCCTCGCGCGTCCGGTTAGCGTGCCAATGTTCCATGTTGCGAAGCGGAATTTCGATTGGGCTAACGTCTTTAGCCGTGCTCGCCCACGGCACGGCAGCCCTTGTCCACTTGTCACAGAAGTCGGACGAAGCTTCTGCGCGTCGATTTGCGGCGACGCCCTATCCATGACTGGACCTTTCCTTGTTCTGACCATTGTAATTATTGGCTATTTTAGGTTTTTCGGGAGCGACTGCCGTCCGACCTCCCAACCCCTAGAGGAAAAACCAATAGGTGCACTTCCTTGCCGCATGCAAACTGGCGAAGGAGTAGTCCATCAGTCACCTTTTACGACTCCCTTGGAATAACCTGGGGTGACCCTATTCTTTTGAAAAATGTGAAAAAATTTATAATAGTCCATGAAAAACCCTTAATTAAGAAAATCGGGATCTGGTTGGAAGGTAGCGGCCTCTTACCCATGATTTTTTTAAAGATAATTTTAGTATAAAAAATTTCAATTTTTCCCAATTTTTTTTAAATTTGGGGCATTTTGAATTTTTTGTATCTTTAAATATTTAAGGAATTGAAAAATAAAAAAGCCAGATTAATTATTCGAGTTAAAATGTTAACCAGAACCTTACAAAATGCTTTTTCGATCACCGCGTCTGACCCCCCTTTTTTGTCAAACAAAACCTCTGCGCGTAATTATTTCTTTTTTTAGGAAATGGCGTGGCGAGACTCGTGTATTATGCCAATGTCAGCGTAGTCATTCACAACATTTATTGTAGTAGTCATCAACAATGGCGGACAAGCTATGAATCATCTACTGATATTTTATGATATATTATTTTACTGATATTTACAACGAATCTGTAATAATTACTGTTGATCGGGCGTCGAAACATTACAAAATTAAATAGTGAAAAAGAATGAAAATATCACAAAACTACAGAGAAACTTGAGTAGAGTTAAAATTATATTAAATAATTTCATTTCTACTAACTTACAATAGCCTAGTAAAAATTATGACCAAATTTTTTTTCGATTGCTTCATTGCAAATCAGTGAATAAAGCATTAAAGCCATTTAACAAAACAATGAATTTAAATCATAGTGCCATCTATTGAACATGGAACTGTTTAAAACGAAATAATTTCATGTACTTTCGTAATTTCGTATATTTAAGTAAAATACTCATCACAAATAACATGATTATACTAAGAAATATTTTATTCGTAATAGAAAGATAGAATGATTGCTTTTAAATTAGTCGATTGTAAATTTGAAATATAACTCTTCATCGTGCAAAAACCATAAATAACTGGAAACAAAATTTTAACATACAATTCCGCACAACACTTGAAAAAAAAATAAAAGCTGCCATTTTGGTTTTGCTCCGATAAAGTTTCATTGATCGGTTTTTATGAGAACTTGTACTTAGATAGCCAAATATAGTTTGTAACACTGGAATTTAGTATTAAATTTTGAAAATCAAAGCAGTGGGACATTAGAAATGGCAGCTAGCGACTCCGGAACGGATGAGTCACTCTACCCGATTGCAGTTCTTATTGACGAACTCAAGAATGAGGATGTTCAGCTACGTTTAAACTCCATCAAGAAGCTTTCCACCATCGCTTTGGCATTGGGCGTGGAAAGGACTAGAACTGAACTGATTCCTTTCCTAACTGACACCATTTACGATGAAGATGAGGTTTTACTTGCGCTCGCTGAACAATTTGGTTAGTACGATATATTGATATTTGCGTTTTACTATAAATTTTATATGTTTAGAAAAGATATCAGTAAAACTAAATACGTAACACTCGAAATAATTATGTATTTGCGTCTATTAATAGTATTAAATGAAAATTATATCCTGTTTACTTGTAGTAGTATTATTCAATTTGCTACAGATTACTCCTGATTAGAGCATTTGCCTGTGTTATTCACTTAAATAACTTTTTAACTTCTCATCTGTAAAGTAAGTCTGGATTAACTGTTTTGCTTTCACTTGCTTTTCTCTCAATTGTCTGATATCTTTTGTTTATTTTGAGGGTGCTGTTTTGCCAGTAACAATAAAATTAATTAAATTAGACCTATAAAGCTTTGTGCTGAATAATGATGTCAGCCTATAGCATCCAACAATTGGGCTCAAGCTTCCCCCTAGAGGAAATGGACAGTAAATCTGTCACATTTCTCTCAGACGGATTGGTGGGTTACCCATACCGGTAATTTCAATATACAGGTTTTCTCACAATGATTTCAAATAATATATAAAATGCATATCGCGAAAGAGGTCACTCGTCGAATCCAACTCAGATGGGCAGCGTTCGGGAAGCTCCGTAAAATCTTTTCATCCCAAATACCGCAGTGTCTCAAGACGAAGGTTTTTAACCAATGTGTGTTGCCAGTAATGACATACTGAACGCAGACGTGGTCGCTAACTATGGGGCTTATAAGAAAGCTCATGGTCGCTCAGAGGGCAATGGAGAGGGCTATTCTCGGAGTTTCCCTGCGAGATCGAATCAGAAATGAGGAGATTCGCAGGAGAACCAAACTTACCGACATAGCCCGGATGATTGCAAAACTAAAGTGGTAGTGGGCTGGGCACATAGCTCGAAGGACTGATGGCCGTTGGGGCAGAAAAGTCCTCGAATGGCGACCGCGTACCGGAAGACGCAATGTTGGTAGGCCCCCCACAAGATGGACCGATGATCTGGTCAAGATTGCGGGAATAGGTTGGATGAGGGCAGCACAGCACTGATCATAGTGGAGATCTTTGGGGGAGGCCTTTGTCCAGCAGTGGGCGTCTTCCGGCTGAAATGATGATGATGATGCACATTAAGTGAGAAAAAGTGCATAAGCTGTGTATACCACCATGGGATTCAAACCTGACACTTCTGAGATTGGTCTTTGTGTGTAATATTGAGCTACCGAATACTTGTGTGTGAATAATAATATATCGACAATCTCTTAACTATATTTTTGGCTTTTGTGGAAGTTACTATGGCCACATGTTTAGGTTGGATGCTGAAACTACACTCTTATTGTCAATTTTAAAAGTCCAATAGATGCAAAGATATTCCAGCAGAGGTGGCTTATTGAGAGCAGGCCGCCCATCTGCTAGCAACAGCCTGGAATACTTGTAGCATTGCATCCCATCCCATTTATTATTGATAGACTACTGTGAGTGTTCTCATACTGAGATAATGTCGAAGAGTATTCATGAATGAATTTTTTTCTATTAGTGGTGTAGTTGCTATCAGCCATCCATTGTCCACTGCTGGATGTAAGTCAACTCAAGTTTGCTCTGCAAATCCTGGTCCACTGATTTTTCCTTCAAGTCAACTTGGTACTGGTAATTGATGACAGCTGTTGTATGAATCTCTAGTAGATAGCCTGACAACAGCCCTGGGTGGGTAAGATATAATAACTGTACAAGGATGGAGGCTCCAAGCAAGTCTGAACTAACCCTGGAGAGACCAGGGTTGTGTGTACCACTATAATAACCATGTGTTCCAACATAAGTGACCCAGGTTCCAGTGCCCCTACGTGGATGGCAGCATGACAGCAATGCCCTTGACAGTACAAATATGTATCAGGGGTGGTAACTGCTAATTATTAAGCAGGCCATCAGCCTGTCTGCTTTACCTCAGTTAAAAGAACTTTTAGATAGCAGCCAAACCTTTCAGTTTCACTAAGAGAATCTTACCACCAGTAACACAATATACACTTTCCCAGGGCATAAAAATTCATATCACACTTTCCCACATGGTCTTATATTTGTTTTACAGGAAATTTCATCAATCTCGTTGGTGGTGGTGAATATGCACACTGTCTCCTCCCACCTCTGGAGTCCCTTGCTACAGTTGAAGAAACCGTAGTCCGTGATAAAGCTGTTGCCTCTCTGCGAGCTGTGGCTGCACACCACACCCCTCAAGCGTTGGAGCAGCATTTTGTTCCACTAGTGCAGCGTCTCGCTGGAGGTGATTGGTTCACTTCCAGAGCGTCAGCTTGTGGTTTATTCAGGTAGCTAGATAATCTGTAGTCAATTATTTGCCCTAAGTTTATATCTTACAAGGATACTCCAAATGAGATCAACTTCACTTTAACAGACTGAGATAACCAGTTTATAATTATTACTTACTTAATTTAATTCTTATCTACTAAATTGTTTAATTATTTAAATTTTCTAGTAAATTTTATTTAAAATCTGCTTTTAAAGGAGTGACAAGTGCATATCAACAAAAAGATGTAGTAAGGAATATTGTGTGTGAATACAGCAGTATTTTTCAATCTGTGGGTCGCGACTAGAGAATACAATCCCGAGCAGGTTTTTCGATCTCATCAGGGATCCCGGGGCCAACCCGGGATTAGACTATGTGGTTTCTAATTGGGCTCAAATTTAAAAATACTACAAAAATTATTTTAATTTTATTCCACGAGTCCACAACACAAATCACAATATAGTAAGAAAATAAAAAAGACAAAACAAAGACACTATATTTTGTAAGTAAGAAATAACGAGACAAAAAACTTATTTAAAATTTCGAAAATACAGTTGTAGAAATATCAATGCATCCAAGGTTTGACTTCCAAGCCTGCTGGGAAATCCCTTCTAAGTTCTAAGACAAACATATTATTAGAGCTGTACCTATGTAATATGTATCTATGCATATCAAAGGTTTGTTTTTTTGTTGATATGTAATAAATGTAATGAATATAATCTAGGCAAGGTCATTGTCAACTCGCAACAGACAACGGAATGCAAACTAGACCTATTTGTGGCAAATCCGAAAATCCCGAGATTAGCCAAGTACAGTCCCGGGATTTTCGGGGTCAGAAAACGGTCGGGATCCCGGGATTGTATTCTGTAGTCGCGACCCTTAGGGGGGTCGTGAAGCCTTACTCGGGGGGTCACCGGCAAAAGTAAAAAGCTCTCGCTCGTGACGATAATGCGTTGTGGCAACGCCGCTAAGTTAGGTCTGCACAAACTGACATCCAAATCAAAGCCGCACGCAGCTTTACCAACGTACCTCATACTTACTTTCAAAGCTTTCGTGGATTTTTACAGAATTTAGGTGTTAATAATGAATATAGGTACCAAAATAGAGAAAATCATAAATGTAGTCTTATAAATTACTTACTAACTTTTTGTCTCTATGGCCCAAGGGGGTCGCCAGAATTTTTCAACCCTTAAAGGGGTCGCATATTCAAAAAGATTGAAAAACACTGATTATACAGTATTCATAGTTTTTGTATGTATGTGTAATTCACTCTATTATCGTGCAGAGGCGGAGAAAGAATTCTGACCTCTGCGGCCAGAGTCGGTCTGTCGTAAAGGGCGATAAAACAACCCACCCTAGCTATATGGTAGGGCCTCAAGCCCATCTGGATAGGGACCACCTTTGGTCTTAAGTATACCGCCACCATAATAGACTTGTGTTGTGTTCAGGCATTAGTGACCCAAGTTCCTGTACCCTTATGAGACAGCAGCGTGTTCACGATGGCACTGGCATTACAAACACCCATAGGCGACGGTAACTGCAAAATTCTAAGCGGGCCGTCAGCCTGTCTGCTGTCCTACAGCAATAAATAAAAAAACTGACTACTGGTCTAGGCTAGAAAGAATTTGCAAACTCTTTGTAATATGTTTGCATTTGTAGTGATTCAAGTATACTTGAATCACTACAAATGCAAACATATTTTTATAATTCTAGCCATATCGTTTTGACCACAAATCAGAGCAGGGCTACCCTAGTTAATTGTAGAAAGTGGAAAATGACTTGTTGCTATTGATAATTCAGAAACAATCAAATTCAGCAGAATATAAGCAAACAATTATAACTATTTTCTTTTTTAAAAGGAATGTTGTGGTTTATTTTGTAAAATGATGTGGAATGATTTGATAGCTATAGTGTTATCTTATTGCAGTGTGTGCTACACTCGCGTATCGGCTCCTCTTAGGGCGGAACTCAGGCAGCACTTCTGCTTGTTGTGCAAGGATGACACACCGATGGTGCGCCGCGCGGCCGCTTTTAAACTGGGCGAGTTCGCTCGCGTCGTTGAAGTCGAATATGTTAAGAGCGACCTTATTCCCATGTTCGTCACCCTTGCCCAGGTAAGACATTGACTCGTATACCTATATAATGAAAATAGGGTTACTTTGACGTACCATCACCTCAAAACTACCCAACGTATTGAATGGGATTACTACCATTAAACGTGGAATGTTTCACAAATGATTATAGGCTATTTATTTTTTGAATTCCATCCTTTCTCATTTTTTTTCGATTATTTTTGCCTGTTGGCTGCCCAGTGGAGAGTGCGTGAACAGCTAATATATATATATATATAGTCAAGCTTGTAGTAGACTAGCTTTCATAGAATGGCCCATGTATAACAAACAGTAATATTATACTATATATTTTTTAAATAAACAAATTGCAATTTTAATTTTTACAGAAAAACCTTTTTTTATCATCAATCTATGCCAGATTGATAAATCCTAGTTACCACTCAAACTTCTGCTTTGGTGCCCAGAGTCCTCTTTTTGACTTATGAATTTTTTTCGTGTATACATAAGAAACCTTTATGAATGAGAAGTGGAGTAAGTAAGTGATGTAGAGAAATTCTAACAAAATGATGCATTTTGCTTACCATTCTCGATTTAATCCATTAATGATCATAAATAATCATCAGCCATTAGCAATGATGTTATTTTGCATTTAGGATGAGCAGGATTCAGTGAGATTGTTGGCCGCCGAGGCGTGTGCGGCCGTGGCGGCGCTTTTGCCAGCCGAGGACATGGAGCAGCTGGTGATGCCCACGGTGCGTGCGCGCGCCGGCGATACGTCCTGGCGCGTCAGATACATGGTTGCCGACAAGTAAGTATTACCTCACATCACTCATAGTATTGTAATCACATATTGGATTAATTATATGTGGATTAGAAGTATTTTTAATAATTTTCCTTATACTCTATCATAAAATACTATATATATGACATCAAATATAACAATATGATTCATACACACAATCACATATAGTCTTCGTGTATTTAACTACAAATTATTCTATTATATGTAATGTAAACTTAATATCTTTCAAGGTTTGTTGAGCTGCAACAAGCTGTGGGTCCAGAGTTATCTCGCAGTGACCTAGCTCAGATCTTCCAGGCCTTGCTCAAGGACACCGAAGCTGAAGTGCGGGCCGCAGCCGCCTCCAAGGTATAATATTCTCTGTCCAATCTCTGATTATTTGATTAAAACCAATGATTGGTAGCAAAAAGTTGTTTCTATAAATTTTTCATAATTCTATGTACAATAATTCCACTATTTATATATGTATTCACTTCCTACTATATTGTGGCATTAAATAAACCATACTTATACATAAACTTAAATCTATAAATATTTTAATTCATCAATCATTATTTTCCATGCAATTAGTTCCAGTCATCCTGAGTATTATCTTCAGTAGTTAGCACCTTTATCATTTATCACATTTCAATGACGCTTTTAGACATCATGGTCAACCATTTGACGAACTCCGCGGCGTAACAACTATCACACAGGTATGCTTGCGGAGGTCACAGGTTCGATGTCCATCTTGCGTCTGGGTGTTTATGTATTTACAAGTATATAAGTGATATATCAGTTGTCTAGAACTCATAACACAAGTGCTCTGCAGGGAACTGGGACTAGATGGCGCTGTGTGAATTACCACAAAATATTTATTATTATTTATATCTGACAAGTGATTATAGGGTTTTTTATTTATAAATACTACATATGATATATTTTCTTTTGACAGGTGAAAGATTTCTGCATGAACTTGGACAAAGCCCACCAGGAACACATCATCATGACAATGATTTTGCCACAGATCAAAGACTTAGTTTGTGATGCCAACCAACATGTGAAATCAGCTCTAGCCTCCGTTATAATGGGACTCAGTCCCATTGTTGGTCGTCAAAACACCATTGAACACCTCCTACCACTGTTTCTGACACAATTAAAAGACGAATGTCCTGAAGTACGTCTGAATATCATATCAAACTTGGAGTGTGTCAATGAGGTTATTGGAATACAGCAATTAGTCCAGTCGCTCCTTCCAGCCATTGTAGAACTGGCTGAAGATACAAAATGGCGAGTACGTCTAGCTATTATTGAGCACATGCCCCTCTTAGCGGGCCAGTTAGGCCAGGAGTTCTTTGATGAGAAGTTAACTGGACTCTGTATGTCCTGGTTAATTGATCATGTGTATGCTATTCGTGAAGCAGCTACACTGAATTTGAAGAAACTCGTAGAGCAGTACGGTTCTGCTTGGGCTGAGACGAATGTGATACCAAAAGTTCTGACCATGTCTCGAGAACAGAACTATCTCCATCGTATGACTTATTTATTCTGCATCAATGTACTGTCTGAAGTCTGCGGCAAAGATATCACTACCAGAGTGCTATTGCCAACGGTGCTGTCTATGGCTGATGACAATGTTGCCAACGTACGATTCAATGTTGCCAAGACACTCCAAAAGATGGCGCCATATTTGGATCCTGCGGTCATTCAGCCGCAAGTTAAACCGGTTCTGGAGAAATTGAACGTCGATCCCGATGTGGATGTTAAATATTTCGCTTCTGAAGCGATCGCTGGGATCGCTGGCTAATTCAACAGTAATGGGCCTGTTTAGGTTATAACGCACCAGTGATTATACTTTTCAATATTAAAAATGTTGGTCTTAAAACTTAGGCTGCGGGCACGAAACTTGCGATGGCCGAGCGATGGCGACAACGACGCGACGCGACGCCCGTGCATAGCTCGATCACCCCGCTCCGCCGTCGCCCGTTTCGTGCCCGGCGCTATACTGTGCAATGCTTTTGTATCCATCGCCGTCGCGTCGCTGTCGCCATCGCTCGGCCGTCGCAAGTTTCGTGCCCGCAGCCTTAAACTATGTTTAACAAATAACTATCGATTAACAGTTTTTATTCTGTCTTACCTTTCCAAATCGGAATAAGAGACTTATTTGGCATTAATATCGTAGATAATTATAATAATAACTTCATTAGGCAAAAGTATGTTATATAATATAACCAGCCATCAGTTATAAAATTAAAGTTGTGCATTTAAAAAGCACGGCAACACTTAATAAATTTTAAATCATAATGCTTAGTGATTCTTAAAAGTCGATATTATTAATATATAGATAAATTGGTATTCGATTTTCACCAAAACATTTGTAACTTCTACATGATTAAGACTCGTTAATTTTTTTTTATTTCCAGAATAGTAACTGTGGTAAAGACCAAATATATATAAATAATAAAGGGCATAAATAACTTCAGAAAATTTCTATATCGTTACATGCAAATATTAGCATAGTTTTTAAAATTTAGTATGATCTTGTGCCGGACATAATGTTTCAGTATAAACACTACGAAAATTATAGCCGTATAAACGTAATTTATAATCTCATTTTTATATCAAGTTTTGTATTTTAAATAGCCGCCAATAGCAAGGCAATTTATTAAAATAAAGAACAGGCCCTTAATTATAATTAGTGTTATTAAATATTATTATTGTCAGCAAGATGTGAATGTTTGAAATACGATAAACTTTAAATTAAAAGCGATCTATACATTGAAAAAGATAAAAATAGGGTTAGCACACTCGATAAGCCTCTGATTGAAAAATATATGTATATGCTTTTATGTAATTCTTTATCGTATTCTAATTAAGTGTTTGTACCTATTATAACTCCATTCCATGTGCTCCACAGCCAAGCATTGGTTATTTCAAGGCATTTAATGTATATCACACAATGGAAATTTGTAATTTAATCTAAACAATAAACTTTAAAATCCATTTAATGTTTTATTTCAAAGGTCCTTTTTGAATCATCGAAAAATATGACAGTTGGTTCCGGTTTCAAAATGGAGGCTATGTTATTCCAATTAATAAATAGTGGAGATTTTATCGATATTGAAGTAATGTGCACATCACTAAAGTACATGACGTTTCATTTCACTATAAATTGTGGGTAAAGAGTCCGCTAAAGTCTCATCTCACAACGATTGGAAGTTTCTTTTTCCACGCCGACCCCGGCTTTTGGATCAACTGAAATTTTAATCATTGACTACCATTTCAAATACAATCCAGAGAGTTCATGCTTTTTAAGTGATTCTTGATTACTACATACATACACGAATCATCTAAGCATTGTATCCCGGTTGCAACCTAAACTTCCATATCGGGGTCCGCTTTCCGCCTTTTTCTACTCCTCTTCACACGGTCTTCAGCATTTCTGGTAATGAGCCCATTGGCACACATATCACCCTTTACGACGTCAAGCCAGCACTTTTTGGGTCTACCCCTCCTGCCGGGGCCCGGCGGAGGCAGCATGGCCAGACATTTGTTGCCCACGTAATCATCCGGTTGTAAAACGTGGCCGTACCAACAGAGCTGACACTCCTGCAATTTATCCGCAATGTCACGGACATGAAGACAGCTGCCGCGAATGCGGGAGTTCCTAACGCGGTCCTTCAGCGTCACTCCACACAACCACCGCAGCATATACTTCTTCGTGACACGCAGTTATTGCATATGTGTTTAAATTATTGTCCTAAATAAAAAAATTCTTTCTTTCTTACATACATACATAAATGACTGACAAAATGTTGTAATGATTATGTTTATTATTAAATAAAATTTCGGATCGTAGTTGGGTACAACATGCCTGTCATAGTGAATAGGCATAGGCGTGCTACACGGATCCGAATAACATTGACGCAATAGTTTCTTCCCACTTGGATCCGAAATCCGAATATTCAGCAGTCAATGAGTTATTTGGGTCTTGAAGTGTTTGTGTGAAAAACCTAGATTGCAGCGTTTTCCCTACGCTTTCTGTGCGCAAGACTCGGATTAAGTTATTTTTACTGTCACTGACAGGAAATTTATTTGATCAAATTGGGTTCTAAAAAAGGTTCTGTCACCTCAATAATGAAAGAACTCCTTTATTTTTTGAGGTTAAGTACCAATAGAAGTGGAGACTTATCACGTTACATATATAAAAATACAAGACTTATATTATTAAATTTCCTATTTTTAGCAACCAATTTGCCGAGTCAATCCATGGTCTTGTTTCAATTAATCTCACAATCATTCCCTGAAAAGGGCCAGCACACACGGCCGACAGGAGTACGCGACGAAATTATTCTAAGTACGCGAGGTTGTCTCCCCGAGCTTAAAGAGAGCGAAAGCGTGCCTGCTTTAAACAAGGCCACAGCCTGACTAGTAGTAGAAAGGAAAGAACACTGGTATGGTTTTAGTTGGTATATCAGCGACGTGCATCAGATGTATAAAAGTATCAAATAAAACAACACAAACTTTCTATACTTTTTATTTCCATTGAAAACAACAGTACCCTAATTCGCTTTCAATCATTGTACACAGAAGCTGACTGAAGTATAATTTGGAATGTAACCATGTTACCGAACTATTGCTTTCAAATGTCATCAACACGGACATATCGCATATTTACAACACGACTCGGTGAAGATACAAGTAACTCTGTGTCGCACTCATTGAAATGTATATTACATCTTGCTCTAACAATAACACATGACATACTTTAAATATATATGACCAAATCGTATTATAAATTATGCGAAATTGAAGACTGAATATAGCGGTTTTATAACGAGAGAAATACACATTTATATCTATACCTTTATTTGATTACATCTTTAAACACAAAAAATTTGTACACACAAACTTATAATGGAGCACCAAATATGGAGGAAATCTGAAATATAACAATAAAATTTTCAGTAACGCTCAAGACGAACAATCGAATGTCTAAGTCTGAAAATTGCAAACTGGGAAGCAAGTTACTTCTGTAATTATTAAATTTATCATCAAATATAAATTCCATTAAATAAAGACACGACATTCAATTAAGTGCGTCATTTTTATTGATAATGATTTTTAGAATATATACACTTAACAGCTGGCCACTAAGGCTTGGATACACACTGCAATATTTATATTTTTGTTAACATAATTTCGTAACCATCGTAATACATGTTTATATAATAATAAACTATTAACAACTTACTATTAAACAAATTATCTTACAACAGCGGTCGAACGCGCAAACCCTGGGACGATTTCATAAAAATAAGTGCTAAATTTAGATTAAGCAAGTATCGAAATGTTTTGATCGCAATACAGTGTCAATAATTTTTTTTTTACTGACAGTGACATAGTCATACAACTAATTTTGTATTGTCAGTGTCAATAAACTTGACCAATCTAAACAACACAATGAATACCTATTTAAGATGCAGGGTTTGAACGTGAGACAGCGGGGTTAATATCCGTTCGTTTAGTGACGCGAGTCCCTGGGGTAGAACTCGGCGAGGATCGAAGCGGGGATACGCTTCAACATCTCCTTGGGGAAGATACGGAGTAACTGCCATCCGATGTCCAGGGATTCGAACACGGTGCGGTTCTCGTAGTTACCCTAAACGAATGCATGGTAAATATTATTTATAATAATAAAAACAAGGTTGAATACGTATTCACATAAGAAATGAGTTGTTTTGAGTTGAGTTGAATTAAATTATCATTTATTTATTTCAGAATCTTGATGCATGTTTTTTTTTTCATTTAAATACACAATTATTATATAAATTAAATCACTAAGCAATAACAAATAAATACACTAATATATCAGACATTATGTACACAGATGTTACATAAAACAATTCAGTAAAATAAATATAATTTTTATCTTTACTGATAAAACACACATAGATTTATTAATAATTGAGAAACTATTGTGAATATAGGTACTAGTTTCACGGAAATTATCAGTATCACAATTATCAGCTAACTTCATCATATCTCATCGTAAAAATTTTCTGTCACAATTCTAAACGCACCAAAAGAAGTATATCATAGCTTCTAAAAATATAAACTTTTAGATCTTCGACATAAAATATTAGTATTACATGTAGAATCCCCCTTTACCCCTCTAAACAATCTCAAAGGCTTGTTGGGAGTAACGTCACGAATAATGTTCAGGGATCTGTTACATATCAACTAAACCATTGACTTCCTAAACTTAAGTTTTCTCCCGTTTCCTAAAACCAGATTAGTGCAAGCATGGGGTTTTCTCTTATAAGCTCTATGTCTTCTCTTATATGCTAATTCACAAATCACCATCTAGTACCAAAGTAGCAGAGCACTTATGTTATGTATAATTGTAATATGTAAATAGTTTCAGTTACAAATTTACCCAAATTTGGGATAGGAAACGGACTTGTGAACCCTGCATGCATTCTGACGCAAATAAATTTTTCATACAGAGGTGAAGTAAAAATATCGACCTGTCGTAAAAGGCGACAAAATAATCCTAGCTAAGTAATAGGTCTCCAAGTCCTTAGAAATAGCTAAGTTCCAGTCCACGTACGTGGACGGCAGTGGTTCCTCAGGGAGTCGCAAACATCTATGGGCGACGGTAACTACTTACTATTAAATGGGCCGTCAGCCTCATCTGCTGTACCGATTTCCTTTGGTGACACTTGGAGAAATACGAATTCCTGGAATAAAATAACTATAGACAGTAAAGATGACTGACCTGGGTGATGAAGTTCTTCTCGAACTTGGTGAGGAACTCGAGGTAGAGCAAGTCGTCGGGTGTGAGCGCCTCCTCACCCACCACGGCCTTCATCGCCTGCACGTCCTTGCCGATGGCGTAGCACGCGTACTACCATACAAAAACACATAGATCATCACTCTTGCTATGGACCATGACGTGTCAAATACACCAATATTTATTAAATTTAACTAAAAATTGGGTAGTTGACGATTTTTTTATTGGAACTGAATATTGAAAAGTTATGGACACTCTTTTCTCCATTGGGGAGACAGGAGGTTTGTTTCGCCGTTGACAACAAGTTATAGATATCCCCAATAATATAATGTTACTAAAAAGTGGGTAGTCTGCGAAAAACACAATTTTGAAATATCTGATTTGAACAGTATGATGAAAATATAACAAATATTAAGTTACTCTATTTTCCAGATGTAGACTCACCCTTCGGATGGTTAACAATCAATCATACAACATCGATTAAGGGGTCCCGGTGGTCTAGAATTTTCAAGAAATAACATTTTTTTAAATATATTTCTAGAATATATTCAGATTCATTTATTTGTTTGAAAAGAGTGAACACTGCAAAGTTTTTTTGTGCCATTTTAATTCCCAAATTTTTTATTTAACACTTAGAACGCCAGACTAGAAACAATGATTAGTCCAGTGGGTTGCAACGGATATCTTGTGGACGGTATGCTCTGTATCACTAACGAATCCTCTAGGCCGCCGAGGGAAAATTTTACTACTGATTTCACTACAGCAAGGGTATTTTGCTGACATGTATGTTAGTTACAAAAAGCACCGCAACAGATTTTGATATATGGGGAAAAGAATGTGTATAACTATGACAAACATCGTGAGCTGTGGGCACATGGCTCCGTCATGGCGCTCAACGTCTTAAATAAAATAAACTGTAACACATTTGTGTTACGTAATACTTGACCACATCCATCATGACACTTCATCAATCTTTATTTTCTTAGTATTCATTTTTTGCATTGTTTTTTATTTTAAACTAAAATATAGTTCAAAATACTCACCAGCTGGTTGGAGACGTCGGAGTGATCTTTGCGGGTCATGCCCTCGCCAATAGCGGACTTCATCAGACGGGACAGAGATGGTAGCACATTCACTGGTGGGTAGATCTGTCTGTTGTGGAGCTGACGGTCTACATAGATCTGGGAGAAAGAGAATATCGCATTGTAAGCATAGCATTATCACTGAGCCCTAGTAGACCCAAGATATGCAGGTTTCACAGATAATTTTCATCAGTCTCATTGCCAGAGATGTCAGACTGTGTAATCGAATGACGACGAAATTTAAGATTTTTGTATAAAATCATACAACCACTTTCAGTTGAACTCTGTTCATCACAGGTTTTTATCCGTGCAGGGGCGGAGATAGAATACGAATCTCTGCGGCCGGGGTCGGCCTGTCGTAAAAGGCGACAAAAAAACCCACCCTAGCTATGTGGTAGGGCCTCAAGCCCGTCTGGATGGCGACCACTTTTGGTCTTATGTATGCCATAATAACCTGTGTTGTATTCCGGCATTAGTGATCTAAGTTCCTATACCTTTATGGGACAGCAGCGTCTACGCGAAGCCACTGGCGTTGCAAACACCCATAGGCGACGGTAACTGCTAAAATCATGTCGGTGTTGCGCAGGCTTCGTAAGAATTTAATTCTCATAATTTTTTCCAAACGCGCCAAAAGAAGTTTCACTTCAAAAAAAAAGCGAGATACACACCTGTCCTTCGGTAATATAACCGGTCAAATCGGGAATAGGGTGAGTGATGTCGTCGTTGGGCATAGTTAAGATGGGAATCTGGGTGATGGAGCCGTTCCTGCCCTCGACACGACCGGCGCGCTCGTAGATCGTGGCCAAATCCGTGTACATGTAACCTGTGGGGATTGTCACATTTAATATAATTTGTACCTAAGATCCATACTAATATTCTCTGTGTATCTATCTATCTATTACGTTTTCACGCCTAAGCAATTGAACCAGTTTTGATGAATTTCGGTATAAAGATAGATAGGACATACTAGCAGATGATAATTTATTATTATTATATTATTGGGTGTTCTATACATTTCCTGCTACCATATTATAATTTAAACATTGATTTTGCCTTAAAAACTATTATACTTTGAACTACTAGTCTTTTTTATATATTAAAGTGTAGGTGCTGTATAGCTTTTAATATTATGATTAAATATTAGCATGTCAATTTTGTTGGCAAAACATGCAGTTCAAAATAATTATGTAAAATCAATTAACCGTGTTTTATGCTAATAAAGATTATGATTATGATGATAATGCTAATACAGTACATTAGATGAACTATGTACTAACCTGGGAAACCACGACGTCCGGGTACCTCCTCACGGGCGGCAGACACCTCACGTAAGGCTTCAGCATATGAAGACATGTCAGTCAAGATAACCAACACGTGTTTCTAGACAACAAAATATCATCGTTCTATATATTACTCCAACAGAGGAACATTTATAACATGTAAATAAAAAAAAGAATGCTTCACCTCGCACTGGTACGCCAAGAACTCTGCAGCAGTCAAAGCGAGACGTGGTGTAATAATTCTCTCAATGGTGGGGTCATTAGCTAGGTTCAAGAAGAGGCACACATTCTCCATAGAGCCATTCTCCTCAAAGTCCTGCTTGAAGAACCTGGCAGTCTCCATGTTGACACCCATAGCAGCGAACACAATGGCAAAGTTGTCTTCATGATCATCCAACACTGATTTGCCAGGAACCTAAGTAAAAAAATGTGTTATCTTTCTCAATAAACTAGTGGAAAATTTTTTATCCACTTTTATGATAGCAATATCTTGCTTAAAAATGTATGTATATAAAAAAAATTCAAATTAATGTGAAATGCTCCAGCTAATGAATACTGTGAAAAATATTTTTTTTAGGTATATCGAACTGTAAAATGCACACTTAACATTAATGATTTCCTCTATATTCTTGCGCTAAAAATTAGAAACTTTAAGCTTCAAATTGCCTTATTTTTCCATTAGTATATTTATGAATAGTACAGAACAGTAGGTTCATACTGTACCTTGACAAGACCGGCTTGTCTACAAATCTGGGCGGCAATTTCATTGTGCGGAAGACCGGCAGCTGAGAAGATGGGAATCTTCTGACCACGGGCAATGGAGTTCATCACGTCAATGGCGGAGATACCTAATTAAACGAATTGATTATTTAAAATACAAAGATATTTAGCAATGTCTAAATTTTTCTCCTAGGTATAGCGAGATGCTATCAAACCACCTAAGTACATTTATGTGTTACCAATCACATTGGGTGGAACTAGTATCATTAAACAACCTTATAACAAATGGAGTAAATAACTCACCAGTCTGAATCATCTCCTCTGGATAGATACGTGACCAGGGGTTGATGGGCTGACCCTGGATGTCTAAGAAGTCCTCAGCAAGAATTGGGGGACCCTTGTCGATGGGTTTGCCGGAGCCGTTGAATACACGACCTGAGGGAGGAAAATGAACTCTGTGAATTTATCCTACTATAGCAGCAATATGCTTTTACAAAACGGCGCGCGTCGCACACTATCTCATCTTTAGTCCCGCTCATACATCTATTGTAGCATTAACACTTATTTATCTAGTTTTGTTAGCATCTTATTAGACACCATTTTTGTAAAATTAAGCACATTTTATCTCAATAAAACATGTTCAATTATTTACTGGAATTTAGATCTGCTTTTCATTACAAACTGACCTAAAAAGAACACCTCTGAGGAAGGACTCTGCCTGAGAACCAACAACAACACTTATTGGAGACCAGAAACCCCTACACCTCCAAACTAGTATAAATTAAGGTACTAAAATTTTCATTTTCCTAAAGTTGCAAAGTATCTCAAAACCCATTACTTTTACTCACCCAACATATCTTCTGATACTGGTGTGCGGAGAATGTCGCCGGTAAACTCACAAAGAGTGTTTTTGGCATCAATTCCCGATGTGCCCTCAAACACCTGGACGACGGCTTTGGAGCCGCTGACCTCAAGTACCTGTTTCAAGAAAAATTATTCATCATTATAGGTTTCAAAGATAAAAATATTTCCTCACTACAAAATATGATCACTTTGTGATGTAGAGTTCAACTTTTTGAGCATACATATTCCAGCAAAAGTTAGCTTCCATTACTTGACAATTACATCTCCCAAGTCTAAAAATTTATAGAATAATATGTATGTTTATGATTATAAAATGCTAGTTCTAAAAAGTTCACAGATATTTAACTAATTTTATCATTAGCTTGGCCTTGTCCCAACTATTTGGGGTCCGCACAATATGTCTTTTACTGCCACTTTACTCTATTCTGACATTTATGTCACTTCACAAACCCTAATATCAGACATCACACTTTCTTTCAATCGCT
Organism: Malacosoma neustria; assembly: GCA_963693495.1. Lineage (NCBI taxonomy): Eukaryota > Metazoa > Arthropoda > Insecta > Lepidoptera > Lasiocampidae > Malacosoma > Malacosoma neustria. Next base: position 10,758,642 of record OY856393.1, on the reverse strand, counting down.
TTTTAGGTCTAGCCCTGCCCTTGCACCTGTCTACATTCAGGTTCAACATTCCTCTGGTTATGTGGTCAGCATCTTTCATAATTTTCATTACACATCCGTAAGCCAGTCCCCTCCCTCCGAATTTATCAAATATAGGTGCAGAGTTCCCCGTATATACTCAATCCTCATCTCGCTGAATGTATATGCCTCTTTAGTGGCCCAACATTCAATTTGCTTGAAATAACCTCAAAATTTCAATTCTTAACTTAAAAATATGAATCCCATGTTAATAGACAAAAAAGAAAAGGATACATCAACAAAAAGATAAGGTTATACAGACCTGACCAGAGCGGAGAGTGCCATCAGCGAGCTTCAACTGTACAATCTCAGAGAATTTGGGGAACTTAACTTCATCCAAGATGACCAGTGGCCCATTCACACCAGACACCGTCTTATATGCTAATATAAAAAAATAACAGAAATGTAAGTAATTAATAACTTTGAGCATGCTCTGTATAATGTCAAGAGTTACAGTAGTTTATTTCATATATTCAACTTCTAGGCTATTATTTTTCCTATCATTCTTTATATCCTTTTCTTTGAGAGCATTACATAATTGGTTATTAAGTTGTTTGATTTTTAATGGTGACCGATTGCCAGGAATAAATTACTACTTTAAGGCCAATGATTTTTCACCATCAATTTATTGCATACTTATGCTGTAGTTTATAAGTTTGGTGATAAATAATTAATTATGTTAATTATGTATCTAATATATAATAGCAGCCTTGAAAATTTAAGAAAATTGGCATTAATGATTGAATACAGCAGAAATCTTAAATTTGTGAATATGAGAAATGTGACAGCATATACTGCAAATGGAGGACAAATGTATGGTCTGGACATAAAATCAGGTTCACCAGCCTAGCCTTTACCAAATGACACTCCAAAATAATTAAAATTGAAATTACTACAAATTAACTTAGAGAATATTCATATATTTGTCACCAAATATTATAAAATATTTCAGACATACTAAGAATACTGATAGATAGAAAACATTATTGTCAATTACATCTTTCTTCTATATGGTCGAATTATTCATTACTGAAGGTTGTGTCCTTGAAAATCAACCATGGCCTATCTTGTAAGCTATCCATATCATGTAAGTCCATCATATGAGAAAAACTAAAAAAAAATATCTAATTCTCCAAATATAATGGAGCATTTGACAGTCTCATCAGAAATAATCACTTCTTCCAGACAGCCTAACCAGGGTCATATTCGGATTAGATTATTCTATACATTCAAATATTAATCAATATATTATATTTTAAAATCTAACTACAACTTAAACAAATATCAAAATTTATAGTTCAAATCTGCAGTATTTCTCACATATATTTAAGTAATAAAATCTGAATATTCATAAAATAAAAATATGTAATTTAAAACATACAATAATTGAACACCTTCAATTTTCTTGTAGGTGAACAGTGTAAATGAGATTTGGCAAACCCAGTTTCATGCAAATTAACTCTAACATGACAAAATAAAAAAGATGGACCCCAGAAACTAATGTGATGTAGAAAAGGATATTTCAATCAATAACAAGGTGGAGTTTTCAACCATATATAAAATACTTTATACATTTCAAATGACATAATTTTCTCAGATCACATGACAAAATGTGCGACTGACGATAATTTTATTAGATTCTCCATTAGAATATGAGAAATTAAATAGGATAAGAAGACTCATTTAGTTATTACAAAAATATTTTTTTTTTATGTGAATTAGGTCATCAAAAAAATTAGTCGTGTTAGTCGGTAAAACCAATCATTAGACGTGAAATTAGTGATAGAGAGATAAAATTTATAAAAAAAATCAAGGGATTAGTGATGTAGAAGTGACTATAATTGTAATTAAGACTAGATTGGAATATTACAAAATACTGTGGTTTAACATTTTAATTAGGTATTACATAAAGGAACTGCTTTAATGTCCTAAATAAGAGTCTAATTTATCTCTGTCTTTACTTAGTCATTATAGATCTTTCCATCATTGATGATGTGTTCAGTTGACTATTCTACTACCTATTTTTGTGAATTCCTTGAGTAAATGAAACTTAATAAATTGAGTTTCAGAAAATAGAGTGATCATGAGACAAAAAGGCCTCAGACGAGGTCCTTTACAAAAATCAATATCCCTCTGACAATTGCCAATGACGTGAACCAAGTTTAAAAGTACTTACTGAGACGGGGCTGGGATATAAAATCCCGGGATACAGCCAGGACATGTTCCTTGCTCGCTTGCGAAGCGGTGAGGGTCATTGCCATTTTTCAGTTTTCACTTTTAGGCAGTCCACTCAATAAAACACCTAACTGCGCTGCCTTCTCGCCCGAAAACTGACGAATGGATGTATTGTCTATGTTCCTTCACGTGCCGTCACGTGACCCATCACAAGGCGAAAAATGCTCTATGGAGTTTTGCCGAAATTACCTAAAAAAATTACTATGGCAACATCTCTTGAAGACAATAATTTCAGCTTTGCACTCTCTGACTGTCCAACTTTTCATTCGACAGTGTAAATCGTTTAAAGTGCATTAAAGTTAAAGTTTTAATAATAATATATTGCACTAAAATTATAACGACATAAACTATAGAAACCCGGAAGTCTTCAGAACTAGAGATCTTTTCATACGTTTGGACTGATTTTTACTTTTAGAATCTTTTGTGAAAATTTTTTTCATGACACTGTTCCTCTTGAAAATAAATTAAACTTTGCTCCCAAAATTTGATATATATAGACGCGAAAGCTATATCAAGCACGAAAAAAATTAAGGATTGTCCTCTCCTCTCCTGTCTGTAAGTCAGCCAAAAAAATTATTTGTTTGTTATCGTTTACTACAACATGAGAATAAGATGAGATGACTCTATACTTTTCGTTGACCAAGATAATGCGGCTATTCAAATGGCTGTATCATTCGCCAATAAATAAATAATTAAAAATCACTTATAAATTAATAAATTTTCTCAAATCTAGTTGTTATAATGGAATATAAATAATTATTTTATTGAATCCCCAAAATCAGGGAGCTAATATTTGCTGGCAATATTAAATAAGTCTTGTTATTTAGGTGCCAATGGACTTTGTATCCGGCTAATAGATAAAATAAAAAAAACTTGTTATTTAGGAAAATAGGAAATAAAAATGTAGCCAACCAAGAAAAAAAATCTATAGATTATGTCATTGGTATAAAAATGTAAAGATGTTCCAGAAATATAGGGAGCCTGGGCTGGCACTATGTACAATACATGTAAATATCGCTATAATAATAAGTAACCATAATATAGTTTCAATGTACAATCAAATTAATCTGGTCAATGAGAGCAACACAATGTCGATAGGGATGCAATGATACATCGAATGTATCGCTCATAAACATCGATGTTTTGATGAACAATATACGTAGTCGATTCTTATAATCCGTTTGTGCTCTTGCGACAAGTTGCGACTGACGACATTGTCCTTTGGAAGATTAACCGGACCTCCTATGGGGTAGATTCTCTAAGCGAGAGATTTAATCAAACACGTATATTTCACTGGCTCACTATTTTTAATCATGGTGTGTATCATTTTATTGTGTGATAACTAAATAATAATTACAAAACGTATCTAAATAAAACAATTTACTGACAGATTCCAATATTCTTACATTTGTAATTGACAATTCATAACTTCTCGAAAATATCTAAAAAGTATACATATAACTAGAAAGAAGAATATATAAGAAAGTATACAATTCTTAGATTTTATCAGTGTAACAAATCAGGTGGCGAGTGAGGCGCCACAGTCCCTTCCAGAGAGTTTATTTTATAATCACTTCCATCACCATGTCTTGCGTTTTGTTTGTTTTCAAGTACATTCTATAGATTACTTTCTATTGATTGATATTATTGATATTAATCACGGTAAAATAAAGAGTTATAGATATAAAAGAATGCTATATATCTTTATATCCAAAAGATGTATATCTTTCCTTTCTTCTTGGTGAGTTATTTTGCCATAACTAGTGGAAACATGAAGATAGAAATAAAATAATAACGAAACCTTGGTTTTCGAAACTCCAGCGTTTTAATATAATGTTTTTTTTTAATAATAATCTTTTTTTATTTAAAATCTTTTTTTACAAAGGTGTTGGCAGGTAAACTATAAAAACTGAGCTAAACTAAAAAAAACCTTAATTTTAAGCAAAACCAAATGCTAGAAATTATTTTTCTTGCTTACAATTGACTTGTATCAAATGATCAGCTATAACGTTTTCCAACTATTTAGTTTCTTTTAGCACTTATGTCTAGCTATTATTATAATATTCTTAAACACACGTTGATATTGGTAAATTTTCTAACCAAAAATGTCATAAATTGGAAATTTATTTATTATTTGCATTATATTATAGTTTTAATATTTGAAAAATAAATAACTAAATAACTACAATATAATAAATAACTACATATTTTAATAACACTGTAAGACCTTGTCCGCACTGCGATATTTCACCGCACGTTTTTTTTTCGTAATTCTGTAACACATTTAATCCTATTTATGAGTAGACGCACCGGCGGTAAAAAATCGTGCGGGAATAAAATCTGTGACTTGATTCGAATTGAACGCGAAGCGGTGCGATTTATTTCTGCGCGAATATTTTGTAGCGTTTATAGTAAGTATGACTATGTTCGCACTGCGGAATAAAATTTATGCGTTTCGCTCAGTCGTGCAACGTCGCTATTGAAAAGATGTCGCGCGCTTCTTCTTCCGCCCGATCGACGGCCGTGCAAGAAAATGACGAGATTGATGTGGAGCAACAATCTCGCTGATGCAAAGGAAACCTCCCTTGTGGGACAAATTTGATAAAGCATACCATGATAAAATATTGAAGGCGATATTGTGGGAGGAAATATATAAAAATGTTTTTGCAACTCTTGATATTATATGTAGAAAAATCCTTTCATGGGTCTCAATGCCGTAAGTGGGTAAATCCAATGTTCATGACATCTTTTGATACGTCTGTTACGCCGCCTTAGTATTAGACAAATTAAAATATTAGTTCGGTTGTCCATTTTACACTTGCGTCTCAGCCGCCGAGAACTGAATTAAACTGACAAAAATAGTACGAAATTTTATTCGCAGTGCGTACTAGGTGTAATTCCGATCGCGGAATTTAATACGCGAGAACAAAAACCTCATGGTGAAATATCGGTGTACGGATAGGCCCTACCTATTCAGTTACGAATGGTCATTCTTATTGGTGATTGGTTATTTTTTCGGCCAATGAAAAAATCTATAGTTATGTCAAAATTATTTATTATTGGATTTCTCTACGTTCTGTATAGAATAGATTCCGCGCTTAATAATTTATCGACTTATAATAAAAATTGCAACTGATTTTTTTATATCATTTAATCAAATTGTACAAAGCCCTGTTATAATATGTCTGTGTTTGGAAAGATCGTGCCCCGCGTAACAAAGAGTAATTTTTCGAGGGTGAATGCCGCGTTGTCTAGCAGTGTAAAGTCTAATAGGAATTATTTTACGTATACCCAAGAATTATCCCAGCCTTTGGAAAGACAACCAGAGTTTGTCACCGCGAAAGAAGCGTTTGAAAAATGCTTAAAATCTGGTAAGTTTATTTCTATATTCGAATCGTAAAATCCATATTTTATATATTAACTTAATATTTTGTTTTTATCCTTATTAGCATTTTACATAGGTATTTAAAAGGTCTGGCGTCACAAACAAATGGTAACTATTAAGTGTGTAATACATATTTACATAAATATGGAAGTATGTCTATTGATATTCTATAATAAATGAGGCATGATATAAACACAAATAATGCGTAATGAGAACGTATAATAATAATTGTATAAGCTTCTTAAAACAACATTTAACCAAAACACTGTCTTTCTTCGCGACAATTATAGTTACAGAAAACCAAAACACCTTGAAATTATATCGAATATATAAAATTCTCGTGTCACAGTTTTCATTGCCATACTCCTCCGAAACGGCTTGACCGATTTTGATGAAATTTTTTGTGCTTATCCAGTATCTATGAGAATCGGCCAACATCTATTTTTCATCCCCCTAAATGTTAGGGGTAGTCCACCCCTAAATTTATTTTTAAATTTTTTGACATTTTATTATTTATATGGCAGAACAACATTTGCCGGGTCAGCTAGTCTAATATATAAAATTCTCGTGTCACAGTTTTCGTTGCCATACTCCTCCGAAACGGCTTGACCGATTTTGATGAAAGTTTTTGTGCTTATCCGGTATCTATGAGAATCGGCCAACATCTATTTTTCATCCCCCTAAATGTTAGGGGTAGTCCACTCCTAAATTTATTTTTAAATTTTTTGACATTTTATTATTTATATGGCAGAACAACGTTTGCCGGGTCAGCTAGTCTAATATATAAAATTCTCGTGTCACAGTTTTCGTTGCCATACTCCTCCGAAACGGCTTGACCGATTTTGATGAAAGTTTTTGTGCTTATCCGGTATCTATGAGAATCGGCCAACATCTATTTTTCATCCCCCTAAATGTTAGGGGTAGTCCACCCCTAAATTTTTTTTAAATTTTTTGACATTTTATTATTTATATGGCAGAACAACGTTTGCCGGGTCAGCTAGTCTAATATATAAAATTCTCGTGTCATAGTTTTCGTTGCCATACTCCTCCGAAACGGCTTGACCGATTTTGATGAAATTTTTTGTGCTTATCCGGTATCTATGAGAATCGGCCAACATCTATTTTTCATCCCCCTAAATGTTAGGGGTAGTCCACCCCTAAATTTATTATTTTATTTTTTGACATTTTATTATTTATATGGCAGAACAACGTTTGCCGGGTCAGCTAGTTTATTTTATAATAATTATACATAGGTACAACTTATTTGCACTACAAACATTTGAAATGAGTAAATTATGCTAACATTGTTATGAGTAGCTTAGAACTATTCAGACTCCTTTGCAGAACATGTTATAATAAATATTTGTTGCAACATGTAATTTTTTATATTTTTTTCCACAACAAATCTAGTATGTAATAACAGTGAACTGTTATTTTTAATGAAACCAATGAAATTTAAATTCAATAAAAAATCTTGTCTAATAAAAAATACAATTAATTATCCAAAGATAAGTAAGGTGTAAAACCTTTATAAATATTGATAAAACTGAGGCTTATTAGGATATATCTCAACACACACTCCATTGCCAATATACAGTACTAAAAATCATTATACACATGTGTCATAAAAATTTACCATAGAAATCAATCTATACTATAAATAAAATAATAGAGGTCTGCAGTTGTGCCTGCATCACTGCAAAACTACTCGATATATTTCAATTAAATATTTCTACATTTATTTCTTAGACACTTGACCCTTATTTTAAAAAAATATTGCGGATATCTTCCTTTAATATTCTTTCATACTGTACAAACTTTAGGGGGGTGATAGTTAGCTCTATTTTATCACTAAAATCATTCTACAGGTGGGGTCTAAACCCAACCTCTGAATGGCAGCCATTTTTGTATTTTGGTTGACTTTTTCAAAGCGTACATACTAAAAGTTATGTAATTTTGGAATTTAATGTCCGATTATCTTAAAACAAAAACTTCTCACAAGGGAAAAGTATTAACATTGGTTTTTTTGTTTTTCAAGATTATTTCAAAAAACACTCCTGAGAATTACTTCTTTTTATGCATGTGTCTCACAGATAATCTCACCTAAATAATGATACCAAAAACTTGATTCTATGTCAACTGGTTTAAGAGATACTGGTTTAAGAGACCCAAGTTTTTTCTTATTTGTTAAAATTAATTTAATTATATATTTTTTTTGTTTCAAATTAATAATTAGATTATTTTCTAATAATTTGAAACATAAAAATACCCTTATAAATATTATACGCCTTAAAAAGGCAAACTGTTGATACAAAATGTACTATAAATACTATACCATATAATGAACACAGTTCTCACAATAAATAAACCTTGTTGTTGGTGTGCCTTTCAATAATTAATGGTCCAGAGATATTTTACGCTGTTCAATATAATGTTCATGGGTTCAATTCTTGTGATGGTACTGTTTTCATTTATTGTTCTAGCCTAAAGTGTATACAAGTATTTATACCTCACATACAAATGGTGAAGGAAAACTAGAAACAAGATAAAATAAACTAAAAACAAGTACAATGTTCAGCATAATAAAAATTTAGACTTTGAGCCACAGTCAATTGCTATCAGTACTTCATGTAATCCACTCACAATTAGATAATTTAACAATTGTTCGTCCCCTTCTGCTACTGGCATGTTTAACTATGTACAATATGCAAAGGTTTTCTCTTTATAGTTACTGCAACTAAAGTTTATTTGGTTCTCTATGAAGTGTTTAAAATTATTTTAAAGCAACACTTTATTTTTAATAAATAATTAAGCCTTTATTAACACATTAGCTGACCCGACAAACATTGTTCTGCCATATAAATTAAAAAAAAAACTTAATTACGTTCACTTCCATTTCACCCCCTTCAAATTTCATTTTCCTATGTTCTTCTCCAAGGTCAAATCTATCTATACCGAAATTCATCGAAATTGATTCAGTGGTTTATGTGTGAAAATGTAATAGACAGTTACTCTCACATTTATGATGAAGTTTTCTTGCATGCGCTACACCGCTTGCCCCACTTCTCTGCGGCAAGAAAAATCACACACACATGTGTTATTAGTTAAAAATATGATTACAGATAATAAAGGTAGGCAATGTTTAGTTTCGACTTTCGAGTTAGTGAGTTTGATAGTAGCTCTCGTAAAAACTAAAATCGGCCACATATATTTCAACTTTATTTGTATTTTCTTGGTCAAGAAATGAACGAAGAAATGGACATTGATGTATTTGAACCAACAGTCTCTACAATTTTGCCTTATGACTACTCAACAGTGGGCTCTGGGCTTAAATTTAATTTAAAATAAAATAAAATAAAGCTTATGACCGTTTGGTCATACTTTACTATTAATTGGTAATACTTTTATTAGCTCGCAAAATATGTAAGAGACAATGGGCTGATCACATCATATATGGGTGGGTCAAACATAGTGTAGAAAGCTCCAAGCCCCCCCTCCCCCCCAGCCCGTTGGACCATTAACCTACGCAAAGTTGCCAGTCAAGGCTGGGTGGGAAAATCAAGACAAGGAATGACCGGGATTTGTGGTGCACTTGGGGACACCTACGTCCAACAGTGGACAATGATTGGATGATGACAAAAGCTTATAACAATTGAATAATAATTTAATATCTATTTAATAACAGTAATTCATTCTAGTTCATGGTAAGATGCACATGCACAAGACAAGATCATTCCATATTCAGTACAACACCATCGGAGAACAGTTAATTTTACCCACTGTTGAAAAGGTTTTAAAAACTGTTCTGCACAAATCTCCATTTGACATGCTCAAAATAATTCCTTTGAGTAACAACACTGTACAAAAACGTATTGATGATATGAGCTCAGATATTGAAAGTTTCTTGTGTAATTATCTGTAAACAACTCATTTTTCTATTCAACTGGAGGAAATAACGTTACCTGGTAATGAAGCATTATTATTGGCATATGTTCGATTTGTTATGGACGTAAAAATTCATGAAGAGCTACTAAATATTTAAAGTCCTGAGTGATTTTTTAAGGAAAAGTCGATTCCATTCACCAACTCTATATTGGTGGCAACAGATGGAGCTCCTGCAGTCCTGAGTGATTTTTAAGGAAAAGTCGATTCCATTCACAATTAATAGTGTTGTAAATTAAAGTTGAAGTTTTCAAAATGAAATAAGTGAGAATTGATTGGTTCCTTGTGCTGTGAGTAGATTGAAAAAAGTAAAGTTGGTCAATCAAAAAATTTATTCCATCCAACTTTACTTTTTTGATATCCACTCTCAGCACAATCAATAAATTAATTAACCAATCAATTCTCACTTTTTTTTCGAAAACTATTAATTCGTGGTTGGAACTAAGCCGCAACGCAAATTTCCATAGTAACATATCTACACATTTCTTGTCGAGTTTTGGGAATATGGTAGAAATGTGGTAGCTGCATGGCTACCAGATCCAGCAAAATTTTGAAAGTGGTCTATGAGAAAAAACGTCTGAGAATCTCTGATTTAGCCTTAATTAAGACCAAACTCACTTAGTAGTTAATGCACGTATTTTTACAGTTGAAACAGTTCACCAACCTTTTTGTTGGTCATGATATTTTTGTGCACTGTACAAATGCAGTCCAAAAATGCAATATTTATTAAACGGTTATTGCACTTTGTAAGTACTGGGTCTGGGGTTAATTTATTCATTGTATACATTATCACCATAATTTTTATATAGCCACGATCGTAGCCAGACCATTCATATATGATGTCATATAACTATGACTATTTTTGCTGTCTCACATATGGGTAGGATAGGTCACTATATGTTTTCCCATTTATGATCTATTTTTACTCAACCTACGTAGTTAGCATGAGTAGGGTCACAGAAAGACTATAATGTGGCTATAATTTTATGTATAATATTTGATTTATGCCTATAATAGCAATTTTTTTTAAATATATCTATGTCCTTGACATGACAAGGAAATTAAAAAAGAGATGAAAAACGTGACAGGGGCAATACGGCAATCTGTCTCCAACCACGGATGGAAACTGCCACCTATAAAAATGTACCATTAGTTAACTATGTTGACGTTTATATGTCCGTAACAAGACCTGTCATATTGTATGGATCGGAATGTGGGCCACGAACGGAAGGTAAAAGGTTACTGGATGCGCATTACTGCGGAGATGCGAATGGTGGCATGAATGAATGAGTGGAGTTACAAAAATGAATAAAATTAGAAATGAGTATAGTATACTTGTGAGGAAAAAAAATCTTGATACTAACAAAACTAATTAACTTATGAACTAGAAATTTCTGTAAGAAATAAAAGGCTTTTTTATTTATTATTTTTTTTTATTTATAGTATACTTGTAGTCAGGGGATAATAAATAATAAATATATACATACAATCAATGCCGTCCGACCGCAATGACGTCCCGAAATCATTGTGCCCACTCGACACACTTCCTCATTACTTGAATCGATTACAATAAGACGGTTAGGAAATAGGTCAGATATATCAACCTTTAGGGTCCTTCATTTTTTTGTAATAGAATTTTTTTTAATATTGCTTCCTTAGTTCAAATAGGTCACTCAGCTATTGCCCAATAAGTAACAAAACCGAAACTGCATTAAAAAATGTAATGTTACAACATTTTGAGTTTTAAAGCTTATTTGCAGCATTATATTTATTTTTTATCTAATATATAAAATTCTCGTGTCACAGTTTTCGTTGCCATACTTCTCCGAAACGGCTTGACCGATTTTGATGAAATTTTTTGTACTTATCCGGTATCTATGAGAATCGGCCTAATAATTTATGAAAGTATTTAAGTAATTCCAGAACTATTTTAAGAAAATAAGCAAACTGAGCAATAATCTTTGGTCTAGCTCAGAAGCCAGGGTAAAAATTGTTATATGTGGATTACTGTATATTTTGCAAATAAACTTATTATTATTAAAAAAAAAAATCTTTTTATTCTTACAATCCAGTTAATGTCGAAAGTATATATGACAAGTATATGTCGTTCTCTAGTTTTCATATTTGCAAATAGATTGCGTATTGTGGCCAGTATTGCATTTAATTAATTCTAACACGGCCAACATCTATTTTTCATCCCCCTAAATGTTAGGGGTAGTCCACCCCTAAATTTTTTTTAAATTTTGTGACATTTTATTATTTATATGGCAGAACAACGTTTGCCGGGTCAGCTAGTAATTTATAATATTGAAACAACTGTATTTCAATAAATAAAACAAAACACAAATAATATTTTAATGCCAATGCCACAAGAAATATTAGAGACTGCGGAGTGTACAGGATAAGAGTAAGAAAAGTCGTTATCCGTGCAGAGGCGAAAAAAGAATACTAACCTCTGCAGCCGGGGTCGGCCTGTCGTAAAAGGCGACAAAACAACCCACCTTAGGGCCCAGGGCACCAGTGTTAGGGCCTCAAGCCTATCTGGATGGCGACCACCTTTGGTCTTAAGTATGCCGCCATTCCGGCATTAGTGACCCAAGTTCCTGTACTCTTATGGGACAGGCGACGGTAACTGCTAAAATCTAAATGGGCTGCTGCCTGGCTGCTGTCCTACAACAATAAATAAAACAGTTGACATACAATCTATAAATGTTAATTAATACCCTAAAAGGATCCCAACTCAACATTGGTAAGAACAGCAGATAACAATGGTCTTCCTATCTATATCCTTCAATTTAATGTTAAGGATGCTGAATATATTATGGAACAGGAGTTTTTTTATCCCGAAGAAAATCGTTACCATTTTCCACGCGAACGGAGTCGCGGGTAAATGACAGTTCGTAAATAAATATACAGTATTCACATCGCTCACTCGATTCTTCGAAGAGTTTTTTTATATATTGGCTTAGATCCAATTGAAAGCGAGACTCGTAATCATTTTTGATTTTCTTTTTAATTTTGTACGATGGAGTCACATCAAACTAGCGTGGTATGGCTGTGTTATGCGAAGGGATGAATGTCATATAGCATGGTAAATGATAGTAATGAGAGTGGATGGATAGAGGAGGAGAGGTAGACCAAAGACAAGATGGATGGATTGGTGATATGGTGAAAAATGGTGTGAATGTTGAGATGACAGCCAACAGTGGAGAGTGGAAGGAGATAGCATGTTTTGCCGACACCACGTAATGTGGGATACAGGCAGGAGAAAGAGGAGTAAGATTACAAGCCAGGTCCAGGAGTGGATCCACATCAATGCCGTAGCCATGAATGAATATTCTTCATTGTACATCATACAACATTTAACAAAATTATATATGTAGTTTAGTTTTAAACTTGCCGCGCTTCGCATGCGGGGCATGCGGTTTTTATTATCTTAATAAGTAGGTAGGATTTAAGAATTGAACAATAGCTAACATGCGAAATATAAGACAACTGTTTATATGTATACATAATTGAAAAATAAAAGTTTATATCTTATGAATTACATTGCAGTTTCTAAAAAAAGTGATAAAATGTTAATAGTAAACTTTAATTGTCGTTTCCTGTTTTTACAGGTGAGATTGTGATTATGTAAAGTACATAATTGTGAATAGTGTGTTTGTAAGTATTAATTGTTGAATAATTAAAATTTTCCCGATTTTACGTGAGCAACATTTCGTTTATTTTATCACCACACATATTAATTGTCTTACATATAATATATAAAAGGAATATGGAGTGGGTTTATTTGACGCACCATCACAACAAAACTACTGAACATATAAGGACTACTACCGTTCGACGCGGAAGTAGTTTTTCGTAGATTTATTTATTTAATTATTTATACATGACATACAAATTTTAAAAATAAAAGATACATATCACAGCAGTTCATGTACAACAAGTAATTTGACTTAGAGAAAATCACACTGGCCCCTGAACTAGTGAATACTGTATCTCAGTGGGCCAGTATTTTTAACATAAGTACTAATATATAATAATTACCATTATATTAATAATTAAATAATATATAGTAGTTAAATGAGATATAGTAGTAAGATGGTTATAGGCTATTTATTTTTTGGATTCCATCGACCCTTTTTCATATATTTTGTTCGGTTTACGCGTAACTTTATTAGTGTCCTCCATTTGATGCTATTTACGACATCCCTAATAATAGCCATTCAAAGTTCAGGTTCATTCAGGTTAAATTATACGGTGACATTGGTAATAATCATTTATTTCAAATTAAAAAAAGTTTTATATAATTTAATGCGATCGGGTACTCATTTTAAGTATGAAATAATTGTGTTAGGAGACCCTACTCTCGACGACTCCGGTCACGGGTGGCCCCTCGGGAGAGGATCCGCCACCCGCACCTATGCCGCGATGATGGACCGTGTGCTGTTTGTTCCACGCGCCCCCCTCAACTCCTGAGAAATTTTACAGGAGATTGCCTCGGGGACGAATCCTGATCTCCTAGCGCCGCCCCCACATGGCAGAGACCGACCCTGACGAGATCGGTGGGCTGACTATCCGTGGGCCCATGCACATGCGACAGGAGGACAGCAGGGTTTTTAGTGGGTAGTCGGAGGTCGGCCATTATTCCCGGAAGTCCCTCATATCCCAGTCCCCTGGGCCGGGGAACTCGTTCTTTTGTCTCTTAAAAATTTTCTAATAACCACTCTGTTGTTAACTGTTTAAATTCATAATAATTTTTTTGATATAATTCAGTATATTAAGTTTCTTATTCAATAATTAACTATAAAGTCAATTTCTATTGATTTCAAGCAAAATAAAATTTACCAACTATCAGTGGCCAGAAGTTGTTTTTACTGCCGCGGGAGTGTCTTACGATAAGCTCCATAATAACAATTTTGTTGTTCTGTATTATTACGTTATATACGCAAGCACTTACCTTGAACTTCGTCATATGTTATTAGATACGGCATGTTATCGTCAAGAAACTTAATATGCCGCCATATGGCCGCCATAATAACTTTGTGTTGTGTTCCGGCATAAGTTACCCAGGTACAATAAATACACCTATGGTCCTATGCGGACAGCAGCGTGTGCGCGGTGTCTCTATCGTAGCGAATATCCATAGACGACGGTAACTGCTTACTATAAGTGGACCGTCACCTTGTCTGCAGTTCCAACAATAAAAAAAGGCTTGAAGTCAATTACGTATTAGAAGCTATTATATATGATACAAATTCAAGCTATATGTACAAATATAACTAAATTTCACTTTGTAGCTTAGAAATGACGTTCAACAATATCGCGGGATAGTTTAATTAGTCAATTAAATGAAGTGTAAAAAATGTTATTGCTCTTTCTTTCATGATGCTAATGTTTTCGCGACTGAAATTATACACAGGCTATCATGGGCCAATGCGACATAGTGTTTGTATTCGACCACTCTAGCTCTCCGAATTCACGGGGGAGATTTTCCTCCTGGGAGAGCCCAGCTGTTGAACATTTACAAACGGTGGTAGATTAGAATCGGCTTCGCCGGCGAAGTTGACATGATCCCATTTCCCGCCTTCCATTGCTTGCTCTTTCTCCCTCTCGAGCTGAGTTCGCACCTCACAGGAGGCGCCCCCCGAGCCCGCTCCCACGGGTCAGAACGCCTTTTCGGCCGCTTAGACTTAGAAAAAAAGCTATTTCTCTTCTGGCATTACATATGTGCCCGTTCTGGATCCAGCCACCCCGGAAACGACTTGAGCTATACAGTTCAATAATCCACGCAATCCTAATGTCATATCTGGAAGAAATCGCCATCAATGATTGGACCGCCTATATACCTAGTCAGGTCATAAGTATTGTCACACAGTAAAAACTTTTCTTTTAGAATGCTGGCCACAAAAAAGTTTATTGAATTCGAATTTCCAATTGTTCATGAAAATAAAAATGTATACTTTTTGAAATTTTACTCATTTTTAAATATGGAGTGGACGCTTAAAGAAGACCGTGTTGCAGTTATTGCGTTGTATCGTTGCGGTTACGCGCCAATTCAAATTTTTAACATACTGAAAAATTTGAATATAACCAAAAGATTTGTTTATCGTACCATCAAACGATACAATGAAGACTCTAGTGTAGATGACAGGTCAAGAAGTGGTCGCCCTCGGTCTGTTAGGACTCCAGCAGTGATAAAAGCTGTGAAGGCACGAATTCAAAGAAATCCCAAACGTAAGCAGAAACTGTTGGCCCTTCAGATGGGGTTAAGCAGAACCACGGTGAAAAGGGTGTTAAATGAAGACTTAGGGCTTCGGGCATATCGAAGAAAAACAGGACATCGTTTGAATGCTCGTCTAATGGACCTGAGACTGAAGAGATGCCGCGCTTTGTTGAAGCGGTACGCGGGAAAAAAATATCGGGAAATTCTTTTTTCGGATGAAAAAATGTTTACCGTAGAAGAGAGCTACAACAAACAAAATGATAAGGTGTACGCACACAGTAGTGAAGAAGCGAGCAACCGTATTCCGCGTGTCCAACGAGGTCATTTTCCATCCTCGCTCATGGTATGGTTGGGAGTTTCTTATTGGGGCTTAACAGAGGTACATTTTTGTGAAAAAGGTGTAAAAACGAATGCTGTTGTGTATCAAAATACAGTCCTGACGAACCTTGTGGAACCTGTTTCTCATACCATGTTCAATAACAGGCACTGGGTATTCCAACAAGATTCGGCGCCAGCTCATAGAGCGAAGAGCACACAAGACTGGCTGACGGCGCGTGAAATCGACTTCATCCGGCACGAAGACTGGCCCTCCTCCAGTCCAGATTTGAATCCGTTAGATTACAAGATATGGCAACACTTGGAGGAAAAGGCTTGCTCAAAGCCTCATCCCAATTTGGAGTCACTCAAGACATCCTTGATTAAGGCAGCCGCCGATATTGACATGGACCTCGTTCGTGCTGCGATAGACGACTGGCCGCGCAGATTGAAGGCTTGTATTCAAAATCACGGAGGTCATTTTGAATAAACTTTAATGTCATAAGAATCTATGTTTTGTTAAGTTCATTTTGGTATATGAATGGTTACATAATGAATAAACTTGTTACAATTATTTTACATTAAACATGTGACAGAATTTATGACCTGACTAGGTAGGTTTCCCGCTGGTCTCGTGAGGAAATCCGCGAGGTTACGTCAAACTCACTGTTCTCGCGGGTTACTAGCCTGGATAACGCGTGATAGCTGGAAACCATTCAGCATGGACTATAACTATGTTGAAGCCGGAGGCATTACTTTGACTATATATTTCATACGTATTGATAGATATGCTATCTTGGATCTCTAGAGTGTGCTGTACCCTTCCGTAACATATGCTATATAAAAACATCCGGCAGCTCGAGCCCCGTCACCGGGGGGTCCTTGTTCCCTGAGTTTATGCCGGGGTAAAGAGTACCATCTCAATGCCTCAAACCTCTCCAGGAAAATATTGTGGCGAAGAAAATCCAAAGATAAAAACTTCTGAGCTGATCTATTTATACGGAGTCCTTGTTGTTTTCAGGGCAAACTGTATACGCGCAAGGCGCAGCGGCCACTCCGGTGCCGTTGTTGGACGCGATGACAGAGGTAGGCAAGGCGGGGTCTCTGCGGGACATCAAGGTGGTTCACATGCACACCGAGAAGGAGGCCAAATATGTTGCTCCTGAGTGCAAGGATATATTCAGGTATGATAATTATACCTTTGTAGCTGTACATGCGACTACACCTGTGTGAATACTGGTATATACAGAGTTATTGCTAACTACGTATGACTATTTGAGATAATTTTATCCCCCATATGCTATGCAAAAGAGAACCATTTCTGAATTATTAAACATCAAAAATTTAATAAAAAAAGCATCAATTTAAATCTTAGTTTTTCTTCTGATTTATAACAACACATTGACCGATAAACGGCGTTGTGACCCTTTGGCCTCCTTTTTATTAGGATTTTTGTGCTCTTTCTCACTCCAATAATGTTTATTGTACAATTTGTATTTGTACATGAAATCCCTAGTTTACGACGTCTCGTCTGCGTCATCTGCGGAAGAGCTGAAAACAAGAATTAAAAACGCAGCAAATGCGATGCGGAATATAAATTATCACAAGTCACCCTTATCACCTCCTAACAGGAATACGTCAAACTACCAATAAACCCTGTATACTGTAAATTTATTTGCCCAAACATCGATTCTGTCTATCCGATGGCAACTTGACATTCAAACCTCTGACTTCTAGTTTGGTTTCGTGGGACCACTTGGCAGCCACATTCTCGGGAGAATAGATGTAATTAAATTTACATGGATTAATGGCTACTGATCTACCGACTCCGAAACAAAAACCCTGCTCTTCCATTACTGTCTATGATTTAGCTAAAAGAGTCTACATTTAGTCTATTTTTACATCATAGATCTTCATTCTTTTGCCTTACACTCTGCCGTTTAGGAACTTATAGCGCCGTAGTTTCGGACTTTGCGTAAATCTGGCCTCGTGCAAGGAGCGCACTCATGGCTAGGTGCATGTTACTGATATATAGCACTAGTGGCCCTGTGTGAGCGAGAGTCGCTCTATCTCGAGAGTCTATCGCGCTCTTCGCCGTCTCACTCGCAAACATGAGTGTCTCGCAGCAGGTGTCGGCATCTCATCTTAATTGGCTCCCGATTATAGCTAGGTCATCCGAGCTATGATCGCGACACAAGCAAGAACTGCGTGTCACGGAGATGAATATGCTGCGGTGGATGTGTGGAATGACGCGGAAGGACCGCGTTAGGAACTCCCGCATTCGCGGTAGTCTTCATGTCCGTGACATTGCAGATAAATTGCAGGAGTGTCGGCTCCGTTGGTATGGCCATGTTTTACGGCAACCGGACACTTACGTGGGAAACAAATGTCTGGCCATGCCGCCTCCGCCGGGCCCCGGCAGGAGGGGTAGACCTAAAAAGTGCTGGCTTGACGTTGTGAGGGGTGATATGCATGCCAATGGGCTCACTACCAGGGATGCTGAAGATCGCGCGAAGTGGAGTAGAAAAAGTCGGAAAGCGGACCCCGGGCACCGAAACGAAAGTTTGGGTGGCAACCGGGACTAACGCTAGGATGATGATGATGATGATCCGAGCTATGATCGGGAGCCAATTAAGACGGGAGTTTTTTTTGACCAGGGTTAAACGACTAACAGGAATGCTATCCACAATTTAATTCACCAGATTTCTTTATCTATCACTCGCAATCAATTTTTCGATCAAAAAGTACAAATTTTTTGACAATATCTCTTTTTACAAAAACTGATAAGCGTATAATCCCTGATAAGGAGCAATAATGCACGTTAACTGACATAAAAACCTGATAGCTCATATCTCGGATACAGCGTCGATACGGTTTCTTTACACGTTCCCTTTATCTTGTCGTGCTGAAGAAATGCTTGGATCTCCTTACACAATACTAGCAAAGCCTTTTTTATTCTAGAATAAGGTTTGTGGAATTGAGACCCATGATGCGTGTTGGTGCTGGATCCGGCTCGAAGCAGACCAAATGATGTTGGTGCTGGATCCGGCTCGAAGCATACCAAATGATGTTGCCGATGGGAGAGCAGTGGACTGTATGGTTGAATTTAGGCGGGAAGGGTGCCAATAAAACGACGTTTCATGATCAGCAGGCGGATGCGGGCCGGCGGCGGTCCCAGAGGGGGGGTTTTTCCTGGCGGCGAGTACGACCTGTTTGCCTACGAGTGCTACCGACCTGTATGACCGACCTGTCCTGACTGTATAACCGCGTACGCCCTGTTCAGCCTGTATACCCGAGTACGCCCTGTTCAGTTCTGGTAATCTCCACAAGTGCCCTTTTTCCCCATTTCGACCCGCTTTTTATCCTAATTATCCCCACTCTGTTACCGCGCCTGACCGACCTCACCCCCTTAACTTTATTTTCCTTATATACTATACTTATCGCTATTTACATTATTCATCCGTATTTCATTATATTGCTCCCTTCCAGCAGCCTATCCTCTCAATAGTGTCTGTAAGCACCGAACTATATTAATGGCTTTTCGCCGCGCGTAATGTTTGCCCTACCTCGCCCCGCACCGCCGTCATATAAAAGGCGCGCGGACGAGGGGGGCCTTATTCATTTACACCCGCATTGTCGTGGAGCGCACACCTACCTGCAATTTTGCATATTCGCGGGAGCGTGTGCCTCGGTTGAACTACCCGGACCTTACCTGACCCATAATAATGCCAGGGATCGGTCCGGGACTTACTGCTGGGAGGGAACAACTATTACAAAGTAATTAAATCTAATACAATCTATTCATTATATCTTCTAAGGGACGTGCCAGCCATAATATTCCCCTACGCACCCATAATATTGTACATAGGTCTAACACGTCCCCGAATAAAACACATAAAAAATACATAGTTTATTCTACAACATTATGTAAACAGCAATAATTTACTTAATTCTAAATATTTACACGTTCGGTTGTCGATTCGGTATTGCCGCCGCACAGCTAATACGGCCGTCGATGCGGTATTGCCGTCGTCTAGCACATACCTTTATGTTTGTTTACGTTCGTCGTGAACAATGCGTATATCGCATCATGGGTCCGCCGCCTCTACGGGAAGAGTAAGATGTCCCTTAAGAATAAGGCGACACTTTACAAAACCTGCATCCACCCAATCATGACGTACTCGAATGTAGTCTTCGCTCATGCCGGCAAATGCTACATCCATTCGATGCAAAGACTGCAGAATAAGTTCTTGCGCATGGCAGTCCAAGCGCCGCTTTACATGCGCAACGCGGACCTTCACCGCGACCTGGAACTCCTTCCCGTGAAGGAGTACATGGTCTCCCTCTCGCGATCCTTCTGTGGTCTCGCTCCCCACCACCCCAATCCGCTGGTGGTGAAGACAGTTAACTATACGCCCAACAGACGAGCAACCCACGCGTGACGTCGCCCGCGAATCGTGCTCACGGACAGACCCGACCCCATTACTAGGACGCTGAAGCGAATGCTCTCGCGGACGCTATCTCCCCCTAGTCCGGCATGGACCAGCCCGACGGAATGGTTTTAGGGATGCCTTCCGCCCTCAATAGCATTATAAACTCACAATCACACATTACACAAATAGGTACACGTAGAATAGATGTGTTGCGGGGGAGTTTCTTTCGCCGTTACTTCTCCCCCAGCTATAAGCATAAGCACTCCGAAACGGTAGTAGATTAGAATAGGATCGGCTTCACCGGTGAAGCCAATCCGCGCGTCTCCGAGCACGCTGCCACGGCTGATCGACCCCGCTACCACGGGGTTGGAATGCCTTAACGTCTGTAAACGCTGTCAAGTCGTCTGAGACAACAACAGCTTTAGCTTTAAGGAAGTACACAAGTCAGTCAAGTGCTAACCACCGATACGATGATACGAATCGTTACCTGTGCGCGCCTCAAAGAATCGGCTCTGGTAGATATTGTGAATAAAGTATCTACTATACAAGTTTGTGTTTTGCTTCACTCACCATGAATACCAACGATGTTGTCGAAGATAGTGGCAAGCCCCAGCATCTTCTTTCTCACGCAGGGGTGAGCTGGGCGCGTGGAACACTGACGCGCGCCCCTCTCTCGGCCTTGTGTGTGCGGGCTGCGGCCCTTTCCCAGGAGGCCGCGCCCGCGGCCGATCACTACGGCGGCCGGAGGTCAAGGTCTAAATTAACAACCTAAATTAACCGGTATCATAATATATTGTCTCATTTCGACATGTCGATAACAACACAGAGAATTCAAACGAGTTCAGTGTTAATTATTATAAACAAAATTTAAAACGTCTTTAACCTATGGCAAGGTCTTTGATAAATAATCAATAATCTTATTTATTATATGTAATCTATATGATGCAGCTAATCATGTTTCTAAAGTATCATTAAGGAGTTCTAGTTGGTTAATAATTTTTTAATTTTTCGGGACAGCAGACAGGATGACGGCCCATTTGATATAAGCAGTCACCGTCGCTTATGGACGGTGGCGATGTCAAAGGCACATGCGTCTGAGTGGGGACTGGGTCATTTATGTGGGAACACAACACAAGGTTATTATGACGGCATATTTAAAGACGGACTCATTACTATACAGACGTGCTTGCAGCCCTAGTACCTAGCTTGGGTTGTTTCGTCACCTTTTACGACAGGTCGTCCCCTGCCGCATAGGTAAGTTTTACTGCGCTCCTAAAATTTTTTACTAATTAACTGGAGTACATTTAGACATTAGACAGTGCATTAACAGAAAAATTTAAAGAATTCAATATTTTAAATGTTATTTCTCTATACATATTGGAAAATGTATTTATAAGTATGTTAAGAAAAATATCACTCTCAAATTCAGTAATGCCTATAGCATAAACAAAAGGAACAGAGATAAATTGATTACATCTTGTACACTCC
This sequence comes from Malacosoma neustria, assembly GCA_963693495.1. Lineage (NCBI taxonomy): Eukaryota > Metazoa > Arthropoda > Insecta > Lepidoptera > Lasiocampidae > Malacosoma > Malacosoma neustria. The sequence continues at coordinate 10,736,561 of OY856393.1, read as the reverse complement.
GTAAAGTATAAAAGTATAAATTTGACAACAAATAAATTATATATTTAAAAAAAACGAAAAAAAATTCACGCTTTTATAGTTAAACAGCTGTGCCCGCGACTCCGTCCGCGTGGAATAGAATTGGGCACTTTAGGCAGAATTTTTGGGATGTATCTTACGGTTTATTTTGGATTTTTTTTTATTGCTGTAGGACAGCAGACAGGCTGACGGTCCGCTTAGAATTTAGCAGTTACCATCGCCTATGGATGTTTGCAACACCAGTGGTATCGCGAACACGCTGCTGTCCCATAAAGGTACTGGAACTTAGGTCACCAATGCCGGAACACAACACAAGGTTATTATGGCGGCATAATTAAGACCAAAGGTGGTCGCCATCCAAACGGGCTTGAAGCCCTACCACGTAGCTAGGGTGGGTTGTTTAGTCACCTTTTACGACAGGCCGACCCCGGCCGCAGAGGTTAGTATTCTTTCTCCGCCTCTGCACGGATGGATTATAAACTCTAAAATATAAATTACATATGAAAACAATCAGTATTATCGAATGCAACTGTAACGCCATGCGCCTCCGGAATACGTACGTTCGAACCTACAAAGTCCAGCCTAAGCTAAACCCTATTTCATATGATTGATGACATAAATCTGAGGTTAAGTTAAATTGGAAATTCAACCTACACAGTCCAGCCTAAGCTGAACCCTATTTCATATGATTGATGATATAAATCTGAGGTCAACTTAAATTGGAATATAAAATTTCCGAAACTTATCATTTTTAACAAAAACTATTTTTTTTTATAAAATAAAAATAACCTAAGTTACTCCTTGATACATTAGCTATCTGCCAGTTAAAGTCCCGTCAAAATCGGTGCAGCCATTTCAGAGATTAGCCGGAACAAACAGACAGATAGACTGACAAAAATTGTAAAAAATGTTGTTTTGGTCTATGTGCCGTGTATAAGTTCGAATGCACTTAGTAAAAATCGGTTATTTTAATATTACAAACAGACCCTCCAATTTTATTTATTTGTATAGATCAACTTTTTAGGACAGTGGCATTAATTTTATTATTATGTGAAGAATAATTTTTTTACTTTTTAGTTTGATTAACTATAAAAGCGTTTTATAGTTTTTTTTTTTACTATAATTTAAAATAGAATACCGAGAAAATTCAATCATTTTCTACAATCAAGCTATTAAGCAATGCCTGCAAAAGTATAAATTTAAATATTATACTTTACGGAGTGTACAAGATGTAATCAATTTATCTCAGTTCCTTTTGTTTATGCTATAGGCATTACTGAATTTGAGAGTGATATTTTTCTTAACTACTTATAAATACATTTTCCAATATGTATAGAGAAATAACATTTAAAATACTAATATTATAAATGCGAAAGTAACTCTGTCTGTCTGTCTGTCTGTTCCTCTTTCACGCCTAAACGGCTGAACGGATTTTGATGAAATTTGGTATGGTGATAGATGATAACCTAGAAATGGTCATAGGCTATAAATAATCACGCCATCGTTCTTAGGGGGTAGGCAGTAGGCGGATAACTAAATTGAGTTAGTGATTTTTTGTGCTTATCCGGTATCTATGAGAATCGGCCAACATCTATTTTTCATCCCCCTAAATGTTAGGGGTGACCCACCCCCAAAAATTTTTTTTTAATTTTTTGACATTTTATTTTATTTTATGGCAGAACAACGTTTGCCGGGTCAGCTAGTATTACATAATTGAATATTGGATTAATGATCGCAAAGAGTGTGAATGATTTATTGTCATTCTGTTATTTAAGTATAAGTTTGTATAATATGTTTTTCTCTGCTAAGGACGAAGTGAGAATAGTAACGCCAGCGACCGAGGTAGGCCTGAGGTCGGTTTTGTGGCTTGACAGAGGCCACAAAACAACCCTACCTAGGTGGTAGGGCCCCAAGCCCATCTGGATAGCAATCACTTCTGGTCTATAAATATGCCGCCATAATAACCTAGTGTAGTGACCTAGGTTTCAGTACTAGGTTGCAGCCTACAGCAGCGTGTTCGCGATTAAATGGGCCTTCAGCCTATTTGCTTTTCTTTAGCAGAAAAAATACAAGTTATACTAAATAAATAAAAAATTGATGTGAAATAAGTTTGAAAAATAAATAAAACAATAAATAAATATATTGAGACATTTCACACAATGCCATCTAGTCCCAAACTAAGTGGCACACTTGTGTTATGGGTACTAGACAACTTATATACTACATATAATGTAAAGTATATACTTTTCTATTGTAAATAAATACATATTAATATGCATAAACATCCAGACGCTGGATGGGAATCTGACCCGTGACCTCAAGCGTACCGAGGTACGTTAGCCGTTACGTCATGCGTCAGGAAGTCTTAGGTCGAAGAGAAAAAACTAGCTGGGGAGTTTGTTTCAGCGATTCTTTGCTAGCCAACGTTTTATATTGGAAATGGTAGTAGATTCTTGACATTCAACATGTGATCAATAATATTTTATATTAATGCAAATTATTTTAATTTGATTTTGTAACTAAAAATCATTGTCAAACCAGGTCGGTGTCGTTGTTCATGGCCGCGAACGTACGACAGTCGGTCGCCGAGGGTCGCTCTGACGCCATTCCCATCTTCCTCCAGGACATCCCCAAGCTGTTCCATAGGAAGATCATCCGACCAGATATCGCCGTCATTCAGGTACGGAATATTGATAAAATTTTAATTAATGTATTTTTATAAAATACGGCCATACCATATATATGGGCACGTTTTACGGCAACCAGATGCTTCGTGGGAAACAAATGTCTGGCCATGCCGCCTCCTTTGGGCCCCGGCAGGAGGGGTAGACCCAAAAAGTGCTGGCTTGACGTCGTAAAGGGTGATATGTGTGCCAATGGGCTCTCTACCAGGGATGCTGAAGACCGTGCGAAGTGGAGTAGAAAAAGTCGGAAAGCGGACCCCGGGCACCGAAACGGTAGTTTGAGTTGCAACCGGGATGAACGCTGAGATGATGATGATGATGATATTTATATAAAATAAAGTTCCATGCACGCATTTAATTGTGAAGCGTGGCCGGTGCTAGAGCGACACGATCAGGAACTGCATGTGACGGACATGAATATAGTGCGGTGGATGTGTGGAGAGACGCGGTAGGAACTCCCGCATTTGCGGCAATCTTCACGTCCGTGACATTTCGGATAAATTGCAGGAGTGCCGCCTTCGCTGGTATCGCCACGTTTTGCGACAACCAGCTACTTACGTGGAGGGCAAATGTCTAGCCATGCCGCCCCCGGCCCCACAGAAAGGATCCAAGAAGTGCTGGCTTGACGTAATTTGCGTGCCGTTTGACACAACTAGGGACGGAAATTTAGATTCCAACCGAGATTTGACGCTGACATGTTGATGATGATCCTAGGAAGTTTACCAAATATATAATTTACGAACACCTAGGTATATCTAGGCTAGAACAAATTGTTTACAAATACCTATATTTTATCCTTTGTGGGTGTAGCGTTTGCGATTTAGTAGACTAAACTATAAATACCTACTCTTTATTAAAAAATATGAATTTTTTATCCGTGCAGGGGCGGAGAAAGAATACTAACCTATGCGACCGAGGTCAGCCTGTCGTAAAAGGCGACAAAACAACCCACCCTAGCTAAGTGTAGTAGTGTGTGTAGTTTTTTTTTATTGCTGTCGGACAGCAGACATGCTGACTGCCTACTTAGAATTTAGCAGTTACCATCGCCTATGGGTGTTTGCAACGTCAGTGACATCGCGGACACGCTGCTGTCCTATAAGGGGGGTAAAGGAACTTGGGTCACTAATGCCGGAACCAAACACAAGGTTATTATAGTAGCATACATATATACCAGAGGTGGTTGCCATCCAGACGGGATTGGAGCCCTATCACGTAGCTAGGGTTCTTTTGTCGCCTTTTACGACAGGCTTGACCCCGCTGGGGTTAGTATTTTTACTCCGCCCCTGCACGGAAAAAATACATGTCACAGTGAAAGTTGAATCCAGGACCCAGTTATTTATTACAGGAATATTATGAGCCGTTATGTCGAATTTCAGGTCTCCCCCCCAGACAACCATGGCTACTGCAGTCTGGGAACGTCAGTGGACTGTGTGAGAGCTGCATTGGTCAACTCAAAAATCATCATAGGTAATGTTACAGAGAAGACAACCACCTTACGAGGAGTTCTAATATTTTATTGACTTACTAATGTCTCCGACTACTTACGTCGCACGCGCATCGCCTTAGGGAGGCCACACACCAGAGATACATTTGTATTAAAATAATTGTGGCGCCACATTTATCGCCCCCGAATATTTGTGTGTAAACACGCACACCAAGGACATATTTGTAGTAGGTGCAGATTGGGTCCAAACGTTTGTAACGCCACACGAATTCAAGTCCGAACACTTTCGTTTTATGTGGCGCCGCGCTCTTGAAAAATGAAAGAACATTGAATTTTACGTTATCTTTATTGCAGAGATAGAAAAAATCCCTATTTACAATTATTTTAATACTAATGTATCTCTGGTGTGCGGCCTCCCTTACAAGCATACAAACGCAGGAGGGGGGTTCGAACAAAGCGTAACGCGGCTTATCAGGAGGTAAGGACAGGGCTAAGTCAGGAAAATGGCATAATTTTATGTAAGATTATTAGTAAAAGTTCTGAGCCCATTTTAACTTATTTTAAGCCATTTGTGCAAATGTTTTATGCATTGTGTACGAGTATGATTGTTTATTAAATATGAATAAATGAAATAAACTATATACGCATGTATTGCGAGTTACGTATATCTTGTTCTATTTATAAAAATGTTACGGTGCGTTATATTGCAAAAATCTGCGAACGCCCAATTATATTTTATCTCTCTTTTTCACACAGCTCAAGTGAATGTGAACATGCCAAGGACCTTCGGCGACGCGATCATCCACGTGTCCCACATCGACTACGCGGTCAAGGACAATACGCCCCTCCCGGAGCACGCGGTGAAGCCCCCCACCCCTGAGGAGGCCAAAATCGGACAGCTCATCGGGGACAACTTGGTCGAGGACGGTGCCACCCTGCAAATGGGTCAGTTTGTGGGCCAAACTCATTTCAGTATCAGATCATATAGATTGGAAATCATGAAGTTCTGTATAGGGGTTGAGTAATAATACTAACCCTTGCGGCTGAGGGGGCGGCCTGTCGTAAAAGGCGACAAAATAACCCGGGCTAAGTGGTGGGGGCCCCAAGCCCGTCTAGATTGTAACCACCCTTGGTCTACAAGTATGCCGCCATAAAAACCTTGTGTTGTGTTCCGGCATTAGTGATCCAGGTTCAATTATGGGACTGTAGCGTGTTCGCAGTGGCCTTGCGTTGCAAACATCCATAGGCGACGATAACTGCTTACTTTTAAGTGGGCTGCCAGCCTGTCTGTTGTTCTCCAGCAATATAAATAAATACTATATATTTTTTTCCCTCCTCCTCGCGTCGGTTTCCTCAGTGCTGAGGGTCGTGATCATCTCGACGGAGTACTTTGGTGCGTATTATTTGCCGCCATCTGCCCCTATCGGAAGCAGAGTGTAAAGCGTCGTGGACAGTAGTTTCCAGGGCAGTGCGAATCTGATCGGTCCATCGCATGGGGCTCCTTCCTCTTGGTCTTCTTCCCTCCACCTTCCCTGTTACCATCAGTCTCTCCAGGTTGTCCTCATCCGTTCTGGCGATGTGGCCGAAGTATTCTAGGACCCTACGCAAGCAGATGGTAGAGAGCCTGTATATTTTTATTTAACAGTTAAAAGCTAAGTCAAGCTAGTGTTCTATATTTTCTATTGGTATGTTTAGGAATCGGAAGTATCCCTGACGCTGTTCTAACCGCCTTGAAGAATCACAAAGATCTGGGAATCCACTCGGAGATGTTCAGCGTTGGTGTCATTGACCTTGTACGGAGAGGTTGCGTCACGAACAATAGGTAAGAACAAGCATCAGCCTACGGATGCCCTCTGTTGGACCTAGGCCTGTCCTAAGACGAGGCACTTTGAGTTTGTCTTCTATTAATAAATATATCTATATATTAACACGTTAAGTGAAAACTTTGTACACCTTTTTACGAAAATTGTGCGGATGGAGAAATATGAAATTTATTTGGCACACTTAAAATTTATGTGGAAGACAAGTGCAGAAAGCTATTTTTTTTGGCAAATATCCATTAGGAATACATTAAATTAATTAAAACATACAGTACTGCTCGAATGATACACAACATACACGCACAATACATACCTTATACGCTTTTGTTTTTTTTTTTATAAAAGTTTATGGCCTGGTAAAGACCATTAATGTTAATTTTATAATAATATTTATAATATACATTAATAAATACTATAATAATATAAAAAGAACCTTAATAAAGTACAAACTTAAAAATTAAATGAATTGTGGTCTAATTTCGACCCCTGAGCGACCACTAGTTTAGAGTATTATAGACAGTTAAAACAAAGTGACATTATCACAAGTGATGTCAGCTTCAGAGGAAGATCACCGCTGATCAAAATAACCAGCAAGACGCTGAGCTGGTGCCGATAACAGTTACTTAATTTTTAAAACTTATATTCTTATATCTAATAACATTGATTTACAATTTTTCAAACGCTTCCGGTCGAAAAAAAATAATATAAAGTAAAAGCCTAGCATAATTTTTTACGTTACTCAATCTATATAAATAAAATGATGTCTGGATAGATTTTAATTAAATTTTCTCAGTTTAATTGTTACACTTGACCCTTAACTAAAAAAAATCGCGATGTCTTCGTCTTCGTTTAATATAAAGTTTTAAGAAACAACGATTTTGTAAGCACTACACGTTCAGTGTTGTGTGTTTTCTTGCCGCGGAGAAGTGGGGCAAGCGGGGTAGCGCGCATGCGTACGAAAACTTCTCATATTTTTTCGATTGACTTTTTTCTGTTATTCGACCAGTGAAGCGAGCGGTAACGACTAGTATTTTATAAATATGGCTATTAATTATTATAAATATATATTTTAAAAGATTTTTTTATAGTTGTAAATATTAGTGGATATTTTTTTTTGTTGAGAACAACATACAAACTGACGAGTACGTATAGTAAGCAGTTACCGTCGTCTATGGACGCGATGCCCAGGGCACCTATGTCGGAACACAACACAAGGTTATTATGGCGGCATATTTAGAGAGGGTAGTTGCCATCCAGATGGGTTTGGAGCCCTACCACGTAGGTGGGCTTGTTTTGTCCTCTTTTACGACAAACAGCCCCCAGAGAAAGGAAGTTTATAAACATTTAATTACAGGAAGAAGTTCCACAAGGGCCGCATCGTTGGTAGCTTCTTGGTGGGCAACCGCGAGTTGTACGACTTTGTAGACAACAATCCGTTCATTGGTGAGTGTGTTTTGTGCTCTGTCACATTGGCGCTTAAATAAATAGATATTAGCGTTCGAACCTGACGGAGGAGGTCGGTTGACAGGGTTGCTATGTACTAAGGTTTTAATACAAACATGACGATGTTTATGGCGCGCTCTGTCTATTTGTTGGCTAACACGATTTTGCTGATATAATATCATAATATCTATTGGGCTCACTACCAGGCATGCTGAAGATCGCGCAAAGTGGAGTAGAAAAAGTCTGAAAGCGGACCCCGGGCACCGAAACGCGCATTTTTATCCGTGCAGGGGCGGAGAAAGAATACTAACCTCTGCGGCTGGGGTCGGCCTGTCGTAAAAGGCGACAAAACAACCCACCCTAGCTACGTGGTAGGGCCTCAAGCCCGTCTGGATGGCGACCACCTTAGGTCTTAAGTATGCCGCCATAATAACCTTGTGTTGTGTTCCGGCATTAGTGATCCAAGTCCCTGTACCCTTATGGGACAGCAGCGTGTTCGCGATGCCACTGGCGTTGCAAACACCCATAGGCGACGGTAACTGCTAAATTCTAAGCGGGCCGTCAGCCTGTCTGCTGTCCTACAGCAATAAAAAAAAAAGAAACGAAAGTTTGGGTTGCAATCGGGATATAACGCTGGGATGATGATGATGAATATCATAATATCTATTGATGTAATTAATACGTTTAGTGAAATGAAAGCAACATTGCGGATGCCCAATTTCAACACACAATTTTTATTTTAGTGCAGCTACAAGGAAATACCGTCATGTACATAAATATCATAACTGACATATATTAAACTTTACAGGGCAGCCATTTCAAATAGATACAAGCGTCATTTTACTATGAGCGCCTATCCGCATATCAAATCCCTCATCTTACCGACTGATTCATTTCAAATCCAAAATACCTAGTCAGGTCATAAGTATTGTCACACAGTAAAAACTTTTCTTTTAGAATGCTGGCCACAAAAAAGTTTATTGAATTCGAATTTCGAATTGTTCATGAAAATAAAAATGTATAACTTTTAGAATTTTACTCATTTTTAAATATGGAGTGGACGCTTAAAGAAGACCGTGTTGCAGTTATTGCGTTGCATCTTTGCGGTTACGCGCCAATTCAAATTTTTAACATACTGAAAAATTTGAATATAACCAAAAGATTCGTTTATCGTACCATCAAACGATACAATGAAGACTCTAGTGTAGATGACAGGTCAAGAAGTGGTCGCCCTCGGTCTGTTAGGACTCCAGCAGTGATAAAAGCTGTGAAGGCACGAATTCAAAGAAATCCCAAACGTAAGCAGAAACTGTTGGCCCTTCAGATGGGGTTAAGCAGAACCACGGTGAAAAGGGTGTTAAATGAAGACTTAGGGCTTCGGGCATATCGAAGAAAAACAGGACATCGTTTGAATGCTCGTCTAATGGACCTGAGACTGAAGAGATGCCGCGCTTTGTTGAAGCGGTACGCGGGAAAAAAATATCGGGAAATTCTTTTTTCGGATGAAAAAATGTTTACCGTAGAAGAGAGCTACAACAAACAAAATGATAAGGTGTACGCACACAGTAGTGAAGAAGCGAGCAACCGTATTCCGCGTGTCCAACGAGGTCATTTTCCATCCTCGCTCATGGTATGGTTGGGAGTTTCTTATTGGGGCTTAACAGAGGTACATTTTTGTGAGAAAGGTGTAAAAACGAATGCTGTTGTGTATCAAAATACAGTCCTGACGAACCTTGTGGAACCTGTTTCTCATACCATGTTCAATAACAGGCACTGGGTATTCCAACAAGATTCGGCGCCAGCTCATAGAGCGAAGAGCACACAAGACTGGCTGGCGGCGCATGAAATCGACTTCATCCGGCACGAAGACTGGCCCTCCTCCAGTCCAGATTTGAATCCGTTAGATTACAAGATATGGCAACACTTGGAGGAAAAGGCGTGCTCAAAGCCTCATCCCAATTTGGAGTCACTCAAGACATCCTTGATTAAGGCAGCCGCCGATATTGACATGGACCTCGTTCGTGCTGCGATAGACGACTGGCCGCGCAGATTGAAGGCTTATATTCAAAATCACGGAGGTCATTTTGAATAAACTTTAATGTCATAATAATCTATGTTTTGTTAAGTTCATTTTGGTATATGAATGGTTACATAATGAATAAACTTGTTACAATTATTTTACATTAAACATGTGACAGAATTTATGACCTGACTAGGTATATATAATTTTTCTCTTTAGTGTAGCAATAATATTTAGACTATGTATGTAATATCCAAGTATGGTGAAAAGTGAAATTCGAATATTTTTTTTCAAAACCGACATTATTCTACCATCGTGACGATATGTTTTATTGGTTTCTCGTCTTGTTTTGTGTTTGTCAGTTGCTGTGTTTAGAAATTGGGAATAGGATTGTTTCCGCTACTATACTACAACTACAACCATAGATATTTTATGTTAACAACCATAGACTATATAAAGTATATTAAACAAAAACTCGAGGAAAGAAGAAAAAAATAAAGTTTTGGCTGCAAATATATGAAAATATGTGGACATGTAAGCAAAAAACAAGATACAGTCTTTAGTGGAGGTATTTGTCGGAAGACAAGCTGGACTGTTTGCTGATATTTAAATATGTTATTGTTGATATTTAAAAAAGGCACCAGCAATGAAGGTTTTTTGAAGTGAAACTTCTTTGGGCGCATGAGGGTAAATTACGCAAATTAGCGTCACGAAGATGTGAGACGTTTTTTTTAATACTTACATTTTTAACTCGTGATATCTTTCGAATGGAATGTCCGAATTGAATAATTCAAAAAGTTATATAAAGGTATTGAAGCAGTCTTGAATATGAAGTAATTTATTTTGTTAAGGATCAATACCAAGATACAAGAGCCTTTACTAGCGGCGGCATTACTATAATAGTTAGACATATGCTGTCGCGACATTTTTTTGTAAACAATGATGCGTTCTGCAAAGTCGTAGTACATTATTTTTTTTTATATGAAATTATGTTATTTCTTCTGTACAGAAATGTTGGAGATCGACTATGTGAACAATACGCACATAGTGTCACTCCAGCCCACGATGACTGCTATCAACTCATGCCTGGAGGTGGATTTGACTGGACAGGTCAGCGCCGACTCCATCGGTACGCTCATTAAATGCTTATCATCTATAATACCTAGTCAGGTCATAAGTATTGTCACACAGTAAAAACTTTTCTTTTAGAATGCTGGCCACAAAAAAGTTTATTGAATTCGAATCTCGAATTGTTCATGAAAATAAAAATGTATACTTTTAGAATTTTACTCATTTTTTAAATATGGAGTGGACGTTTAAAGAAGACCGTGTTGCAGTTATTGCGTTGCATCGTTGCGGTTACGCGCCAATTCAAATTTTTAACATACTGAAAAATTTGAATATAACCAAAAGATTCATTTATCGTACCATCAAACGATACAATGAAGACTCTAGTGTAGATGACAGGTCAAGAAGTGGTCGCCCTCGGTCTGTTAGGACTCCAGCAGTGATAAAAGCTGTGAAGGCACGAATTCAAAGAAATCCCAAACGTAAGCAGAAACTGTTGGCCCTTCAGATGGGGTTAAGCAGAACCACGGTGAAAAGGGTGTTAAATGAAGACTTAGGGCTTCGGGCATATCGAAGAAAAACAGGACATCGTTTGAATGCTCGTCTAATGGACCTGAGACTGAAGAGATGCCGCGCTTTGTTGAAGCGGTACGCGGGAAAAAAATATCGGGAAATTCTTTTTTCGGATGAAAAAATGTTTACCGTAGAAGAGAGCTACAACAAACAAAATGATAAGGTGTACGCACACAGTAGTGAAGAAGCGAGCAACCGTATTCCGCGTGTCCAACGAGGTCATTTTCCATCCTCGCTCATGGTATGGTTGGGAGTTTCTTATTGGGGCTTAACAGAGGTACATTTTTGTGAGAAAGGTGTAAAAACGAATGCTGTTGTGTATCAAAATACAGTCCTGACGAACCTTGTGGAACCTGTTTCTCATACCATGTTCAATAACAGGCACTGGGTATTCCAACAAGATTCGGCGCCAGCTCATAGAGCGAAGAGCACACAAGACTGGCTGGCGTCGCGTGAAATCGACTTCATCCGGCACGAAGACTGGCCCTCCTCCAGTCCAGATTTGAATCCGTTAGATTACAAGATATGGCAACACTTGGAGGAAAAGGCGTGTTCAAAGCCTCATCCCAATTTGGAGTCACTCAAGACATCCTTGATTAAGGCAGCCGCCGATATTGACATGGACCTCGTTCGTGCTACGATAGAGGACTGGCCGCGCAGATTGAAGGCTTGTATTCAAAATCACGGAGGTCATTTTGAATAAACTTTAATGTCATAAGAATCTATGTTTTGTTAAGTTCATTTTGGTATATAAATGGTTACATAATGAATAAACTTATTACAATTATTTTACATTAAACATGTGACAGAATTTATGACCTGACTAGGTATTAGCAATTTTGACGACCTCCTGGTCCTTGACGACCTCCGCATTTCGGCACGCTTGCGGAGGTTATGTATCATATGTATTTATTGTACAAGTGCTATTCAACTTAGTTTGGAACTAGATGGCGTTGTGTGAAATGCCGTAATATATATATTTATCTTAACCCATTTTGTTGATTTCTTGAAGACAGAATTCGAGTTTCTTGTTAATAGTGTGCTGGATAAAGCGCCCCACGCCATTTTTTTACAATACTACTAATATTCTTCGTTCATTATTTTATTCCTATATTAAGTATTATTTTTCACTGGTTAGTTCGATTGATTATTTATTAAAGCGTGTTATCTAGTTATTTTTAAACTATATTTATTATGTTATCGGTATTAAAAAATTCGTTACATCGTCATACATCGACCTTTCTGCCCGTGTTTTGGGTCTCGTCATATTTTTCCCTGGGAAAATGGCACCTTTACTTGTAACCCCGGATAAAAGCCGATCCGAGTATGTTGGTTTCTTCTTTATCTATTTGGATAGCAAAGGATGTGCCGGCGGGTGATCGCGGTGGCATACCCAGTAAAAACTTCGGTAGTCACCTAGAGAGGGGTCGTAGAATCGGCTGCTGTTTCATTGCTCTGCAACGCTACTTACCTTACCTACTTATCAAATCCAACGATGAATACGAGTTTGAAGCCCGTTCAATATTTTCTTTGTTGTTACTGTTCTCAAATATCCCGTATGTTTCTTTTCTTTGTATATAGCACAAGTCCTAATAATTTCCTTTCCTAACTTCAGGTACTCGTATGTATTCTGGGTTCGGTGGTCAAGTTGACTTCATCAGGGGAGCGGCGGAATCTGTCGACGGCAAAGGGAAGCCCATCATAGCGATTGTGTCCAACACGCGTAGGGGCGAGAGCAAGATTGTACCCACACTTAAACCAGGTTAGTTGAATTGCCTTATTTCTATTTCTTATTTTTTTTTCCTCTTTTTTCCTGATAGTCCATCCTTTTGTTTTCTACCTATACCATTTTTTTGTATATTTAATTTAACCTTTTTTTTTCTATTTATATCCTTTTGTTCCTTTATTTATTTAGTTTTTATTCTACACTGTACTGTTATTATTTACTACATCTATATTATTTACATGTATATGTTGTTACAATTTTTTTTAACAGATGTTAAAAATTATTATAAAAAATGGAAATAGATGTTTCTATTTCCATTTTTTATAATAATTTTTAACATCTGTTAAAAAAATTTCATACCTGAACATACTTTTGTTTGTAAAACACAAATATCCACATATTTAAACATGCCTAGGATTTTTTATCTGTATTATACTATTTATTATTTGATATTTTTTAACATTTCATTCAAGATAGATATTTCAATTATAAATTTTTCAAACTCAACTATTATAATACCGATTGAACCGTTAGAATAGAGCAGTTTCTTTGATGCTGCATTCGTGGCGCACGTTTAAGAGTGAAGATCCAGCGCGGTGCTGCTACAGGGTTAGCCGATTGTAAGCTTTGTTGGGAATTCCAGTTGCGCGTGGTTTTACAAAAGCGCTGTGCTGGTACAAAATTTATGTAGAATAGTAAATGTAAATGTTAGAACATCATTACAGGTGCTGGGGTCGTAACAACGCGCGCCCACGTAAACTACGTGGTGACCGAACAGGGCATCGCCCAACTGTTCGGCAAAACGTTGCGCCAACGCGCGTACGAGTTGATCAAAATAGCCCACCCGGATCACCGCGAGATGCTCGAGAAGGCCGCCTTCGAACGCCTTAAGTGCATGCCTGCGCCTTAAATCGAAATAATCGATATTGATATTAATATCGATTGTGATTTCATTAATTGCGATGACTGTCATTTCGAGGTAGATGATTAATCTTCTATCGACATTATTATTAGCTCGTTTGGATGATTACCACCCCTAGTTTGTAAATATGCCGCCATAATAGCCTGGTCTTGTGTACTGAAACTATATCACATAATGATTGACTAGGTCCCAGTTCCCTAACGCGGATGACAGCGTATTATCGATTCCTTTGACGCCGTAAACAATCATAGGCGACGCTAACTGCTTACTATTAAGTGGGCCATCGGCCTGGCTGCTATCTCACAACAATAAAATATATATGCATTTTTTATTCTTTTTCTTGTCGTATAATGAAGGTGTTTAATCATTTATTATACGTAATATTAATATCTATGATGATGATATAATTTTGCACAAATATTTCCTTATTACATCTCAATCGGAAAACGAGTAAAAGCGTATTTTACATGCTATTACTAAAGCGCGGTAAAACTTTTTTATAAACTAGCTGTGTGGTAAAGGAAATTTGTAAAAATGTCATCAAGGTGGCAAAAATCTTAATAACTGTCGGTGATACACTCAAAATGAATGAAAATTTTCCGTTTTTTTATGCAATTTTGCGCGAAAATGACCTGCTGATAATGTGTGAAATAATAAAATCTATGGAATACTATGTATTTAAGAATGAAATCACAATCGATAATTTCGAATATTAAATCGCATCGAATAGGTACCCCATTACAGAATAGGGACTCCATTTGAGACTGGAATGCCAGTATATGTAAAATACTACTCTTTTGGTAGTTTTTACCAATGTTTTTAAAGTTATAAAAGATTAGTAAAATATTGACAGAAATGTTCACTGTAGCAATTAGATCAATGTTGTTTAATGGACTAAATTTGAATTACTATGCCTGATTTTCATGATGTTTTTAATGATTGAGTAAAATATTTTGTTTCTAAAAAAATACTGCATTGCAATTATTATGTTTGGTTACGAATCCTTCTTGCCACATATTTGGAAGTTTCTCTTAAAATAGTCGTTTTATCTTACAATTATAATTTAAAAAAATCGCTTTATTATAAAAACAAGGTGTTTTTGGAAATTGTGTAATTATGTATTATTTAAGGAAAAATAATATTTGTATATATTTTTATTGTTAAGCTAAATCATTGTTTCGATTATTGTAACGTTATTTTTTTAGTATTTTTTTATTATTCATTCATGTTTAATCGAATTCTACACATGTTTTACTATTAAATAAATAATATGATAATTATCTTGTGTTATTATTTTGATGTCTGATCTCAGAACCCCAAGATGGCATACACTGCTTGGGCAGCTTTACTCGCCCAATTCCATATCCACTATCAGTATATATTTTTTCATTATTTTAACAACAAAATACTTGCAATATAAAATAATAATTGAGATAAAAATAGGAATAGACTCGCTGTGCCCGCGACTCCGTCCGCGTGGAATAGTGACTTGGCAGAATTTTTTGGATATATTTTATGGTTTATTTTGGATTACAAACCCTATAAACCCTAAAATGTAAATGAAATATGCAAACAGTCAGTATTATCGAATGCAACTGTTCGCCATACGCCTCCGGAATACGTATGTTCGAACCTACAAAGTTCAGCCTAAGCTATTTCATATGATTGATGTAATAAATCTGAGGTTAACTTAAATTGGAAATTCAACCCTAAAAATCCAGCCTATGCTGAACCCTATTTCATATGATTGATGATATAAATTTGAGGTCAGCTTAAATTGGAAATTAAAATTTCCGGAACTTATCATTTTTAACAAAAACTATTTTTTTTACATCTGCTATCTGCCAGTGAGAGTCCTGTCAAAATTGGTGCAGCCATTTCAGAGATTAGCCGGAACAAACAGACAGACAGATAAGAATTGTAAAAAATGTTGCTTTGGTATATGTACCGTGTATACGTTCGAATGCACTTAGTAAAAGGCGGTTATTTTAATATTACAAACAGACCCTTCAATCTTATTTATTTGTATAGATTGAAATGTTCGTCACTTGTTACAACGTCATAGCGCTGAGCGTGCGCCGAGGCGTGACAGCCTTTTAC
This sequence comes from Malacosoma neustria, assembly GCA_963693495.1. Classification (NCBI taxonomy): domain Eukaryota; kingdom Metazoa; phylum Arthropoda; class Insecta; order Lepidoptera; family Lasiocampidae; genus Malacosoma; species Malacosoma neustria. The sequence continues at coordinate 10,720,743 of OY856393.1, read as the reverse complement.
CAAGGTGTGAAATCGAAACGCTTTTTCTCAACCATCTCACTTGTAACACCACAATGAATTCGAAAATTATATCATGCGAAGTCTGTGCCGACGCTGTCTTGGAAAACTGGTGCCATGTTATTTTCTTAAGGTGTGCGTATGTAACATAAGGATAAATGGCAGGTATACCATCCGTTTCCCTCTAGGGGGGCCGAGCTCAGCAGTGGGATGCTGTAGCCTTTTATTATTCTTATATACCCAGTAAGTGTAAAAAACACGCTTTAATGATAAATCGAACTTTAAAATAACTAATTATACGAATAAAATAATGAACGAAAAATATTATTTAAGAGCAAGAAGGTAATTTAAGGGCACGTGGAGGTAATACACCTTATTAAAACATAAATAAACCCTTGCTTAAAGTTTGTGTCTATTGTTAAAACCAATTTTTTAAACCAACCAATTTTCCTTAAATTTCTGTTTTTCTTCAAAAAAGTCATAAGGTCCTTTCCAGTACACAAACTTAAACTTAAGGATAATATGACCCTACGCTGTTTTAAAGTTCACGAACCAATCTAGAGGTTTAAATTTAAATCTGTATAGAAAGTTTGCATACTTGGTTAAAATATTTATTTCAAAGTCGTCTATTACTTTGATTCAGTTTAAGAGTCCGTTAGTGTATAAATAGTATCAATTGTTGGAGAACGTACTAATATCAAATTAAAATTTAATACTGGCAATCTGCAGAAAAAATTAAAAAGTAATGAGAACTTAACATGTTCCGAAACAATTATTTTTATTTAATAACGAATGTAAATGTTTTTGTTAATATATAAAACTGTTAATACATCACGATTATTTAAATTGTATGAAATATAATTCTTTCTCAAAACTTGATGAAAGAAAAGTTCTGTTTTAGTTTGTAAAAAAAGAAAATTCAATATTTATATTATACACTAGTCTTTGAACAAACTTTCAATTTAGAAAAATGTCAGGAAGTCACAGATAAAGAATACTAGCAGTAGCGCTCAAACTTCCGTTTTAATGTCAATGGGTCACCGTTTGTAAAATGTAGTTGGGAATTTTATCATTGTTTTATAATCAAAAAAGTGCGTAATTTGTGAGTTTCTACATATTTATTTAGTATTTGGTCTGGACGATATAAATAAACGCGAAGATGTCGACGTTCATGAGTTTCCGGAAAGACGTATTGATTACTGGAAAATACAAGGTGTTAAAGAAAATCGGCGGTGGCTCGTTCGGTGACATATATTTGGCGATCAACATTGCCAATGGCGAGGTAACATTTTATGATTTATATTATTATTTTTATGCTTCTTTCCTTCACATTGTTGAGACACGCGTCACTCACGTATGTTTTTATGCACCTACGGGGTGGTGAGAGGGGGTGAATGTTGACTATTTTCTGTGACGTTTTAGAGAAGGCGTTTTGGACATCTTACGAATCCAGGGTCGTCGGAGATCGTATGACTAATCAATAATGGGAATGTAACGCGTCAACAGTACACCTATTTTTGGATACTTTTATGATTCCATATTTAATGTAACATAAATTATATAAAAAGGGTAAATTGAAATCAATCTACACTATTCTCCATGTTTCTTTTTTCCTCCTAGAACATTACCAAATTCCAGCTGTGATAGAAATATGAACAAACGGCCTGGATTGTGTTTATACAATTATCTTAAACTCAATATTGTATAGTATTTCATAATTTATTATGTAACATAAAGGGGGAAAGTACTAGTAAAAATATATGTATGTAAACAACTTTTATCTACGCAGAGGCGGAGAAAGAATACTGACCTCTGCGGTCGGGGTTGGCCTGTCTTAAAAAGCGACAAAACAACCCTAGCCATCTGCTTATAGACCAAGCCCATCTGAATGGCCACCACCCTTGGTATATAAGTATGCTGCCATAACGACTTCATGTTGTGTTCCAGTATTAGTGACCCAGGTTTCAGTACCCCTATGGGACAGTAGCATGTTTGCGGTGCCCCTGGTGTTGCAAATATTCACAGGCGGCAGTAACTGCTTACTATTGGGCTTTCAGCCTGTGTGCTGTTCCTCAGCAATAAAAAAAACATATATTGTTTAAATGTTTCAACAGCAATATTTTCACATATTAATTTAATTCAATGTATAAAATATATACCAATCAATAAGCTAAGATTTAGTAGGTTAATAGAACAAGATTACATATATACATAAACAAGATTCATATCCCTTGATCATTACAAAATACTTAAATGTAATGTAACAGTCATATCTGGGGTAAATGGTAGCAACAAAATGTTGTTTTAATAACTTGTTTAGCTATGTCAAAATTATCAAAATTCAATCAAGTTTACAAAATAAAAAGAAGTGAAATCTAAATAAAAATATGTGTGCTTTTACCCTGAAGACTGAGAACAATTTGCGTCAACATTGGTGGGCCCTTGCCCAACAACATGCTGTGGAAATCCACCTATGTGCTTGCCACAATGTCCTTCACCAAAGGTTATCTCTTGTTGTGAAAAGACGCCACCAGTTTCAAGGCCTTTAACTTGCCAAGAGGAAGATTGCTGTGAGTCATCACCAAAATACATGAAGATGGACGCATTGTGCACAAGCTGCCTGTGTCTGCATTCAAGCACAAGGGAATGCAGGACTAAGAGCGTTTGAAGACGTTCGGCACTGCGAATATCCTATTTAGAAGCTCTCGTGACATAGTTGTCGAATGTGAATTGTGCATGGACTCCATAAAAGTCGGCGACTCAGTAAAAGTGCCACCCTGCACACCCAAACCGACATTTGGATGTTGTTTACTCAAGAAGAAACTAATAAAAGTGTTGCTTGAGCATATATATCAGATGATAGACAACGAAATTTCATGTCTTACTCTCAATGTGAAATGAGAAAATTAATAATATATAAAAAAAATATAACACAGATATTTCCCCAAAAAGCGGTTAACGTCAGGCAGGCGGCCAGTTGTAAAAACTAAGCCACAACCCGACCGCATACAATGTGGACTTATCCCACATGCCCTTAGGTAGGAGGATGAAGAAGAAACCTGGATGAATCTAGAACAATTTAAGCTGGATGTGTGAATGAAGATAATTATATCTTTTTTCTCTTGTTATTTCCTTTCTCTCTATCAGATTGTAATATTGTTGTAACTGTTCTCAATATAGACACTAAATAAACAAAGGTCATCCTGATCCTTCATTAATAGTACAGAATTGATGTAAAGACGTTCATAAGGTATCAATAATAAAATTCCAAAGGACTTTATTGTCCTGCCCTTAACCAAATTGAAGTCCTCAGTTAAAAATTTTATTCAAGAAAGGTAACAGCCCTTGATTAAGTAATTTATTGAAGATAAAGCTGCTTTTACATAGCTGCAAGCTCCAAGAATTTTTATAATTTAGTAATATATTTGTAAGCTTATCTAAGCTCTAAGTTTGTTTTAAAATATTGTTTATATTTTTATGTAGAAATATGATTAAACCAAATTAAAAGAAAGAACCCAATTCTCCATTCAGGGGCGGAGTAAGATACTAACCTCTGCGGCCATGATTGACCTGTCGTAAAAGGCGACAAAACAAGCCTAGCTACATGGTAAAGCCACAAGCATGTCTGGATGGCAACCACCCCTGGTGTATAAATATACCGCCACAATAACCTTGTGTTCTGGCATTAGTGACCCAGGTTCCTGTACCCCTATGGGACAGCGGCGTGTTCGCGATGCTACTGACGTTGTAAACACGCATAGGCGACGGTGTTAAGTGGACCGTCAGCCTGTCTGCTGTTACTCAGCATTAAAAAAAATTGTATGAATAAACATCCATTCAATCTATTTCCAAATTTTGTCAATTTAAACAAAACAACCTGAGACATAAGTTGAAATACTACTTTAAAGTAAATATTGATCATCTGTTTCACATTAAATTGACCTCAGAATACAAGTTTTCTTTATGGGTTTGCCAATATGAAAATGTTTAAACAACTATTAATATGTTAGAATTCAGTTAATTGTGACAAATGCCTATTTATTCTTTTAATACCCGCTCTGTAAAATTTATATAGTTGACATTGCATGTTTCAATAATATATTCCCTCACTTTTTGAGGGCATGGTCAGTTTAAAATAATGTAGAGTAAGGTCAAGAACGAAAATGTCTTATTTGTTTATCATTACTTTTAGATAATTTATGTTATCTTGTTTTTTCGTCACATGGTTCTCTATCTTTTATCTACCTGATTTGTTTTCATTTGTTTTAGAAATTTTAAAAGATGCAAATGTTAGCAATTACATCTATATAACTTATCCCCAGATAAGATCCCCAGAAAGGCCGAAGCGAGAGTTAGGGCTGCAACCGGGATTCATTGCTAAGATGATGATGATGAACTTATCTGGAGATAAGTTCATTATCATCAGAAAGGAGTTAACGTCAGGTAGGCGGCCGGTTGTAAAAAGTAAGCCACAGCTATTATGTGTAACATGTGCCGACCCCATATAATGTGGGATAAGGGCAGGAGAAAGAAGTTGGTTACTTGTCTTAATTGTAAGTTGGCGGATTAATGTAGTCATTTCATTCACTAATCAATATCTAAAAATTTATTATCGTAAAGACAAGTTTTGGTAGGATTTATTTATTACTAGTGGCAAGATATTTAAAACTTGGGTAGATATTTCGTTGTCTTGTGGCAACACTGTAATTGTGTCGTCACTGAGTAAGCTGACGACATTTTCACTCTCTTGTTAGAAATTGTTTTTAATTAGTTTTTACTAGAGTTTAGACATTTGGATGTATTTTTGAACAATTGAAAACTTAAATGGTTGAGTGTTGTGTCAAAAATCGACTCGGAGTGATGGGACATCAATAATTTAGTGACAACGAGTGATGAAGGAAAAAGAAAATGGCTACCTTTGAACGCATGTTGTTAGCCAGGAAACAATTACTTATTGCAGAGAAATACAATGTTATTCGTAAAATCGGAGGTGGTAGCTTCGGGGATATATTCCTCGCTATCAACAGCTACGACGGAGAGGTAAAAACTGATGGAATATTGATTTACAGTTTGTGTTCTTACAATTTGCTTACGACAAGAAGGCAAAGTATTTCGGGAATTTCGCTCTCGAAAATGGCGGTTTGGGCGTATTCTCGTTAAGAAACCATACATTTTTATACACAGAATCGGTTCCCTTTAACAAATATGTGGTTTTAGGCTCTAATCAAATGTTACTCCGAAATGGGTCAATTGATTTAAAATTACGTCTAGAGATCAGTCTAAACTCGGTCTTCTTTGTCATAGTGGATGTATTAATGTTTCAGTATGTTCCAAATTTCATTGTTACAGTGCGTTTCAACTATTTCGCAATGCCGTAACAAAGGTTTAATGTGTACAGTTATTGTGAAATTTTATTTCAGAGATGTATTATAGCTTTTGTTGCACCTAGACAGAGCGTATTGCGAAATAAATCCATGTCACCATAGATCCAGTAGGTCTGTGTTATATTTTATTATTATTTGTGTTAAACAAATTAAAGATCTTACTAAATTACATTTCCTTCCTGCTTCCCATAGTCTCCCTTGCAGTAAGATTTAGTAGAATAAAAAAATATGAGTTACTTTAAAATAGTCACTAATCAAATTTAAAACATAATTTTAATAATATTTAAAATATAAAAATAAACAATATATGGTTTCTGAAAAAGATACTTTACTAATGTTGAGGTTGTACCCACACAATAAAACATTAAATGCACTTATTTCTATTTGAGGTCTCCGGTTTAATGCCAGGTAGTTAAAAATGAATAAATATAGGATAATTAAAACCCCTTAGGTATAGGTTGCCCGGAAAATATAGATGAAATAAGGCCATTGTCACTTCTGTTCTTAGGACTAATAAGACAAAATAGGTTTTATCATTCATTTCATACACATAATTAATTATTTAGTGTTACAATTAACTAATCACTAGTGTACCAAAAACAGAAAATTATGCCTAATGTAGGGTTATATGTTCTTCCATTAAGGGTAAATTATATATTGACAGGGCAATTATGGGTATCAAATCTGATATGCTCATATCACAGCTGATGTAATTGAAATGTCTGTGATGCCTGCTTTCAAAAAAATATATTAGAACTGTGAAATCCTAACAATTATCTTGGTCAGATATATTAAAACCATCTAAACATAGAAATATCATATTAATTATTAAGTTTCTTTAAAATGTAATTATTTTATACTTGTAACAGAAAATTATGAGAATTAAATAAATATAAATTTCAATATAAATTCCAGTGTTAATGATAAAAGTTTTAGATGAAAAAAAGCCTTTACATTTTAGATTTTGTGAATCGATCGAAACTAGTGTACCTTATTGCCTAACTAGTGTTTCACAGAGCTTGTAAACTTGTTTATTATGTAATCTTTGGTAGTCCTGTGGTTAGTATTTGATGTGTTGAATTTGCCATTCTCTTATGAGCATAGTATTAAGTTATGGTTTGTAGTTCTATATTGTCATTTAGGAGAATTAAACTAGATATGTATATGATATTTTATAGAAATAAATTTATTATTATTATTCATTTTCATCCATTTTTCAATTAAACTTCATTTGGGACCCTATGGCTTTAGTAAATATTTTAATAAACAGCTTGGATACAATAAAATCATTTTATTATATTCAGACCCCCGGAATTTGTTGAGGAATTAATTTACCTTAAACTAACACTAAGGCCCACTTGCACGTGTAGTCGGGTTAAATAAATAAGTAAGTGTAGAGTTTGTAAACTCTGGGTTAGTTAATTAAAATCTTAACTCTCATTGTGCCTTGCACCACTAAAAATATCATCGGGTTAACTAACCTGACATTTCTTTTTTTTAGCTGGGAACATTGCAATCTTTATGCTTTCCTATTGTAACCCAACCAAAGATGAAAATCGAAACTTATATGTCTATCTCTTTTACACTACAGCATACTGTATATAGGCTTCCTTTTTTATCCCACAATGTATGACTTTTGAAGATTTTTGTTTTAACCTATTGTATCGTGTCATTTATTTAGTTTTGTGAGTTTGTGGAGTATAAGTGATAAAATAAACGAGTTTTTAAAGAATAATGGATAACACACTACAAAATAGTATAGCTAGGTACACAATATACAGCGCAACTTAACCTCAATTTATTTTCACAATTGACATTACAGTTCACTAACCATGTGTTAGCGATTTAACCTGTCAACATCGGTGGGTTAAGATATAAATTTAACCATAGGGTTACTCCTAACTCTTGATGGCGCAAGATAAATTATTTATTTAACCCTGTGTTAGCAGTTAACACCGAGTTAATTAAGATAACCCAGGAACGTGCAAGTGGGCCTAAGATGATAATGGGTGCATATAGTGAAATAGTAAAAAAAAAGAATAGAAAACGGTTACAGTTTTAAAGTTTGTAAATAAATTAAAAGTACCTAATTGTTTCTTAAAAAAAATTACTTGAATGTTTTTACTCCATATCTCAATAAATTTAACTTTTTGCAAATAGCAGATCTTGGTTTGACAATGACATTATTAATAAGATAATATTGTTGTTTAATTTAGAAGATACTTATACATATGACCAAATAAATGTTTTAGTGGTGACTCACAAACCTAATCAATATTCCTAATAAAATTTACATATTTACATATAAGTTTTTATTGATTTATTTGTAAGGGTGTGTATATGTTGTAGTTTACATAATAAGGCTTTTGTTTGTCCTGAACTACCTTTTTAATAGATTAGATCCATATGATTGTTAGCAACATCATTCTGCATTACATAAGGGATATTTATGTACACAATGTTTGTGCTATTATATGTGTTAAGTACATAGATAGTAGGATCAGAATAGTTTCTTAATTAAAAAACCATAGTAGAGCCAGATATAGCCAATGTATAAAGAAGTGTTATGGAAAAACATTAAAATCAACTCATAGTAATTTAAGTCTAGTGCTCAAGGATTGGAACATGGAACATTGCGTCCCCTCTTCCCTTGATGTGAGAAAATCGCCATGGCCAGACCAGCCTGCCCGGGCGGATGACCCACATGAAAGAATATACCTCCCCCTGGTTCTCAGGCAGTTGTGCAAACCTGAGAAGTATTTTAGAGGTTATACCAGCGATATGCTTCTTCTTGTCAACTGTGGGGACACACGGGCGCATAGTATGGGAGGTACGATACTTAGTCACGAGCCCCAATTCAGTGGAGTGTGTATTAAGAGTGTAGTCACGGATCTGAAGTGACACTTTTGGTGTAACTATGATCACAAACTAGGATGATCGTAATTCAGGGTGCCACACCACATCTGTTTTTATTTTCCAAAGAATGTTTCTTTTTTATTTATTTAATTTATCTAATCTAACAGCTAATGTCCTTTGTTGTAGGAGGTAGCAGTGAAGGTTGAATGCATCAAGGCACGGCATCCACAGCTCCTCTATGAGAGCAGAGTGTATAAGATGCTCCAAGGGGGCATCGGGATACCACATATAAGGTGAGTTTTGTGCATGTCATTAATATTGAATATTAAATTCTCACAGCAAAGAAAAGTTACCACACTAAAAAATATTCTTTATGGGGTGGTTCCTACAGCAAATATATTGTATAGTTTTGCAAGGTAAAAATAGCGCACAAGTTTGCACAGAGTCAAAATCGGGTTGGGCATTCTTATTCTAATAAGTAAAATACAAGCACAGTCATGTATTTGTAAAATAAAACGAGAAATTTTTATTATGCTCCGACAATCGAGAGAGGCTCTTTTTGGAAACAATATGTTGTATGTGATGATATGAATCACTTCAAGGAATTATTTTTTAAACCTCTACTTAATAAACATTTCAGTGTGTATCAATCAGAATGCAGAAGTTATACGTTAAAATCCACTAGATTTATAAGCAATTTTATGTAATAGCTTCTATAAGAAACTGATAAATTTCATTCTATTTGCATTTAATTAATTATTATTGATAAGGTGCCCTTTACACTGCTAAAGTTTTGAGGCTGACATTATTAGAATAATACGATTATAATATTAATAAATTAAGACTATTGTGCTCTTAATTGGCGGTCTAAGCCTATTTATTAGTTTTAATGAATCCAATATATGTTATATATTTATATATGTGTGTAAATAAATATAAATTATACGTAAACACCCAGACGCAAGACGGGAATCTAACCCGTGAAATCTGCAAGTATAGCGAAGTGCGTTAGTCGTTACGGCCATGGAGGTCGTGTATAATAAATAAATAAAAAAATATAATAAAATCTAGACTTTGTTAAATAGATATTGGCATTTAAATGTGTTTTTTAAAACCGATGAAAAAAGCGGAGGAGGTTCTCAAGTCGACGTGTATATATTGTTTCTATGTATGACCATGCATGCATAATTTTTTACAGAGTACTCTGATTTTATAAATTTATTTTTTTATTGTAAGGGGTATACCCCGAAGTTGGTCCCATATAAATTTGGGAAAAAATTCCAACCCTAAGGGTACGAAAACAGAGAATGACTGATTGTTCACTCACTGATTATATCTATGACCAGGCATGATTTTTAACAGAATTGATTTATTTAAGCATGTAGTAATTAGTAGATTATAGCTACAAAAAATTATAAAATGAACTTTTTAACAAAAAAATTAAACCGCCAAAAAAACTTGAATGCATAAAATAATAAACCTTCTTTTTATTACCTTAATAACTAAGTTCTTAAACTAATGTAAGTCCTATACATAAGTAATTTTGAGTCGGCGCCAGTGCCCTCATGTGCCTGTTCGAGTTTCTGTCTTGCTGACATTAACTTCGTAAACGCTCGGCATTTTCCTGCGAAGGGGCGTGTCAATACTTCTACTAATATCTGTCAGTAAAATATTTATAACAATTGACATACATACAAATACATTTTTTTTGTTAACCCTATTCTTAATTTAAATTTATTTTAAATTATTTTTTACCTTTTAATTGGATTTTCTATAAAAGCGTGATTTGATGGCGACCAATTTATTTCGTCAGCAAAAATAGACTATAAATGTCGCCAGTTGGTGTGTTGGGAAAACCCAGTGACTTCATCCAACCGTATTCCCCGTTTGCTGTGACATAATTGCTTTCGTACCTATTTGAAACTAATTCACTAAATTAGAAAGATGAATAGAAAACTCAATTGTCCACCAAATAATAAAAACTACTTAAATCTAAAAAAAGAACAATCGGGGGTCTTAACGTTAATAAGCGATCTCTTCCAGACAATCTAGCTAGGATCGCATTGTAAAAGTAAACAAAAGCAGTAGAAAAAATAAAAAGTAATGACAATAGAATTATATTAGTACACATATATTTATCCGTGCTTGGCTGGTTTTGGGAGCGACTGCCGTCCGACCTCCCAACCCCTAGAGGAAAACCGAAGCGTACCCTGGGCATTGAAACGAAAGTTTGGGTTGCAACCGGAATAATATATAATAACTCTGGGATGATGATGACATACATTTACCCGTGCAGGGGCGGAGAAAGAATACTAATCTCTGCGGCCGGGATCGGCCTGTCGTAAAAGGCGACAAAACAACCCACCCGGTAGGGCCTCAAGCCCGTCTGGATGGCGACCACCTTTGGTGTTTAGTATGCCGCCAAAATAACCCTGTGTTGTGTTCCGGTATTAGTGACCCAAATTTCTGTACTCTTATGGGACAGCAGCGTGTCCGCGATGTCAATGGCGTTGTAAACACCCATAGGCGACAGTAACTGCTAAATTCTAAGCGGGCCGTGAGCCTGTCTGCTGTCCTACAGCAATAAAAAAATCTGCTAATCTGCTTTGTGCATGGACTGCACAAAAGTTCATACGTGGCGGTTATTACGTTTGTTTGTGTATACGTATTTATCCTACATTTCCTGCATAAGAATTGCATGATTTGTCGTTTTTATATGCCTCCGTTGGTGAAGAATAGGATAGATCTGTTATTTTCCTGACCGAGACTACACGGGCAACTGATGATGAATACGTATCTATTGCCTTTTCCAAAAACAATGGGTGTTATTAAATGTCCGCCATAATATTCGTTTCGCTTTCTTATAAAAAAAAATGTGTAAATTACCTGAAGCGAAGTGCCAGCGTGAGTCATAAAATAGCGAGAGTAAATTATGATTCACAGACATTGATTTATTCCAGTATGAAATGACGGGCCACCTAGTATTATAGTTGCGGCACGCTATGATGGTCGTTTTGACATATTACAATAGTGATGTGAAATGTCAATTTATTCTCGATAAAAATACAGTTATAAAATACAGTTACAGTTATAAAATATAGATAAAAATACAGTATAATGATGCAGTTTATGAGTCCGTCAGTTTATAATGAAATCTATAAGTTTTTATTGTAAGTAGTACCTACTGTATAGTACAATACAGTAGTGCAGTATCAATATCCGAAATTCAAAGCAGTGTACTCACAGTTTGTACTTTTAAGTCGAAACTGCTTTGTTTTGCATAGAACATTGACGCGAGTTTGCCGGAGGTAGTAGTTGTGTGGCCAGCGATCCTATGTGACGATCGTAATAAATTTCATTTTTTTAAATTTTGAATTTCGAAAAACAAATGCCGAGTTGTGTGGTATCTAAGTACACCAATAATTATCTTATATATAAAATTCTCGTGTCACAATGTTCGTTCCCATACTCCTCCGAAACGGCTTGACCGATTCTCATGAAATTTTGTGAGCATATTGAGTAGGTCTGAGAATCGGCCAACATCTATTTTTCATACCCCTTAGTGATAAGGTCACTATTCCACGCGGACGGAGTCGCGGGCACAGCTAGTAATCTTATAAAAATAAAAAATAAGTGTTCGCGGGGCCCTAATATATATATGGTTTAGAAATCAATGTAATAAATAAATTTTGTGTCTTAAAATAATACACTCGATAAATTTTATGACTAACTGCACGTCACTATTGACAATAAAGAACAGCAATTTGCTCCTTCAAATGTAATTACTAATTAATACGAAACTTCATGAGTGGACAAACATCAAAACGGCCATCATAGCGTGCCGGTAGTATAGTAAGTAGTGACTGTCGCTAATAGATGTTTGCGTTGTCAGGGGCACCGCTAACACGTTGCTGTTCGTGTAGGGGAACTGGAACCTCGGTCACTAATGCCGAAATACAACAGTAGGTTATTATGAGGGAGTATTTAAAGACCTTGGGGACCTACCACCTAGCTAGAGTTGTTTTGTCATCTGTTACGACAGTGCCCGCGGCCGCAGGGGTCAGTTATTCTTACTTAACCCTGCATTGAGAAAAATAAGTAATTGAAAATTATATTAAGTCGTCAGTATAGAAATGGAATACGCATTAGAAGGAAGTATGTAATGTCCTTGAATTCGGTGTGGTGGGTAGATCGGAGTCGCAGAAACCTTATTCTAAATGGAAATCTGACCTTAATCCAATGTTAAATGTTACAAGGTTTCATCACTTTGAATACGCTGCCATTCGAATGTATGTGTTCTATAAACACTTTGTTAGTACATTGTAGTATTGATAGACTTCTCGTAGACTACACGGTTCGGTTTTGAGAACTAAAGTAATAACCTCTATAACACGGTGGATTGGTTCCGCGTTATAGGAAACGCGTTGTGGTAGTATTCTCGTATAACGCGCTTGTATGACCCCATATAACGCGTTATGTACAAATGATTCACGTTTATATTTCTCTCGTTAAAGGGGATTTAAACATTAAGAAAAAAACTATGTTATGAGCGAAATATGTGCGTTTTATTAAAATCAAACTAAGAACATTTTAAGGTACGCGAAATTACATAAGAACTGTACAAATCATTATAAATTTCACAGTACATATGGAAATTTAATGTGTGAAATCACCGCGTTATATGGGGGAATATTTGTGTTATACGAGGGACTGAAAATGCGTTATAAGAGTACCGTGTTATAAGGGGGATTACTGTATATCTATTGGTAATATTAAAGGTATCTGGTAGCTCAGTGATATTACACTCTGAGGCTAATCTAGATGTCCCGGGATCGAAGGCCTAGCTTAGGCAGTTCTCACCTAATGTGCATAATATGTTATAATTGCTATGTGAAGTTGAAGAAAAATGTGAGGAAACGTGCATACAGAGATGATCTGTATGTGTAACCCGTTCTACCGCCTTGGACAAGTGCGGCGGGTAAACAGTCCGTTCTCTCTAGGGGGGGGGGGGGTCCGAAAACCCAGCTGTTATTATTATTATGGCTGCTATTATTATATTTATATAATATTTTTGACATTTTTCTCCGTGCAGGAGCGGAGTAATAATACTCTCACCTGCGCCTGTCGTAAAAGATGACAAAACTACTCCTAGTTAGGTGGCAATCCAATCCAGTCTGAATGGCTACATATGGTCTTTAAATCTTCTTTGTCCAACCCATGTTCCCAGTTTATCTGGGGTCGGGTCTCCCTGTACATTTCCGCCAGAGAACTCTGTTCTGGGTTGTCTGTGTTGTAAGGCTGCCCTGGTCCATCTCTTTCTTAATGTTGTTCCACCAAGTAGCGGGGGGCCTGCCTCTTCCCCTGGTCGGATCCGGTATATTGAGAACTTTCTTAACCACGTAATCTTCCTCGCGTCTTTGAATGTGGCCATACCACCGTAAGCGACTTTCTCTCACTTTTTCTACGATAGGAGCTACTCTGAAGGAACTTCTTATGTACTCGTTTCGGACTTTATCCAGGCGTGTCACACCACCAGCCCATCTCAGCATTTTCATTTCGTTAGTGTGCAGTAGTTGTTCGTGGGCTTTTTTCATAGTCCAGCATTCCGCTCCGTAGGTTAAGGCTGGTCGCACCACTGTCTTGTATACTTTTCCCTTGATCTTAACTGGCATTTTGGGGTCGCATAGAATACCGGTAAGTGATCGCCATTTGAGCCAAGCAGTGTTTATTCGGTGATTGACATCTTTATCCACATTGGCATCGGGAGTGATGACGGATCCAAGGTACTTGAAGCTTTCTACTTTAGGCAGTGGTGTACCATCTATGCACACGTCAGTTCCTACGTCTGCTGTTGCTCCATAGTTGCACTGCATGTATTCCGTCTTACTGCGGCTAATGCGTAGTCCGTGCTTTTCTATTTTCTCTACCCATTTATTGAGTGATGTTTGGAGGCCAGTGGCGGTTTTGCTCAATAGCGCGATGTCGTCCGCATAGAGCATGCACCACGGAGTATGTTCCTGTATGTCGCGTGTTATATAGTCCATGCATAGGTTAAATAGGAGGGGGCTCAGTGCTGAGCCCTGGTGCACTCCTACTTTTACCGGGAACGATCCACTCAATCCTGTGGGACTTTTAACACAGGTTGTGGTACTGCTGTACATATTTATTATTTATATAATCAAAGCACTAGTATGTTTTAAAAGTATAATTTAAAATATTCTAGTGACTTTTACATCGAAACTTGTTTTTTTTTACTTCTGTCTGTCATGTCTTATTCACGCTCTTCGTAAACAGCAATTCTGTTCCGGACTCTACCTCCATAGTGCCCAATAGGGTGACCGCAAAAATCAATGTCGGAATTTTATTTGCCTGGACCCCACAAAACGATTCCCCTTTCCAGATATTGAGTTAGCCGAAATTTGAGCTAAACGTTAAACGACGTTAACCCGTGCCGCTCATCGCTCAAAGGTTGAAAAATCCCAATTTTGGCCAACAAGCCGACATATGGAGCCATATCTCCAGAACGGTAAATAATAAAAACACGCTTAATATCTCAAAAGAAAGCTAATGTTGTTCTTCAAAATTTATATTCTATACATAATTTTTGTTATTTCAAGTCAAACCGAGTTACAACAGTCTTTAGCCCCAAAATTTAGTGATAAGTTTTGCTTTTTTTTAGTATATTTTTGAGTTTAAAGTAGAAATATAATAAAAAACCAGTAATATTGATAAGTCTAATGAGTACTAATGACATTTTTTATTTTAAAATATAAAAATCAGGTATTTAATAGATACAAAACAGACACAGAAAAGATACAGACGTAGTACCTATATGGGTTGATAATTTTACATAGTTATCTAATCTATTCTAGAGCTTTTGTTAAAGTAGTTTTTGAAACGTCAGGTTATAATACTCGGCATTTGCTTACAACTTCAGGACATATTGCTTTTGGCCTTCATCTTTTGTCAGAAGGTTGTTAAGTTGGTTATTAATTTAACACCACGCATTGACTACTTTTAATGTTTTGCCAATTATCAATCCTTCTTGGAAGTCATTATTTTGAGGCCAGGTTTTTGAGTTTTTAGTCAGGCGGTTTGGATGTTGTCTTAGGAAATCTGTTTTTATATTCAGACGAACAAAATTCCGACATTTTTTTCCCTCTATGAGATCCGGTCACCCTAGTGCCCATAGCGTCACAAACATCCACAGGCGACGGTAACTGCTTACTATTAAGTGGGCACTCATGTTTTTTGCTGTTTACGCAGCAAGACAGTAATAGATGATTTTTTATTTTACCCCGCTACTTCCGAAGAGAAGCCTTTTGAACGAGAATGGAAGGTTCGAGGTTGTCTAGCCTTTAAAAGTTTTGATGGTACCTCTTACACCTCTATTTGAAAGTATCCGTATATCGTTGTGCGCTACCGATTTCGCCCGTCGACGCACATGCTGGGGTCACGGGTTCGATTCCCATTCTGATATTTATTTTTTATATGGTGTTTTATGTTTAATATTATTTATTTTCAAAATAAAAGTATAGAAGTTGGTTACGAATGGCTCACCCAAAGCCGTCCCGTAAATTCCCACGAACCTAGTAAGGACAAAATAAAGCACTTACCTACCGCTATTTGAACTGTGTCAGGAACGGGCTAGGTATTGGTCTTGGCGCATCCACCGCCGGTTGGTGTGGCACGGGGAGCGGTCGGTATCAGAGTTGTAATAGGTTTTCCCATTTTTTTTTCTAAGACAAGCGCTGGGTTTTCTTTTATGATCAAGCAGCCATTGATTTAAATTTTGAAAACGAACTCGGCCGGTTGTATGCGCGCGCGCATGCGCACAAGGGCCAAGGTTAACGAGGGGCGAGGGAAATGATACCAGGAAAGGGATGCTGCTTTCCTGGAATATATGTGGCATGTCGCAACATAATATGTCACTTGTCTAGTATCCATAACACAATTGCTCTGCTGTTTTATTTTAGGGCTAGATGACGCTGTGTGTCTAATTGTCACAGTATATTTATTGATTATCGTTTATTGTGGTTTTGGTTATATGATATCAGTCATTCAAGTTTTTAAGTAGAACATTGTTTAATATACGTCCCAGTTACATAAGAAAACGCGTCGGCACAGACTTCGCATGATATAATTTTCGAATTCATTGTGGTGTTACAAGTGAGATGGTTGAGAAAAAGCGTTTCGATTTCACACCTTGGTAAAAGGCTGTCACGCCTCGGCGCACGCTCAGCGCTATGACGTTGTAACAAGTGACGAACATTTCAATCTATACAAATAAATAAGATTGGAGGGTCTGTTTGTAATATTAAAATAACCGCCTTTTACTAAGTGCATTCGAACGTATACACGGTACGTAAACCAAAACATTTTTTACAATTTTTGTCTCTCTGTTTGTCCGGCTAATCTCTGAAATGGCTGCACCGATTTTGACAGGACTTTCACTGGAAGTTCGAACGCATGTATTCCGGAGGCGCTTGGCGTAGTTTGTAATCCAAAATAAACCATAAGATATATCCACAAAAAATGCTGCCCAAAGACACTATTCCACGCGGACGGAGTCGCGGGCGTAGCTAGTATACGATAAATGTCGAGCTGTAATATATATACTAGCTGACCCGGTAAACGTTCTGTCATATAAATTAAAAAAAAAAAAACAGATCTTAAGTACGTTCAACCCTTCAAGTTTAATTTTCGGGACAAAAAGTAGCCCTATGTACTTCAAAGTCCAATCTTATCTCTATACCGAAATTAATCGTGAAATCACAACAAACAGACATAGTTACTTTCACATTTATAATATTATAGTATGGATATCTATTGAGATAAATATTTCCCAGTCATTCAATGTATAATATTTACAAATACGTTATTTACTGCATATTGCTATCATAATTATGAAAAAAATTTCATCAATGATACACCCTGCAAATGTTTATTTCCAACTTTACTTTTCCTAAAAGGAATCTTAAATAGCGAGAAGCTTGCTTAATGTCATTAACACGTTGAACGCCACGCCGATTTTTAAGGAAAGCCCCGTCGCGCGTCGGTCTATTCGCGCTACCTAGATTCGTTAGTATTGTTGTAGGGCCTCAGTAGAATGTGTATAATAACCATGTACCGACGGTGAAGAAAAACGTCAGGAGACCTGCATACGGAAAACACCTGGGAAATAAGCAGCTGAGGTCACAGAGCAACAAAAGCCGCTGATGGGCCAGCGTAGAGCTGTGGTGAAGCCATGCCAATCATCTGGGTGTGCGCTTCCGCGGTTTGTTCCACGTCACAAGAATGTCTGCTGAATTTATGCCAGGGTAAAGAGTACCAACCCAACCAATGTTGTGGAGGAGAAGACCGGAAGATCGAGAGCATGTATGTGCTTATGTATGACCAATCTTTGATTTGCGTATGCCTTGGACTAGCTATTTTTATACACACAAAAAGTTTTTATCTGGATTTACTAAGTTTGAATATTTGTTCTAGATGGTACGGCTACGAGAAGGATCACAACATCCTGGTGATGGACCTCTTGGGTCCGTCGCTCGAGGACCTGTTCAATTTCTGCTCGCGACAGTTCACCATCAAGACTGTTCTCATGTTAGCAGGTCTGAATTTTGTATTTTTTTTTCAACTGTGTGCTTTCCTATAATCTCATACTTTTAGACCTAGTATTTTAAAGAAGTAAATGTTTATTATTAGTGCCTGGTAGCTTAGTGATAGCACCCTTGAAGACTATTGAAGTTACGCTTTCGAATCCAACGATGACGTACATACTTCTTGGACAGATTTTTCTTTTCTCAAAGCAGTACTTCTTTTCTCTAAGAAGTTAAGGATGGAATGAATTTCGCCAATGGTTTTAAAGCGGAGCCTGCTGTATTACACCCCATCCCATAAAATGTTTAAATTACTGCGTTTAGAAGAATATGTAAACAGTCCTAAGTGTTAGGAGTTTGGAAAATTAAAAAAAAAAGGATCCTCTGGTTTCGCAAAAAATGATATTAGGTGACAACAAGATCAATATTTATAATACATTATAGTGGTTTTAATAATATTCTGATTGTATTTTTGTAATTGCATCTCAAAATGGGAACATTAAGGTAAGTGTAAATGTAGAGCTTCTCAAATTTTTTTTTAATCAATAGCTAACGCTTTAGGTAAACCATAAAACGAATTTCTTCTATTTAACTGCATTAATATTGGATCACTTGTCATTTGAACGGGTTAAATGTATGGAAATTTTACCACCGGCTCTCGTATACGTAATAATAATTTTAACCTTTTCTGGGACATCGGCACATATGTGTACATATGGTTTTTTTTATTATTTCAAGATAAAATTTTATTAGAGAATATTTCAATACAGAATCTCTAAAAAAATCGTTAAATACTTACTATCAATAAACTGTATTGATAACGGAATATTATGTTTTATTGATGGTGTTGTGAAAACATCACAACGATAACATTTTGTGAGTAACCTGTATGCATTTATCTAAAAATTATCATTATTATTTGCCAAATAAAATATCAAATAAGTAAAATATAATCCCTTTCAATGATTGTATGTATAGGTTTCAAAATCGTAATTTGTATTATTAGTTACATTTTATAAACAATTATAAACGTACACATATCTGTACAGTTATCGTTTCGACTAGTATTCTCAATGTTTCAATTACTAATTCATGGATTCTTTTCAACTATGATAAAGAAAATAAGATGTCTCTTCTAGAATTCAAAGCTTCATTATGGAACGCACCAATACAAATAGGTGAACGTAACAAAAAAACGAGGTGGGCCCTGTTCAGTTTCTGAACCATCGAAAAAGTCCAAAAATGGAGCATAAAAATTGTACGAGAGGAACTCTATATATGTAAAAAATTTAAAGAACCTGTATTATATACCCTTAGTGTTATGAAATATTTTCATTCATAGATGAATTTTACGCTAAATGGCCACATTTTGGTAGGGTAGTGGTAGGGACCGTAGCCCGTCTGGATGGCGACCACTTTTGGTCTTAAGTATGCCGCTATAATTGTTTTGTGTTCCGGCATTAGTGACCCAAGTTCCTGTACCCTTATGGAAATATGGAACAGCAGCGTGTTTACGATGTCACTGCCGTTGCAAACACCCTTGAACGGTAACTGCTAAATTCTAAGCGGGCCGTCAGTCTGTCTGCTGTCCTACAGCAATAAAAAGAATACCTACCTTTTTTTAAATGAATATTCACTTTTTTAGTTATTAAATTGTTTTCAATATAAAATAAACAAATCTCAATATATAATAAATTGAATTCATGTTTTTTTGTACTTTAAATAATCATCCTTGAAGAGGTTAAGTAAATATAACCGTCATACGCGTTATCACACTCGGAGAGATCATGAATTACAATTACACATGGCGTTCATCGCTTAGGCAGATTTTCTTGCCGAATGTGTATTTTATGAACAACATAATGAGGATCAGGTATCTTCTGATTCTATCCGAGATCACCGGCATGTATTATAGCCAAGGCAAGTGTGGCGGTTGGGTATACTGCTTGTTCTCTCTAGGAAGGCCTGAGCCCAGCTGTGGGACGAAAACATAGTTGAAGACTACTATTATAACAGTTTTAGTTAATAAATACATTATTTTTGTCTTATTCGTATATAATTGCATCATTTATACGTATGTAAGATGTTATATTGAAATTAATGACTTTAATTTAATTTGATATATGACGTTTGAATGAATATTATGTGATCGTAGACCAAATGCTGGGTCGCGTGGAATTCCTCCACTGCAAGTGCTTTATCCACCGCGACATCAAGCCGGACAACTTCCTGATGGGCATCGGCCGCCATTGCAACAAGCTCTACATGATCGACTTTGGACTCGCCAAGAAGTTCAGGGATCTGCGCACTCGGGCCCACATCATCTATCGGGAGGATAAGAACCTAACGGGTGAGTTTTATTGATTATGATCTAGCTAGATCAATGGTCGGTAACCAGCGGCTGTTTGATTCCTCGGTTACGGCGCCATGGGTGCCGGCAGGGGGGGCCCTAATAATATCTCCTATTAAAGCAAATATACGTGTAATGTCTTTGAGAAAAATTTCAATTGTGTATTACCTATATTTGGCTCTTGAATGACAAGGTTGCCGACCACTTGCCTATGTAGAACAAAATATTTATTTAGCTTATATTAGCACCCATAACGACGACCCCCGTGGCGTGACGGCTAACTGACTTCGGTACGCTTGTGGAGGTCACGGATCCATTCCCTTCCGGCGTGTGTGTTTATGTATAATATTTATTTATTTACTAAAGAAAAGTCTATATATATAAAATCTATATATATACCCATAACACAAGCGTGTGGGTACTTTGGGACTAGATGGCGCTGTGTGATTTGTCGTCCCCCCCACCCCTCCCACAAAGGTTCGGACAATCGGGATTTTTAGTGGATAGGTATGCCGCCGCGACCACCACTGGCTATCATTAACACAAGGTTATTATGGCGGTATACTTATGGACCAAGAGTGGTTGCCATCCAGACGGGCTTGTGGCCCTACGTAGCTAGAGTTATTTTGTCGCCTTTTACGACAGATGTCGGCCAGGTCCAACCGAAATTTGAAATGGCAGGCGATATGTAAATGTATATATAAAATTCTAATTATTCATCAATAAGGCGCTATGTTGTTTTTTCCAGTTTGTTTACTATTGAATTTTAGATTAGGCAATTTCTCTTTTCGTGTACCCATTCTGTGTTTGAAACATTCTCTTGAAATACAGAAGCTTCTTGAATCTCACTGAAGTGCAGAATTGAAAACTAGGAATGATGGAAACCACAATATTTAGGCGACAAGACTGCTTTAATCTTTAAAAATAAATCTTAATTTCAAAAGCCATTATATTTTATGTGTGTTATATAAACACGTGAAATAACCTTGACATGTAACCCCGGACTGTTCCCACCGCCTCGCGTTGCAACTTGCATTACGAACGGCGCTTTGACCTTTGCCCACATTTATTATTAAAATTAATTCGAGAAATTATGCACGTTTTGCGGTTTTCGATGACCAAAACTTCACCATGTATTTATGAGAAAGTTTCTATTTTGGTTTATAAATCAATAAATAAACTAATGTTTACTTTGGCCATAAGTCAAGACGACAATCTCGGGTGTATTTTGTAATTCGATAACGTTTGAGTTTCCCCATAACGTTATAGAGAGGGTTTAACAACTTCTCAAAATTCTTCTAAACAACTTCCCTCACTCCGTGCAGGCCTATTGTCAAAGGCGAAAAAACAACCCAACCAAGGTGGTAATGTGGTAGGGCTCTAAGCCCGTCTGGACGGCAACCACTGACTGACCTCTAAGTATGCCGCCATAAAACCTAGTGTGGTGTTCCGGTATGAGTGATCCAGGTTCCAGTTCCCCCTACGTGGACGGCTGCGTGTTAGCGGCGCGCCTGACGTCGCAAATGTTTATAGGAGACGGTAACTGCTTGCTGCTATTAAGTGGGCTGTCAGCTCTAAAATATAGATTTTTTTGTAATTTGTTTTTTTTTTCGTTCAGGTACCGCCCGTTATGCTTCGATAAACGCGCACTTGGGCATCGAGCAGTCCCGAAGAGATGACATGGAGTCTCTAGGTTACGTTCTTATGTATTTCAATAGGTGAGTGTTATTTTTTAACCTTTTAATTATTTGCCTATTTAACTATTTAGTTTTGCTGCGACGCGTCGATAAAGCAACGTTCACTATACATTACTAAAACTGGGGAGTGTCGCTAAAGTGACGTTGCATTTTCAGTGCATTTCACACCGTCGGCAGGGCAATACGGACGTGTCAGAATCTTTTATATTATTATAAAATTTTGAATATAAAAAAATTAATAAAATCGAGAAAATAGTTTTTAAATTTACCATTTCAAAAAATTAAGCGCCCCCCAGTCCAACGGTTAAGGACTATATTTTAGAATATCTGAAAATCAGTATTGAGTGAGTGAACACAGTATCACCATCTCAGCGTCAAATCCGGGTTACACGGGTTCCGCTTTCAGACTTTCTTATCCACATAGTACGGTCTTCATGATCCCTGGTCCATTGACATACATGCCACCCTTTACGTCGCGTCGTCTGGCCAGTTTAAGCTTAGAACAATATTTTATACGATAGAAAATGATAGTCAAAACTCATAGTCGGTCCGAACCTTGACCGCCTCGACGGTTACCGTGTCACGCCAATCGTGAATAGTAGGACGCCTGTCGGTTTGTCGTAACCACTCCTCAACAGTCCAATTGTCGTCGGTCTTTGTTGCTTCCGTAGAATATTTTATTACAACTTTTCGTGACGGATATCGGTTATTCAAGTAGTTGCTTTCCAGAATCAATGATTGGGCGTTTTAATCTGCTTCGGTCAAACGTTATTCTCTTTTTAATGGCGTTATTAAAAAAATACATTTGAAATGTAGATTTTAATCAGTTTTTTTAACCCCAAAACCCATCTAACACATTGAGCGTACGAAAATACCCAGCAGTGACCAGGATGAAATGTTAGGTTTAAAACTTAAATGAAGTCCTAATTGGATCAGTTTTTTAATCGAAGTAACTGGGGTGCTCCCAAAGTACGGGGCACTATGCTCTAATTTAATTTGGTTAAGGCCCACTTGCACGTTCCTGGGTTATCTTAATTAACTCGGTGTTAACTGCTAAAACAGGGTTAAATTAATAATTTTTCTTGCACCATCAAGAGTTAGGAGTAACCCTATGGTTAAACTTTTAAATATCTTAACCCACCGATGTGGACAGGTTAAATCGCTAACACAGGGTTAGTGAACTGTAATGTCAATTGTCAAAATAAATTAAGGTTAAGTTGCGCTGTATATTGTGTACCTACCTATACTATTTTGTAGTGTGTTATCCATTATTTTTTAAAAACTCGTTTATTTTATCACTTATACGGCACAAACACAAAACTAAATAAATGACAGGATATAATACGGTTAAAACAAAAATCTTCAAAAGTCATACATTGTGGGATAAAAAAGGAAGCCTATATACAGTATGCTGTAGTGTAAAAGAGATAGACATATAAGTTTCGTTTTTAATCTTTGGTTGGGTTACAATATGAAAGCATAGAGACATTGCAATGTTCTCAGTTAAAAAAAGAAATGTCATGTTAGTTAACCCGGTGATATTTTTAGTGGTGCAAGGCACAATGAGAGTTAAGATTTTAATTAACTAACCCAGAGTTTACAAACTCTACACTTATTTATTTAACCCAACTATGCGTGCAAGTGGGCCTAAGTTGTAGGTACTGTTAATAGTGATGCAACTATCCAACCCAAAATTGTAATCCGATTCTATTGTTCCTTTATTAAACGGGCGCTTTTGAAGCATTGTTTATTATAATTTTGCAATGTTTATTTTTATACACAAATTAGAAAAGCAGTGATATTTTTGGCCTCGAAAACACCGAGCATTGCTCGAGGATTTTCTATATAATTTAAATTTTAAATCAGATACACGTGCATAATAAATGTAATATGGTGAAAACGCAAGTGTACGAAACGAGCGCATCCGTGCCGCGGCGCGGCGGTCGTACGGCCTCCGACGGATATCGACGTGACCAGCCGAGTCACGTATGTATATGGCCTGACTCACACACTCGCAGCTCCGTGTATGACGTCGTACGTCCTGATAAAACAGTTACCGGTTGCCATTATAAATTTCTTTTGAAGATAACGAACACTGTTATTGTTGTGTTTCTGAACGTTTATAATTAGATATTATCTACAAAACAACATCATATCGTTGGTGGATGGAGAACTATATAACTCGAAATTTAATTTTCTATAAATAAAATATCGACTTCTGTTATTAATTTTTTTGCCTTAAATAGTTTACAGTTATTATCGGTAATAACAAATTCAGGCTGATTATTACTTTTTGTTCAAATTCAAATTAATTTATTTGCCATATATGTATATGGTATAACAAGATACAGTAGTAAAATTTTAATGTGTCCGAATGTAACATCTATATGCTTAAAAAACCAAACTCGTGAATTGAACCATTTAAAAACCAAGTGCAGTTATCGAATTTATTAACCTCCAGATATTTTTGAACTAAAGGAAAATTAAAAATCCGTTTTATTTCATTCATTCAATATTCAAATGATCGTAAAAAATTATATATTTCCTTCTATTATTAATTTAGTGTTAGAATTTATTATTTTATTTGAATATGAAAATGGTTCTATTACAAAAACAGAGAAATATATGGAAATGTTTGTTAGGGTATAATCTCCGGCATAATAAGGGTGTTTACATAGTAATCTACGTTAACGAGGTATAATAGCCACATTAAAACTTAATATACTTACTACGATATTTCTCAGTTGAGTCTTCTTTTTCGAATTGTTTCCACCGGCTTCCATCTGAAGTTTAAAATTTGGAGTCACGGGCCAAAAAAATCAAACATGTTATTATATAATAATACTAGCTGACCCGGCAAACGGTATTCTGCTACATAAATTTAAAAAGTTTTTCATTTAATTTAGTCTAGTGGATAAGGACATCCAAGGTCCAATATATCTCTGTACCGAAATTTATCAAATTTGGTTCAGTGGTTAGGTTAGGTTAAACGTACGTAAAAAAACAAACATACAGATTTACTTTCATGTTTATATTATTAGTTTGGATAGCTTGTTTTGATGATTATTTTTTTGTTGTAGGCATAAATGCTCTGAAAGTAAAATAAAATTATCCAGCCCGGTATAATAAACTGATAACCTTAAAATTCCGAATGTTTAGTAATTATAACGGCTAATTTGTATATGAACAGCAATTCTTGTGCTTGACGTTTTTAACTTTATCCATTCGAGACCAAGACTGTACTGTACGTACACGTGTGCAATAAAATAAAATGAACATATAGCCGACCATGCCCGCTCTGCTGGGCGATTAACAGGCAAAATTAAATCGAAATAAAAACGATAAAGGGAAATCTTCGTAAAAGAAATTTTTTTCAATAAAAAGTATCCTATGTTACTTCTAATACCTCCAAGAATATGTGTACAAAGTTTCATGATGATCGCTTAAGTAGTTTTCACGTGAAAGCGTAACAAACAAACTTACTTTTACATTTTTATAATATTAGTATGAGTATGATTCTGAGCGAAGTAGTCGTCGAGATAAGAATGTTGAATTAATAATATATAATCTACGAAAAACCAAATTTGGCATTGGTTTTCTTGCAAAAAATCACAAAACATTGAAAATGAAGAATATAGAAAAAAAAATCGCTCCTGGAGACCGTTTTCAAATAAAATGGCCGCCACGAATTAGTTAATCCTTGCTTTACGTACTTTCTATCATAAATAACGTGATATTCGCTTACTAAATGAGAATTAGTGGAATTCGTCGATGATGTCGGTACGTCGGATGTTCGATCGCGCCCACAATGAACCCCCACACACCCCCTGGCATCACGCCTCTGTACGCCCGGATATACGCGGTATATTTTGCTACCGACTCAGCATAGTGCTCTCGTACTCGTTGGTAGATGAGAAACTGAGGCTAATACAAGCCGCTGATGGCCAAAAATAGCTAAAATTGGCCCACCAACCCAGGATGGGACAACGTAGAGCTGCGGTGAAGCCATGCCAATCATGTGGGTGTGTGCTCCCATGGCTCGAGCTACGTCACCGAGGGGTCGTTTCCCCCTTAGTTTATGCCGGGTTAATAGTGTCAATTCGAGAACCTAAACCTTTCCAAACAAATATTTTGGGGAATAAGACCCTAAGTGTGGATTTTGTTATTAATTTGATTGTGATACAATTTGTATTTATCAACAGGGGCTCTCTACCATGGCAAGGGCTTAAGGCGATCACTAAAAAGCAGAAGTACGAGCGTATCAGCGAAAAGAAGATGTCCACGCCGGTCGAAGTGCTTTGCAAGGTAAATATTATCCGATTACTTGAAGATTTTCAATTTGTAAACACATTTTAGTCTAACTCTGAACCCAGGGAATTATTAGTAAGTTGATCTATTGTTGATCAAAACAACCCAAGCTAGATGGTAGGGCTTCAATCCCGTCTGGATGGAAACCACCCCCTGTTTTTTAAGTATAATAACCTTGTGTTGTGTTCCGACATGGGTGACCAGGTTCCAAGCACAACTACGCGGATATTTATGACGGTACTAATTTTGATTTCGTGCCGACAGAGGTCTTTATTCTTGTGCTTTGCCTTCGCGCCGACATATATTTTCTTATTTCTCATTGAACAGGGATTCCCGGCCGAGTTTGCGATGTATTTAAATTACTGCCGCGGATTGACCTTCGACGAAGCTCCTGATTACATGTATCTTAGACAAGTGAGTAATTGCATATTGCTAATTTTTATAAACATTGTGGCAATACTTAGAATAGTAATTTGCACGAATTCAACCGGCGTGAAAATCTTGTGAAGAAGCCTGCCATACGAAAACACTGTTAATATTCTTGACAGACAAAGATATGTGTTTAGCGACTGTAATCTTTTTTTTGAGGCGGGATAGTGTTGGACTCCTGTGTAAGGAACCATGCACCTCTACAATTAACAAGGGCTATACGTCGTAGATATGTTATAAACCAGATTCTTACAATGACTAACAGAGTAACATAAACTATTATTATTATTCGAATAATAATTCGAACACTTTGCTATTTTGGTTTACAAATTTCACTTTTATTGTGATATTTTATGACCGTCTTCTTCGAGATTCCCAAATTCCAATGTGTCGCTGGCCTTAAAAAATCCACGCCGAACTTATGGCGTGAAGGAGGCGACCACAGTGTTCCTCTATTGTACAGCGCCCGGGACGGAGGGATATGTTTTTGCGTTCATCTTCCGTCCTGTTGGGACCTTTAAAGGGGGCGATACCTTTAGAATGGGTGAAATCAGTCAATTTTAATGAATTATTTTCAAGATGATAAAATAATTTGGTCATTTATTAATTTTGAAATCTTTTTGATACATTATTAAAGTGTAAAAAAACTGATTTTTTTTACGGAATGGCGGCTCTGCAGAATATTTCTTCAATCGTCTGCTGGGAGGCATCGAAAACAGCTGCAGCTGTCAAAATTTTTCTATTTATCTGAAATAATAGAGTTATTTTTTTTCCTGGATTACCGACATATTAAGGGGAAGGAAGAATTAATTGTCCACAAGTTGATAAATATTCTAACAAGTATACCATTTTGGAATCCATCAAATGCGCCAACTTTTAATGTTGCCAAACTGGCATAGTTCATTTTTTTTTTCAATAAAGTTCGTTAAAGTTTGGCGAAATATTAATTTTAAATATTTGGTTGGTAAACTCTCAGTTTGGGTTTAGATTTTAAGCAAGAGTTTACAGACACATTATTCAACATCCCATAACAAAAAAAGTAAAGATTGAGCAAAAGCAACAGGAGTGAAAAAACTGTCACAGGGTGTAAATTTTCTCGTTATTTTATAAATGTTCATAATTTTTAAAATACAAAACTTAGATTTTTTTATATTTTTCTGATAACTATTAGAACTTAGCTTATTGCCCGATTCCGGTTTGACTCCGACTTCTGGGATATCCTGTATATAATAAAGACCACTAACATTTTGCGAAGAGAAAGGATATGGAAATAAAAAGGCTTTATTATTATTAAATAACGTTTGTATTACCTTATTTGTGGTCCACCACTTTAATATTATATTTTTAAATTGTAAAAAGTGTGTGTGTTTGTGTGTCGTGCAGTTGTTCCGCATCTTGTTCCGCACCATGAACTACCAGTACGACTACACCTTCGACTGGACGATCCTGCGGCAGCGCAAGCAGCACATGGAGAGCAACGCCGCCGACCGCCGCTCGCCCTCGCTGCAGCGCCGCGCCGCCCAGCCCCCGCCCCAACCCCCGCCTAACCAAGAGGTATACCACACTGACGACTAGCCATACCTACTATATTTTACAATACATAATGTACTCCGTTTTATCCGTGCAAGGGCGGAGTAAGAATATTGACCCCTGCGGCCGGGGTCGGCCTGTCGTTGAAAGTCGACAAAACAATCCACCCTCTTAACTACGTGGTAGGGCCTCAAGCCCGTCTGGATGGCAACCACCACCCTTGGTCTTAATTATGCTGCCATAATAACCTTGTGTTGTGTTCCGGCATTAGTGACCCAGATTCCTGTCCCCTTATAGGGACATCACCAGTGTTCACGGTCCTCTAACGTCGCAAACATCCATAGGCGACGATCAATGCTTACTGTTAAGTGGGGGCCGTCAGCCTGTATGTTGTTTTTCAGCAAAAATAAATAAATACTGAAAACAAGTACATTACACTATTACACTGCAATATAACAACAAAGACGTACATACATCATTAAATGAAGTTCCAGGATTTGAAATATTATACAATTATACATATACCGTCATAGTCGTAGAATAATGATGGATCTGTCATATATTAAACTTTACAGGGCAGCCATTTCTAATAGACACAAGCGTCATTCTACTATGAGCGCCTATCCGCATATCAAATCCCTCATATTTCCGACTGATTTATTTCAAATCCAAAATTCATATAATTTTTTTCTTTAGTGTAGCAATAATATATTTAGACTATGTAGTATCCAAGTATGGGGAAAATTGAAATTCGTATTTTTTTCAAAATCAACATTAATCTACGATAATGACGATTATGTAATTTAGGCCACAATGACAAAACGAGTCACTCTTTCTCTTGAGAACATTTTGAGAAACTAGAATTCAATTACAACCGTTGAAAGACAGTGTGATTGAGTGTATTTAATTACTTATTAACAGTGAAGAAAGTAAATTTGATTTATATTATTTCATAATGCTTTTTTTTTGCTATTACATACTATATCCCATATTTTACATGTCTGAATATTTTTTAGTCTATTTCTTTGTATATTGAACAATATTTTATTATATACTTACATGTATATTATAGCTTATAAGAATTGCCTTATAATTTTATTTATAGCTTGAAGAACTACAAATGATGCTTGTTAAATATTATTAAATAATAAGGTCTTTTACACACTATCGACAAGATGCAAGCAACTATTTTAACATGAATTTATCGATTTAAAAATTATTTTTGAGAATTCCTTAAAATATATTCAATGTGAAATGGTGTTACATCATTTTGAAGCAGATCTACGCACACTTAGTTTCTTGTATAGCTATAGTATATATTATAGCTATATTTACTCAGGCTCCAAAGTCTCTTGGAGGCAACTGAAATTTATTTAAAGATCAACAATTTTTATGTATTGATTTAGAATTATCTATGATCTCTGTATACTAAAATAAAGGTAAAATAATAACGACCCATAACATCTTACTGCTTGCTATAAACACCACGCTTGCCCAAGGCGGCTTGGCGGATTACGTATACCGGTGATACCGGTGTGCAAGTTTTCTCACGATGATTTACTTCACCGTCAGTACATATCAATTATGTTATAAATAAATATGTTGGGACATTTCACACAACGCCATCTAGTCCCAAACTAAGTTGCATAGCACTTGTGATATGGGTACTAGATAACTGATATACTACATATATATATACTTTTCTTTTGTAAATAAATACATATTATACATAAACACCCAGACGCTGGACGGGAATCGAACCCGTGACCTCAGCGAGCGTACCGACATGCGTTATTCGTTATGCCAAGAGGTCGTCGAAATAGAATATTATATAAAATATTGTATGTTATAAAAAGTAACATAAAGTAGAAAACTTAATCGTGCTTCGTGCAGAAAAGTTCATCATTCGAACTCGGGGCGCCTTTTAGTCTCTGAATGTAATACCACTTGGCTACCATGTAACATACCTTAGTAGGTTTCTATTAAATTAATTCCTTTTAAAATATACCATCATAAAGGCGCTTGCGAATTGTCGATAATGTGTACAAGCCCTAATCCGCTGCCCCGTTGCTTAGGTGAAGTCTGTCAACGCGACAAACGAGTCGACCGCGAACAAGCAGACGGTAAAGCCCCATCAGTCCGTCAGTCAAATCAAGAAAAAACTAACAGCCATTTCTTAACAACAACAAAAAAAAAAAATACAACAATCACATCATTCATCGGGATAATGCACCTCGGTTTTTGTGTGTTTGTGTTTAAAATTGTGTGTTATGCCGCGTTTGGAGCCGCGTATTAAACTCAAAATTGCTTCAAATTGGCTTCAAAGCTGTCAAAATGCTGATGTTTTGCCGAACTTTGTGCACTTTCAGTATTGTCATATCTTTAACAACATTTCTAATGCCACCTCGTAATATGTGCTTTCAACATAAAAGTTATCTTTGCTTGCACTAAGATGTTTCTTGGAAATGCTTAGTGCAAGAATAATGCACGAAGAATAATATATTTTTTTATTCATTCTTATTTCACATAGAAATTAAAGATGTCCATAAATGGTTTATTTTAAAGTAGAGTACCTTAATTTGGAGTTTTAAAAGCAAATAAATAACGGAAAACAACTGGCCTATGTATTTCAATTATTAATTGGACTGTCATTAAAAGTGCAACCATCTGTATAGGCATTATATATGTGATATAAGACCAATGTATGAAAAATAGATGTGGCATTGATTTTTACATGGCGACTGCGGTCTGCAGATCTACTTGCTTCATCATTATTTTTGGTTCATTTTGTTCATCGCTATATGTCTAAGCATTAGCAAGAAACGGTAAATTTCTCCTTTATCAAATTAATAGCTTTAAAAAATACTTTATTTACACTATGAAAACTAGGAGAAAAAAGTATAAATCAACCATTAAAAAGTTATGTTTATTAACTGAGTTTCTTAGTAATTTGTAGTATTCCTCTTCCAAGATTTTAATTTTTTCTATGTACAATTATTTGTTAGTCTTAATTTTGAGCAATCCACATTGAATAGAACTTACCAAACATTAGTTGCAAAATTATTTATTCTTTAAGCAATTTTATGCTGTGATTATAATTTAAAAAAAAATTACTAATTTTAAAGCCAAGGTGCATTTAAAAAATAATTTAAAAAATATTTCTTATAAATACATGTGAAACACAACTTTAAGTTTTTTATCATAAAATTATTCATGTTACTGTAAAAGCCTGTTCAGTGTTAAAATTTTGGATTTACCAGTGAAATCTAGAACCAAATTGTAGTAGTGATAATCTACAATTACTAGTTTCTTTTATCCTTGATCAAGGTTTGTTGAGGAACAGAATTTCCAAAGCTTTGGAGTGAAGAGTACCCACAAATTAGCATTGACAGTCGTTCATTTCCGTCCATATGGGTGGCTTCTTTGTGTGTCTGCAATACTTACAAAAACACAGACTAACGGTGCTCTAAAGCTTAAAACTATGGCGCTTCAGTGATCAATTATCGAATATTAAATCTTTGCTTTGAATAGTCTGTAGACACCAATCCAATTTGCTCAACCTTCGACATGTGCAGTGTTCTTGGCTCCAAATCTACTTAAAAATCATGCAGCTTTCCATGTAATTTATAATGGAAGGTTATTTATTCGAGAATCCACTAGGAACAATAAGGCAACCTGTGATCAATCTGTTATGAAATATCCCAGGTTTAGCCTAATTCACTGCTCTCAATTTTTTTACACGGCGCCATATACTGGTTTCTTTTTTTTTTTTTACTAAATCCGGCCCGACCCCCTCATTTTTTCAAGGACAATTCCTTACCATATTTCATCCTTCAGCTATAGCTATAGCTTGGCCACTTAGTCAGGTCATGCTTAAGAAATAACTAATCAAGTGCATTCCTTATTTTAACTGGGAATATAAATGAGTTAACGTCTTATAGCTACTGACAGGGGGTCTTTGCAGAGTGGTTCGAGTCAGCTTCAAGTACCTAACAATAACCTAGAGACCAGACAGTGCCTATACCACTACTTCTTCTTCTATCTTATAATAATCGCGTTTGATCGCACTCACACTCATTATATGTCGTACAACAGTATTTCACTAATGGGTTTCAACCAGTTCGAGAAGACAGTGGTTGTAGCACTAGCTAGCAGAAAACCCACTTAAATTTCCAATCCATTGGTCGATAATATAAACCTGTCTGATGAATGGCTACGATCCAAACTGAGCCTGATCTATCTGATATGTAATTATAGCCTAGCTCAGTTAGTTTCCACTGACATTTAGTTAATCCTCGGTTTCAGCTAGTAAATCATAGGTTTTACACTACAACCAGGCTATTACAGTGACATGCACCATTTTAATATCTAACATGTGTATTTTATGTAAATTGTCTTGTAACTTTATTGACGTTGGACACAAATACTTTTCACTCAAATGTGGATATTATTTGTTCTATATATACAGCCTAAAAACATGTCATGATATTGCTACAAAAGCTGATTCTTGTTATTTTTGGATTTAGAAAATTACTGACAGTTATATTCCTAATACCGGTTCCCAATAATTCTGATTGATGTGAAGTATTTCGTTAAATTTGATTTTATGAGGTATTAAAGAAAAATTGTTTCACATTGTACTGGTGAATCCTTCTTTGAATAAATGTTTGACATCTTAACTATGTTTATTTATTCCTTCATGTAAGTAATATTATAACATCATAGACTAAGAAAATATTTCATAAACAAAGATAAACTACAATCTCACTCTTGTGTTTGGATTGTATTAAAAAATATTTTGCAAGCGCGCTTATAATGTTGTAACATTGCCACATGAAAGAATAATGACTATAGTTAAAAAAATATGTATGAAAAAAATTGGAAAATGATATTTCCATGAAATCCATCAATTTGTATTTATTATTACATGGATTTAAAGGTAGCTTATAAAGTATGAGTAAATTTTGTATAAATTATAAAATAAAAAATACACAACATAAAATGTTTTAATACAATACCTCTGATGACTCCAAGACTGGTAATTTTTATTTTCAATTGTAGATAGGGTTGCCATTGTCATTAATTAATGTATGATCCACTAACACAGTTCTCTCATTACGATCATTATTTTGGTGATGGTATTATTTACTATTTTAAGAATTTACTTGGCCAAGTTGAAAAATTCAAATTGCCGAACGTGTCAATAAATAGCTTTGTTTTTACTATAATAATTTTGATATTTGTATCTGTAATAGTTTTGATATTTGTATCGATTATTTATTTACGTGTATATATTTTATTTGGCCAAGCAATTTCGCTTACACTTAAATCTTTTAGCCCCTTTCTACACTCCCATACATATTATACGTTCATTGTGTGGTAGTAACTCATTACGATCACGTTATTTAGTTTATTTTTTTAATATAACAATTGTATAATATGAGATTAAAAGAACTTGTGTGCAGTGAATACATATACAATTGTTTTATTATTTAAAGGGCAAGGGCAATGAACTAATTTTAGCATTTTTAATAAAAATATATACATATATGTAAATTTAAAATTATTTTGATTAAATTTATTGCCAGTCTATTTATTTCATTACAATTGTATTTAATTAGTACATTAAGTACAAATAATATATTTGAATTTACAGACCTTAAATCTATGTTTTCTTGTACATTGTTTGTGATTGATGCTAAAACCGTTCAGCCTGAGCCATAAAAAATGAAGGGTAAATAAATA
Organism: Malacosoma neustria; assembly: GCA_963693495.1. Lineage (NCBI taxonomy): Eukaryota > Metazoa > Arthropoda > Insecta > Lepidoptera > Lasiocampidae > Malacosoma > Malacosoma neustria. Next base: position 10,686,848 of record OY856393.1, on the reverse strand, counting down.
TAATTAAAATTAATTATATTTAAATGTTGTTTTACAGTGAAAGAAATCGCGACGTTCGGCAGCTGCGGGTGGTCCGGCGAAGAAGAGAGCGCGATAGCGTCTTGTGTGTGTGTGTGTTAGTGTGTGTGCGCGTGCCATTATGTCTCCGGAACACGTCGAGCGTCAGTTGTGTGGTGGTGGCGCCACTGTTGAGCGAGTGTTGGTCAGCTGCCGTGAGTGACGCGTCAGTTGTAGTAATCAAATTAACAACGTATCTTTCCACCGGATAGACTGCTACCGTTAGTGATTCGTCAGTTGTGAAACGTCAGGTAAACCCGTAAGTGATCAGTTGTTTTTGTGACTTGCGTCAGTTGTGTGAAGCGACATCTGCAGTGAGTCGGTCTGTTGTTGCCAGTGTAAATCTGTTCGACTGATTCGCACTGGCAACAGCTGATTTGTAAGTGTTGTGTCAGAACTTAGCCGCTGACCATTGGACTAGATGATGTTTTTTTCGATATCAGAGGCCTTTTTAAGTTATGATAACTACGGTTTTAGTATTAGAGGTAATAAACTATTTCTTGTATAATGTAAAACATTTGAGATGGTTTATTTCGAGAGTTGAAGAAAAGTGACTAAATTGTAAATTAGTCTATGTGTAAGAATATCGTGCACCGCAATCTTCCATAATTTTTTTATTTAACTAAATCATATAGTTATGCTTTGTTTTGAATTGTAAAAAAATAACCATCTCAAGTATTAAAATTAGAATACTTCGGTGAATTAACTTTGAATGTAAAAATATAATTATTTATAAGTGTAGTGTTTTTTTGTATTTTCTATCATCCATTCATATTTTTTTTAAATTGTATGTATATTATTTCATGTTATTGGTTTTGTCCTTTTGGCCAGTGATATTGTTACTATTGGATTTAATTCGATGAAGCCATTGTATAAAAAATATTGAGAATTATATTGTCCATTTGCTACAAGCATAATTGCTGAATCAAATTTGAAAATTATAATTTTTTCTTTATTTATTATTAGTGACTGAGTCACTTGCATATATAAATTTATTATAAAAATATAATTTTTTTACTAATTAATATGTTAAACATTGTATATTTTTTTTGCAATATATTTTTTTTAATGTAATATCACTGTGCCTAAGTATGCATTTCGTAAAATATTTATATTGATAATTTGAGTAAGTAAATAAAAAAAAGTAACATGAGAATTGACTTGTAGCTTAATGTTAAATATTAACGATTACTTAGTTAACGATCCATTCACTTTGGCATGCATTGGTTTCGATTTATTTTGAATTAGCTAACATTAGTTTAAATAGTACGAATTCCAATCATTTATGCATCACACTCAGTTCGTCGATGTCTCCGTAAAGGCTTATCAAGACGGGCACGACCTTCAGGAATGAAGAACACGACGAAGAAGAAGATGCATCACACTATTCGGTATTTAAGAGGGAGTAAACTCATACCATTGTGACTCCCTTTTAATAAGTACTAAGAGTAAAAAAAAAATGTTTTCATTATTAAAATTATACCATTGTGGAGGGGAATTTGCACAATTTAGATTGGTGTGTGCAACCCGCCAATCTGCTTGGGTGTAGTATCCACTCTAAAGGGAAACTCATTCTCATCAGTGGGATAATAGTGTTTATTTTTGTATTCTGCCAAAGTGAAATTGTCTATGATGTTAGTTTACTCTTCGTAATTATAGCTAGATTTAAATTTGATATAAAAATATATGAAACTGTAGACTTCTGAAATGATATTTTCAGTTTTTATGATATACTTTTTTTTATAATGTTTGCAATGCCACTGGCGTGGCAAACACCCATAGGCAACGGTAACAGCTAAATTCTAATCGGGCCGTTAGCCTGTCTGTTGTCCTACAGCAATAAAAAATATATATATATATATATATATATATATATATATATATATATATATATATATATATATATATATATATATATATATATATATATATATATATATATATATATATATATATATATAAAACTACACCTACAAGGAATACTAACGACCTCTGTTGAGGCTCACGCACTTCGGTACGCTTGCGGAGGTCGCGGGTTCGATTCGAGTCTCGTATCTGGGTGCTGCTATGTATAACAGATTTAATAATTTTGTCCCATAGTCCTTATCAGTATTAACGCTTTCATTTTCTTCGGCCGCAAGATGTCGTTTAATTAATAAAAAAAAGTTTACTGATTAGGAATTGACAACAAATAAATTATAGTTTAATAAAACAGAAGCTCCCCTGTAATCCTAAGATTATAGAGTTGGCGTAGTATCCTTGTAGATGTCCAAATGTCACCAATATAATTTGTATATTGTCACTAATGGGAAGTCTTAGGAATATAGGATTTTTTTTAAATATTATTTATGATTAAAAAATACGAATTTTAAAAATACTTTAAGCTCAATAAATATTTGTCGACAGAAAAGAAAATCAATTTTATTTTAGCTCACTTGAGTTACTACACTATTTATATAAACTATAAGATATACATAAGACTATTACTGAATTGTATGAAAAAAGTGGGACACCTATGGGACAGCAGCGTGTTCGTGGTGCCCCTGGCGTCGCGAACATCCATAGGCGACGGTAACTGCTTACTATTAACTGGGCCACCAGTCTGTCTCTTGTTTCTCAGAAATAAAAAAAAGAAAAAGTGAAGTTATCAATTCAGAAATCGGTAGTTGTATGTCGATTGTAAATATATCGCGAATTAGAATATTTTAATATACGTTTCCCGTCGTATTTCATTAAAACATTTACTGATCCCTAATCTAAGTAGGTTTCTATATTAAAAAGGATGAGAAAATGTAAAAAAAATATTGAAACTTGCATATAACAGTGCTCTAGACAGTGCAGTGGTAGGGAGGGTAGTTTAAGATTTTTTAAAATTTTGGTAATCGTAGTAAATGTATATAAATCTGTCATTGCGCTGCCTTGGGCGATTAGATTGTCTTTGCTTTCTAAAAAATCTAAACAGTTAAGTAGCTACGTCTGTAATTTATGGCACTTATCCAGGGATTTTCAACCGGAACTTGCAGTCTTAGCCTTTGTGGAAGAGATTTGTCTGCCACGAGATTTTCCGCTACTTTTTACCTAGTTAACTTGACAAGTACGGTCGGAGACCCGGGTCCCGGTGCTCTGCTGCAGTTTATTGATTTGCGATAATCCAACTGAGCCCCCGACCCTCAAACCGATAATGTCATCTATTTTCATACAATAGTTTTATATATTCTTAAGTTAGTATACTATCACTGTTTTGAGTGCTCAGCGAAAGAAGTGGAGAGACTAGCGCATGTGTACACTCGCGCTCATAATTATTACGAAGCTTTTAGAGTAATCATTTATTCGTTATTGTAGGGACATACTGAATTACGTTATTACCGTTTCTTCTAGAGTTCTAAGTTATTGCGAATGTCAGTTAATGTGGGTTGGTCAGAGCAGCACTTGTTATCCTGTTTTCAATGTTGTAAACTTTGAATATAGCCCTTTTCTGCCATATGGTAGTCCCTGCAGCTGTTGCGTTATTTACCACATTCAACTTACAATTTCATCTGTCTCTTTTAGCATAAAACAATTCAAGTCGTATATAATTTTTCTTGTTTGTCTAGTTAAAACATTTTCTTCGACATTTTTTTCACAAGACAATAAATACGAAACCAATATGTGCGCGACTGTACTTTGGGCGAATGCCATCTCACCCGTCGCATCCTCTCCTCCCGCCATACAGGCCCAAAAATGAACTACACATTCAAGGCCAGCGCTCAAAACTCGTGACGGTATTATTTTTTTTTAATTTGATCACTGAGTTGATTCCAAAAATGAATTTGATTAAATAAAGTAAAAATACTAATAAATTTTTTTATTAATTTTATGTCCAGTAATTAGTGATGATTTATATTTATTAAAAAAAATATTGGGATGATTGTAGTATCACTTTTGATAACGTATACACTTGATCGTAATACTTATGGATTGCACTTATCACTAACCAATCGATTATGATGATGCCTGTAAGTGTCATAATATTTTGGACTTGTTTTTATCGTTTATTAGAAAATTTATAGGATTTCAGCACTTTGTTGTGCTTTATAAATTTGTAACCATTAAAAACCCATGTAAATAGCGAAATATCACTTTAATTTTTAATTTAATATGATTAACTTTATCACATATTTTGCGTTTTCCGTGTGACAAGAGGTCTGTTCCAACACAGTATGTGATAATATTTCAAAGATTTGATCGATATTTCAATGGTTGAAATGGAAGGCGTCGCAAACATCCGTAGGCGACGTAGTAGGGCGACGTCAGCCTGCCTGCTGTTCCTCGGCATTAAAAATAAACTGTCTAAGTATTTGAAATCTTTAAATATATTATGTACTAAGTTGGAATAGTTCTATCTTGGTGTGAGAAATGGCGATGACGATTCACATATATAGTGAGGAATATTTTTGTATAATAATGAACGGCTATAATAGCTTCCATAATATTGAATATTCATTAATGTCACACACTATTACGATTTGGGTTCAAGAACGAATTTTGGTACGGCGTTGTGCACTTGTATAGATGTCATTACAAAGTGTAAACTCTATATAACGACACATAACAGACTGAGCATTTTTTGACGTCATAGAGTGGTCGTTAAATGGAGAGAAAAAAATATATACTATCTATATAATTAAAATGATAGAGGTCTGCTGTTGTGCGCGCATCACGGCAAAAATATTGCGATATCTTCATTTAATATAAAGTTTTTAGCGATGTGTGTTTTCTTGTCGCGGAGAAGTGGGGCATGCGGTGTAAGCGCGCATGCGCACGAAACTCATATTTTTTCGATTTTCTTTTTGTGTTATTCGACTAGCGAAGCGGGCCTGAACGCTTAGTGCTATAATAATATGTATGTATTCCATCCAACACCACTTATCTTGTATTGAGCGTATTAATAAAACTCGTCAATACACAAATATTTTCGTTTACTCGCCATGTTACACGCGCTAGATAATAACAAACAAAAGAACGTTGCAGTTCTCGTGAATTTTGGCAACTTGAAAATATTACATAATGACTTAATGCCGTATTGTTGTCGTTAAATAGAGTGAGCGTGACCCTCATATATATATAGTGTATTATTATAGAGAAAATAAGGTAAACTAACCAAAGCCAAATAATTTCGACGTTATAAGGAGTGTGTCGTTAAATCGAGTGACTTAATATAAATTTACACTGTATTATGTATATATAAGCGAAATAGCACATTCACTCATTTCGCGATGTATACGTTCGCTAAGAATTTTACGAAAATCCTATCCAAAATGATTTAGTTTTTAATTTATAAATTGGCATATATGCCAGAACAATGTATTCCGGGTCAGCAATAAATAGATATAATGTTATTGTTTTATGCTAACTTTTTTATAATTTTGTTTTCACTGACTGCATCTGAGCAATTTTTTAATAGCAATCCTTGAAAAGTCCCTTATTACTACTGCTGATAAATAAACTGAGCAAAAATATATAAATAAGAACGCCGTACTTTAAATTATTCCTAGCCTTTTTTTATTAAGACTACGAGAGTTTGCGATGAATGTGTAAGGAATTATCAGATGGAGGCAAAATTGATCACAAACTATCCCCGTAAGTACTGTGGGCTAGCATGTTGTTTTAATGCTGCCTAACATACCACGTGACCTATTTTTTATCCAATTTCTACCATCCTCCCTCCTCTTGGTGGCCATCCGTAGTATATGATAAGACCCCCCTCTCCCTCCAGTTTTCATGTAGTATTTGTTTTTTGGAAACAGTAATTTTAAAAATAAATAATTTGTATTCATTACGTGCTATAAGTCCGGGCGCGAAGCAGGAAGAATTTCGTGCAAATGTTTGAAGGAGAAAAAAAAATTACTAACTTATTAAATAAATTATTGTTATTATAATAAATTATTCATTTAGATTTTATATTATAACAGTTATAAAAATCGAGTTACAATTACTAACTCGGCAGAAATAAAAAAGTGAAAATTCAAAAATCAGAATCCGATTCCTCTGTATCGGAGTTACTGCTTTCCGACGACGTCTCGCCTCTCACTTTTATTACAAAAGAATCAACAGTTTTGTCTACATTATCATCTAGTCTATCTAATTTACAGTCTCAGGTAAAAGGTTTACAATCCCTGAGGACGGCGGCCATTGATCTGTGCGAGCGAGGACTCGTTATATTTACGCGGGAGTGACAGAGACAGGTAATAACAGGTTAACGTACAAAATTCTTCCCGCTTCGCGCCCGGACTTTATACAGGCTAGACGCTGCGCGCCGTATTTGAAACTAGAAAACGCGAGATTTCCTTGAGAATATGGCAACGAAAGCGTAGTATTTTGGAGACCCCTCCCCCTGAACGGGTCACGTAGTATGATAGCTATGTTCCCTCCCTTATGTTCATAGCGCTGGCGTTAAAGTGGTTAGTGAATGCTAGTTACGTAATGGACTTGCTCATATTCGTGATATTGCGATCTCAATATAACAGACGTTTGTATGTTGATTTTTGTCTCCATTTGAGAGTATATTGTATCGATGTATTGCACTTTTAATTATAAATTAATAAAGATTATTAAAAATTGTTGTTTCTTTTTTATTCCCGCCGTTCAACATGAATTACTTGATGCTTAGACTATATATCCTGAAAATATTAATGTTTTTAACGGGGGCACGAAGAATTGTATTTTACAAAGACTGGCTTTAATCAGAGCTGTAATGGTAATGAGAAATTTGGCACTCCTATTCGTTATTATAACAACCAAGGGTCCAGTGAATTACGGAATTGCCTGAGAACATTTCTAAAAATGAATTATTTTAGGTAAACTATTTTAGTTCACGCATCAGCGCTATATTTGTAAACTGAAGAGGTCCCGGTGGTCTAGAAGTTTCAAAAAATCTATTATTTTTAAATATAATTTTGAAAGTACATATATATATTATCGAGAATATACTGTGAAATTTTCGTAAGGATATTCACAATATTCTTGCTTTTAAAGCCGGTTTAATAGTAGAGAGCGGTCCGCTCGCTCCGTCAATAGATGTATTATTGTTCGGAGCAAGGCTGCTTTTTGTTCGGCCCTTCTTCGAAATATTCGTGTAGCGCGCCGGTACACGATGCGTTGCGGCGCCGCACCGCAAAGATTTCGCCGTATCGGCGGGCACACGATCGGTGCGGCGCCGCAACGTTGTTATTGTTATGTCACAGTCTGAGCGGTACTACGGTGCCACCCCGACGTCGCAACGCATCGTGTGATATGCCACAGATATTTCTATGTAAAATGACGCAGCGACAACGCTCCGGCATCGCACCGCCGCCGCCGCAACGCATCGTGTGCCCCAGCGCGTGTAGTCAACATAAATAAAAGTAACCTTCATCTGGTTTTCCCCTGAGTTATCAGTACAACTTTTCATGTTCACGAAGTAACATCGAGCAGTGTAAAATAAAATATGGATAGAAAATAAGGCAGTGCTACTTCTAGGCATTTGAAGTCAACCGTCGACTTGTTCTTGCCTTGAGAATGCTTGGCGTTGGCTTTGAAGGCATGAAAAATTTCTGCGGTATCATGGATCTTGGACAAGGGATTTGTAATAGTACATATTACAGCATCGTGGACAATATAAGAATTGCAGCACAAGCCGTTGCAAAAATTGTTTAAAAAAAATTAAGCATTGGAAGAAGAAGTTGAATTGAATGTAGAAGCAGGAAAACTTTCTGTCTGGTGATTGATCTTGGGCGAAACGTGGATTCACGACACTGAGTGACATTAGGCTCTGTAATTTGAAAACTACCGATATCGCCTATATATTGCTGCCTGTACGTTTAATGAAGGATTTGCAGCTTTGTTGAAAATTATGGAAACATGTGTATTACGATCGGACCACAGGCAGAGCAACTCGCGCGAGAATGTGACGTGCGGCGAATATATACCGCCAGCAGTCGAAGCACAAAAATTCGAAACAAGCTCGAACAGCTCGAAAAAATCAAAGGAGTGAAATAGCCGAGGAGTACGAGCATACAGAAGGGATTTTATATGGTGCTGGAATCGCTGATTAAACTGTATTATTATTATTTCGAAAGGTGGCTCTATGTTAGTTTATTCAACCTAGTATCACTGCGTCCAATTTAATCATCTATTGTGATCGCCACATTTACTATAGCTTATTGGCAAAGCTTACCTTGTTAATGTAACGAAGCAGTTTTTTTGACAGGAGCTGCTCGTATCTCATCCGGTTCCAGCATAATGATTTCGTAGTATGAGATTGTAGTATGCATCAGGGAACAGCAGTGGTACAGCAGGTGCAGAGGCGTTTCATCTGCCTCGTTACAGAATCTGCAGGCCTTGCTATCTCTGATCCTTATGATGTTGAGGTGATTGTTTAGGCAACAGTATCCAGTCAGCGCCCTCATTAAGGTGCATAGCTGATTCCTGTTTAGTGCTAGTGCTTCGACCGCAAGTTTGCGGTTGTAGGCTTTTACTAGCGTTTTGGAATGATTCAAGCCTGGAATTGTGTTCCAGCGCAGCGCTTAATAGATTCACTGGTGCATTGATCCCTGAGGGTCAGCCGGATGATGCTTTTAGGTACGCCGCAGCACGGTTCAGGTCCGTACTGTGCTCCCTTGGCCCCTATCCGGGCAAGTTCATCGGCCTTCTCATTGTCTATGATACCCGCATGCCCGGGGATCTGATTAACTCTATTTAAAATTTGTTCAATCTTTGAAAATATGTATATGTACCTAAAACTTTGAACTCTATCTCAAAAATATTTTTTGCATGATGCTATAGAAAAAAAAATACTTTTCAACCAAATCACCTGAAATTTGGATATGTTATTCACTACATGAATGGCTATCGACGGAACAAGAATCATGTATTTATTCCAATAATTTCCTATTTTTTTTTATTAAACAACTAGTAAAAAAACCGATTTTTAGAACTTCACTTTCAAAAGCGCGCCATTTTGTCAATTTTCAATTTTTTTAGTCACGTCCATAACTGAACTCATACTGATTGAAAATTTTTCAGTAAATAATATTAGACCCAAATTAATATCATCGTCCAGGTCCAATTTTTTGAGAGGGTCAACTTCAGCGGCCTACTATGATAATCCTTTTTAAATTTCAAAACATTTTTTTTTTATTCACAATTGCTATTATAATAAGCATCAAAAGTTGAAATATCGTTTTTCTTTATTTTTATGATAAAAAAATTCCACTATATTACCTAAAATTTTTGAACTCGAGACCAACTTTAAAAGTCTCATCTTATCTACTTACTAAGATTCGACTGGTTCAGACAAGGTTTTCCTCATTTTTCTATATGCTGCTGAAACGTGGACACTGCGACAGGTGGAGAAAAAGAAAAAAGATGCTCTGGAGATGTGGTGCTGGAGAAGAATGCTTGAAGTATCATGGACTGAGTTTCGGACGAATGCCTCTATACTGCAAGAACTCGGTATCAAGCAGCGTCTATGTGTCTTGATCCAGACTAGCACTCTCAAATATTTTGGACACTTCTCTTGGCGGGATGGCGACTCAATTGAGTGTCTTGTCTACAGGGTAGAGCGAAGGGCAATAGGGCGCGCAGCAGATCGCCCATGCTATGGACCGACCAAATTAAATCCGCAGTGGGCGATCCCTGCGAATAGACGTGGAAACTCAACAATAATTATAATGTAAATGAAAATTTAACTACATTTTATTCTTTATTTAACATTGTCATCATATACTTACAGTAATTAACAATTATTTTCACAATCATCGCTAATAATTGTGTGGAATGGTATGTTGCTCGCACTAATGATAATTGATAAGGTACGAGGGAGATAGTTGACTCACAAAATTATAAAGATCACTCCGAATAAAACATTCGAGAATCAAAATTATATAATACTTGCCATCTTAGGGTATGCTAGGTTTATAACCTTGGCCTGATCACGCGTTGCTGAACATTTCATAATTTGGATAACAAATGGCGTTGTGGTGACATTTATGGGATTTTTATTGCACAAATTTTTTTGATTATTTATTTGAACTAAAAATTACAGAAATTTTAATTGAAAAGAATAGGAAACCAAGAAATACCGTCCTTTTAATAAGTTTTCCCATTTGACACCTCGTTCGGAGTTTCTTCGTAATTCCATGTATCATGTTATAATTTCGTTTATTACAAACGGATTGTAGCTAATAAGTGCATATAGTTTAAAAGGCTGAATGTTTTAAAGGTGTTTAATTTACAAATAAAATAAGCTAGGACGCTCATAATGTCGCCTTTGGAATAGTCGCTAATTTCCACACAATAATAATTCAATACACCGATACATACAACTATGGCACGCACAATAAATTAACACTTATTATAATAAAATATGCTAACGACTAGAAAAAAGCCATAAGCGAAACACGATTTAAATTCAAAATTAAATAGACTTTCATTTGAAAGTTATTGTCGTTGAAATTTTAGGAATAGTAAGGCAAGACCGTTATTTGCGACGATTAATTATTTGAGCATCTTGTTAGCAGATCCAGCCCTAGCTTTAATAAGCATAGTTGTAATCGGCGCTTTCACTAAGTTATACTTGGACTTTATCTTTTAATAATAATCAACTTATTACAGACTGACCTAGCAACACTAATTAGCGTCTGTCTAAATGTCCCATCAAAATTTTATTAATTCATTCTACTTGGCGCTGCTTGCTAGCATAAATCTCATCAAAAAACCGTTCGATCTTCCCCCCACTCACCCTACATATATCCGGAATTATAAAACAGTTTAAGTTGTAACGGTTTTTAAATTATAAGTATGCATGTAAGAAGTTATACTTCTTTGTCGTAACAGAACAAAAATAGTTAAAGATTTCATCCCGTACACCACAACTCTTGGTTTGTAAAAGGAATGATAAATTAATAAAATAAAAAGATTATACAGGGTGACTTAGACAAACCCGTCCAAATTTTTTTTACGCACTAAACATTATTTAAGGAACCCATTTTTGCAAAAAAATTTGTATGTCAAATTTTCACCATAATATATTTCATATAGGATCATTAATTCAATCGTACAGAATAATCATATGGTGCAAACAGCATACGTTAACCTGTTATTACTTGTCTCTGTCACACCCGTGTAAATGAGTAGTGCGTATTCGCTCGCCCGGTTCAATGCCGCTGTGCTCGGCCTTTTACTAGGTCAAATGGAGAGGTCATTGACACTCAAGCGCCATATTATATAAATTGTGAGTTCTTTGAATGACTTTGTTAAGCTGATTACTCAACATTTTTGTACTATGTGATACAGAACTAAAATACATGTTCTTCTGTATGAATTTGGACGGGTTTGTCAAAGTCACCCTGTATACTGAAAATTAACCTCAAATCTCTAAATGCACGTTAAACAGTTTTTTAAGATTTAGTTTTTTAAGAAAGAGACAATTATTAGCTAACTTCAATCATGTTAGCTTTTTGCTGTCAAAATGTCACACTCATAATTTTTTCCAATACGCGCCAAGACTTCAATAAATCGGTGAATCCACTTCTCGAGGGGGCATGAAGGATTGGCCTTCTAAGCTATATTAAGTACAAGTAACAATGAAATGGCAAGTCCCCCTACAAAATAGAGTGCATATTTCACAAACAAGTGAATCTAATGATATGAACGAAAGCTTACGCCATAATACTTTACTACTCTAACATTTTCTAAATTCGCACATACATTTACTAATTAATTTGATTTAAAATGTTTTGGTCGAATATGATTTTTTGTTGTTATTAGATATATTGCACCAGCGTCTATTTTTATTAACGCGTAGGCAATAAATATATTTTTTGATTTATAATATATTAAAATTAAAATATTGTTTGAGGTTGAATTTTGTAGTCTGGTAACGATTGCCCGAGCATTTGATGAGGGCATCGTCATGTGAGATATTTTTTAAATAACATTTTTTAACTGTCACTGACCTATTGTACATAAACGAGTATATCTTTACACAAAAAAGAACCAGCCAACATTTCGATTTTTGGTTTCTTTGGACAAGGCGTTTTTAAAAGAATTTTGAAAGTAAATTAATTGTATATAATTTGAAACTAAATTTCATCATCATCATCATCATTTCAGCCGGAAGACGCCCACTGCTGGACAAAGGCCTCCCCCAAAGATCTCCACGATGATCGGTCCTGCGCTGCCCTCATCCAACCTATCCCGGCGATCTTGACCAGATCATCGGTCCATCTTGTGGGGGGCCTACCAACACTGCGTCTTCCGGTACGCGGTCGCCATTCGAGGACTTTTCTGCCCCAACGGCCATCAGTCCTTCGAGCTATGTGCCCAGCCCACTGCCACTTCAGTTTTGCAATCATCCGGGCTATGTCGGTTACTTTGGTTCTCCTGCGAATCTCCTCATTTCTGATTCGATCTCGCAGGGAAACTCCAAGCATAGCCCTCTCCAAACTAAATTTATGTACCTTTAATGTAATTAGATCTGTAAAAGTAACGAGATATTTGGTACCCGTATGTATTTGCTACTATAACTATCAATATTACAAAATTATCATATAGTTACGTTACTTTAGATTCTAATATGAAACACCGCATTGGATCGATTTACGTATTTTTTATATTGCTGTAGTATAGCAGACAGGCTGACGGGCCGCTTAGATTTTAGCAGTTACCGTCGCCTATGGGTGTTTGCAAGGCAGTGGCATCTCCAACACGCTGCTTTTCCATAAGGGTACTGGAACTTGGGTCACTAATACCGGAACACAACACAAGGTTATTATGGGCTTGAGGCCCTACCACCTAGCTAGGGTAGGTTGTTTTGTCGCCTTTTACGACAGGCCAACCCCGACTGAAGAGATCAGTACTCTTTCTCCGCCCCTACACGGATAAAAACGTATGATGTCGTTCGTTCTTCATAGAAAAAACTACACGAACGTCCCATAAATGAATGAATGAGTGAATGGCATAAAATATATCTTCACGTAATGCTACTAAATTCATGAACTGAAGCAGTTGAATTCGGTCATGCAATGAAAAAAACTAAACACCGTCAGTACAAATGTGGAGAATAAAAAGTATTCCGGAGTGATGAGTAAAGTTCCTGAGCATGTGATGTTACTTGGTAACGAATACATACAGTTTGCTACAGCTGTCATATATGTATATACGCAAAATTAAATACGGAATTAAACAATAAGTATAACGAATAGCTTATCATTTATTTGTTTGTTGGATGGTTCCTTTATGGTGAAATAAGGATAAAGGCTTTTTTCTTTACAAATAGGTTTACAATTTTACAATAAAACTTTCTAGTTTCACGGAACAGTCTTGTCTAATACTTTTTTCAATGAAATTGACTTTATTAATTGATGAGTTTCGATTTTGGAACATTAACGTATTTATTTTTTAACATTATTATTTTAACGTGAAAACTACTTTATCCGGATATATATATATATATATATATATATATATATATATATATATATATATATATATATATATATATATATATATATATATATATATATATATACGATATTAATATATTTAATGATACTAATATATGGGAATATTCTTTCAATCAAATGTTTTTACACGAACAACTCATATGGACCAATTTTATATCATATTTATTGATGTTCAGGAACTTTTTTTATGAAAGTGTGGTTTTATTTGTGATGAATAATAATTTTATGTAAAAATATTTGATTGATTTATGTACGAGGTTGTTTATAAATTAGATGCTGTGTAACATTTTATATGCCTTGTTTTATTTATAAGGATACTGCTATTTTTACGGTATAGATACTAATAAAAAAAATCATGCGTTACTTACAAAATGAAAAAATAAATATATCTTTTCAGGAAATTATTACATTATATTATGATTTATCAAGATCATCTTACTTTAGTGTAAAGACTAAAAGATAACAAAATGTAGTGAAGCTAGACTGACCGTCTGAGCCATTGCTCATAAGGGGCCGTTCATAAAATACGTCTCGATAAAATCAGCTTTTTTTACACCCCCCTTATTGTCACACTGTGTCACACTTTCTGTGATCCCCTTGAAATATTTCGTCACAAAAACTAAGACCCACACCCTCCTGAGTATGATAAATTTCAAATGACAGTACACAAATTTTGAGCATTCAAAATTTTTATTTAGTTATTATAATAAAATTTAAATAAATCAATAAATATATTTTATAACGAACATATAAATAATAAATAATATTTCTATTAATCAGAAGTTCAAGGATTTCTCGTTGGTTTTTTATCCGGATAACACTATTTATAATTGTTAAATAATTTTTGATAGAGTTCACCTCTTATCGATGTCATCGTTTTCTAATATATATCTAACTATTAAATCCAGGAGTTACAAATTTCGCGGCAGTAAAGAGTATAAAGTAGTTAACGTAATAAAGAGTATTAAATTGAGAAATATGAAAAAAAGCGTCTGCATTAATTCACTGCTAAATGGCGAATGAAGGAATAATATAATAATAGATACATGAGAAACAGTATTTTCATTTGTTAATGAATCGAGAGCACAGGGTACGTGGAAACGTTACTCTCTCAAGAGAATTTTTAATTGTTTATTTAAAAGTGATTATTTATTTATGAATTGGAAAACCCAAGAAACCAGTTGTGACGGATCGCAACGCCGCTAGGGCCGCGCCACTGAGCTAGCACTCATGTCGAAAAATAATGAACGGGGAACGTCACGTTGCCGGTTGCCGTAGACCCTCCATCCCCCCTTGTCACATCTTGTCACACTCAGCAAGACCCCCCCTGTATGCGAACGTATTTTATGAACGGCCCCTAATATATAAACAATTTGCATAGGGCCGTATCAAGACAAACTAAGGGGTCCGTTGGCCTTTTATATAGCCAAATGGTTATATCTTGGACCCCGTTGATGTACACTTTCAGATGTCTGAACTTAACAATACATTAAAATTAACTTCTTATATTATATGACCAAATAACATTACAATAATACAAGAACACTTGTTTAAGCGTAAAAGACGGTTATAATATAGCATTGGAGTAGGATATAGCTACTAAATAATTAGCTTTTACAAGGAAATAATATACTTATAGTTAGTTAACTATAAGTATATCATTTCCTTGTAAAAGCTAATTATTTAGTTTTCAAATAAACGAGTTTGTTTATTTGTATATTAATATTTTTTACGTTTCGATTTAAGCGTCACACAGCATTTCAAAGTTATGATTAATTTTTTTAATTGACTGTCATTACCAAATATTTTTCAGCTTTTAAAAGACCTCAAAGTATACATAAGCAAGCTTACGTATGCTCTAAGTAAGATACACTTTAATAGGATTTAACAAGGTTTACAACAAGGATATAGTTTCAAAAGTTATTTATACATTAATATATCAATTTATACAAATGAATTTTATTATCTATTATGCGCTATTTTTTAAAAAATTAAAATTTAGCTTAATTAATCGTAAGATAACGATTATCCATAGATAAACATAGAAATATAAAATGTAAGAACTATTACGTTATTAATTTTCATTAATTCTTAATTTTATCTATGGATATTTATCTATGGATTAAAATTAGCTATTATATAGTTTGTTATATAATAAATATCGTTATATAAAACACATACCTAATTTTCTTTATTACTATTCATCACACAGAACATTGACACGCAATATATTTTATAAGTACTCAGCTAAGCTGACAAACATTTATTAATTAGGTTATATAAATAAATAGAATATAGTGACTATATATCTAGAAAGATCACATAACAATAATGGCTTAGTACATTCTAAAAAAAACAGGAAGATTAATTTAAGAGGTATTTAGGCTTATTATAATAGGGTAGTAAACCATAACAAAATAATTGGAAGAAATATCAGTAACTATTAGTGACTATAATGGAGGTTTTTACAGAATTGATGTATTTAATAGGGATGCATTTATATGCCAAGAAACCGAGTGAGTAATGAGTGCCCATTGTAGTTTGTGCAATTCTGTAAAAATCCGCATATTCTATAAAGAATTGCGTATATAAGTAATATTAATAAAATATGATTATTTTTATAGTAAAAAATTATTAATGAAATCTTTAATAGTGCAAACTTTTAATTCGTATTTTCATCGATGTATTTTTGATTCCGAATTAATTAATTCCGAATTTACCTCAAAATAAATAAAATCTATCTATACACTAATAATATTATTTATTATGAGTATTTGATAAAATCTCTAAGCTTATTAATAAAGAACAACTACACGCGTGCTTCAATTTACTATAATACTTTACTATGCTATGATTTGCATTTTAAACATTATTTTATAAATTCAGGGCTGTATTTAGTTGTGGCTACTCAGATCTTATTAATGTTCGTTGTAATTATTTATAAAAATTCTTTTGATCTATAAACGCGTTGTGAAACGGCGGAGATTTTAAGCTAGGTTCCCATAAATTTATGAAATGTAAAATTAAACAAGTTTCATTAAAATGCGCTCTCAAAAGCCGTGAAAAGCAACCTAATGAATAACAGACGTAAAAACTAAATACGTATTACGGTATAAGTAGTATATTTTATGTTAAACCTTAGTCAATTCGAAATAAATTAATAATTATTATTACATTTCCATAATAAATTCAATTGTTAAATGCATTTTGAATTTTAATCCGAATTTTACAGCTCAAAACATAACAATAGTTTAGAACGGAATTTATAACATATACGCCATTAGAAAAAGAAAATATATTCAATAAATATGTGATTCCTTTATTGAGTTGTCGATGTAAGCAGTCATAAGAAAATGGTCTGTTTAGACTAACATTTTAGTTATTTTTATTTTTAATGCGTGCATATAGTCAGTGCCGGATTAACCACGTAGTAAAAGAATTGCTACGGGCCTCGCGCAAGACAGCCCCCCGTACATTTAAACATACGGGGGCCTCTGGTTTAAACCAGATCATCTCAGCTTGAGTATCTAATATACAAAAACAAATAAAACGCATAGACGGTAAATAAACGATTGAGGTATTGAGTATCGAATGGTTTTTTTCCACTTTAGTTACTTAAGAACCCCTAGCAGATCAAGGGCTCAAAGGCCAAATAGAATTTGCTACGGGCCCCGCTCTTGCTTAATCCAACACTGCATATAGTTGATTTCTGTTTTATAAACTTCAACAATTATCATAAGAACTTGTGTTTAAAACGTAGTTTTAGTAATGAATAACACGCGTGAAAAATTCAAATAATAACGAGTTT